>OZ020496.1:37991673-38598134 GCA_963971365.1 Lasioglossum villosulum | reverse complement strand
TATCGCGTCTAACGTTGAGTCAGTTAAAAATAAAGCTTTGTGATCTTCAAACATCGAGAACGTGGTCACGTTATTTCTCTACCTTTCCTTCTCGCGTGAACCACTTCAAACCCTTGCACAGGGAACCGAAACGTGTACATAAACTTGAATGTACAAATTTTTGCATACATAAAAGGTATGGTAGAAGAAAGTATTGTATTTACAAGGAAATTGAAGAGATAATTACTCATATGAGTTTATAAGTGTTGAAAACCGCGACTGCACCCGAAATAAATAAAAGATTCCAGATGCCGCGACGTATCGACCATTTCCGTGTACATAACAGATTTTAGACGAAGTTTATCGTATGTTACATTACATCAAAATTATCCAGGCCGTCTTTCAATTCAGTGTTTTCAATTAATTAGCTCCGTGGTAAAAGGTTACTTGTTGTCGTTGGCAGGCGCACGATCATGCCGGAATCCGTTCGTCGAATGCTCGACAAGTGAAAACGGACTGGATTTCGCAAGCCATATTTAGCTGTGCATATACCTACCTCTTGCCACGCCGGGTGGCCCCCGGTGAAATTCGTTAATCGCACGGTTAAATTTTCACCGTGGCTACGGCCGGTTTTGACGCGATAACGCGTTAATTATCGCTCTGTAATATTTCGCCGCAGCGTCGGCCTGTATTAATTTCAAAAAGGGCTCCTCCATGAAAAGCGCCATTCAGCCTAATTACGGTCTGCGGGAGACAATACCTGTCGTTCTTTCCCTCCCTTTTCATCCCCCGAGCCTCTTTCTTCCGCCTATTTCCCCGTCCCCTTCTTTTCCCGCTTTTCTTTCTCTTTACTTTCGCCAGGGATCCCGTTTCTCCGAGGACGCCGGCTGCCAGTTTCATTTTTTCTCTCTGTCTTTCTCGCTCTCTCCCTTCTCTTTTTTCGTTGTTTTTGTCAGCGCGTCGCCCACCCTGGACGAAAACGGTACCCGGTAGAGTCGAAATGTTTTTCCAGAGCGTAAAAACAGAAAGTAAGGATCTCTTAATTCGACATTCACCGTCGCGATTAAATCCCGCTGCCGCTTTTTATCATTCCCATTAAAAATATCGCTCCGTTGGCTCGGCCCACTGTTACCCACGCTTTTTCCCTCGAAATTTGCACGCTCGTGAAAACTCCCTCCGATCCTATTACGCTTTGGGCGAAAATGTTAATGGCACATTGAATCATTTAGTGGGTCCGGAGCATCGATCGAGACCGACCACGCTGCGACGTTTTTAACGAGCGTGCTGCGTAAGTACGGTATTATTCGATACTAGTCACTTCATTCTACTGTCCTGAAATCCAGGCACAGCTAACACTGGGACTATTAATTTTTCAATGCATAATATATTCAAGTTCAAAGATCATTTAAGAGAGTCTTCTAATTATTTAAATATTAATTATATTATTCTGGTTTATAATTGAGATTTCATCGATTTCGGATTAGTCTAATTGTTAAACCAATCATTCTTATATTATAATGTTTTACAATTGGATAAATACCCTGTTTTTTAGCATCACGGCATTCCCAAAGCGTAAACGGGTTTAACGACTTCTGATTCTTTCAAATAAGGAGTAAATAATAACAATTCGCTCAAATACCTAGTTATCGTACTATCACGCGTTGATCCGAGGTCGATTGTAATTCCCCATGCATCGTTCGCCGATCGAGCGCCGTCGAATTCGATTGAAAATATTTGACGACTCGTTCAAAAACGATTAATGAGACATTTAACTGGGCAAAACAGATTACGCGACGATCGCCGTTCGATATAATCCAATCGGCTGTTTCGGGCTTGCCAATCAGTGGCCCTCGTAACGCTCATACAAACCCCTATATTTGCTACAAGTTCTCGGCGACTACATTTATAATCGCGAAATTGACTACACTCCCTCTACTAGCATCGTTCGAATAGATTTACATCTGTCGGCGATCACGTGCGTACACCGATCAATCCGTGACATTAATTTGCCTATTAACCGGTTCGGGTAATTCGCGAAAATCATTTACAATTCACTCGTCGACCGCGTTGCCCGACGCTTTTTCATTAGGTCATCAAGCGAATGTACACGCAAATGCGCGGATCAGCGTTCCTTTTTGGTGTTAACGATGGCATGACCGTGACTGGGATGTGAAATTAGAAATGATGAGCATTATACCGATCTGCCGGGCTGGAAAATTATCCTTTCGGGTACCGAATGGTGTTCACTCCGACATGAGTGAATTTGTTTCCATAGGTTGAGGTCTGCAACAAATCAGCGCTGTGCTGGAGCTTCTGTGTATTGCATTTTACCTATTATCGCAATATGACACGCAGTTATTCACACCTTCTGCGCATCAATTTATTATCCTATTATTTCCGAATATTGCAGATTTTATGTTTCTCTAGTTGGATAGATGTTCCATTACAGTGTGACTCACTAATCTGAATATCCTTAAATTTTTTTCACAGTTTTTGACAGTCCTTAGACTTTAGACATTCGAACAGCAGATCCATTTTTACAAGTATACAATTGGCGATGCCTCGAACCATTCACAAATTTATTTTTAAACAAATTTGTTGTACATAACAGGTACATTGGTCTTACTGTTGTTCCTACTATTACAGCTACATTAGTCGTTCTATTGCTCCCAATATGTACATTATTCACATAGTAAAATTGAAGAAATTGAGTAATTAGATTAATACCTTTAGAACATTTTTCTCATTGTTATAAACGTACGCTTTCAGCAGATTAGTATCTTCTTTAACCATGGATGATACCCAATTAAAACACTGCATTCGTATCTACTCTCGAATTGCAAGCAGTGTGACTAATAAAATCCATAAATTCGACTACTTCATTTAATTTCGTTCTGTTGCAAACGTACACCTGAAAAAACATGAGAACAGGCTGGACTACATATGTCTCCATACTTCTAACACAAAAATTCATGAACTACCTAAATAGAGATTAATGCGCTCGTCAAAATTATCAGCTCTCCAAGTATTAAACAGAAAACGAGCATCGCTATCAACTGAACTAGAAGGCTGTTCGAAAAGCTGTGTTGCAACATGGCTGTATCGGTGCAGTTTTCGCACTGCGGCTCCTATACGCCAACTAGAGCGACTCGGTCTGAACCGGGCCGGGCCGTTCCCGGAGTATTCCGCTGGGCTGTTGAATTTCAATGTTCTTTGTTCGAACAAACGATAGAAGAAGTTCTCGCGAACCGCGTCGGAATCGCAGGTTCGTCGAAATTCATTCATTTGGTTACGAGTTACTGTGGGACGCGTGAACGCTTAGCGTCGCGGCGGCGACGACAACGACGACGGCGACGACGGCGACGACCACGACGTCGCACGAGGTTCACATCAGGTTAGCGACCATGGAAATTTCGGGGCCGCGTCTCTAACTTCCTGAACTCTGGATTCAGGAATCGGCAGCGGCTCCCGGTCGAAAGCGAAAGATAATCCCACGCATCCATATGCATCGGCCACATTAGCATTCCAATTAATCTTGCCCCGGCACCTCGGCGAGCTCTCGCGGTGTGAGAGTGAGGAGACCGGCGAAACGGAAAGAGACGGCGGGATGCACTTTGCCGCGAGACTTCTGGATTATCCTAGTTTTTCGACGCGGGGTCTCAAACAACTACGCCGTGGCAAAAACGGCCGGGGAATAGCCTGCCGCGTGTACTGCTCGCGAGGACGAAACGCTCTGCTCGTCGGTAGCGAGAACGGCCGCCATAAATCCAAGAACGAACACATGCTTTGCATAATATAAACTTCTCTTCTCCTGGCCTCGGCCCTGGGTTCTTCGAATTTCTCTTTTCCCCGAGTAAGTATCATCCTGTTTCCACCGGTGCGGCGTATCTTCTCCTCGCGACCGTCGTGGCGCGTCTCACGTTTCCCTCTGTTTCTACGGAGCTCTGAGAAGCTTTGCGGCCTCTATCCGGTTCCACTTCCACTTCCTTCTTCAGGGCTCTCTTCAAACCGTTCTGGCCTCCCGGTTCGCCACACTCCGGTGTCCTTTTGAACGGGTTCTACCGGTTTTCACGGAGAATCGAACTCTCTCCACGCGTAAAAAACAAGCACACCGATGAAGAAAACGGTCCGAGTAGGCGTTGGGTGGCCCTGGGGAGGGGAAAGAAAGAAAGGGAAAAGAAACCGAGACTCGCGAGGGTTCGCGGGGGCAGTCGTAAAGGAAGAGGATAGAAAAAGACGCGTCTCGGTCGTAGAGGCGCAGGTTATCGCGGATATAGATAGTATCTGTCGATGAGAACCCAGGACCTCGGCCTCCATCTGAGATTTTCACGATGATAATCATCCCACTCGAGATCTTCGAGACTAAGAAAAAGGGTGGGCACACTGTGGTCCGGGGACCACGGGGTGAAGAGAATTTATTCCTTCCGCAGACTGGGAAATCGCGACGTTGGTAATCCAGCAGGCTTTTCAGAAAGAGAGAAAGAGAGAGAGAGAAGTATTCTACGTTTCCTATGAAGCAATCTGGTTGATGATTTCCACTCGGAAGGGAACCGGAGCCAGGGCTTCGAAGAGGGGGACGCTGAAGAGGACACTTCGGCCGTTCACAAAACGACCGTAGCTCGCGAGCCTGACTGCCTGCCGCGCCGCGCGGCCTGAATTGCATTAACATGTCGACGCTAAATTCCACGGCTATAACAAACGGGAAACATCGTCCGGATGGCGTCGATTCTTCTCGATTGTTGGCATTTCGTGTTCCGTCCATTATCGCCGCTCTGTTTCCGGAAGTTGCCGCGCTTTTATTTAACAGGCCCCCGACGTGTCGACTCGCCATTGCGTCGCACGTCACCTCTAAAAAGATCACGGTTCTACTATTTCGTCGACATTATTGTGCATCCGGATCCCGGCGAATCGATTTCCGCGAATGAAAACAACGAGAGTCTTGGGGGGAACAAATTTTACATCGGAGACCGTGGAAGCTGTGCGAAAGTTTGCAGATCGGTGGTGGGAAACGCGGCGGACGCTGGAAATTCAGACGTTTATTGGTTATTTGGGTATCGGCCATAATCGTCGTGAATTATAGCGTGCGTTAATAGAGCAATATGGAGGCTGACGTTTGTAATAGCATTCAGGTGAGAAATTGTGTCAGACTGGTCGTTAACTATGAGTTATCGACGGGAGAAGTTGCTCCCATTCGTTCGCGCGATTGTGTGTCAAAAAACGGAACATTCGATACAGTTAATTGTTAGCCGGTGCATTATAATTTGCACCTTCGTTTTCACGAATTTCCATCTCGCATATTTTAATCGTTGTTCACGCCGACAATTAAAACCGCATTTTTTACTTCTGCCTGACATATACAAAATTGCAAATTTTATCGCATGCTTATACAGATCACGACATACCGTTTAGTCTATCCAGCTACAAATATGAGAAAACATTTCGAAGCGCTAGAATTATAGTTGTAAACGGTTTCTCGTGGATCGTCTGATGAATTATAGTGTTTCCGTGGAGAACACGATGGGATCGCCCGTCAGCATGGCCAGATGAAGCTATCTTCTTGAACCGTATCTCCGGGCTCCGCATTTATTCAGCCCGCGTCGTTGCCAGTATAATGAGTACACTTGTAACGCGAGTTTCTTTGCCCGCTCGAATCTCAACGCTTATAATACGATCGATACGTATCGGGGTTGTCGTTCCATTCTTCACGCATCTATGGACAACACACGATAGGAATGTCAGCGTGTTGCATAATTCAATTTCCAGCTGCTGTACGCGGCTCGAGTTTCACGGGGCCATGCATCGCCGGTTACTCAACTTGGATTACGTGTCACTCGATTTAAAACTCCGCTTAAATCCAATTTCATGACGATCCTGCCGGTCAGCTGGCTAGCCAGATAAGGCGTGCGTCACTTATTAATCTCTGACTTCGCGGTAATCCTCGGCTAACTGGATCGACGCAGAGAAGAGACGGCTTTCCATAAGTCTGTGACAGGGAGCCGGACCCTACGAATACATTTTCATACATTTCTATTTTTTAAAGCCGGTCGGATAATTATTCAGCGAATTAAAGCACCTTTTAAAGAGGAAATTAAAGAAACTTATGGTATAGCTTATGGTCATTACCAGACTGTGGATTTTATGCATTTATGACAAAAATGGGCACGTACAATTTAAAGTAGTGGACATGTTAAAAATAATCGTAGACATCAATGTATTTGTTTCACCTTAATGAGATTATTCAAATAAGAATACAATTTCTATGTAGCTCCTGTGTCTTGCAATCGATGCGAACATTTTTTATTTTGCATAATGGTCCGCAGTCCAGTGATTACGAATTTGCTATCCGTTCTTCTCAATCACTCAGTTTTGGAAAAATCCTAATTTTAAATGCAAACGAACTTTAAGAATTTTTGCACTAACTGTACGGGATATTCGAATGAAATTTTGTGTTCATTCTTCTAAATTAATTCGTGAACCCAGTAAAAAAATTCTTTCATAATAATGTATAGTATTTCATGAAGACTACAGTTTCTAGTGTTACTAATAAAATTCTGATTACTTTTTGTTTCTGACAGTACATTCATACATTTATCAACTTGGTAGTAAAACTCATTATAAGCTACCATCAGAAAAATGATGAAACCTGTTTATTTCATATATGTAAGAAGAAAGTAATGTTTATACAAGTTTTAAAGCAAATACAATGTTTAATAATAAACTTCAGACACTTCTTCGTAATTTTATATTGTCTATGTGTATTTTATACATTTATGAAACTTCCATTTTCTTGTATTATTGTATGCAAATGTGAGAAATAATTACAATTATAATTGCTATGTTTATAACAGATTCCACACAAAATATGGAATAAATTAATTTAATAGTAGAAGTTACCGTTATCTCCTGTTCAGCATTTTTGACCAGGCAAAATGTGTTCACAAAGTAACATTCGTAACGACCGGGTGTACCCAGAAAAGCAAGAGGCAGCCGGGGAAATTAATTAACGTTATGATCCAGGTTTGGTCACGGAATTAAGAAACACCGAAGCGCGCGTATCCGATGCGATGAAGCAAGCAAGAAGAAGAAGAAGAAGAAACAAGTCTGGTCGAAGGATGGAAGCGCACGCGAAACCTGCGATTTGCGTGCCGCTCACGTTTTTCTGCAACGCGTTCCTTGCGTCGCGATTCCGCCGTAATGAGAGAGCACGCACGTGCGAAAAGCCCTTCGCCATTCTCGAACGCGGCCCTTGCGACACGTACGCGACTCCCTTTCCCTCGCCTGTCCTTGTACCTCCGACGCCCTTTATGCAAATCGTAATGACCGCGAGCGGCACCGAAAGTCACGAGCTATACTTAGCCACGGGGGCGCTTACTTTCGTACGTCGATAATCTCGGACTATCGGTTTCCCTTCTCTGGCCACGCGAATTTACCGTACGAGATAAAATTGACCCTGGTCCGAATCTTCATCTTCCCACGACGGGTCCAAAGAGAGAAACTCGGCACAATTGAAAAATATAACCTCATGATCTCCGTAGAACAGTGTAGTTTTCAGTTTACTCTTATTGCACATTGACAGTGACAGTGAACGTACTGTAAACGTAGACGAAACTTACAGAAAATGCATATATTGATCGTCCATCAGAAGACGGCAGTGAAAAACTTGTAGGAATCACGTGATACCCCTACTTCGCGCTACACAACATCCGCTATTGACCAAATTGCTTGACGAAGACAGCAAATACGTATATTAGTGTGATTGGAACAGAACGATGTTGTGACACTGAGTACCTATGCCCATCGTTTCCGCCAGAACCTAAAGTGTGGTTCGCAGCCTAGCATCGCTATCGAAATCACTAACATCTCCTGATGGACGATCAGTACATAGAGTCTGTAAATAATTATTGATCACTTTGTGAGGGAGTCTACTGTATTGCTTCGCAGATTGTTTTGAAAAAAACTGTTCTTCTCTTAAAGACATTCATTATGAATATAAAGAGTTAAATGTTTTGGTACTAACTGAATCGATTCCGAATCAAAATCTTCCAAAATCGTTGAAAATACTGGAAATTATGATCTATGATGATAACGACTCCCAGTAAATCGTTCTTCGCACGTAAATATAGCACCGCCGTTAGTTTCCAAATTAGGAGGAGAAGCATACTGTTGAACATGTCTCCCCGGAGCGTTACACGGCGCGTTAAGCTGGAATTTGTATGTAAATCTTCTTTGATCGCCCAAACAATTTTCCCTGTGTCAGTGTGGGATTGTCTGGGAGCGTTTCGATGCGGGGGAGGATCGTGAGCAAAAGACGGGAAGTGGTATAGGCGACGAGATGACGCGGCTCTTTCAGTCGTGGACCTGTTGATCTCCACGAAAAATTCGAGGGGCGAGAGAGATAGATAGAGAGAGAGAGAGAGAGAGAGAGAGAGAGAGAGAGAGAGCGTTGTTCCTCGGCCGACCGGGCTACACGAAACAGAATTATCAGGGACACCACGATTAATGAAGCTAAGGATGCTGCCCGACTGAAATTACCTCGGCCATTTTTCCGACTGAGCCCCGCTGATACCGCGATATCTCATTTGTCACCGAGCCGGGTGAGAACGGATTGTAAATTGTGATTGATACCGGGCTGCTTTCGTTTGCGCGTGCTCCGGCTAACGGTTTTGATTTATGAAAACAACGGAGCCCCTCGTTGTTACACCACGATCTGCTGTATACTGCTAACTGGTTCAATCATTTTCGTTGGACTTTTACAAAACGCGTTGTTTTCGCAAACGAATTGCGTCACCGACTTTGAAATTGATTTTACATCTACCGAACAGTGGCTGTGTCGTCGATGTCGTGGAGACAAAATGCTATTGATCGTGGAAAAATTGCTACTAATCGTGGCCATTTTTAAATACCGATCTGTTAGAATCATCGAATACACTTATCACTGTAGAACGAAATGTGCAAGACAATTAGCACGCCTTACTTGGGTTATGAAAATTAGTTTCCTGTTAGTATGAGCTTAAAAATTAATTTCCAGAGACGTTGCTTGTACATATAGACATTTTTTCAAAGAATTTTTTAAAATCGTCAATAAAATAGAAGACAATCTTTTCGAGGAACCTTTACTACATTTGTTCTGAAAACGACTTCAAAAATTAACATATTGAGTGTGCTTCCTTAGCTGAAGTTGACATTGATTTTCGTTCAGAGTTAAATAACAATATTTCAGCTGTCACATTGAGTGAATTTATTAAGCAAAATTTACAAATATTGAGAGAGTGATAATTAGGATACATGGTGAATATTCCATTTTTCTTACATAAAATAAATATCTTTAATCTTGAAGAATTTGTACTGCTGAAAGAGTGCACCTCCCAGCCAATCTTCCAATATCAGAAATGACCTTATTAATATATTAATACAATAAACACAACGGTTGGTCTAAATGAAAATTAAAGATCTCATGTGATCGGCAACGTGTTGAACGATTTTTATCAACAGGTGCGTCCGCTAGTTAAAACATGGTTTGCGATCAAGAGCTCGCGGAGAGGTATACCCTAATCCTTCTCGAAATCACGAGTCTTTGCAATTACCCTGGTGAAATGTCGATTCGCCGAGTAACAAGTGAGGTAACGAGCGAAATTAATCGAAGCGAAACGGGTTGGAGCGCCGATTAAACACCGAACTGTCTACTTCCGTCGACCATCCTTTATCAAATGAAGATCGTCGAGTGTTGGCCCTGACTATAGCATCGATAAAAAGGTGTAAAACGATACATTCGATTCGAGGTTGGATCTTTTATGAAACAACGATCAGGTGGAAACCTCTGACGAGATATCGACTAACAAACCCCTATCGGTAGGCATCGATGGACTTAGGCGCCTTATATCCTCGGCAACTATATCCGTCTCCTTTTCCCGACGTATCAGGATATATTGTACGTACGGGGTGAAAAAAAGGGACAAGTAGAAAGATGAAGAAGCACGAATGAGGTGGATTGGATGGGCTGATCGAAAGGGAGACGATAGAAATGGCCACCCTTTCCTTCATCCCTTTCTGTCACCGTTCGAATCCCGCCGATCGCCTTCTTTCACCCTCTTCTACCTCTCTTCTCTTCTAGCTCGTCTTCTGCTTCATTTCCCCGTCTCCCTACCCAACATATTCCGAACGTGCCCTCTCGCCCCGCCGTAATTTTCCACGCAGAGATATCTACTCCAGATGGTGGAGCGTGTCGGGCGTTTAGTCTTGCTTTTATTTCGGATTGAAACGAAATTGAGACTTCGATCCGCTTCGCGCGTTCTACGAGACCGTCTTCAGGGATGATTGAGCCATTTTCTGGTTTTTGCCAACACGAAAACGATTGTAAAACCGTCACGCGTCCTCGCAACGGTACTCTGCTCTTGACGGCTTTCGCGTTCCTCCGGCCACGTTTTTTGAAATCGCAGAATTTTTTCTGATTTTCGTTCTTGACATCTGGCGGACTTAACAACTTGGAAAGTTCCGCATAAAGGTCCGCGAATGATGCATTTCGTGCCGGAGGCTAGGGAAACCTGGTGTGTGCTCGTGTCTTCTCATTTGTAGCAGTGTGGAGGATGTTTTATGGATGGAGGTTCCACTGTAACACTGATACAAGTGTCTTAGTATGGAATTAATAGTGTGGAATTTGTTAAACCATAGTCTCGATACATAAATTAATATCAGTGTTACAAAATTTATACAAATTGAAAGGGGATGCATTAATGCACGTGAAATAGGACACGTGTACCGGTGTATAACACGCACTAAAGTACGTCTATTTAAATATACATGTGTTATTAATACACGTTAAACGCCACGATCTCTACTGAATAAGTATGTAACTACTTCTATTTGGACCGGAATCAGATTCTATCTTGATGTTGTCAATGTACAGCCGTTAAAAAGTACATATGCTCTCGACGATGAATCCAAAATGATGTATGCATTAAACAAAGGTTATTACGTAGGCACGAAATGAAAAATAGCCTCTGTAAATTCGTTTATAGTATGTTCCTTGTCTCGAATTAAAAATGATATCCACTTTGCTCGAACGCGAAACTCTCAACGGGTTAATAAAAATTATGGAATTTCACGGGTACAGTCGCCGAGTCGGAAAATGACCAGGAATATTAAAGCTTCAAATTCGGAGCCGGAGGAGCGAAAAATCGCCATTCTTCCTGCGAAGTAAAATGGCGTAACATTGAAATGAGGGAAGAATACGCGTACAAATCGCGTGCGCCGCGCCGACGGTATTCGTTTGCCAGAAGCGGGGCTGCTACCGAGCTGCAACAGCTGTGACGATTACAAAATAAATTACTTGAAATTCGCGCTGGCACGTACGACATGTCGCGCATTTAAAATCTCTCCTGCCAACCCTTCAACCCGTTCCCTACCCGGTACGCGACGATGGTTGGTTCGTTTTTCAATGTTTAAACAGCCGCGAACTATAAAAGCCGTTACATAAGTTTCGGTCAAGTTGATTGCTCGACGTCGATCTTTCCCGGTCCCGGTCCAGTAATTAAAACTCGCTCGGTTTTGCTCTTGGTGCGCCTTCCACTATAGTCGATCGATATAAAGTGAAAATCAATCGACGCTCGTTTTTAAGCGTGCTGCGCTCCCTCCGTCATTCCTGTCGATGGTTCGCCCGCGGCCGATTCGCAAACGCGCACGCGAATTCAACGTCCAATCGAGAACCGTACCGACTCTCGATATTCCTCCTCCTTTCCTATTTCTCCTCCTACTCCACCTCTCCTTTTTTTCTTCCGTTTCTGTAATTTTTTTCCCTCTATTACGCGCCTCGACATTTTTAATTTCCGTGAACTTCTCCCCGACCGGCTTCAAGCGGTTTTTAAATCGCTAGAAATTCCCGTTTAACGATTTCCATATAATTTACGCCACGTTACGCCCCACGGTGCAGCATTGATTTTTCAATTAACCGCCGAGTTTCGCGAAACTGCCACGGCGTGCTCGAAATTGGCCAGTCTATAATGTTCTCCGAAACAAATAAATCTCTAGCTGCGAGACTATTTCTTGCGAAGACAATGTGTCTTTTGCGAGGTAGCTTGCTTTGATAAAGTTCAATAAGGATGTTTATCTTCGTTACTATTAGTTGCGACTACGAATAGACTGTCGACCTGTATGCAAAACCAAAAGTTTGCAAGTCAATTGCAGATAGCAGAAGAGAGAGAGAGAGAGAGAGAGAGAGAGAGAGAGAGAGAGAGAATAAAATTAAAATGCTCTATAATCTATTTTCAGAATTCGAACGTTCCATCTGATCTAGAATATTTTTAGTAACACTTAATACTTAATTGAGTAATACAGGAATTATCATAGAGGACAGTCGTTTTTACAGGTGCCTCAGAGTTTGTAATAGCATTCTTAAATTTTCAAATGTCTTCACAATATTTTATCTTACCTATTCATCTTTGTGTAAAATGCATAAAATCGCGGTCGAGTCACAATAAAGATAATAATGGCATAATTCTCTCTATTACTACAGTGCGCATACTACACTCGAACGCGATAAAGCACAGATTCAGCCAAACCGTTCAGCACATTAGAAATAAAATATTTGAAAGTTCGGATCCGCCGAAAAAGTTGCAAAAAGCGGATTCAATTTTTAGTGCAATCCAGACGGAACATTGCCCGAGCGTTTGTTGAAAAAAAATACGGAGCAATGACGACCGCGTATCAATCAGCGGTGAAAATAGTGAAAAGACCATTCTCCGTAAATGTAACAGCTAATCCTATTTGCTGTGTAGTCTCGTGGCCTCGGCTCTCTCTCTCTATTTTCCTCTAATACAGCTTTTTTCTTTCTCTTTTTTTATCACAATGACCTGTAACCTTTTGAGCACGGTCTATTCCATCCCTGGGTCGAATCCAACGGCCATCTATCGAAGAGCTCGGCTCGTCGAGCAAAGAGGCCGCAGTCTCATGAAAGTCCCTACTTTTCGAAGCTCTTGGTTAGAGAGAAGACGAGCGAGAGAGAAGGAGAGCAAGGAGCGACGTGAAGAGTGGTAAGGAGAGCGAAGAGGAGAGAGGAGGGAAAAGGAGGGACCGGAGGGTAATGAGAATTGAAACGTAACGGCGGAAGATAGCTCCTAATCCTCGGCTCATCGGGGCCATGGATTGCTTTTCCATTTATCCGGCAGGACTACGAAATTAGGATGATCCCCGCCGCTCTATTTGCTCTCCTTAACCGCCTCTGCTTCTGCTGCTATCGTTGTCGACGGCGACGACAACGACATCCACGAAGCATCGCCCCGATATTGACGGGGCATGCGTATGAAAGCGAGTGTTCGTGATTAAGGAGACTGTCACTTTGGATCGTGATTGTTGATTAAACCTGTCGACGGGCATTATGCGCAACGTCGCCATTAATACACGCAGGACACGTGTTTAGAGGAGTTCACTGAACTGATCGGGCGCCTCGGTGAAACATTCACGCCGCCGCGGGAATTTTAATTCAATTAACCAGTCCGGCGCTATTTCGGGGATCAGATCGGGTAGCTTTCTTTCGAAAAAAAGACGAACGCCCCGCGATTAATTCGCTTTACAAGCCAATCGGATAATGCAACCCCACTGACTCGACTTCCAGTCCTCCCGAATTTCGGAAGATATAGACGCATGTTCGAACAGATAAATTGCATTTCATTCTATATTGAGTATCTTGTAAGAACAAGCTTCATTAACTCGTCGAACGATTATTAGAATTTTTGAATTTGTCTATAACAATTTTACAGAGAAGTAAAGACAATTTATATTTACTGCACTCGGGTGTTTAAATGCTGGTTACAAGAGAACAGAGTTTTGTTGCGTTCTAAAAGAAGGGGCAACGTAGGAAGATTAAATATATTCATTTTCCATTACAAAGGGGCAGCAATCCGACATTTTGCAGTATCTAGGACGAGAGAAGGACTGAACTTTCATCTTGAGTAACGCATGGTAGTTGAATTAAAATTTTACTGCAGCAGAAGGGTTGTATATTACAGTATAGCGGAAATTGTTTCAATAAAGTTTGCAGACCTGAAATTTAATAAGTTCTTCATTTAAATTGAAAATCTCATTTAATTTAAAAATATAATATTGACTCTAAATGTATAAAAAGATCATCTTCTTTCTCCAAAATGCATCATCCCACTTATATAATTAATACTTCCAACAGGACAGGCTGTTGGAAACATTGACTGGATTAATTTCTCGTTATACTCTTTCGCTTTTATATAATTATAAATATTAAAGCCGGAATGCAAAAGTTCTTGTTGGTTAAAGATCTTGTTGGTTTTTGTGCCGAGAGCGTCCCAAAAATGGAAGCGGACCCTTTCGCGTTAGCAGGTTCGTCGCAAAGGTAACGCGATATCCAGGCATCTATGCGTAACCGAATTTAATTACGGCAGATGCGACCGTCGGCTAAATGATAGGTCTAGTTAATGCTGGCCACCATGACAAATAGCAGGAATCCGGAGGAGCACGGGCGAGTTCTATCCGAAGACGCATTACTTCGCGCTAATTCACCCCCCGGTGGACGACACGTCCATTTTACCGCGATACAAACGTTTTCGCCCGCTCTTCTAACGACACTGCCAGCCGATTAAATTGATATTATAACCCGCCAGTCGGCGAACAGCAATTTATCACGTTTTAACGAGCTCCGCGGTATTTACGGCACCATAATATTTCCGTGGATTCGGCCCCGGGGGCCGTCGCGCTACGCTGTTTCGCTTTATTTCCAAACTATGTAAAACGAACGCGCCGTGCCACGGTTCGTTCGCCTTATTTCATATTGATTGTCTCCTTGACTGGCGGAGAACCACCCTCCCCCAACCCGTCACTCGTTTTCCCGTTCTCGTTAACATCCGTCCGTTTAGTTTACAAGAGAATCGCCCGGTATTTTAATAGGGGAACCGAGCAATCGATTAATCTCACAGGCATGGCACGGCGCGGCGCGGCGTGGAGGCGGCGGCGGCTGCAACATAGTTATATGTGTCGTGTGTATGTATGTGTTTGCTAAACGGAAAATGATATAGATTTAAGAGAGATTATTTCCGTGCACTGCCGTTTCACCGAAGTGCGTGCCACTTTATGAACCTGTCCCGTATAGAAAGTTTTACCGCCTGTTCTTCGGGAAAATGTGCGTCCAACTTTATGCGCTATACCGTAGCTTAGGGCAGTAAATAGTTTAATACAGTTCACCTAAAGCTTGTAGTTTATTCGAAGCTGGTCAACTACGGAATAAAGAAACTTCCGGTTAACTTTAATTCATATTTCCGTGACTGTGTTGAATGAGGAAGGTGTTTGTAGATCCTCTTCCAGTTCTATTCTGCGATATTATTGAAGGCAAAGAACAAACAATGGGTTGGAACGTGGGATTACGAATGAACAAAAATTTGTTACGGTCTAATGAAGCATTACCTCAAGAATATTTCGTACACCTGTTCCTAAGGGCTCGTGTAAGGGTCAAAGAAGTAACCGTGGCCACGCAGATCCCGTGGACCAGTTTCTATGTTGTCATGGAGATATACGAGACTCGATTTCAGCAGCTGGATATCCATTCCGTCAATTACACCCGCCGGAATATCGTACTGAACCGTAATACCGTGACCGAGGCTGATCCACGGTTAAATCACCCCTTCTAATTTAAAGTTCTACTTTGCTTGAATACAGGCCCGTAATAGGATTTAGTTCCGGCCGAGCGACTTTTCCTCGAGTAAGATTTCGATGCTTATTATTACCAGGCTGGCGTTTAATCATGATAGGTCGTCTACGATCGATTCCCCGGTAAAATAATCCTTCTGAAGACAGAGAGAGAGAGAATGGGTGATCTCGGGATTTGGCATCCCCGAGGAGAGAGAGAAAGCGTGGATTGACCGCAAGCATGCGAGACTATAAAACTCGAGGCTGCTTACCGCTTAAGAATTTAACGCGCTGGAATTTCAGAGCGATAATTACACACCGTGCCAAGTCGCGCTCTCGTATCGGGGCGCGATGCGCTAGAAGACAAATTAAACGGGCGTCTGTTTCGCTCCTTTCTATCGCGACAAGGCATTTCTTAATGAATTCTTGATGTTCGTGCTCGCGTAGAAGTATCTTTACCAAGTTTTCCGTTTCGGGGCCGCCGGAACAATCTCTCTTTCGCCGGCTTCGACATGAATTCCTCGCAGAGAAGAGCCGTTCTTTTCCACCATCGATAACGAGCTTCACGAAACTTCCATTTATTCCCTATTCTACCGTCCCCGGAATGCCTCGCGATCTTACAATTTTTCGCGACAGTCGGGATGGGCTTAAACGCCCTTTGTTCTCACAAAAATAGTTACTCGATAAGGGGGTTTCGGCTCGATTAAATCGGAAGAATTGGTAGCGGTCGATGAGACGTTTCTCACGAAATAGCATGAGTAAACTTGATCGATGAGGAGACAGTACATAGTAAACTTATTATCTTCGGTCTATTGCGTGTTCTTACACGTATTCTTACAAAGACGCTACGCATGCCAAAGAAAATTCCTGAAGCAATAATTTTGTCAAAAGAAAGAATTATTTATTGAACAAAGAAATTCCGATTCACAAAACGATAGACAAAAACACCACCTCATGCTTCATATGAGAAATGCCCTAAAGACGGAATGTGAACTCACAGAGAACGATTTCAACGCTCCAGAATGGATAACCCCTTGCCGTACATTGACGAGTTACACTCGTGATAAATATTTTAAACAAAGTCTAACAAATATGCATGTTACGCCTTTCTTTTTAAATGAAATAAAATTTGATTCGTTTGTAATCAATATTTAAGCATTAGAATTAAGGTAGCCATACAAAAAATATAAATTTTTTTTTCTCTTCTACAATATTTTTGTTACACAGACGGATTAGTCTCTGTCACTGTAAAGAAAATATTACGGCAAGGAGTTAAGATGGGAAACAACAAGGCAAGTCTTCAGAATAATCCATAGTAACACTGCAATATCACGGCTACTGCTATTGTGTTGTTACACCTGCTACGTAAACACATGGTATCTCGGGATCGCAACACAAGTAATCAGGTAAAGCAGCTTGATTTGTATAGTTTGATAAGATAATAGTCACTCATTTACATGTCTTAACATCCCTTCTGTTCCCATGTCTGACCCTACGCTCCCTCTCGCCGCCCTCGTCTGTTCTAAACCTCGGCGCCATAACGTCGGTGTGTATCCTCTTCTCTTGTCGTTTCAGCGTAATTCTCGATGCCAGTACGTGGAAGCTCGTTGAAGCGCTTCTAATCAGCGGCAGGACCAGTCAAGTTCGTCCGCATCGAGTTACAGTTAGGGTAGGAGGGGCAGTTGTTTGATTCTACGTACCCGTGGAGCGTTTCCACCCCCTATTCTCTCCACTTCCGGTGTTCACCGTAACATCCCTCATCTCCGACATCTTCCGAGGCTCCTCGAGCCCGCTCGCAAGAACCGAGAACTTTGATCCTTGATTCTGGTTTTACAACCGGAGACTCGAACTTCCTCTGATCCGATTTTCTCTTCAACCCCCTCCGTCCATCTCACCCCCCCCCTTTGTTCTCACTTATTTGCCTTCTAAATCATACAGTTAACCGACTACTATATCTGGCGGCTAAAGGATATAAACAATCCGGAACGATTAGGCTCTCTTAAGGCGGTAGGCTCGTTTCCAAGATTGCAAGGATACGGGATTCGCGTTATCACTTCTCGATAGTACAAACACGGGGTTTTTAAGTAGTCGAAAACGCTAGATAAGAGATCGATCTAGAGCGCTATCTCCCTCAAAAGTTCTATTTTTTCGTTTACGAGGTGTAATTTGCATTATTCGGCAGCATGTGACTATGAAAATAGCTACAATACATGCATAGCTGTATGCTTCCAAATAATACAAATTATGCTGCTGTAAGCAATGAATAATTTTCGATCTGCAGCAGTCCGTAGAAAACTATTTTCATTAATAATTTCATCACCCACAGTATAAAATATCTCTGAATTTTCCACAAAATAACGCTATCTATGGATCAAACATACTAAAAAGTCAATGGACATCGGTAAATCGATGAACACTAATTGAATTCTTGCTTTTTTACTCTCATGACTTTTACGTCTCCAGTCTTCGATGTGTGCAAGCACAGGTGCAGCAAACATTTCTGCAGGAGATTTTTCATTTTGAAATTTTACGATCCGAAGGAAGCAAAGCCCGAGCTATATTGTCAAGCTCACCTGCGCTTTCAGCACAAAGTTCACGATCTGGTTTCCAAGGAGCGTGGATGGACGTAATTGGGTCGTCTTGACATTTCAGCGAATTCGATTTTTAATGTTCTTTCATCCCGCTCCACTCCTAAATGTCACCGATACATTATTTCTCATGACGCGTTCGATTGTCGGGAACAACTGTTGAGAATATTGACTCCGAGGCAGGATTAAATTTAGAGGTTCATTTAAGATAAGTTGCTTTGGATTTTTGTGTCGTACGCTTTGCGGTAACAGAGTTCCACGTTTTTAAACAAGAACATGACGCTTTTAGAGAGCTACTTCTTTTTAGAGTATCGCTTTTCGATATTTATAGGAGCGTTTGGGCACAGAAGCCGGGTCTAAATACCTTTTAGGTGACGCACTATGCGTGTACCAGACCTCGATTTCGTGTCTACAGATTTAGACTCAACTGGATCTTTGTATCGACAGCTGAGCCATCGATTCTTTGGGTTCGTACACATCGTGAAAAATACTTTAATTATAAATAGGTAAGAATCTTTAAAATCTCTCCAATACAAATATTATCTAGCCAAATGCAACTGGAAAATAGTCAATTTTTAATTTCTAGATTGATAATCCATTGTTCGAATTCTTAATTTCCTTTCTTTTATTAAATGGTTGAACCTTCACTATTATGTCATATTTATTTTATTCATTTTGCATCGTACTGTGTATGGAATTTTCAAGTCGCATCACTTTCGAGTTACAAGGACTAGCATAATACTAAATAATTGTAGCTGTGGAAATCTATGAGTATTTGAAAGTGTAGTTTGGCATCTTGTATTTGAAGTTAAGCAACGAACGTCGTGATACGAGATGGGAAAACAGGATATTACGCATACTTAGTAGATGCTGTTTGAGACCATCATCAGGAACCTCGACGCTCCAAGACGAGGGGTTTCTAAGAAATGTCCAGAGTGTTTGACGCTTACCGTCTACAACCACTTAGGGGTCGAGCGTTACGCTAAATCCATATCGTGTTCGACTAATCCGGCATTTTGTAGCGAATGTTCCCGTTCAAGCGGTTTCCTCTTGAGAGGCTATTAAAGGCGGACAGAAAGAGGCCGTGACTTCTGCAAACAACGCGTAACGAAGCATCGTCCCGGGTAGGAAAACACTCCGGGGAAGAAAGAGAACCGACACTTTCCAGCGGTAAGCGCGTAACGATCCGAACCGCGTGCGTACACACACTTATTACGATCCCCCTCTGACCCGTTTTTTCTCGGCCCCCTTGTGTGTGGCTGCGCCGCCCACGCAAAATGTGTGGTACATCGATGCAGGCGCAACCACAACGCGAGGTTTATTAACGTTTTACTGCCGGGTTTATGACCGATTCACGTGCCTGGTCGCGACGCCTGCAAAAAGTGTTCACACATCCTGCCTTCTTCGTCGGGCCGGGGAATATTGCGGGGAAACACTCCGCGGGAACTATATCGTTGATGGTGATTGCATGAATATTCATTCAATTAGGTATTAATGGTAATGTAAAGGGAATGTAGTCAGGTGAAGGTTGAACGACACGACAACGGGCCGTTATGAAAACCGCACCCCTTCCTTTAACGTGGAATCGCCTAAGTATTGTCTAACCGCGATATGTTAACGCCAGACGGTGCGGTGGCTCTTTCATCGCCTCTCAAGAACCTGTCGTTAGAAACCGAAAATCTCTGAATAAACTGTTCGAGTGTCTTATTCGAGTGTTTTACTGGAAACTTACTTATTTTTGGAGATAGTACAAATAATCAGTAGTTCAGGATTTTATTGTAGATTATACAGGATGTCCCAAAACTACTGTAGGAGCGGAAAATGGGAGGTTCCTTGGGTCATTTGAAGCGACATTTTCCTTTACGAAAATGGCGTCCGCGGCTTTGTTTAGGAGTTATTAACGAAAAACACGGACCAATCAGAGCGCGATCTAGACATGCGATGGCACGTCCGGCCAATTGACAGTTGGCGCGTCGGGCCCACGGTGCTACCTCGCGTCTAGATCGCGCTGTGATTGGTCCGTGTTTTTCGTTAATAATTCCTAAATAAAGCCGCGGCCACCATTTTTGTAAAGGAAACATTTTTTTTTTTTTTTTTTTTATTAAGCATTTCAGATCTCAATTGAGATCTATTTCTGCTGCACAAAAGTAAATACATATTCACATATACATGTGTAAAGGAAAATGTTGCTTCAAATGACCCAAGCAACCTCCCATTTTCCGCTCTTACACTAGTTTTGGGACACCCTGTATTTTGTTGGATAAAAGATTCTAAACCATTGTCACAGCTATTTCTATATTCCCAAGTAAGTGATATCGACTTATAGCAGATTTTCCCGCGAGAGTGACGTCTGAAAATAGTTCGGGCCTGTGTTTACTCGAGCATAGGACTGCTATCAGGTTTGCCCTCGAGAATAGAAGTGACAGTTCTCGAAGAGCAAGCTATTCGAGAGCAGCTCGCAAATTTCTGAACTCTAGAGCAGACACGAAAAAGATGTACAGTATGAATTGACCTAGGATTAGAAGCGGATTGGCTATTTTTATCCGGAACAATGTGTCATATTCTATTTTGAGATTATTGTGTACTGTAGATACATATAATTACCTCGATCAGTGAATTATACATATATCTTTCGCTCCTATTTTTTATCGTGGACAGACTCGATGATAGGCTTCAGACCAGAATGACTTTAAAGAATGATTTACACCGTTTATGATAGTGTTGAAGTTCGAACAATAATTTTTCTCGCCATTAAAGAATTTTTTTGGACACTACTGCATCTTTTGATACTTAAGACATGTTTCGTAGAAGAAATTCCTTTGAATGGAAAAGAGGGTGGCTCCGAAAGAGACCACCATGTAAAATAATTATAAAAAGAAGCATGTTGACAATTTACACTTCTTGTTTCACTGGTTTTGAAGTGAGATTCTATTCATTGTTGTCCTAGAGCAGTTTATGCATTTTTGAGCTACTTTCATGAAGTTTATGAATTACCCAAGGGGGTCAAGCGTTGCCACACGCTTCGGCAGAGTATAAACGAGCAGCGACATCGCACGAAAACCGTAAAGAACGCCGACAACAGCCGGAAGAAAGCGGACATAGCACTCGAGCTGGAAATTGCCAGCTACACGTTTGTGTCATTCGAATAGAGTTTCCGATTGCATTGCGCAGTGCGCAGTGCACGATGAATCATCCGGACAAGTCGGTCGATATTTTTGCATCGTGACGCTGTCGCTAATTGAACGGTAATCGCGCGCCGCTGCCGGGATTAATCCGAGTCGAATCGCATTAAGGGAAGCAATAATTCATGGATCTGGAGCGCCGACCAGCCGACCGGTTTCTATTTTCGCGAGCCGGACATTCGACCGATCGCCGTGCAAATATTTGCTCCTCTGTAAAATTCATTTCAAAAGTTTCCCGCGGCTCAGTTGTCCACCGATCGATTCATAAATATCGAAGGTGCGCCACACTGGACTATTTCCACGATCTAGCTGGACAAAATTCAATTTTCATAAGGATCCAGATGTATGAAATCACATTGATATTCGATATTAGAATGTCCATTTAGGCAGGAAATATAAACATTATTGCAGAATATAATATTAATAGTATCAAAAAATACCGCATCTAACAATGATATTTAAAAAATATATATTGTTACCTTCCACATTATGTTTCATTGACTTTTCTAATCTCTATAATAGTTAACATGTAATTTTAACTCTACTCCGAACTTCAACTAGATTTTTAACACATTATACCATTTTATACACTGTTAATTTTTATCTCAATTGAAACCTGGAATCATAAGCTATACGGAACATTAAAGAGCATTTTTGACAAATTCTGAGATCCATTGTTTTTCCCTTGTTCTGTCACGGTTGTCGCGGGCGGCTGTCATGGGCGGACGTTGTGCAGCGGTTCAACCCTTTGCAGTCGGAACTATTTTAACTTGAAAATTACGTTCTTTACTTGAACATATTTTCCGACCTAAAATAATTAAATTCTACATGAATTTTTTCATTTTATAAATATGAAATTGTTATAACACCTCGTACAATATTTAAATGTTTAGTTTTTGGTTGGATACCAACATATTGGTATTTAGTCTCAGAGTTACCACTCAAGGGTTAATAAAAAATGATAGTCATCTTAATTATTTAATTGCTACTATTTATTTTTTATTACGTACGCTTTAAATCTTAAAATAATGCTGAAACAGTTTTAACCCACTACATTGACATTTTTGCTCATTGCGAGACATATCGATCCCTTGATCAATAAACAGAACGATTTACAGATTCGAATATTTAGCTGTCCCAAACGTGTCTATCGCAATTCGTACGTTTAAAATTGTTAATACGTGATTGTGCTTTCGGTAACGTTCTATTACTTCCTTGAATATTTCCACGCAATTTGCTTTCTTGAAAAGATTACTGTTGAATTTGTATTGTGTGCATTAATTGAAAACGGAACTTGTGGGACAATCTAATGTAGTTTAGATAAATGCTGTTGCTAGGATGTTTACATATTACATAGAACTCGAGAAAGGAAACGAGAGGATCGATCGATCGGTTCGCGGTAACCTTCCACTTCGACGCGGCAACTTTTCCGGCGTCTGAAGTCACGCAGTCGCTTCGAAATTTATGTGAACAATTTTTCCAATACGTTTTCCGCGAGTCACGCAATTTCTCCGGCAACACGCTCTTATATATTCCGTGTATTTCGCCCGTATTGATTCGGATATTATTTGTTTCGCACGACTCCACACGCTGGGTGCCTACTGTTGTTCTCTGTTGCGATAAAACGGTTTTTCCGTCGGTTTGAAGGGAAACAAATACTTAAAGTGTACGGATTAAATTTAACAATAAGAGGATACGTTTTATTCGTGTAAACACTTGTCATTCAATGCATATATCATTACGTATTGTAGATAGACCTACTATCAGGTTGAGCGTGGGTGCGCTACAGAATCTTTTTTCCAACTATAAAAATTAGTTCGTTTCATAATATTAGATTGTTCTAAAATTTTCTTTCACAATGTATACGCGATTATCTGTTCCTTAATATTCTATGATTTTCTAAACTTCCTCTTACTTGATCGGGCAGTTCAATTTCTTGAAAAATACCTTGCATTTGCATTATGCATTGAAAACGAAATTAATTTTAGAAACAACCTAATAAGTACGACCTAAAAGGGTTCAAGAAATAATCCTTATGATTAAATTAAGAATCGAGTTTCAATTGTCTAGTGAACGATTCAATAAAAAGAGTTTATTGGAGGAACAAACAAGTTGTTTGAATACATGTTGCGTAACAAACATGGATATTTGATGCACCTCGTGTTTGCAAACCTCAGGATCTCTCCGGAGACAATTTTTCTGAGAGCCGCTGACAGTCATTCTGACTCATTCGTACCGTATCAGAAGGAAACTGCGTTGGAACGAGTTAAACTCTTAAGAGGTGGGTCCCGCCTATAAAGGTGTGGACAGGTGTTCAGTCGACGCGTGCCCGTTTACACGTAACACAACGTGGGCGTCGATCCCCGGCTGCGAAACAGGTGCGTTGATTAATCGAGGCGAAGCAATACCTCTTTTCCTTGACGTCGTTATCGTTAATCGGTTTACTTTTCCATTAAGCTGGATGTCAATTACCAGGCTTAATCAATATACATATAAGCCCCGATAAATCAATAAAATTAATTACGGCTCGCAGTCCGATACCTCTGTGTGTACAGATGGGAGTTTGCCGGCGAAGGCTGATTTCGCAGCCTGCATAATGCGATACCGCGAACGTGTAGTTTTAATGATTGTTTTTTCCCTGATACGCACACTCGCCCGGGAAATGCGTGCGTAATTCTGCGGCAGTTCGTTACGTGCTTCGTTAAACTTCACTCGTTATTATGCTTGATTAATCGAGTATGTGTTAGTATCAATTTTATGAGCATATACGATCTTGTGTTTAAATCTTGGCCAAGAAGATTGCTTGAAAATCGATATGAATATGATATGAATAAGTTAGCATTAATTTTATGTATACAAGATGTATTTCGAAGTATTTGAATTGTAGATAAGAAAATTAGATGAGAATTGATATGGATATGATGTTAATGCTGCAGCTTAAAATCTCTCCGCTGTTTCACGTTTGCTATAACTATAGTGCAGGTACGTGTTCTACATGAACAGAACGTCAAGTGCAGAAGGTGCCCCACCCACGATCAACTTTTGCCTACAGTCAGCGAGAGTGTTTATCCGCCATAGTATTCCTTTCGCGTTCACACTCATCCGTACACTTGTATTTATCAATATTTCCTCACTCTTTCTCCGATCCCACATCATCCAAAACGGGCACGATATCCATTAGAACTATTTCCTATTGCAATGAGGCCAATAGAGAAACCAAAAATCAATGCTCCCTGACAAGTTTATCGTGAAATTCAAAATTCATTTCACATCCTTAAGAAAAAAAAGGCTAATGAAATTGTGTTTGAGTTCACCAGAATTCGATGGAATATATAACTGGAACATTTTGTTTAAAATCATCGTCACGAGTATGGGTCGACATTGAAGATGGTTAAAAATGAATTGCATTACTCAGAGTGATTAAATTTTCTCCGTAAGATCTCTGATGAAATGCCTAGTCAGTTTCGATGCTAGCATTTGCTGTGATCGTAGCAGGACAATGTGCAGCCGGCGTACCAGGAGAGCCGCGACTCGAAACTCCGAACATTTTCCATTATCCAAACGGACTGTGTCTCTTTTGGAACGACAAGGGTGAACATCACGCCAACTATATCTACCGACAGCGCCGTAGACAAAGTCTTTGACACGCTCGGGCACCACCTCCGTTTCCTCATTTGCAATTAAAAACAATTAATTACACTCGCTGGCTGTGTCGTTCCCGCCCATCGTTTTTATTCGTATCGGCGATCCTGATCGCGTGCACGCACAAAGAGCGGCTTGGCGAGAAGAGTAAGAAAGAGAGTCGAGGGAAAAAAGAGAAGAGAAAAGAAAAAAGAAAAAAAGGATGTGAATCGCGGCATTTCAGCCTGGCAACGTCGAAGATACTTCAAATTCTTTCGAGACGCTTGCAGTCCACGCTTACGCGCTCCAGCGAACTTTATGAACGCCGGAATTCTTTTTCCACCGCAGGCTCCACGCCGCGTGCTGCTGCATACTTCGGCTTCAAATATTCGGTGCATCGAATCGATAATCGTTGCCTGCAATTCGCCAAAACGTGCCAGCTACTTTCTGTAGATTCTACGTCCTTCGTCTACGTTATCAGATATTACTCGCCGTGTTGCGCAATATCCTCTCGCCCTTATACCAGCTGCGAACTTATTGTCACTGATTTTCTCACCTCCTTTCTTCTGGATTCGTTCTTTTTTCTTCATCTTTTTCTTCGGCTATTAATGCTGCTTTCTGTTCCTTTCGTGATATATGTACTGACTTTCTCTATTAATTTCCCCGCGATATACTGAACTTTTGTATTTATTGTTTCACGATTCATTGATCGACATGTATTAATGATATAGATATCGATCTCTTTATTTCTTTACTATATGTGTACAATGTACTAATTTTCTGTTTTTTTCGGATATATTAACTTTGTCTATTCATTTCCGTGTGATAGATCTTTTGTATTTTCATTCTGCTTAGAATATGGTGATTCAATTCTTTTAACATCACATACTGATTTTTCTAATTTCAATGATCGATCATATCCTAATGATATAGATACTAATATATAATTAATATTTTTCTTCTCTGCAATGCACTAAATATCTCTACTTTCTAATCTCCATGCGATATACTGATTTGATCTGTTTTGATTCCTCTTAATATTTTGATTAATTCGTGACAGTTTCGGTTTCGCCATTTCACTTTTACTAATGTTGTGATTTTCAGTGTTGCTTGTTGAATGCATAATTTTTTAAATAATGTTCAGGGTGGAATTGATGCTATGTGGTCATACCTATTATGGCAAAATTTGCAGATTTTATGGCTTTACTGACCAATGCGGTCAGGATTACTGCAATTGCAGCCGTACAATTGCATTTACCAGATTCGTAACCAGAGATTTACAATATTCATACCTATTAAATCATCAATAATCCTATCAAACATGTATGCGTATATGTATATGAGCTGTACAAATCACCCTCATAACATACCGAAAACAAATTCTAATGAATAATGTAAATCAAAATTCCCGCAAATATTTTTTAAAAAGTCGAACATATTTTAACATTTACCGTGCTGCGTATGTTATAGAACGCAGTATGAATTCGTTATGTATTAAACAAACAAACATCATCAAGTACATTGAACTTCTTTCGCTACTTATTATTGAGTATGTGGGACAAATAAAAATCATCGAGTACATTTCTGAACAAAATGAGGTCAATAATCTGTCTCACTTCCAGTCATGGTTGGCGATATTAAATAATCAACGACGACAAGTTTTCCCTTCGAAATTCCCATTCCGGTACGCGTCCTACACAGATGTGGACAATGCACCAGGAAAACTCGGTCGCAGAATCTCGCGACAAAACTATATGGCGGCCAGCTCACCGTTAGTCAACGGTTGAAGATTCCGCTCTACTTTTCCCCTAATCCATGAGAACGCTAAGCGAGCGGGCTGTTTCTTTCTTTTCTCGGTCGACGTCGAAATCCGTGGGGAACAGCGTCCCGCAAATTGCAGTGGACATAAGCTAATAAAACACAAGTCGGCCGGGCGTGTGTCTCGCGTGTACCACGTCGGATATGCTCGGTGGATGATATGCATTTGTACGGTAGGTAGGTCCGAAGGAAGCCGTAGTGGCGCCGACAATGAGGAAGAAAAGGGACTCTTGTAACGTGGATTATTAATGGCTTAGCGGGGTTCCGCTGTTCCCTCTTTAGCTAGTATCACTTTTTCATGAGAATTCGGCCGCCCAATCCTCTCAATCTCTCTCTTCCTCTCTTCTAAATCCACTGTCTCTCTCTCGCACTCTCTCCCTCACGTTTTCTCTCTTCATCGCTCCCGACGTTACCTATTTCGCGAGAGGCTTTCGACGAGTCGGCACGCGGATTCGTAGGAACCGTTTTCCTCGGGCTTTCCTTGTTTCCGAGTCTTCGTAAACTCGTTATCGGGGCTCGCTCATGAATTATTTATAGCAGCCAGCCATCACCTCGCCAATGCAAAGGATCCTGTAACCGCGGGATCTCGATCGATTTCGCGTTTCCTCCCGGCGAAACGCGTGATATTCACCGCGCTCGCGGAAACCGAGCCGAGCCGCTGTCTGTCGGCAAAACGGATTATTACGATTTGTTGCCGAGAATAATACGGATTCCCTTCTTCTCGGCGGAATTTTCAACGGCTCTTCCTTTTTTTCTTCTCTATCCACCTTTCGTTTGCTTATTGCAACGCGCCGCCTTAACAGCCGGGCCGCTTCCGCTTTGCCCGTAGGTGGAGACAGCCGATGAAATCGCTCGTGCGAAACGGACGGTGCAAGGATCTGAACGGTTTATCAGATGAAGCTAGTTTATCCTCGAAATTGATACTCGACAATCTTTATTTCGTGTATAGAGCGCTGGAGATTCGTCTTGGGCTGGAAGTTGAATTTACTGCGAGGATCTTTATAGTTGCTTGAGTAAATTCCTTTTAAATTGAATCCATGATTAATATAATTCTTTAATTTCATTAATCATTAACATTTTAATGCTCAATATATTACATAATTATCATTCATCATGGATTCAATTTACTTAATTTGGATTTACTCAAATTTTTCATAAATAGAACAATTAATTGGTCGAATAAATTTTTTGAAAGAGTGTAATTTTATAAATATCATAAGATTCACCACGCACAATTTATTTAACACGTTCCGTGCCGAGCTGTTTTTGCTCGATTTTTCATTCAGGTCATTTGCTGTACTGAATTATTTATAATACCTCATTCTTTTGGTCGGAATATTCTACAGTCTTAAGATGCCTCTACTTGACTTTACAATAAAGTTTCAAAAAATTCTTCGTTGTTCAATGAGAATTCCAATCGGTCTGAACGGAAAGTTCAACGTGGGACGCATACGCCTCACACGGCACGGACCGTGTTAATAATTACCCAACGAAAAATCTGTATAATTTCAATAATACTGAAATAAGATCTAAAAGTTGTTCCTTGATGAATAAATGAACAAATAAATTTCCGTAGCTAACTCGTTACCGACGAAAGTATTTCAGGATTCGGGAGAGGATTGGTCGAAGTTGAAGCAGTTTCGCGAATGTGAAATTGGTTCATTCGCTTTGACGGGGTGCGAATAAATCGTTGGCTGCGTCGTAAGGTACTTTGATTAACGTCGCATTCGACTCAAAGTGTCAGGCAATGAGGCGGTAGGTGCATCAGGATTCAGCATTACGCACGGAATGTGTATCGTCCCGAAACAATAAGCGAGAGAGATGTTAGCTTAGAAAACAATCCGGATATGCTGAGCCGTGTGTACCCGCTCGCGGAATGGAAACGGAGACCGCAATAAAGAGAATTTACGTAATCCAAATATAGGGGCAATTGGAGTGGCGTTTAATTCATTCGAAGCTACCATTAAGATGATAATGGAGACGTAGATTCTTACGAAACGAATGAAGCCATTTGCGGCGATATTTCCGACCGAGTCCCTTGAACACATTTTACATTACGCATGCAATAAACTGCTTCCAAAGATGTGCAGCGGCACAATTCCGACATTGGAATACACAGTGCGAGACTTGTAAAGTGACGATTTAATATAATCCATAAGGTATAGTATTTGTTGTTCGAAAAAATATTTCGATCAAAAGTTGCATGGTTTTCTGGGGACCGTACAATGCTCTAATCTGTTTTTTATTTGCTTTTTTATCGAAATATGACGGTCACCTTCAGTTTTTTAATTAGAATGTTTACTACTTTTTCTGAAATTTGGATAAATTATAAAATTGTGCGTAAATGAGTATTATAGAAAGTGGAGCTTGAAATGAATAATTACTGATGAGTTATTTGATATCGTCACGTTACGAGACACTCACCCTGTATATGGTCGTAGAAAAACAGATTTTTTTTGAGCGCGTATTACTTTTAATGGAGTATAGTGCTCTGAATTCTCTGTTGATATTGTTTGGTACGAATTATTCTCTTGCAAATGCGGATGTTGCAGTTTATAGTAACTTATATTGTTCTTGATTCTAGTAATTGATAGTAAATATAAATTCTAATTAAATGTTTTTTGAACTTGCCAAATTTACAGTAGAAATTATAAATCCAGTTTCAGGTTAAATGACCTTTATAACATTGAATAAAATATTATTATTACCAAATAATTCCCGTATGGAGAACGAATTTTGCAATGACAGTGTCGTAAACTGAAATAGGGGTTGTTTTATGGGTATATCAGGATTTATGACATCGAATAAGAGTATTATTGTAATACTATCGACACAGATTCGATAGTTTATCGTGCCAATTTCAACATTTTAATGTGATATTGTTACAAAGTTATGACTTATGATAATTCAGAGCAGTCAAGCTCGTTTTCCGTGAAATAGTGAATTTTACGTTACAGCTACAGCAAATAAATTACCGTGTAAAATTCAGCTATACTGAATCCCTTCAACAAAAGATCGAACCAAGTATTTCTCAGGTTACCTAAAAGGGCGAGTTCACGAAGAAGACCAAGCAAATGGTTTTTATGGGTGTGTTACAAGATTGCCTTTCTTCCGAAAACCAATGGATGCCCAGCCAGCTAGCGGCTGTATACTAAATGGGATCCATAAGCGAGCAATCCGGGGCGATCTCGCAAGAATGCATAGCATCGATCATCAACCGCGGATCCGGTGTGCTCATCGATGCTTACAGGTGCGCGCTTAGCGACGGAATCTCTTTGAATAACTCCAAAGACCGTTCTCTCCCGGATGCGAATACGTTGCGGGATCCTGCCGCCTAATAACCCTCTCGTCGATCGTAGTTTCGTGTAATTATGAATACGCCGATACGTGGGCTGGGTGTGTTGCACCGTGGCGTGCACACACAAGTTTACACGGTGCAAACCCCGGTGCAAGCTGCATCTTCGGGTCGGGGGTATGCGCGTACCCTGAAACCGCAGCCCTGTTCCACGCGCTGTCGGCGAAACGGTGGCAGTCGTCGACGACAGGGAGGGGATGAAAACAAGCAAGGTACCTTCGGCATACATAGGAGGACACTATCTCGAGTAGCAGACGTCGCTGAAGATGTGGCAGGGGTTGCTCGAGAGTTACCACCGGTTCATTTACCGGCATTGTTGTTCGCCACCCTCCGGTTACTCCTTGTCGTGCCAGCACCCTACCGTGATCACCCTTCCGTTTCGTCTCCTACCAATGCAACACACGCTCTCTCCCTCTACCTTTCTATATTTCTCTTTCTATCCTGTTACACCAGACGCCCTGCACCCCGCACTCCACCTACTTTCACCCCAAGCACGACACATGCACAGGAGTGTTGCACTCGTCAATGTCGACCTTATGGGCGACTTACTCACGAAAGATTCGTATGTCGGTGATTCGGGTACACTGTTGTGACAGGGATCGCTCTGTAGTCGATTTACCGGGGACGACGACATTAAGACAGGATTCAGGGGTTTAGTGATATGATTTAATGGGCTTTTGAATACCCTACTGCATTATAACCAGCCGTGTGATTACGCGTTCCGCTGAATTTTTCCTCCTCTTCGGCCTGTGATCAACTGGCTTCATCAACGCCTCATTGATCGACGATGTGGTTCTCTCCTCTGTCGAATGTGACGCGTGTGTCTTTGCTTGATTCTACATATTGATGAGATTGTAAGAAATGACACTAGTACCTTGTATCTTGCATCTTATTAGGAGTTTTAGAGAGCGAACGGATTGATGTAGCACACATCCACTATTATAATTTTCAGTTTTACAGTTTTAGTTTCTATAATCAAATTATTTTATGGTGAAATCGGTGACGGAATATTCTGTCCAGATTTGTAAATTAATTTTCCTTGTGTTAATGCACCCAGTTTTGAGAATGATTAGGATTTATGATTTTCAAGAAGTTTGGAAAGTACTTCTTGTACATTTTTATTTTTCAATTTGGAGTTCGTTCAATGAATTACTTCGTTTGTATGGAATTTCTGAGACTGCTAGTAGGTGGATGGGGGTACTCGGAAATTCAGCTTCAGGTCAGGTCGGGTATTTTCCCCTGGGGTCGGGACTCGAAAATTAGTGGTACTAGGAATTTTGAACCGACCCGTGGGTATTCAAATTATTAAATTTATAAGAGTCTTTTGCGATAGATATTTGGCAGTGTCAGTGTCGATAGCCTCCTGATACCCTCTTGAAAGTGCCATTAATGTCATAATGGTTCTCTCAGCGTAGAATGTCCCCATCAAAGTTAAACAACTCAAGAAGATCCGAAACTTTTTAACCCGGTGCTTTTTAGAAACGTACACCACCAAATTATGGAGCATGAACAGTACACCAAAAACTTTGCGTCATTTTGATGCGCGTCGTTGTAGAGTATTGCAACACGGTGTGGCCGTGCATCAAGAGGGCGTTGACAATGAAACAATGGAGGGGTATGCACGCAGGGCCGTCATTGAAGAGTAAACACGGACTGAATGAACTGCTCAATCCTTCACTTCAAAATGAGAAAAAGATATATACAAGCAGCGTGAATCGCGCGCTCGGAAGAATAGAACGACAGGATAAAAAAACGAAGGCTTTAATTAACGACAATAATTAGCAGGCGTAGCCTCGTCGAGGCTTGCATCAAAGAACGCGTTTCGGGTTCTATAGCTGCGCGCTTCGTGAATTTAAACCTCGCAGCGCGTCCGTCTTTTGAAACGCTGAAAATACAAGAGCACCCTCCAAAAATCAGGGACTAAAGTCGCGGGCTGCGCCGTGGTACACACGCCTGCCCGCAATTCAATACCGGCTGTCTCAGATTGCCAAATTGAAATGTTGCAACTCTGCTAATCTTCGTTTTTCTTTTCTTTTTGTTATTACACCGAGGGAGCATCATCCAAAAAGCGCCAATTAAGACAAAACGGTGTACCATGGATTTTTTATTTTAGTAGATAGTGAGATCAGAATCGCGTAGATTAACAGTGGATCCAAAAAATATCTGAACTCAGAATTTCCTTTCTCGAAAAATTGTCGATATTTAAACTGTGATAATTTCGTGAAAAAAACAGTGGCGGCAATATACTCGGATTCCTGCTAAGTTCAAACATGGACAATTCTTGGGTCGACTGGAAAGTATAAGGCATCAGAATAATTTTAGCATTTATTTTAAAAATCGTCAATATTGTTTTCCGCTATTAATTTAATGTTGGTTATTCATCGAGTTCATGGTTGGTGCATCGAAAAACAGAGGAACATTGTGAACGCGTAGCCACACGGCCGCCATTGAAGTGAAATTGCATTCTGTATCACCATAGCAGAATCGAACGGACCTTCTGCTGGTAGTAATCCAGCGACCATGCGATCGGCGTGAAATGGAGAACGGTTTAATCATTACAATAACTCGGGCAGCAACGTTGCGAACAATATTATATGCCGGCACGTCGGTGAATCCACGCTTAATTCACAACATATACGGGGCCGGGAAGTGTAACGACTGTCTACGTTATTACTGGAATGACCTGGCTTCAGCCTGGCCGTCTCACCTCATCCTTTTTTCTCGTCTTCTCCTCCCGATGTTCGCTCGTTCCGTTTTCCCCCCTTTTATTCAGCGTTGCGGCAGGAATTATCGGATTTTCTGGGACGTAGAAGATGGGTGGTAACTCCGCCGCGTAGCGTAGACTGTTATGATAGCAGTAAAAATGTTGTTTCGTTCCTTTCGCGCGCGCGCACGCACGCCGCACCGGAGGATGGCGCGTGTGGCCAAGAATAAAAGTGTGCGATCGAAGTTGTGGTGCTTTTCTGTTTGTCGACAAATAAAAACAAGCGTGCGTTCACGCGGGGCATCGCTTCCTGACAAATCAAATCTGTAAAAAGCATCGAAGAGACCAGAAATTCCAAAGCCACTGCGTCGGTCGATGATAAATTCCAGATTTAGTAGATTGTCCAATTGTTTTGTAATGCCTTTTCTTAGCGGCTTCATCAATCATCTGTAAAAAGGAAGTATGTATATCGCTCATGTAGAAGAAAAACGTAAAAAAATCTTAAAGATACAGTTGCTGCTTACAAATGTGCGTCACTGGACCATTGGGAGACGAATTACAAAGCTGACATCAGGTATAGGCAGTAAAAACGCACATATTAACAACCGTGAGCTTCGAATTGACACTATACAGGGTGTTCGACTACAAGCGGGAGAATATTTAAGGGGTGGTTCGTGACGATAATATACGACGAAAATGAAGAAAAAAATGGGAGGTGGAGTGGGTAAAAAGGGAGATTCAATATTACACAGCAAGCGATATTAAATACCAAGGTCGAACGTCGCATACAGATGGCGATGGTATTAATACATTTAAACGTGTCAAAGTAGATTTGAAAAATTTGTTAGAAAGTAGCAATTCATTCCCAGCTATTTAAAGCGAACATAGTTTAACCGAATCAGTACTTCGGTTGAGCGGAAGACAGCAACTTCGCCAGGGCTCATTTCATAAATCGAGTTACATCGTTGTTCCCAATCTGATTTGCATACCGTATTTGACGCATCTTCTCCGCGCGAAATTTATACGCGTCATACAAATAGCACAGTCCTTCCTATCCTTTTAACCGCACTCGCACATACGCGTTTTCAGGTAACACTTAATTCACTGCTGAAATCTATTTCGGCGAAAATCGATATCCATGCTCAATAATATTGAATTAAATGCGAGCTGAACGGCGCGGCGCGACAAGAGAAATATAAATTGAGAGCACCGGGTAGTGCTCATTTTTGATATAATCAAACTTCCGGATATGGTAAATATAGCTATGAGGGGAGCCATCTCGGATCACCTTGACCTTGACATATGTTGTCGAGGACAACATTCTGAACAACTTTTGTCAATATATTTATCCGTCGCTCGGTCTGAGTTTCCGAGAAAATTGTAAAAAATTTTCGCAAATTGCAAAGAATTTTCCGTATTCGTGCACGCTCCATAGCAACGTATGCTCAGAGATGCCAAATGGAGGAACCTGAAGAAACTTTCCCCTCCGGCTGGGCCCCCCACTCTTACTTTTACTAGTTCTACTGCGCACCCGCCACACACGACGTACCTCTGCTCTGCCCGAGTGAGTCACGTTTAGAGGTACGTCGTGTGTGGCGCGTGCGCAGTAGAACTAGTAGAAGTAAGAGTGGGGGGCCCAGCCGGAGGGGGAAGTTCCTCCAGGTTCCTCTATTTGGCATCTCTGCGTATGCCTCCTCCGGCGCGGCGTTTGTTTACTTTTTGTTTCTAAACACACTGTGGAGGTGAGAGAAAAAACAGGGTCTCACTCTGGTCATATACATATATAGAGTGACCTTTCAACTATAGAAGACTACTCCTGGATTTTCGTATGCGTGGTCGGCCTCACGGCAAGCCATTTCCACCCCCTCCGCCAACCTAACCACAGGCAGTAGACTATGGACTTTTATAGTAAATAAAGATTATTTTTTTATAGTTCTAATCAGATGGAATTAATACAGCATTTTTAAAAATTCTTTAAATGTTCTTTTTGTTTTAAATTTGAACTATCGATTGTCCCTATAAATGCATAAAACACGCAGTTGCATTTTCACATTATATAATACATTAATCCTACCAATTGTACTTTATTCATAATTTCATATTTTTACGCATCGAATGAAGTTACCATTTCTGATTTAAAAATGAATTTTTATACATTCAGTATATGAAATTTGACGAATATCTGCTAATTCTGATAAGGTTGAAAGAGTATTCATTTGGATATACATTTCAATTTTCGAATAGTAGTTTCATTAAATAAATGCATTGATTTTGTTGGATTTTGAGAGCGTTGATTCACAGAAACTGCTAAATAAATACATGAAATTGCAAAGCAATTTAAAATATAATGTTTCGTATATGAAACAGGTGAAAGAGAGGGTAGAAAAGAACACCTGCGATTTTTTCTCCAAGGCTTGTTAATATATTGTACGATGGAAATCGCGGGTTGCAGGCGCAAAAATCGAGTGCGGGCGGCCGCGTAAACTGCATGATAATCGTTTACCGGAATTTGATCTTTAATTTGATTTCACAAGCGCATCCAATTTGCATATTACATCTCGTTTCAGCGCCGGGTGTAATTAATACAAGTAACGCGGTCGGGTGAAACGTTTTCAAACGTTACATCAGCTTCTTCTCGCGCCGCGGTCCCGATCCCGTGTGTATTTAAACGATGGAATAATGGACCCTCATCGGCTTAGCAGTGGCGTCGAGTTATCGAAAATTTAATAGGATGTAAATAATTCCCGCGCATTTTCGTAATTGAATTTATGGAATTCGTGCGCACCGGCTCTCTCTGGTTCCAATATAAATTTCCGCCGCGCCGCGCTGGTGGAAATCGCCGAATAGAACTTTCCTCTGGATATAGCGTCGTAAAAGCGGAACCAACGTTGTTTCATTTGTTTATATTAATGAAGAGTAATCATCTTGTTCAATTGAATAATATTCGAATAAATCACGGCCCCGGCGCGGCGTTCGTTTCTCGAAGTTGCATCGCCGATAATGCATCAGCGCTGCGCGAACGCGCCCGTTCCACTGAATAAAATGGAAAATGTTATTTATTTCGGTACGAGTCTAACCCGTAGATTATCAATATGAAATATCCGCGTGTTCCGTTATGGCTGCAATGATAAGAGCGCCGATTTATTTCGAACGCTCGCGAAAACTCGCGCAATAATTCTTTCACGAGTGCGAATAGATTAATGAGTTGATGTCCGAGTGTAATTTCGGCAAAAAAATCAGCATAAGTAGATTATGAATTTTTATGCAACATTCGCAGTCGCGTGACAATATGTATTTAAAAATTAGCAGCTTAACAAATTCTCGTTTTACGAATGATTTTACAAATATCTAGAAATAACAACGTAATTAATTTTTATGAATATGCTCGTCTTCATGCATAGTGCAAACCTGCGCTATCCATAAATTAACCAAACAATAATAGAAAAATTCCACAAAATCAATGCAGAGTCATTGTATTTACTCTGTTATACTTGTTGCACTTTGTCAGATCGTGCAAATCTCAAGAACCTGGCAAGTGAATCACGAACAAAAATAATTTTTAAACCTGAAGGAAAAATCGTGTCACTCACATGTGTATGTACAACATGGCAGTTAAGGAGTTAATAATTTAATAATAATTAAATTAAAAAACGAGTTAATAATAATTTGTCGCTTCGTCAATTTAATATTTGTGGTTCTTTTCCGTTGCTCGTAGAGTTCGAACGGTTTACTTCACAATGTAGAATAAACCGATGCAAAAGGCTGGTTTGTTCGGTCAGTAGCATAAGTGGAAGTTACATAACCACGGAAGAGAACAATTTCACTCGGTCGGAATTACGTTCAAAGCAGAAATCGAAGCGGCTATAGATCTCCCGGCACTTCATAATGCAGCTTGCTCGACATTCCGATCTGTCGGATATACGCTCGCGCGAATCTACGTATCGAGGCCGCGAAGAAAGTTCATAGATAATAACGATTCCACTTTGCAACGTCCGCGCCAGCCATATGGCCATAAATAGCGGCATAGAGCAGGTCTCTGGGTCTATAGTGAGATCGTGCAGTATTTATACCGTCTGTCGACGTAAACGTATAAATGTTACAAGACCGCCGTTTCCTGGTAGATACGATCGAACGGTAGCTAGTGTCGCAAGGAAGCGGCTTGCATATCGTGTGTTTGAGTTATCTGGGAACGATTCGATATTTCTCGGGGGATCGAGCGCATGGAAAAATTGTTTCCACAACTGCATTTTGATTTCCAGACACACTTTCTTCTCTGCGTACACGCCGATCGAAATATTAGATACGTATTTGCACTTTAGTGCTTCGTAAAATACTCTACGGAAATTATAGGAATTAAATATACTGAACCACAGTAATATTCGGACACTTTTGAAAAGACGATAACTTTTTGTATACCAGATCATGCAACTTAGATATTTTTTGAGATGTTAGTACAATTAGAAAATCGCAAATGAAGTGTTTTTATTTGCAAATAATTACAATCTAATTTCTTTTTAAGTTTAACGAGGCATTTCTGAGAGAACATTTTCGGCGAAACTTCCGTTTACGTCCCATCTCAGAATTCGATGAAATTTTGAAAATAGGTACTTTTTTGACTAAAATGATGATTGCCCGAAGGATTTTTGCCGACTCGAAAATTTTTTTTATCATTTCAATGTCGCCCTCTACTTTACCGACTTTCTAGTATGTCAAAAACCACATGACTAAAATGATATTAATACCTCTTGTATATCAAACATTAAAACACAGTTCTTCGAAGTACCACAAAACGAGAATTGAATCGGGAAGATGCACACCAGAAGAAACATTTACAATTAGCATTAGAACCTTCTTATACGACAACCGCGCACCCACATACTATACCCACGAACGTTAATTCTTCACTGCAAACCGGCTCTCCAGCCAGTCGCACCAGGGAAGAAGAATCTCACTAACAAATCGGATACAGGATCAAAGTAAAGCACGAATAGACACATCGCGGCATCAAAGATTGCAGTAGGATCGAAAAATATTCCATTAGTAGTGTATTTGCAGTTGGTAACGAGACGCTTTTACTCTGCGACTCACGTTGCAGCTTACGCGCTGGTCCGGTGCCGCGGACGCTAATTTCGCAAATAAAATAAAAAAGGAAAATCGGCGGAGGCAAGACGAACGACGATCCACGGGCACGTACACGGTCCCGATATCTTCTCTATCAAAGTGTCCGTGCCCGGAATGAAACGGAACGTAAATGGACTGGTCTGGGACGCGGTGTGCCGCGTGTCCCCCTTTTTGGCGAGATTTTTCCCCGATCAAAAGATCGACGCCGGTGCCCGACGAATTTTATTGGTGGCCGGTACGTTATACCTATAAAAGAGAAAATACAGAACGCGCCGGGGGAGAGTGAGCGAAGGGTGGGGGGATGCGGTAACATTCGCGGGCTTTGCCAACGCAAGCAGAAATAAAATATTTGAAACACGCGCCGCTTGCAGGATTTTTCGTCTTCCTCTTCTCCCCCGGTGCTCTTTTTCTGCCGTACCCCCGGCCACGAGGGATGAACGACGGGGGTGTGCACCCTCTCTCTTCACATCTTCGCCCATTGCCTTTTTTCCCTCCCGTCCTCATTTCTGCGATTTCGCGGCCGCTAATCCGCCGATACGAGATTGGTCGCCGTATTCAACTGCCAGAACCAGGGACCAGAAGACGCCGGAATTTTTTTCAAGGATCAGAAAACCTACTGCTCCTCTTGCATCGCTCGTTCGGCTTGTTCTACCAGCCGCGTTGTCGATTCGCGAATCAGAAAAGGGGCCGGCCCGGCCTCGCCCTCATCGACATGAGACGCATTACATTTGGCAGCGATTTCACTCAGCGAGATTAAGCTTATTTTCGCTGGGCCGATTTCCCTGGCGCCCAGCAACCCTATCTTCTTCCTTCGGCTTCGATAGCACCCCTCGAGCCTACAATTCCAGCTGTCCGCACGCCTCTTGATTTCATTCGGCGAGTTTTTGAATATTTCACTCTGCTAATTGGTCACTGATCCACCCTGCATTTATTTGTGATTTTTACAATAAAATTGCTGATATTCATTCCTCAAGTTTTACACGCGTTGATTATGATCGTTAGATACGATTCTCATCGGTAAAGTATGTTTCCAGAGGATACGGGATTCGTGGTCGAATAATTTCAACCGATTTCGTGATACGAACAGAACGGAAGTACGTTGAAGAGGTCGGAACGACGCGATTTATTTGGGACATTGGTAACAAAGCGAGCGTTCTGGTAACAGACCCAAATCGCACGCGAACTAATCGATCTTAGCGAGTCCTGGGCTCTCGATCCTAAGAGAACTTCAAACTATGTGTTATCTGGAGCGATAAGAGTATCGCACGCGATAGGTCTCGGGCGGGAATTGATATTCTGTGCATGCTTAGCTCGTGGGATTTTTGTTTTTCATTTCTCGAGATTGATACTCGGTGAATCGTTGCTGAGACCTTCGAGAACTTTGCTGATACGTCCAGATAAATTAGGCTAATGGTAAGGTACATTTGCTTATTGGCAGAGCTTGAAGAAATTTTGTTCGCTAATGTTGGAAAGAAATTAATCATTGTACTGTGTCCACTTGATTTGTGTATTGAAATCTTACAGGTTGTTTAGGATGATGTTCATCTACTTTCTAGATACTTTACATTGTTTGAACTCCGAAGAATTTACTAATCAAAAGATTGAGAGAGACTAAACTATCTGCAAGTTACATTTCATGAGACTTTGAAGAATCTCTTTTCTCTAGACTAATATTTGAAGCAAACTAAGCGTTCGATGACGCTAGTTCGATGATTTAAGATAAAGAACGAAAATGAGTGCAGTTTTATATTATCTACATTTATAGAAGTAGAATACTTCCGTGTGCACTTGCATGGCAATACATAAATAAAGTTTGCATAAAAAAGAACGTCGTACGAAGAGTAGAGAGGTAAAGATTAAAAACGAAGTGCTACTGTATTAATCTCTGTTGTATCTTCTAACCCACAATTGTTTGCATACCTTCACGATAAAGTTCGATCGATCAGTGTGCTAACTATGAATAAAAATGCTTGCCAAAGATCAAGCGTCGCGACCAAAGTAGAAATTGCAGTCCGCCCGAAAGCTATCAACGATAAAAGAGCTGTGGCTGGTTGTTTAAAAGCCATTAAACCGGATAGCAGATCGCAATCAAATTCGACTGACTCTGTAATTAAATGCGTGAGGGACCTTTGTGGAGCTGTTACGAAGTCAGCGAAGCCTGGTTACAAATTGGCGGAGGGAATTTCCTTTCGGAAAGTCATCTGGAACGAACGGTGGTATCCGGTTGACCATTCCGCGGTGAAATAAACGTAATCGTTACGGCACGGCGCGGCGTAAAAAGACGCGGATTCGGATTATTGTCGAAAACGGCACTCCTTTTGAAGTGGGTGCCATTCAGCCGGATAAAGCCGGACCAGAAACGACAGGCAGCGAGGGTGAGTAGCGATGGTCGAATAATGGACTAGCCATTTCCTTTGAAGTCCCCTTCAGAGTTTTGGCGTTAATTGATGCGAGTCCAAAGTTCGAAAGGTCGTCGAGCACTTTCAGCCGGCTTCCTTGCACTCTCTCGTGGATCCTTCTCTCCTCCCTTGGCCTTCGCTCTTAACGAGAGGAGATTACGTCGAAGGTTACAGATCTATCCCCCCATCCTTCCTCGTTTCTGCTTCTTCGAGTTATCTTCATCGAACTGTCCGCTTTTCCTTCAAGTTCCGCGAATCTCGCCCCTCTCCTCCCCCCGCCCGTAATTAGAAGATCGCTGCAAACTCGTTTTCCCCTTACATTTCGAGATTGTTCGAACGTCTCCGTCCAACGGGGCTATGCTTCTCCAAAAGCTCCTTTTTTCTAATCGTTTACTCGAGGCGCGATATGCTCGGCCGACTCGAGCCCGAGCCCGATCCCAATCCTGGTCCCGAAAGAGATTTTACGCTGCCGATGCGAACAACTGCTCGATTACCGGTTAATTATGTACCTTCTCGAAACTTTTTGACTGAAACTAAACCACTTTTACCGCCGCACCGGGCAACTTTCCTCTGCGCCGGAACGATTCAATCGGCTTAATTAACCGCTGTCCAATTCGGTTGTTTGCGAGGCCGAAGCTATTATTAAAATGATGTTTTTAAAGCAAACCCCGAGCCCTCTGTCGAGTTTGTCTTGGACGACAATCCCGGAAACCGACGCGCCGCTCTTCCGAGCATTGATATTCAAATATTGGAATCTTTTCGGTTGTTATTCTTCCGGGGCAGCTCTCGAGGATTGGAGAAAACGTTTCGAAATAACGGGACGAGGAAAATGTAACGTTGAGAGTTTCTTGCGTGCTACGTGCCGTGGAATAAATTACTGAAATGATCTCGTTGCAGTGGTCCCGGGTAATTGCCCGGCGGCAGGTTTGAACTCGGAATCGACGTGCGAAAATTCCCCCTGCACAGTTTATTCCGACTCCTAAGCGATAATAAACATTTATGCTTTAACGCTGGCCCCGTGTACGATTGAACGCCCCAGCGCGGCAGTCGTAAAACGCGACCAATAAAAACGTTACGTTACACGCGCGGAATGTTCGGACGTGTAATGAAATGCAGGACACGTAGGAACGTGTCAAGCATTTATCGCGCATTTATTTGTCACTCAATTGGGGGAAAATTATTTGTCGATACGCTCTGTATTCATGGGCGGCCGCTGAGCCGGGCCAGCCGATCGACGACCAATTAAGGAGCGTTTTAAACGGCCCGATGCTTTACGGCAGACACTAAAACTCCGAACGTGTTAGAAACAATATAACACACTCGCCTTGCAGCGCCGATCAATTGATTCACCCATCCGACACTTGTTAACACTACGGAGCACTAAAGGTGACTGCCATGTTGTGTTTTACAAGAACGTCAAGATTGAATTTATCTAGGTTTCTCGCTATTTTCATTGAATCATTCCCCAAGAAAAATCTGAACAATTTAAAAATGCAACATCTGAAGTCGGTCGTTTATCCGGACCTGGTAGATTTACCGTTAGTAAGATGTGATCAATATTCTTGTATTTATTTGCCACGTTGGAATCGTAATTGTTATTAAACCCCGTCACTTGTGCACAACGCTTACGTCAATATTTCAAAGTTTCTATAAATTTTCATTACATTGTACTCTATGGTAGGTGTTCACATAATCTTTAAACGTCTGACTTGTTTTCAACGGAAAATATAATTTGGTACGAATATTGCGATAGGATAACAATTTTTTTCAATTTTTATGAAACTTCCACGTCCAGGATCTTTTTATGACAACCTTGAGAACAATTGTTTGATTACCACAATATTTGTATCCTCCAATCAAGTTGTGTTTTCTATGAACTATATTCAAGATGATCGAATTACGTTCATCGCCTTGTATCTATTATACTATCCTAAACCATCCATCGGATATCCCCCGTTCTTGGCAAGACCTGTCAGATAGTTTTACTAATAACTCGTGTAACAGCATCAGGATGAAACACCAACATTCAGAACATTTAAAGCTTATTATATCTACAGGATTTTAATTAAATTGAATCGAACATACAAAGTTAGACAACATACGCGAATTGTATGAACGTTACAAAGACTTACTGTAACATCAAAGAGAAACAGCTGGGAGTATTGATTATATGATCACGCGCAAACAAAGTCCGCTTCTATTTTATTTCAACGAAAACTACCATAAACACCTGCAGAACACGCTAATCGATGACAGGGCATACTCAAAGACATAGTACATATGTCGCGCAGAAATAATTCACGAGCTCTCCCATAGTCGTACAATGCTTCCTCATTGTTTTTCGAAGTAAAAGTTTGCTACAATTAGAGTCGAGTGTTCTTCACAGTCGGATCTACGTCTAGGGGATTCTTGGACGCCGGTTTCGTCGATCGGCAATCAAATCCAGTGAACAGGACTCGTGTTTCATCGCGTTGTTGCCGTGAGATAATTTTTCTGTGTGCTATGGATCGACGCACAGGACGCTGAAATCGAGAAAGATAGTTGGTAGGGCAAGTGGCACGGCTCGTAACACCACTCGTTACACGAGGCGTGTCCAAAACTAAATTTTGCCTACGTGCCTGGCGAACGAATATGCACGACGACAACCGCCCCCCTTCGCAACAATGGAGACTACAAAATCAGAGATAAGTGGCGCCCGGCGACGGAATTTAGGAATGCCTTAGCGACCAGGGACAAGGCATTAAATTTCTGCGGAGGGGAAACGGCACAGGGACAGAGTAGAGTGCCCTTCGCCCTCACCTTCTAATTTATGCAGTCGCCGGCCCTTTTAATGCCAGGCTACTCCGACACTGTATCTGAGGAACTGCTTCCTGGCCAGCCGTTTCGATATTACGTCTAACTTGATCCTTACTTACCACAAAAAATATAATACAAAAGCTAATTCGTTCTGAATGTAGTATTTCTTTATTCATCTTTCGCTAATGTTCATGGATTACTTTGGTTCATAGACTCTCTTATCTTTTTCTCTTTTAGTAGATTCTTGATCTATTATTGTATTTTATCGATGGGTTACATGAAGTGATTTTCTCTACGAAATTATGTGCTAAGAAGGTTAATGTAAGAGTGACAAGAGTGATAAGGGGGAAAGATGTAAATGGTTGGTGGTGCAAGTTTGTAGAAAGAAACTGTCAATGTTTCTTGCAGGTGCATTTGTTCAGGCCGATTCGTTCGCCTGGAATGTATAATTGCTGTGATTTAAACGCTTTACATCGACGCTGTAATGGTCAAGTAAACTAGAACGTGTTCTTGAAGTTCATAGTACCATTAACGAGGTCTTGAATCTGGTTTGATAATAATAATAGTCTAAAAACTTTTAAGAACGTTGGGATACATAGAATTCATTCGATGTAATGGAAGGGAACACGAACACGTGCTCAAGTAAAGGGCCGCTTTAACGTAGAAATGGATAGTCTATAGTCAGACGTCGTTTTAATTCTATTACTACTGTGTTCGTTTGTGAGAACTTCTTTCTGTAGGATGATGTTCCTCCAACGTATGATTTCTGACAAACTTTCTTAGAAACTTGTTTATGTATGAAGAATACATGCGCGAATTAGTTCACACACATAATACATCGCGTAAAAATCATCACTGTTTTTGCGTGTTATTCCAGTACTCATTGTCTCATAGATCGACTACGTACCCCCACATAACAGCTGAAAAAGATATCGAAAGTTACTATCGAAACAAAAAGAGAACAGCGTCTTTTAATGGGGCAGCAAACAATCGGAGGGCGCTTTATTTCCTCGTAAATGAACAGCAGATTTACGAGGCCACAAATTAATTGGTACAGCCAATAAATAACCGCAAGTGTGAGTTGGCATTTGCATCCGCGCGGCATAGGTCGCTCGTAAACAAGGTGTTATAATATATCAATTACGTCGTGGCGCGGCAGCCGGCTTGCGAGAGAACCGTTCCAGAAAGTCGATCCATCGAAACCGAGCACTGGCTTCCTGAAGTTGAGACGTTGCCTGGAATCTCGATCCAGCCAAGGTTATCATTATAGCGCGAAGGAGCACCGCGTTGGCCGACGGGTTCTTCTACACCTTCGCCTCAAAGAACGGTTTCTGAGATCCAGTTACGTGGCTTAAGTTATTCCGAAGTATCGAAGCGTGGGCGCCTGATTCACTCTCGTGCGCGAGTACACAAACGCCCGCAGCGAAATCTAGCGGATTGCGAGGAGAGCCGCTTCTTCAGTAAAAAAAAATCGTGTGCGTGGAAACCACGCGCGACAGAAGTGAAACTTATTGCTTATTAGGTATAATAATTTATTTGTATCTAAACCTAATAAGCAATAAGTTTCACTTCTGTCGCGCGTGGTTTCCACGCACACGATTTTTTTTCTGTTCCACACACGGTAGTTCAAAAAAAGAATATATATCTGTAATATGTCTGTAATATATTTAATTATATTACATTAATTCATGTAAATAAAAATAAAAAACGTGGTTGCACGTGCAGTTCTCGTGAAAAAAATGCCTGAAGATTCCTGAAGTGCATAAACGGCCGTAACGGAATCGAGCGGATTTCGACCTGAGCCGGGCCGCGCCGCGCCGTCTCTGGTAACACGCGAGGGCCACTCATAAGCTGTATCGAACGGTTTTCCACGTGGAATCGATGAAATTCAATCACGCGAACGCCAGACCAACTTTTTCGCGTGCCGAATATACCCCGAGCACGATCGGCTACAGTATTTAGAAACCTTAATGAGCTGACAGTCCCGGTAAAATGGAAGAATAATGTATGCCGCGGCAATTTAAAGTTCGGAACGGACGCGTGAACATGGAATCCAGCAAACTGGGGCCGGGATTACTCGTCACGACCACCTTGTTCCTTCTAATTAGCCCTGCACTGGAAAAAATCGTTTGCTGGGCCTCTGCAATGATCTCGTCTTTTATGTTGCCTCGAATTTTAGCAGCTAATGGACTGTTGCGGAAGTTGAGTAAGCTGTAACTGCTGTGTTTCCTAAAGTGTATCCTATCACGTATATTGTGTTTTTAATGCTAGAATCGTTGAGCGAATAGAATGACCAAAAGTCAGTTTCAAGAGGATAGGGGTAGATTGGTCGAATGAAAAGGATATACTTCCTACAATTTGTTATAATTGGATTTTAACATCGCATTTTTGTGCAAATAAAAATTGTCTACACTGACTGTGAGAAATGATTTCAGTAAGATCCAAAGAACATTCACATACTTAAATTCATAAATGCATAAATGCATAAATGCAAATATATATGTATATATAATTATATAATTATAATTATATAATACCTGTTACTAATGTTGTTTAACTTAACTCTGAGTGTGGACTTTAGAAAATGAACTTCACGAACAAAATAATCTTCGGCGATCGAAAACGAACGAGGTAGCTCTCGAAAAATAATCTGGAGAGCTTCCATCCGAATATTCGACGCAACAATTATCTGGCCGAAAGAATCTATAACAAGCCGGGCACTCGAAGTAGCAATTCAATTATTACCCAGTCCCGGCTGTCGAGCGTAAATTGTCGCCGGGCCAGAGGAAGCGGAAGTCCGTCGCGAGAGGACGAAAGCCGGCAAGGAAACGTGGCGTTGTCACGCTCGACGGGACCGAAAACCTTCGTCTGTCGTGTGTTCCGGAGTGAAAATATTCGTAGAGGTAGCGCGATTTCGCTCCGACCCGCTCTGGCTTGCTTAAACCCGCTTCAACTCGCCGCGACGGGTCTCCTGGGTCTCTGCGGAGAAAAAATTTCGAAAGCCCTCGAGCGACTTTGGGTTTTCTTGCTTTTTAGCCGGGCCAAGGAGTCCGCTTCATCATCCTGGGTTAGCGGCTGAGATCTCTCGAGCAAATTCTGCTAGCCACGAATCTGCTTCGCTTTGCTCGGCACGGCTCTGCTCTGCTTTGCTCGCCTGGGTTTCGGTTCGGCTTGGCTCTGCTTCGCTCCGCGTTCGGCAGCGGCCAATAGCTGTGCAAACAGTCACCGTACTTCTCAAATTTTTTCCTTACCGCCATAGGATCGCGGCTCGGTAAGCTGTCCGTGTTAACGAGATCCTCCGCTCCTTTTTCTGCGTGCCCCCGTAAACGAGGAATCCAGTTCCGATTACGTTTACCAGGGGCTCGTTTCTCGTCGGGCACTTAGCGCTCGCGCACCCGCGCGCGCGAGCCGACGCTATTTGCACGCTCGTTAACACATTTTCGACTGTATCCTCTTCCTCGAGAACCAGCCCTCTGGTACTCTCCTCTTCTCTCTTCTCTCCGCTCGCCGTTCCCGGCTTTCCGTTTCCGGAAATTCTCCACCAAGAAATCGACATTAATTAAGGCGTCCCAATTCTCCGGGCGCTAACGACGTTCGCCGATAAACTCGGCCGACCAAGAAAGTCTGGATCCACTTGGAACTAGGTTCCGTGAATGGAATATACATTAGCTGCAGTAATGCGCTCTTTGCGACGGATTTTGTCATTTATTTAGACGGCCGTTCCCTTCGATTTGCTGCCGAAACTTCGACACCGCCCCGGGTCCGTGGGAATCGAATTAACGTCGACGCCAATGCGCGTCGATAATTTAGTCGTGCGATGCCCGAACTTGTCCTCCTTGATCACCTATTTCGGGCGGGCGAACTGATGTTAGACGTATTGTTCGTTAAAGTTGCATCGATGTTCTGCGATGCTTGATTGATTAGCAATTTGTTAAATTAATTTCATGTTTCGCCGCTACCTTAGTGAATTATTTACGTGTTTCACAGAATCGATATTAAAATTTCAATTGGTGGCTGAAGCAACGTTGGATGTGAGGTTTGTTCAAGTTCTTTAGCTTTTATCGTTGTGAATAAATTGTTGGTTTCACCAACGTTGTTCTAGCTACCGATTCATTCGGGTAATTGAAGAACATTGTTAAAATCCTTTTATTTATCTAATCGAAAATTGGTATTGTCTTACACGAGCAAAATTCGGAAACAGCGAATTTAGGAAAATATATAAATTACTATAATTTATAATGTGGAGGGTCTTCTCAGACTTTTTATGAGTCATATTAATATTGTGCAACGGTATTTGCTTTATTGCTTCAGGAAACTGTGAAATTGCGAATGCCAAGAGACCACTCGCATCACAAAATAAAATATTACCAAACAAACTACCATACTCAGTAATACATTAATTTTGGCAAACACGTTCAGAATATCTTCGTAAGTTTAGAAAACAAAAATGTGAAATCAGTTATTTAACCAATAGTGGTATGTTTAGTATGAAACTTATTATGAAGCGTGTGTTCCGAACGCATTTAATCTGCCAGGTTGTACCACATGTAACACACGTGGCTAGAATAGCAAGTTTAACGTGTGCCATCGAGGGTACACATGGCATGTAACGAGCTAACATTAACTGTCAGTGACACTAATAGACTTTATGAATTCATTACAAAATCGATAGGCGAAATTTTAATACATAGCTTATCATACTAATTTTCTCCAGGCCAATTCCAAAGATCTAGCAGAGTAGTCATCCTCAATAATGTTAAATCGAATCGTCCTCGTTCGTTTCGCGAAGGAACAACCGTACAGTGGAGTATTTGCCTCGAAAAGTTGGCCAAAAAACGATTTTCATGTCTTGCGTAAGGTGAAATATTTTTGTTGTCCGAGCTACTGCAATATACATATAAGCAACAGTGTATGTACTAGTTTTAGTTTCTTTTATTTACGTACTCCTGTAGCGTTGTATGCACCGAAAGCGAAACTAAAGCAAAACGTTAGAACGAATCCAATGACTCACTACAATGTACACACAAGTGTTAAAATAATGCTAAAATAGTTTTGGCCAACTTTTCGGAGAAAATACTGCACTGTGAGCCAGTGGTATTATCATCGCGATTCTAACGACTCGGGAACGGTGACAAGCAAAATGGACCAAAGGAAGTCCTTTTCGCCGTTGGCCCGTGAAACTCATTTGTCGGTGGGTCTGGTGGCCTGCGTGGACAGAGAGAAGTTTGCTCCAGGAGTCGATCGGTATGTCCCCCGACGTGGGAGTTGTCGTGCTTGTCAATTTTTTCGTTCCGCAATTAAACGCGGCCCGTCCCACCGCGCCGATGGCGTTCGATTCTGCGTGGCGTTGGCTGCGAGCCCCGTCGACGACTGAAACCCATCTCTGTCTGCTCGGTCGTGGCTGTCGATTTATATTCGAGGGTCGTCGTAATCGCGCAAAATACGGAACACGAATCAATTCCCTTGCCTGGAGGGTCGCAAGGTGGTGGACGGCTGGATGCCGGCGGCCAGGGTGGCGGACGAGGGTAGCCGTTCGTACGAGAAACTTTACAGGAGTTCGGTTAAAGTAGCCGATCCTTTCTCTCTCTTCTTTCTCTTTCTCTTTCCTCCTGTGTCTCATTTTCTCTCTCTTCTTTCTCTTTTCTCCTGTGTCTCATTTTCACTCTCTGTTTCTCCCTCTCCATCTTTCTCTGTTCAAAGCGATGGCTAGTTCGCCCTCTCGAAACTGATCACAAAAATCGGCTTCCAACCCGAGGAAAGAGTCGAACGGATTCCGGCTGCCTTCGAAACTTTCCTTGATAATTGATTGTTTTGCCAGTGGAGTGGCTCTTTCAGCGGCCGCTGCCCGGCTACCGTCTTCTTCCCGTTGCACACGTTCCCCAAATCGTGGCCACCCTCGATCTTCTCTTTTTCTCTGGACCACGCTACCTCCGTGCATTGAATTGCCAACGATCACCCTCCAGCCTGTGTGCAACTTCGAATTTTTGGGGAGATTGATTTTCGACCGACGCCGGGCCTAGGAACTCGGACGTTTACCGACCGGTTACTGGTTCCACGTTCCCAAATTGACGTATTTTTTATCAGTTAATAAAATGCGGTCGTGAATCTTCATATTTCATTGGACTACCGAATTTCTATCAGAATATTTCTTTAGGTCAGGAAGTTTTTCACATCCTTTTCCATTAAACAATTCTCGATTAACCATTGTGTAATCAATCGGGTACCCGAACACCCATTTACTGGATTTCTTTCAACAATTTGCTAATGTTCCTCTAAAAAATATTACAAAATTTCTCTAAATGTCCATTCTTCACTCTCTAATATATTAATTTATAGTCTTCTAATTAGAATTTGTGTAAACATGTTAAATACTCAAAGGTTTTAAGTAATCTATATATTTTGATTGACTACACAATGGTTAAATGCAATCGATCAAATATATTAATTTCAGTCACATCAGTTGCAAGCTTCAAACATTTGATCATTTTGATAAAATTGATGTATTAAAAACTTATTCCTTTATCTAATACTCGGTCAGGCGTGTGACCAACATTTCATTATTCAAGATTCGAACGAACGTGACTGTCAATCATTTTTAAAAAATTTAAATTCCACACTCTTATTATCAATATTTAGGCAGAAGAGTAAATATAGTCATAAAAAGACTGAGGCGAGAGGTTAAACAGTTACCTGAAAGCTGGCCGTTCAAGACGATTATGCGCTAAACAGCGAATTATAAAATTGCCCCGGAAGGTATCGCGCGATCCAGGAACTTTTAATGGCCATTTAAATGGCCAGTTAAAGCGAATTAATCGAATGTTTTTCGCCTCGTTTCGCAGGAACGCGGCCCGCCGATCGTATTCTAGTTTCTCTGTCGTTAAAGTTGAGCCTCGGAGCGGAGTCGCGCAGGCTGCAATCTGCGATAGGAACTTTCTCCCACGGGATTTCAGCCGGGAATCTCTGCCGATGCACACTAACACACATACACACAAACCGAGCTGCATCGGCATCGACGAGGTCGCTAGTCGATACCATTTTTCGCGGTGTTTGCGATTGGGTTCGTAAACCGGGCGAATGATACGCTCGTCTCTTCGCGGAAACGAGCAAGGAAAGTGTTTACGGCGCGATAAGCCAATTTGAATTAGGTTATCGTGTTTATTCGGTGTAGCGCGAGTATAGAGAACGGGTTCGAACGCTCGCTCGTGAATAAAAGCTTCCGCGGGTGGGAAAAATCCATTTACGTGTTTCTCTTATCTGCGGGGAAGTACTAAAAGCCCTATCGAGATTTCTTTTAATCTCGATGGTAGCTTAACTTTTCCTGGAAGCAACGCGCACGCGCGTCAGAGTTTCCCTTCGTTTTACCGTTTCCACTCGTTCTTTTGTTTCCTCAAATAAATTTCAACGAATGAAATATATACATACGAGCCGGCCTTTGAAAAACGTTCGATAATTGTTCGCCGCAAAATCGGCAGGCAAACAAAATTTCCCATTTGAAGAATCCGTCCGCGAGGAATTACGGCGCGCGCTACCGAAAAGCAAATTACTTTTCGAATAAACCCTCACAATGGCGCCAGCAATAAAATAATATTCCGGACAATATAAACGCATGAAATTCCCCACCAGCATCCACGTACGCAAGATAAATCTTCCCACGAGCGCGAGGAGAAAACTGCAATTGGCAAAATTTTGAACGCAGCCGCCGCGCCAACCTCACACTTCGAGTCCCACGATTTTTTTATCGTTATATCGACATTTTCTTCGGAGCAGTAACCTAGTTTCCGATCGCGACAATATTGCCGGGTCGTTGATCCTTTATTCTTATCACAAATTTATGTTTTCATTTGGGCGAGCCGAGCCATAAAGAGACTCGCGCGATTCGTTCCGTTCGATGAATGCGAGTCCGTATGCGCGAGCGCCATACCAATTCATGCAAAGTTTACGCGTATTGACAAATCAGCCTGAACTACGGACTTCGAAGCGATACGCATCGAACCTGGAAAGTTTCGGCTTCTGCATGCCGAGAGTGAAAAGCCAATCTGCCCGTTGAATGTATTAGAAACGGCGGACTGATACGTTTGTAGGGTCACGTCAATAAACGGCACATGTCGGTTCCCTTAAATTCGCGACCTCGATACTCGCTCGGTGCCGATGCCATCAGTCATTAAAAATATTGGCTTGATTAATGGCCCGTCAAAGAGACTGTTTTAATAAAAATCCCCGTCACTTCAAAGCCAATTGTTAAAATTCGTTCACTTTCAACAAGGGTTAAAAATTCGTTCATTCATTTACCCGACTTCATTTATTTTACCGTAGAAAGTGTATTCGCCATTACTAAGAAATTCAATTTTAAATACATCGTTTTAATATAACTTTTTACACAAAAAATACTAGAAATTAGTTAAAAGAACAGGCTGCGAAGGTTATGCATTTTTGACAAAACTATGAAGACGTACGCTTTAAGAACGTTGCTAGATTATTGTTGATTCAATAGAATTAATGAAAACAGGAATACATCATCATCTAACTTCTGTCTCGTACAATTTAGACAAGTTTTAATCCGCGGTCTAGTTATACATATTATGAATAGACTGTGGAATTTCAGATAAAAATGAGCAGCTACAGTTTAAATCAGAAGACGGAATAAAAATAGAATATATCAATCCAGTTTCAGCTTATTAAATTCAATAATGAGATTCCCATCTCCCGTTTCTTAAAAGAGAGAAAACGATCTCTTCTGGCGAGAAAACGATCTGCGAGGGAATTTTTGGTTTCGGGGACAAGCATGGTCGGAATCCAGAATCCAAACTGTTTCTCGCTTTTTGAACCCGGTTATTTGCATACGACTTTCCCTACTTTCAGGGCGGCGTGCGCACGGGTAATGATATTCAGCTTATTTCCCCGAAGTCAGACACGGTTGGATTAGCAGAGCAGTGAATTAATTCCTCCTATACGAATAATCGGATAACGGAATTGCGCGCATAATCTTCGCGTTTCGCGCCTCGTAATACCTGAAACATTGTTCTGTCTATATATCAAAGGTTCCCACCAGTGGGAGCATGTGTGTGTTACGAGGGGTTGGTAGAGTTTCATTTTTATCTCGGGGCAAGTTTGTCAGGGCTATGCAGCGTTCCTCGTGGGTCGCGAGGAAAAATAAACAGCCGGTTAGGATGCGTACAGCCCTGGCCTGGCCGAATGGATAGAACGAAACGGGGTAAATGTCGATAATACCGTTATCAGGGCGCAGCCGTGTGTGTCAGTTCGGTAATGAGCCGAGCCGAAGTCAATCATCGCCGGTGGCGTGTTTGCAACACCGCCGATAACGATTTCGACAATTTTCGGGGTTATCTACGCTGCCGTCACACGCGCACGCTGGCCACAAATTTTCTGTAAGAGCTAGGAAACGACGCGGCGGTTTCCGGAGCCATCAGGTTAACCATAATTGTTGTGGAGGATCGTGACGCAAGGTTTGACACGTTACATTTCGACCACAATTCGCCACATCACAATTTTTCTACTATTTATTCAGAAAACCATGTATTATCTCATGCGTTGTGTAAAAATGTACGCATAAAAGATGTTAGAGGACAATACTTCACTGAATTATGATCCATACTTTAAATTAACAAGCTGTGTTTTATTTATAATCTGTTTTGTACACTGTTGAAGAAATTGGGACATTTATATAAGATGTTGAGCATTTAATCGAGTCCCAGATAATATTCAATTTTGGAAAGAATGTACTTCTGGATTAAATTTATTTAAACAATGTACGAGGATTAAAGAAGCAGATTTTACGCAACAGGGAAAGATAAATTAAAATCCACGTGCATCAATGCAGTATAAATTATTCGAACCTGTGAATTTTCTATTATTACCAGAAACGTTTCACGTATAAACAGTTCAATCTAGAGCACTTTATTACATCAATATTTGTAGCATAAATCACTGAACATTTAATAGTACAGCAAAGTAATTATTCTATCATTACCAGAGTATACATCAACTTTCTCTTGACTAGTGCGAATAATCGAGTTATATAAATATGTTATCCTTTTAACCATACATAAATTGTGAGAATGAGTAAACCCGTGACTAACGACCCCGTCCTATTTCTGTTGCAGGTAAGAACGATTCCATGCCAAATTCGTGTTCACCTCAGCAACGAGTGAGTAAAGTAACGATCGAGGAACATTTTCGTAGAGGAATTCCTGGATGGCGAGTTTTCCATTGAATAAATTTAGCCCGGTTTCCTCGCCCGGACCGGTCATTCAATAAGTATATTTCCGCGCGGCTAATCCGGTGCGTTTTCGCGACAGTGTCCGCGTGCCACCGCAGTGCGAAACGATTCTATTCATTACTCCATTCACTGTTTCCGCATAAGTGGCCGGAGCGTAAAACGACGAAACGGTATCTAAGGTGACGGGTCTGGATGGTCGTTATAAATGTGACTCGTACAAGGGGACTTCCGCGAAGCTTTCGTTTTCTTTCCCGCAGACGACGCTCGCCCCGCGCGGAAGGATTAATCGAGCCAGAAATAAATCGGGATCGCGCGTTAATAAAGATGAGCTAGGTCAAGAGGTCTCCTTTCGCGGGGATGTCAAAGCGAAACGGAACTCGGGGTTATACATAGAATGCCGCGAGCCTGAAGCGTTCCGGGCACTCCTTAGCGATTGACAAAGATATAGTTTTTGTTACCGAGAGAACTCCGCGTGCTTAAGTCTCTGTCAATTTCGAGGAAGCAAACACCTCGTGTACATCACAGGAATGTTTAAGTATTAGATGAAGTAAGTTTATGCACCACGATCGTCATTTGTTCCTTGTACCCTTGATGATATTTCAATTGTATCAATGTTTTAAATAAACAATACTGAGGTTCTAGTTCTTCTCTAATATCTCGATTTGACGTTAAAGCTACGTTTAAATTTCTTCGCTCGGTCATCAAGCACGCAAATCCGCCACTCCGAAAATCGTGTGTCCACTGAACGAGAGTCGAAGTTTCATGCAAGAGCAGCTGGGAAACCGTGAAATCTGGGGACCGCAGGAAAGTGTATTACGTTTCCGTCAGCCGGTGGGCCGAGCCGCGCGAACAGAAAATTGATTCTCACGGTTCGTCGAGATTTCGGAAAATATTTTTCGCCGTACGGAAGTCTTCGGGACAGACAGTTGAAGGTTTCATCAAATTTACTTGGAATACGTTTTGCGCGTCGGAAGATTTGACCGGTGCTGGCCTTCCCCGAAAATACGAGGCGTCTTGAAATCGTAACACGCGTTCCCAGCGGACAGTCGAGCTGGAAATGTACCAGTAAGCTGCGATGTTGGAAGCGGGGGCAGGCGGTGGCGGAGCGGAGGCAGGCGAAAAGTCGGCGCGCGAATGTCAAATTTCCGAGCGTTCGCTTCAAATCAGTGTCCAAATAAACTACCCGACGGTCGACGTGGCTTCTTCTCGCGGGGCCCACCGCTCTTGCTTTCTGTCTTACGCTCCTTTCCCGTTGGATTCCCTCGTCCCTGCGTTTCCCACTCGGCCTCACCCTCACTTTCACATGCTTCCCTCAGGATTCAGACGCGCCCCAGCTTCCACGTCGACGACCATCCACCGTCAACGTCTAAGACGTCTCACTTTGCTTGAGATGCAGGCTACGCCGGATGTTTGAAAACGTTTTCTCGCTTTCGCATGCCTTCCCGTCCTCCTCATCCTCCATCTTCCATCCTCCTCTTCTTTCAGCCTCTTCCTTGGTCTAGTTCTCCTTCTTCCACACGCGGCGGCCTCTTAGGTGGCATCATTTCGTGACAGATGGAAATCTCGCGACCGACTTGCTGCCACAGTCGTTGACGAAATTCTCCTCCTGCTTCGCAAGACACTCGAATCCTGCATCCATGACATTTATTTTTCCTCGATCTTCCAACTACGTGTAGCTATCGTGCTGGTCCGCTTTTTCAATGCTACGCGAGTGGTGTTTCTTACGCTTTCTAATCGAAAATGGTCGAAAAGTTCACGGAAGCTTCTACTGCAGATTAAATGTACTCGTACATCGTTTCTAATGTTTTATAATCGACAATGATCAACTAGGAAGTTTCTATTGCATTTCTCTTCGGTCTACTGTATGATATACTATAGCATTGTAGAATTATTAAGACGTCACAATGAACAGGCGATGCTAAAGCAACATACGTGTACATGGAATATCTTAAATAATCAGCTGCACTAGTTTCGCTGCCAAATGACGGTATGATCCTCGTATATCCATCACCGATAACGCGGAACTGGTCCGACCGCAGGAACATTCCATTGAACCGTTACAACGGAACGCGTTAATCCTTCGCAACATCCAGCAGCAACGCTGTATCGTGCTGCCGGCCTGCCAAAATCATAAACAGCAGCATATTTGGGATTGGAAGGGCAGAGATTTCGTGCTCGTGGCTAGCGAACAGGCAGCCTTGTAATCTTTTCAGCGGTTTATGGCGAAACCAGAGAGACCGGATCGTAATCGAACAGTCTCAGCCTGGAATTAATTCCGTAAGGGCCGTTCAGTTCGGATCATCGGTATCTCCTCGAGCTTGTAGTCTGCTTCTAAATCAAGACGGATCAAGTCCGGAATTCCTCGTATGTCAGTGCCTGTGTGAGCCCGAGTCTTGCATCGCGTCGTGTCGCATCGACGTTGCATCGGGTCGCGCGTGCACGTGCGTGCAAGTGCAGTCACGTGTATGCGCGCGAATCTATAAACGGTTACAGGCGAACGGTTACGGCAAGGGCTGGCCGATGAAGGTGGTTACGAAGCACCTACAGGATAGCATACAACAGACACGCTGTGAAAGCTCGTGGATGCGGGGAGATGCATCACGTGCATCCACGTCGAATGCACAATTGCGCGGCGATCGCAACGGCGTACCTGAATTGTCAATCAAACGGTTGTTCGCGCTCGCGTTTACACGCCGCGAAAATATCGCTCGGTGCTGGGATCAACCCTTGAACAGATTCGCCGGAAATCCATTCGCGGAAACGGTAAAATGCAGTCTAATCTTCGTTTAACAAAGTATTTTTTCTTAACCCACGATTTCTTCTCTTTTAATTCGATTGAATACAATCATCACGAAGCAACTCAATATAAGATCATAATAATTTCATTCAAAATTTGTTTAATTCATTATTATGCAGCTATTGTCACTTTAGCACAGGCGCGTAGCCTAAATTATAATCTACATTGAGGTCAAGTTGAAGAGGCTCCTATATTAATGTAATGTAATGTTTTATTTTAAAGAAATTTTCTTTGCATTGTTGACAACTGGTTCATAGAAAGTTGTTATTGAAGTTAAACTGCATTGCAAACAGTTATAAGAAAATTATATGAAGAACATACCAAGTACGAACATTTTGTGTTCTTGTTTCCCAGAGCATTAATTTCATGTTTATAAAACCTCAACTGGTCCATGCCATAATAATAAATGACATTTGAGAAGACACCATCAAACAATGAACCTTTTACAAACCTTTACAGACCATTCACACTGATTATGAGATGGCAAAGGAGAAGCTGGCTATATCCAGCCAATACTGTGTCCCTTGGAGCGAGCCCTAAGTGCCGTTATGGCAGCTGAAGGTCCCCATTTCCCTGCAAGAATTTTCGCAGATCGTTGAATACATCCTTGCAGCACAGGTTTCCGAGGTTTCCGGTTCTGCAAATACAGCGAGCGTGCCTCCGCGAATGCTCGTATTATTTACGGTAAATTTGTCGGACACGGGCGCGTGGCAAAATGCAGAATGCAAAATGCAGAACACAAAATGCAGAAGGACGTGATACGGGGAGGGGAGCGATACGGACCAGCCAAGGGAAAAAGAGAATCGGCATGGTGAAAGAGAGCTGCTGCGGTATGCGGCCGGGTTCAACCGATTGGAAACCAGCGCCCGGCCCCTCTGTAATCTCTCAAATTGTTCGCTCTGTTATTTTCTGCTTTCGTCCAGCAGGCTAAGGGACGGCCTACATATTTCCTCCTCGTTTTCTCGCGCGGTTTCCTGTGCGGCCTCCCCCGACTCTCGTTCACGTACCACTCGCGAAGTGCGTGCCAGGGAATGGCCCCCTTCCTTCTTAGCCGAGAAGAATAGAAATGGGATTGTTACGGCTGGAATCTCTATTATTGTCCGCCCTTGTTACTCCCTTGGAAGCGGGCCGATCCCATTTGAACGTTATATTATTCATGCGGCCCAACCTATTGTAGAGTACGCCGCTTATTGATAAAATGAACGAGCATTTCCGTAGGAACTGCAGTTTGTGGAATTTTCCACCCTTTGCTAACCTAACTGTGCACTAAATTCGACTAAATTGCATTCAAAGCGGTATCTCGTTGCTCGAAATCTTCCCTGAATCGTAAAGAGTTCTTCAATCATATTTTCTCTCATATAGCCATCACAAGCTATTATCTTATTGATTAAGTCTTATGGTTTTCTAATGATTATATGCAAATTTGGAACATTTTTGCTTCGAATCTTGAGGAGAATTGTTTCAATACCGAAGGATGAGTGGAAACTATTTACTTATCTTATTCATTAAGCAAAGTTGTATATGGAAGTATAAATGAATTATTTAACCCTCCAATGTGTTAATTAAATTTTTACTGATGCAATAGTTGTGTTAAATTATTAACAAGTTTTATGTAATGTAGCAACAGTAGCATTATGTACCCGTCGCTAACAGGGTCCAGACACATGCACTATGTGTATCCTTCCATGTTCCGTGCATTCGGCAATTAGATTTTTAAATTATCATTAACAGCAACTTACGGCCGATCAATTTTATTTCCCGGAATCGCGGGGCGTTCGGGAAACGAGCGTTAATTGCTAAATGCTCGTCAAGCCGGACCCGTGCAAAGCGAATACGACAAAGGGATAGAGTTTAAAACGAATTTGGTTCTTCGCAACAAGCGGCGCGGGCCATTTTCAAATTTTCCGTGACACTGGCAACGCTCGTCCGAGGCTAATTATCGCGGCGTCCACAGAATCCGGCTATTTCACGCCGCAGACCGGTCACGGTTCAAAGTGTCGCGAAACATTGTTCGGCGCAAACGAGAGGCAACGGCACGTCGAAAATCATTATGTCTTTCGGGTTACGCCGGGTGTAACGGGTCCGCTATTTGAATCAGCCGCAGCTGCGATTTTAAACGAAATCGTCATGAGCCCGTTAAAACAGATAGCGACACGCGAACCAACCCCTAACGTCGGAGAATGAACGGAGGGTGTGTCGAGCGGCCGATACCAGGAGGGTGTCATTGTTTTTACGCGTAGATAAGGACCAGGCTTAATGTCCCATGGAGTTTTCGAGCTGGACCGTGATTCATTCTCGTTCATCGCTGAAAATGATTCAGTTGCACCACCAGCCCTTTTCAAATCCTCCTTTTCGTAGGTCGGGCGATGTTTTGTCTAATTAGTCATCGTCAACGCAAACGGATATTCACGCAAAATAAAAATTGTCTGCATCTACCGCAAGAAATAACAATCACATAAAAGCTTTTCCCTCTCTTTAATCAACTTATTAAGATGATTATCTTAATACGTTGAAAATTATATATTAATATTTTCGAATTGTTTTCATTTCTCCACTGCTTTAGATTGCACCTACTCTTTGTTGTAATAGATACATAGAATCCGCACTCTATTAATAAAGAATGATGGATTCTACAGTTTTATAAGTTCGACGGATTCGCATGTCCCAGTCAAACGTAGATTAAATTGGTAATGATCGTACGTGTAAGCCGGTTTCCCCCAAATCGAAGCTTCAACCGAAAGATGATATTTGTCCTTTTTTTCTTACTTTTGTCAACATCATAAAATCATGTTCGCCCGTACCATATGGACACTGTGTGTTCGTTTGAACGTTTGTAAGCGTAAAGTTGAAAGTAAACTTGAAAGATTCCAAGGAGGTTTAAAACGAAGGCAGCATCATCTTGATCAGCATATCAAGACCTGAGCGAGGCTATGATGTCCACCGAGTTTTGAACATTTTGAATGGTGAACGGCTCGCGCGCTTCGCAGGGCGCGTCGTTCCGCCCGTGATCATATTTACGGTGTGGAGTTGCATTTTGAAGCGAGTCGAACGGGATTGCGTAAAGTGATTACTCAATTCCATTCGATCCACCGGCAATTCGTCTATGCTCCGCAGCGCAGTCGGTTCACAAGCTGAGCTATTCGATAGCTGCTAAACCGGAGGGTATGACTCGCGCTTGGGATACGCGCGATCCCGGATATATATCAGAGACGCAATTGATATATTATCTCGTTAGAGGATAGCCATTGAGAGGGGATGGGAGGAAGAGGGGGTCGAGGCTTGTGTGGTGCTGTGGATAGGAGAGTCGATGAGGAGGGCTAGATGGCGGCGTACCAGGAAGGGATTCGAGGGTTTGCAACGCGTGCAATTGCTCGTGCAACGCGTTTACATCAGCGTTTGGCCCCCGCGTATTTAGACCGTACTGCCGAAATTTAGAGGATCCGACGGAGAGCCGGTCGGTGACGATCCTGTTGTTAGGCCGGGCCCGCCTAGGTACCGGAATTATCCTCGAGATCGGAAGATCAGTTCCCAATAATCCACGGCACGCGCATTTACATCGGGAACGAGGCAATAAATACGGCGTTTACACGGAGACCGTCCCCGGCTCACCTGCAGCACGGGGCAGGGGGTTTGTCGGGATAAATTCCTGGCCACAGTCCAGCGTTGCGAGTTTCCGAAGCCGTTTTCACCGATACAAATGGACGCCGGTGCCCGGCACAGCCGACGAAACCCTGGGAAAACTGCGAAACTACCGAACTACTACCACCAAATGAACCCATCGACGCGACGCGACGCTTGCGAAGGGATTCTAGCAGGGACCAGACCCAAGAACGAGCAAGGCCGATGAAAGATGGCGATTCTGTGAAACCAAGTATCGCGGCTAATCGATTCGTAATGCGATGGAAAAGGTCGAAGGAGACCTACGAAACGTCGCACAGTGATTCACGAAATTGCTTTAGATGTTCGGCAGTCTTGGTTATACAGAGAAATTATCATGTTATCAATTATCATTATCAATTATATGATAATTGAACTGAATTGATGCGAAGGCAAGTGACATTTACTTTGTCTTTGTTCACATGGACGAATATAAAGTTTTAAATTCGTTTCGATAAGGAAATAGAGGATATCAAGGAATCTAAATATTTTTGTATAAGGTACAAGATATATAAACATTATTGAATGTAGAATTATTGAAAGTAGACATCGGATCTTTGTAGGGTTGGCTCCTGGAGACTGAGATGTTTAAATTTGCTCTGTTAGTTTACAAAGAAATATAATTTTTCGCCATAGCTTGGAGAGTCGGCGGTGTAATTAGTTTATCTTGTGTTCATTTAGCGTTCAGAGGAGAATGGTTTTGGGAGCATAGGGATCGCAGAAATGGGAATCAGCACAGGTCCACGCAGTTCCCAGAGCAGAGCACTATTCCCAGACAGGGGCGCATAATCGTAAATATTTCATCTTATCAAATTGCCTCTGTCGCAACGTGGCACAAAATATCGAGCGTGTAATCGAACCTGGCCTGTAAATAGAGGCATATCACGAACGGCCCCGATATCGGGTGAAGTCGATACGCAATAAAGATAATAAGCAACAGGGTAATTAGCAAAAAGCCACTTAGCAGCGTATTAATAGCAGGGCAGAGAAAGGGAAAACCGACTACTACTCTCGCGCTTGTTCACGGGCCGCGCTCACCCCGAGAGTTCTAGATGTGTTCGGCTCGCATGTTTTGTACACCGATTGCAAATTACCGTTGCACAGTGACTGCTGTATAATTACCAGACAACTTTACGACGCACAGAGACGCATAAAAGAGAAGGCCTGCGCGAAGTAATTTCACAGATTAAACTTTACCGTCGCTGAAACAGTAATTATCAACGCGTTACGAGTGGCGTTTACCGGAAATTGCCGAGCCGCTGCCGTTCGATTGCCAAAATAATCTTTCGTTTGGAAATTACCAGACTGACTACTGACGATACTGAAATATTCATGGATCCGGTAATCGCTTCTGCGAATTCGCAAACACGATGCTCGAGACCATGAAGAGCTTCTTGAAGGCACGTTAATTCTTCTGCTGCTCCTAATGCAGCTAGTCTTCGTTTAATTAATTCGCCAGAGACCATTTCGATAATCTAAATATACTCTAACGTTCACCATTTCTAATCTTTTTCACTTATTCGTTAATTCCAATGACTAACACGAATCTACATAGCATTAGAAAAGACTCGGAAAAATTTGAGTCCTTTGATCAACTTTTAACCTAGGAGTTGGGATTATTTGTTCACATTTGAAAGTGAATTTTAAAAGGTTAGGATCCACAAAATGGTTACTGTACATCTTAACATTTCAATTCTTATTTCATTAAATATACAGTTTCCATACCGCGGAACTTTAATTGATTACACTGGAAGAGGTAAAAGGGGTATTCTAGTCTAAAAGGTGTTCGCATAATCGTGAGTCCCTGCGAACGTACCCTAGCAACGAGGAACGTAACAATCTACAGTGATCGAAATTTCCATAGTTCCACTAAAAATTTTTCTGTTTTTGATCGTTATCGACTGAGTTTTTCATTGTTACCAACTGAGCGTGATTACTTCTTCGGTTATAATAAATTTCTTAATTGGAATTTGGATTATCGAGACACTCTAATTCCGTTGATGGAAGAAATGGGTTCAGATGACTATGTACTCCACCAAGATAATGCAGCTGTCCGCGCTTCAGGAGTCAGCACCGAATGGTAAACAAAAATATTCAGTGGCCCTCCCGATCTCCGGAGGATTTAATCCCATAGAGACCCTCTGGGGAATACTATCTCGCAAGGTGTTCGCAAATGGAAAATAATTTGCTACTTTTGTAGAATTCAAAAGTATAAGACAAGAAGCGTGGCGTAGTATACATTTATCAACGTTACACACCTTAATCAGAAGTATGACTGACCGAGTTTTTCAAGTTATTTTGAAAAATGGTAGGAATATACAATATTAACATACAATTATTCAATAAAAAATGTTGATCTTGTTAAATAAATAAAGTATTATATTGAGTGGAACTATAGAAATTTCGCAGAACCCCTCATTAAACTTACATACTTTTTAATTTTATCACTTGAATGAGAAGACATTCTATTTTGAAACCATTCAGATGTCTTTCTAATCATAGTAATATAACATAAATACTTAGAGCGCATTTAATTTTTTATAAATCAACCAGAATTGCCAACAAATAAGTATGGAACTATGCAAAAATTTCGACCATTGTAGCAGGCAGAGCGATCCGCGAGTAAATGGCGCTCGAAAGGGCGGCAAGATTAGCAGCCGGGCGACAAGGTAATTCATCCATCGCGGTTGAGGGGTTAATTACGATTGCGTCGATGACACGGAAGGTCGTGTCGCGTAAACCGCTGGTCAGGGTGTGCGGAGAATGCACACCTGGGATCCGCGATGTTGTCCGGCGCGGTCCACGGCTATCAAAGATGCAGTTGATACATGCTAGCGCGAGGACGCGGGCAGAGGTGCACGTTGCATTCGACGCGTTTTCCTGGGTTTCTGGCCGATGCGATGCGGGACGTGGTCCAACGTTGCAGAGCGTTGCAGCACGATGCAGAACGTTGTTGAACGTTTCCACGGCGCGGCGGAGATCCGGTTACAGACCGTGGACGTGACGTTAACATGCCACGGGATTGTCAGGGAGGCGGCCGCGGTCGGTATCAGTGCAGCAAGCACCGGAGACCCGATGTCTGCGGTTAAGTCGAAGCCCTGGATATCAAGAATTCATGTCTGATCTACACATCGGTGCTCTGCAACGCTCTACAAACGCTCTACGGCATCGACCGAACCGTGAGACCCTGTTGCGGTTATTGCCGTCGATGCGCGATTAATAATCGTCTGAAAATTTTAGTCTGCACGCGGTTTTTCCTGTGAAGCATTTCCTACTCTTATAGAGGGTGCTTCACTCCAAAGGAACGAAACTGTATCCAAACCTTGTTGGTAAAGACATATCGTCAACAAACTAATCGATGTTTGTCAATAATTGAAGACCTCACTGCAAGTACCGAACATGTTTATTTTTCAGTAGTAATTACCTTTTGAGTATCCTTTGAAGTCCTACATATTCTTATGTGTACCTTGTATATCTTGTATATACAACTGATTGTCTGAATTAAGATTTAAACAATTTTTCTAATCACGATTCTCCCAGTCTGTGCACCGTCTTCAACTATGTCGTAATCAATTATTACATATCCGCTGCTAGTTGTAACGAGTTGTTATCATTTATGATAAGCTATTGCAACGACGAATGCTCCATTACAATTTATATTTAGATGCGGAAATTATTTGTCACTCAATCTAATATAAATTAATTTACCTTTGTTAAACCAATTTACGATCGATAGAAAAGAAAATTTATCAATCTAATATCAAGCACAATCTGTTTAATCATAATCCCCAACCGTTCATTTTCCCAGCATCGCAACTGAAATCTATATAACGAGTAAGAAAATGCAATAACATTTCACTGTCTCGATTCCTTATCGACTAGACAACATGTTCGTGAAAACCATTGCTCATCGCGAATCATACACTCTCGGCGTTCGAGGCGTCGCTGACCAGCGAGCTCACATACGAACGGCCTCTCGAACCAATGAAACTTTTATGCTCGCCGGGAATTTCTTACGAAGACGATACGGCGCTGCCTTATGGGAAAATCGATCGACCCGGCAATCGGATAAGAACGGCTGAATTACGTCCACCTCCTGGACGCCGGTCGCGGCTTTATTGAAATCTTTTTTAAGGGCCGCCGTGATTGCGGAGATACGTTCGGCTAATGGTATTACACGGTACCACCCACCCTCGTATTTATGATTTTTTCTACCCTCTCTTTCTCTCACACGAGTCGCTTTTACGCCGGTCGTAGCATGATACGGATTTTATGCGCGGCGATTCAATACGCTCGCCGGAGAACGCATTATTGTATGATCCGAGCCCCGAGCCTTGTCTTTTGTCAAGATTGTAATTCTCTGCTCTGTTAACACGTTGACTGCCGAACAATCAACCCTCAGAAATCCCGTAAAATTGAAGTAATTTAGTCGTTCTAATGAAAACTGCAGAGTTAAAGTTTATCACTGGACTGCGGATCTTTATTCGGATTTTCATAAAATAAGCCATAGAATTTGTATAGAGATCCACAATCTACTTATTGCAGTGGTTTCCCAAGAACTCTTTCAGATCGTACACATCGTGATGACCTTCGGTTTTAATATATAAAGAGTGTCTACTTTGTCCTCAGGACATTGAATGTATCTTTGAAAACAAAACTATTTGAGGTACAAACGTTAGGTGACTCACCCAGTATATGTTGAGGAAAATTAAGTTTTAACACATACGACCGACATGGTAGTAACGTGTTCATAAATGGAAAGAACATATTGAAGATACGTTCCAGTAATCGTAAAATAAAGAACCTGAGGGTGATCACACTGATCGAAGTGATTGTATAGCTCGTTACTAATTTTCTGATGATAGCTTGTCACCGAAGTTCCGCACTATCGGCTCAAGAAAATTACTTTCTACCGAAAGAAATGGCAGAGCGGCGGTGTATCGGTAACGGGGGTGGCGGCACGATAAAAGCGCGATGGGTCGCGGGGAACGAGTCGAGATCAATTTGCGATTTCGGGCTCTCGTTCTCGCGCCGAAACTCGGCCGAAGTTCTACCGATCTCGATCGTAAATAACGACCGGAAGTTCGGGAACAGCGGGCCAGATCTCTTGGCAGGTCTACACTTTGTCAGAGACGGATGATGCGAGGCTTTTCGGTGCGATCCGATCGGCCGGTGATTTACGACGAGGCCTGGGATAGCGATCGGTCTTGTTTCGAGACGATTTCGATACAGGTGAATTACGAAATCGTGGAAGAGGGACTCGTGACTCCTCTGCGACGGGGATCGACAAGTGCACAGAAACTCGCGGCTATTCTTGTTGGCGAGTTGCGATCGAGATCGTGCGATAGATACCCTCGATCTCGTAGCTAAATTATCGCCGTCGAGACAATAGGCGTGATCTGCCGCGTGCTACCGCCAATATAGCTGACAAACGCGGTTTACAACTTCCTAGTAGCATTTATCGGTGGCCAATGATGGTCAATGGTTGGGAATTGGTTGGGATATGGTTGATGGTTTCGTCTACAAATCCCCAATATACGGCCTACGACGAAAATTTATTACAATTTGAAATAGAGAAGATCGGAATAATATGTTAACGAGGCTCAGTTGGCCGTTCGTATAATAGTACCGTTGGCCCTGGTTGTCCGAGAGACTTCGGTTTATAATATCTTAAAGCCATACTAACGATCCTGCAGAGAGCGATGTTCGCAGCAACCATCGATTACCTGCACTGAGTCTCAACAATTCGCTTAACTTGGTCTTTCTTCACTGTAATTAATGGATGTACGCAATAGCATTGTATTCAATAGAAATAAGCTGGCCAGATAAACCACAATTGAAATTTCGTTTCGAAGTTCTATTTCACCGGCTGTAGAAGTCCAAAACCAACGACAGAAAATTCGTAGAATCATCAAGAGATAACATGAAAATAATGGTGGCAGAAGTAATTATTTATTTCTACTATACTCTCTAAGTTTCCAAGCTATAATTACAAGTACCATCCAGCCTCATATCTTAACTTTTTTTTTTATTTGTTTCACAATTAGAGACGATGATCAAATTATAACAGCCGCTCGTATAAGTCCACGATTGAGACAACCTTTCAATTGAAATTGAAAGAATTAATTTTTGATTGAATGCTTAGCGGGACATTTGCTTTCTTTTTTTAAAGTAATGTTGATGTTTTCAAATTGTTAGTAATAGCGAAATGTGTGTTTAGTGATAATGTAGGCCGTATTTTCTGTTTCTAATAATTTTCCCATTCACTGTAAAGTGATTAAAACTATTATACTTTGTCACTAATAATTCCCTAGAAGGATAGAATTTGTTTCAGTTTAATAGAAATGAATAAAATTCGCGTTTAATAGATTCTGTCTTGTGGTGAGTCTGATTCAGAGGACCAGAAAATTTCAAATCCAACACAGTCTCATGTTAATGCGTGCAACTTGAAATAATTCGAAGTCTCTGGAAGGGACCGACCTTCTATAGACCCCGCCCCAGTTAATTTTAATGCAAACAACGTTAAAAGGATTATCACGGGTTGAGTTACAGTCGGATGTAATTCCCATTTGCATTCGTGGAGGCTAATAAATTTCTGACCGTGCGCAGAAACTATGTTTTCTTTTGGCATACTTACGAGACCAGATGCCCGGCGTAATTCCCGCGATGCGAAGCGGCTGTCAGCTGCGAATCTCGACACCGTGTACAGCGATTGTTTGCGAAACCCATGAAAACGTTCCGCGTGCCGACTTCTTGCCTGGTACCCTCGCTTCTCTATGTATTGTAAGAGACCGTTATTTCGGTAGACTCTCGCGCCCGCGCGCACATATTTTGCTTTCTATAATTGGCCTGTACAAACTGTCCGCTAGAATGGACGCAGTATATCCGTTTAATTGTATCGTCTGTCGTGTTTCCATCACAAATAATGATTTAATATTATTGTAGGCGGCATTTTATCTTGACGAATGTAATCGGAACCCCGTGGGTCGCTGCATTCAATCGCGGGTCCGTCCATCCGTCTCTAGAGAAATGAGAAATGGAGAAAGATATGTGTCACAACGCGTGCTTTATTGTGCTACACGTGTTAGATCTAATGCTGTCTTCTCCGTGTCTCCATGTTTTAGTTATTAGTCGTAAAATATGAGACGTGCTTATCTCAAGTTTCACAGAAAAATCGTGTCCTCGAAATTCGATTTGTCCGATTCAAATATGATTTATGTTCCGTGGATTTTCCTTAAAGGTATTTCACAATTTCACTTCTAATCTCTTCCAGAATGTGGTTTAACCATTTATTTTGTAGTTCTTATTTAAAATAAGACTTCAAAGGTCCTTATTCTTGAAGCAGGTAGAACCATCCGAAGGACTGTGAATAAATTACTGGTAGATGAAGGGGTAAGAAACAGTCTTCAAAATCATGATTCAATGTTTTTTCAGAATCTACTCAGAACCGGTTAGATCTATTCAAACTCTAGTGTATAAATTTTCTTTTATATATTTATGAATCTATTTCTGCGAGATCCTTGTTAATCGTCCTGAAACTAACAAAAGTAGGTAATCATTTGAGATTGCTATGAGTATTTTTTATTATCCGCACAAAGCATGAAGTTCATCGTCATCGAACAGTGTCTAATGTCCATTTTCTGTTGTTCCAGGTAAGGGCGTCCGAATATAACGAGCGTAATCGAATTGGTGAGTCGATAAGGACCGTCCAGCGGTAGATACCATTACGCGATTCGGTCTCGATGAATCCTAATCAGAGTCGGTGTCATTCAATGACGCGATCCGTCAATGTTATGATGCTTTCTGATCGACTACTGCGCGAAACAGCGCGAGCTTGCGTCCAAGTTTCGCGTACCAGTTCGAAAGCCGAAAGACGCTGCTACGCCGATTCGATGATTTGACTAGTCACATCCCGGAGTTTGCTTCTCTCTCTTCTTTTTTTTAGTAAAAAGAGATGACTCGAGGGAAATCCGGCCTATCGCAACGTATATGTACACGCGAAGCCGAGATTTCGTGGTTCTCGGTGAATTCTAGTTTTCCACGTAACCGCGTAGATGGCAGTAGCGTACGCTTTACGGATTTGAAAGCTACTTCAACACTTTTCCCCCTGCAATTGCTCCCACAATCGGTGTCCCTCGACTGCACTGAGTCCTCAGCCCTCGCACAACACATTGCCTTTGAATTCGAAAAGATTGAGAAGCGTCGCGCGACGCTGTGACTCGAAAAGAGTCTCAGAGACATTCCGTCTCATCTCCCCTTTCCGAGTATAACCAAATAGCATTCCAGCTAGACATTAATTATTTATAATCTGGATCGCACGTTGTTGTACATTAATTGAATATTTTGTCCGTAATTCTTCTCATTCAAGTTTGTTTTTACTTGAATGATCTATTCTTTGAAAGACTAATTCTCCTTGAAATTCTCTTTCATTCTGGCCCTCAATTGTCTGCACATGAACGACTGATTCTCCTTAAAGTTTCGCTTTATTTTAGCGATCAATTGTCTGATAATGGACGACCTATTTCCCTTAAGAATTACTTTTTTTAGCGTTCTATCTTTTGCAATTGAACAACTGATTCTTCTTAAAGTATTATTATACTTTAGCCTTCAATCGTTTGTTCATGAAGGACTGATTAAAGTCTGAAAATCTTTACAATAAAAAGGAGAATCTTTTAAAACTATTAACTTTTAACATTTTCTAGTCTGCAATTATCTGACTATCCTCTAAAATCTAAAAATTAACAATCTCGAAAGCTTGTACGTAACTCAACAAGCAATCTTGAATAATATGTACTACTTCTAAGATTGCTATTTGAAAAGAAAGCGATCAAAGCTTATTTCAAACACACGCTAAAACGATAATGCTCTTTTTGTTTAGAAAAAGCATTGTTTCGTTGATGGAAGAATAGAATAGTCAAGTAGTATGTATTGTCTCGAAAAAGCAATTATTTCCGATTTTCGCCGAAGCCACGAGTTATTACCCAACGTTCACGGTGGTTAGCTAATCTCAATGAAAATAGCTTTTTTCTGGCTACACAACTATCGGGTTCGATACAGTTTCGGCGAGGTGGATTCGGTATTTTTGTCTGGTCTTTTTGTCTAGCGCGTGACGCCACATGAAAACTCCGGCCCGTCGAAAATTCGCAGCCGCTGACATCGGGGACAATTGTGTAACGAAATCGCGCATGGACCGTAGCGAACAATGCGCGGCAATTAGGTCGCCGATTACGTTTAACGAATCGCTTCTCGTCCCTCCTTCGATGATAATTCCCGTGACACGGAAACACGGAAATTTCTGCGCGAAATGATATTTGATGAGGGAAGAATCGTCGTCGAGAATTTTTTGGACGAGAAGGTATTTGCCCATTGAACTGTGAAAATATAATCACGATGGCTGCCAAAAGAATTCGAGGTAAATTTCAGATTTTCGAAAAATTGCCAATATTTAACCTGCTATCATATTATTACAACAGAATGGTACAGTAATGAAGCAGCATTCATATTAATTAATCCTTCCTGCAATGTATATATAGTGGGTGGGAAAATTGATATTATGTAATTCCTAAAAAATGTTACTAATTGATGCGTTTCCGAAAATATTGAATACTTTTTTCTTGAATAAATCTACGATAGATTTGAAAATTGAAGCTTTCCCTTAACAATAAGATATATATGAATAAATAGCTTTATGCTACATAACAGAAGTCCATGATGTACATAATAATTAGACTGTGGATCTTTATGCAAAATAAAAATGTATTACCTGAATCGCAACAAACAGAAGTGAACTAGAAATTTATTTTCTTCGCTATTATGTTTCGTAGGTTGGAAATTATATAATATAATAGTATGTTTGAATTTTTCTAATATTTTCCCTACTGTAAATTACATCTACTCATTTTTATTGTAAATCCATAAAATAGAACCGTTTCATTCAAAGCTCAATCAAATGATTAAAAAACAATCATAGTGACAGATTTTATTATATTTGAGTATAGTTCAGATACTTTATGGAATTTCCAAATTTCATTTATGTATGTATATCGCGTAAAAAGCATATTAGCTGCGTAGCGTGGAAAATTCATTGTGTCCTTTAAGTTTTGAAATTTTAATAACGCGCCACCGTGATCATTCACACTTTTTAATTGATAACAGCAGCCAGGAGTAAGTTATTTACCCCGATATTTCACGCGACACGTGATTACGGGAATTCAGAGTTTGGCCCATAGGCATTTTCACTTTCGACCCGCCTTTGTTCCCTTTTTATCCGCGATCGTCTCTCTCTCTCTCTCTCTCTCTCTCTCTCTCTCTCTCTCCCGAATTTCCAGCTTTTCACGTACCGTTTTATTGACCGAATTCGATAATTAACAGCACTCGATAATTAATTTGATGGAACTTCGTTTCACCTGCCAGCGGGGTCGAGTTATCCTGTTTCGATAATCACACTACACGAATTCTGTTATGGCATGATTTTCATCGACGTTGCATTGCAAATATTACGCGATGACTGTATAAACGCTACATATTAAACAATTTCGAAACGTTTTCTATTCCTTGATTTGTGTACAATCTTTGCCGTTTTATGATATTCGTGCAGTAAATTTATTTCGGAACTATTGTTCTCGTGTTTTCTAAATAGTGCGTGTAATTTAAAGTACACGGGGTGCACGTGTACTTAAATATACGTTCATTAATGCGTCCTCATTTTAATTGAATCTTGAAGCAGAGAGATCATCAATGGGAGTAGTTTACAAATTCATTTAAATATACGTAAAATAGTACACGCGTACTCGTATTCTTAAAATGGCACGCACTCAAGTACGTGTACTTACATTTGTATTTAAATACACGTGAAATAGAGATCTCTATTACTATAAAACGGTTTGAGTGCTTTAAATTGCGGAGTATCGTGTGAAATACAAGTTGTATGCATCACGTCTAAAAGCAGGAGCTAATAATTTCTTAAATAGCCTCGATAAGAAAATAATATGTCGATAAAATTAAATTTCCTGTATTCAGTTTTGCCTTAATGCACATAACCTACAGTCATAATCAAATGGCAGCGTTCATGTTCTATTGATCGATTTTTATATGATCTTCGTGATTTGTCGGTATTTGCGCATAAAATAGTTACTCCTGCAGGATCTATTTCCGCGATTTCTAAATCGGTCTCTGTGTCATTACCGAATAAATTCGTAACGATCGGACTCATCGATAGTTTATTTGATACATGGACGCTCATGTGGCCCGGAGCTGGCTTGATGATTTTTTTATGCCGTTGGTAATGACGCCGGGATAACCCGGAGCTGCAATGATGCGAAAGCAAAGATCAATACCAGCGAACTAATCGTTAATAAATAATGAATGGCGCACGGCTGCAGTCGGCCAGATTGCAGCGCGTCCTTTGTTTTAACTATGGAGCCGGGTAACGTATAGAATATACGTGTTGGTGGATATCGATATACAAGTCGTATATTAACGGCATTACCATATGGAATCGTTCACGGAATTGCGAGATATTACAACCAGCCCGATTTGCATGATTGATTGCGCCGAAGCTGTCACTACTTATTGGCTCCAGGTGAATTGTTTCATATTTTTTCCATACTCCAATAAACCTGCGAACAAAACTTTCCAAAAATTCCTCTCGTCTGCACCCAGTTCAAAACACATACGAACATAGTAATTAAAACGGTACATTCTACATTACAAAGCTTATTTATAGGACGGAATATAAAACATAAAAGTTACTGTACAAACGGCAGACCATTTAAAAAACTTCGCGATTCATACAACACAGTTGGATCGTATTTCACAAATTGAAAATTATGAAACATATCTGTAGCACAATAAATGAAATTCTAAATGTTGCCATACGTATAAGAAAAAATTTCCGAGCTTCATAAAATGCAGTTGAATCGTATTTTATAAATTATAAATTATGAATCTTCCTATCGGAGAATATATCACATATTATGCAAAATTCATAAAATACAGCTGGATATCGTATTTTGTAATAATAATACGAATTATTTGGAAAAGTATTTTTCGAAGCAAGTCGTAGGGTTAAACGTAGATTTAGTAAACGCCAGGCGTATTTCGCGTAGACGGTAACTTAAATCGAACCCGCCGATCGATAAACATAACTCGATTCCCACGAAGTTACATTTGTTATCTATATGGAAATAGCTATCGGGCACCTAAGACGATTTTTGAAATCGAATTGTCTCCGTCGTGACTCTAATTTGATTTCTTGCGTGAAATTCGATTTCACCGGCGCTGATGTACGAGCATATTTTCTTGGCATACAACTGTACGAATAAATCCTGAATCCACGGTTTACTGGAATTCTGAGCTCACCCCTGTGTGCGCCCATCCCCACCAACCCCAGTGTTCCATTAAAACGCGCGTTTGAGTTCCCTTTGCAGAACGCGGCTCTCGTTCTACCTCTCCCAATAAATAGAAGTTCCGAACCTAGAAACACAGTATTCTTAGTTGTGTCAGTGCCTGAGAATACGTCAAGCCACTTCAAAAAAATACTTTCTAATTTGATTAACATACAGATTGTTGAATAAGTCCAAAGAAACATTTAATGCAGTCAAACTAATTATTGGTTTGTGGATTTTTATGGAAAATATCTATATAAATTAGCATACAAAGTGCGTGTAAATCGATTACAAGTATTTTTGTCAACTGTGTATTCTGGCAATTGACACGTTAAAAATGATTGCTTCCATTTTATGATACAACAACGAGACGTAAGAAGAATATTTAGATCATGTCACGCGGAGAAACAAAATGGCGATTGCTGTGGGCATACATTGTCGCAACTGGATCAGCAATTAAATTGATCGTGATATTCTCAGGCGCATTAACGTGCTCCATGATAATCATTAATATTAACATTTATTTACCAGCGCGACGGTAACATAGCAATCACATTAATGAGATTATTAATCTGGATTTAGATTATTTCATTACCGAATATTCCACTTTACCAAGTCGCCAGCAGCAGGATCCTATTATCGTAATTTCAATGAATTTGCAAGTACCATTGTACCGGTATACATAATTTTAAGATAATTATACTAAATATTAATCTTTCGATAACGGAAATGTCATCGTCGCGAGATAAGCAGTTATTTAGAATATGTATTTTGCTATAACTTTTCGAATTCGGATATCGTTGAATTTGACTATTTTCGAGTGCAGCTTGCGAGCGGCATCAAATCTTTTCGAGAGGCATAAAATCTTCCCCTTTAAAAATGGTGCGACTGCTCTCAATCTCAGCATCCCGTTACCGAGATATCACGGAACGAAGCAAACCAGGATTTTTAATAGGCGTCCATCTCGTTTTCTCAACTGCAGCCGAAGTTCTCGCTTGCACATTTTCGCTGACCTGCCTCAACCTGCATTACGGTCAGTGACGGATGCACCGTCAGCGTTTCCTTTTCTTCTCTCTTCGTTGCTGCCACTCCCATTACTCGTACGCATATTCAAGACAAAAAATGTGGGCCGTGGGAGAGTTTCAGCCGCCATTGATCCATTTTTATACTTTGAAGTCTTATATCTAGGGAACTAATTAAGGTATCGACTCCGAACAAAGCATGTTTTTAAAGAGCTTACTTCCCTTTATTTTCTCCACGGAGAAAGTATCTCTATCCCTTTGATCGTATTTTCCCAAGGGAGCTTGCGATCAATTGTTACGTATTACCCTGGACTTTAATCATTTATAATTAATTCTATAACCTTCCTTTTAGCCCTTGAACGTTGTTCCAAGCAAATTGCATTTTTCCCTTGACTGATTATGGCCGAGATTGCTTTCTTCGGTGATCTATCAGCTGGAGATGGTGATTTTATTTTTACACTTTGTTAGAGAACTGAAAACTAATCAATTATTTTTTCACATTTCTGTCGACGCCATACCGCGAAGAATAAATCTGCAAAGAGGTTTTCTGTGATTTACAAAATTGTGCAAAATTTAAGTTACACGAAGAAAATAACTAATTTTTTCTCCAGGATATTTTTCATTAAAGTTTTATTAATTTTTATTCACCAATTCGCTAAGTACCAACGTTACACAAACGAATTGCGTAAACGCTTCTCAAAACCCACTTCGTAATTCATTGAAGATTCGAGCAACGTTTCGAACTCTCGTAATTATAGGGTTAGGTTCAATTTCGATACAAAAGGGTTCGCACACCTATTCCAACACTTTCCATGTTCAATGGTCTCTTCTTCACGATCGTTCCAGCAGACAGCTCGCCCTTGATCTTCGCTTATTCAACGCAACGCGAATCAAACAATTTTGTAGCGCTCAGCGAGAGAGGGTGGCCGCCCTTGACGTTCACTTTATCGCGACAGTTCTCGTCCACGCCGCAAGATAAAGCTCCGTCTCGCGGAGAAATTAATTCCTGCCGGCGGATTAACGTAATTAACGTGGCTCGGGACGCGTTAAGCAGTCGCCGGTAATTCAACCGCAGTTAGGACAGGCTAAGTTCTTCATTTAGATTCCGCCGTTTTCCATTTACCTGCGAATCAACTTTTTCCCCTCTTCGACTCATTCCTCGTCGTCTTCTTTGCGCGTTGATCCGTTCCGCAGTACTGCCAAAGAGAGAGAGAGAGAGAGAGAGAGAGAGAACTGGCTGGACAGAACTGTACTTTCACGGTTTTTTCACTGTAAACGGCATTACAACGAATTGGTATGCGTTCTATTACTGTAGCCAATATTCATTGAAATAGGGATTAATGTTGTCGGAACAAATGGGATGTTTCTTTAAGCAAATCTGAATAATTTTAAAGCGTTGGTATTTAATTCTCATACGCTCCTCAAAAGAGACTAGGATAACAATTCACCCATTTTTATTTTTGATTTTATTTTTCACGTTTTAAGAATTACATCTCACGACATACACATAAAAGGATGAATAATTTTACAGTATGTGAAAATATTGAATGGGTGAATTTTCATCCTGAGGAACGTACGAGGTTTAAAACGCAACTATTTCTTCCAAAAAATATCGTAGGACAATAAATTTTAACTCGTGTTAAAACTCGAAGTATAATAAACCAAGCGACAAACTGAATATAAATTTTCTCTACAGTGCAATTAGAATAGATGTAATGATATTAAAACAGTTTTTCAAAGCTGAATCTCTACCATTTGATGATTAATACTTCTCCTTTATTTCGATTTCTAAAACCTCGGTATACAACTCTTTTCGGTCGTTTTATTGAACAAAAATGCATCGTGTATATTTTCCTTGCATATTTTGTTAGAGAATGTTGTATTCAATATTTCCATGACCAATAATAAATAATGTGTGTTGTCAGCGCCAATAAAGTTTGTCGAATAAGTCATAAAATAAATTGCGCAGAGAATGTTTTCGGAACGTATACCAATGTGGAAAGACCATTATTCTTCTGCGACTTTAATTTTGAGTATTGAGTCTGTTAGCTTGTACTACAATTAAACTGCGGATCTTTATGCAAAATGAAAATTGTATACATTAATTGCAAGATACAGGCATGAAGTAGGAAGTTTATATCTCTCTTACATTCTTGTAATCTCTTTATTGTTTGAAATTTCATCCTCCCATTTTTGTCATAAATGTGTAAAATCCGCAGTCTGACTATAACAAACACCGTGTGTCCTGGTCCTCGTAGTGTCATCCCAGGCGCTTGATAGTTAACAAAATACAAAAGAAAGAGACACGGGGCCCTGTTCTCGTCATGGTTCTCTTTCACCGTCGCTCTGTCCTCCTTCATCTTGGTGTCCTGTTCCCGGTATTGCGTCCGTGTCGCAGGTAAGACAAGTAAGATAGAAATGCAACCGTAACACGACACGTCGCGATCCAGTAATGCCGGTGCACCGGCTGTAATTTCAGATCGGCATTTGCCCGCGATTTAATCGGCCCCGCACAGCGCGTCTCTAGGGCTGACGCGTACGAATCTTCGCGACGGTCCCCGCAAATTTCCCATGCAAAAGTAGAGATTCAGCTTGAAACTTCATTGTGTTCTTCGAGTTTACAGGCGCTGTGACTGGCGCGTTTGCTACCTGCTTCGTCTACGCAGAAAACGGATACGCTAACTAGAGAGAAACAATTAGCACGGTCATCTGAACACACCTTACAAGCCATTGTAAAATGGTCCTAACGAGTCGGCAATGTTTGTAGTACTTTTTCGTTGCTTGTTCTCAGTAGAGTATTCTGCGTAACTCGACGAATGTGTTACGACATTTGCTGTGATTTGTAGAATTTTCATTATCATGATAGTCTTCTAATTTCTGACCTCTTATAGAATGACTGGGAAAAATCGTAGAGCGAACTTTTAGAACGTCATTTTGTAGGGACGGTTCAATCCTTGAATCCATGATGGAATTAACCAGGGACAAAATTCTTCCTCTACGTTCCTTCTTCCTCTCGTTACTGGAGTTACAGGGTCCTAGTAAATTATTATACGATTCGTTCTCGTGATTTTTGTGATTTTAAATCGCAAACTAAAGTAGAATTTTTGATCTACTAAATCGTGAATTAAAGAAGCAAATGTGCTTCGATTTTCGTGTTTGGTATTATTTTAATGCGGAAAATGTGAGAAATTATATTAGTGAAACCTGCATGAGCAAGCAATTACAAGTAAACAAGTTTCATGGTTGAATTTGTCTCAAACGCTCCCAGGCCCCCTAAAGCGCAGTGCCGTCAAATTCTTACCACGTGTCATGTACATTTCTGTCCCATATGTTGAGGCATTACCGTACTCGCCAATTTGATCGCGCCGACGCATGTAACAGCCGCGATTTCGGGTAAACGGGCGGGTCCGATTGTGGAAACTTTCGAAGCCTAGGATATCCCAGTTCCAGCCGGGCAACCGCTAAATGAATCAATGTCTTGTAATCGCATCCCCGAGTCTGCTAGTGTTGGCGAGGGGAGGCCAGATGAGACGAGCTCGGTAGAGAGAGTCTACCCTTCGGGTAGTGCGCACGAAGATTATTTTCAAGCTATCCGGAGCGTATCCATCTCCGCAAACCCGTTCCGCAAATTGGCATCGAGTTATCCAAGTGGCCGCTGACGACCGGCGTCAAAACGAGGAGGCAAACAAGAAGCGGAAACGGCCGTGCCGGAGAGACCGAAGGGAGAGAGGGGAGGACATAACCGCGATAGCTGCCGGATTCCGAAGTGGGGGTCGAGTGGATGCGGATACTGCAGTCGGCCAGGATTCGATTCAGCCTCTACGGCAGGAGTAGATACGCGGTGATCCAGGAACTTCCACTTCTACCCGACTTGCGCAAGTGTACGACTAATCTGGGGTTAAGCCTGGGAGTCGCGAGACAGAGATAGCGGCAACAGGAGGGGGGAAAGACAGGGACGAAGGAGAGAGGAGGGAGCATGAGAAAAGCTCGAGAAAGGGAGAGAAAGCGTGACGGGGGTGCTCGGGGACTGGTCGGGGGTTTCTGGGAGGGTCGAATTAAGCCGAACCCAGACGCGGGTTCGTTCGGCCCATAACCTAACTCGCAGAGTGTGTAACGGAGATGCACTAGCCTAACTCCACTTAAATTAAAGCAATCTATCCTGCGGAACTCTTGCGCTAAGCCGGCGGGTTAAGGGACTGACTACGCGGGAAGATGCAGCCGGAGTCGTTTCCCGTGGCTCGTACAACCGCCACGGAGCGCACCACTTTCCTTTACTTTCCACGTGAACACGTTGTCGCCTCGTCGCCGAGGATTTACGCGTTCGATCTACGCCCACCTGTCTTTCCCGTTTCCGACACTCCTTTCGCGGGCCCTCGAACCGAAGACACCTACGGTCGATCGGTATTTAACTCAGAAATGGCACATTGTTTCCTTAAACCGTAATCTCTTATTATACATTATTTGAGAATTGTACAATTCTTCTTCTTCGGGTTCTCTTTCATCGGAGCGGTCGAGTGTCCGCGCGTGAATGACTTAAAGTTATTTTTTATTCTTGCACTGAAGTGTCCACGTGGACGACTGCTTCTCCTGACGCTTCCTCTTCTCATCTGCCTTTTCAAGTAACACCAAATACCAATTCAGGTACACCTTAATTATTTCTAGTTTGGGTTGCACCTTATGACACTCTTATAATACTGCACATTCATTGAGAATAGCTTACAAATATGCGGGCAATTATGAAAGTGGTCTACTTCTGAATTCCAAACAAACTGATCTTTTTCAGATCTTAATTGATATAGTTAAGCAACCCTGTCGAAATAAACCGTGCGGCATCGCGTTGTCACGAAGAAATGAAGAAAGAAAAACCACGCATTCTGATCCAAATATTCCCACCGCGAATAGACGGTGTACTCTGACCTGGGATGGCCGTAGATCCCCGTCGTAAATTAAACAATATTCGACCCGACTCGTAAACGCGGGCTGTATAAATATTTCATTTAACCGGAGCAGACTGGTATTTGTCACCCGTCGAGCAGACATCGCTTGGTGCCTCGCGAATTACAATTTTCGCCGATGAACGAAGGGGACGGCTCCGCGGCTTAGGACAGCTTTTTGCCCTGGCACACTTCCCGGCTTCGATGAAAAGCCGCGGGGACATCCCCCCGTGTAAACGCGATAAATTCGCTGCGATGCCACCGGTCAATTGACGCGCCAGATCATTCGCTACGCGCCGCCATCATCGATCTTCGCACGTCGGATCATCCCGCGCGACTCCGTGTGCCAACGAGAAAAATAAAAGACCCGACAGGAAAATCCTCTGGTCGGAGCACCGGCTAATACCAGCATCAATTGTCGCCCGGTTTTTGGGGAGGCTTGTATCATTATGTCTGGCACGCCACCCGATGGCGATTTAGGGGAATCAAGTGCTTTAGCCCAGTGACAGATCAACCAACCGATTAGATTATTGATTAAGTGTTTGGCTACGGACGTTTCGTATAGCATAGAGCATCGTTTCAAGTCAAAATTGGCATGTAGAAAATGTCCGCCACTAGCATTTTATTGAACACGTTAGAACGTGACGGATAAATTTGATCTTCGAAAGCAAAAGATTAGATCCTTAGATAGCTAACCAAAGTAGCAAACAGGACAAATAAAACCAGACAAAATTGAACAGACACAATCTAAAATATTAGGAATATTATAATGAAATATTCATCTTGTTGAAAATGTTTGTATCGACCACAAAACTCCGCAATCCACTGATAATAAATCATAAATTAAAGTTGTAACGATACTTACATGCATGGTCTACGAACAAATATATTTTTGCTGATTCTTTTCTCTCTTGGATATTCAAAACTTCTGCTGCAAATGGAAGCAAAAGAATGGTTTAAAGAACATGGTTTAATTATTTGAGTTTTAGTGGAAATGCAGCGCAATGTCGTTCTAGAATAGCATTGGTCAGGGATTTAAAATCGGGTGTGCAAATAAATTCGTCTCAGACTGGACACCATTAAACTTTCCTCCTCGTCCTAGAATTAAACAGAGTCACAGTAGGTAAACGTTTTTCATCAAACCGGGGCAGTTTCCACGTCCACAGTCACGTCGATAAATTTCCTAAGAGCGCATACTTGTAGCCTGTCACTTAATAACGGAACGATCTCGTCGTGGCGGGTACCACATCATAATTCATCGATGCGACGACTCGTGGCTGATCCTAAATCACTCGCCGCGGGGAATAAATTCTGGCTTGCCGGGCGTTTATGTCGCGTTTACTGGCCCCGTGACCTTTCGGTTTCGTTTTTCCGCTTCGTTTCGTATCCCGTAGCTCGGCTCCGGTCTATATCTCTCTCACTCACCCTTTTCTCTCTCTCTCTCTCTCTCCCTCTCTCTCTCTCCGAATTAATCCGTGACGCACGATCGCCGGCCGTAACGTAAATTACCGAAGAATCTATTCCGATTGTCCCTCGTTTCCCTTGTCCAGCGTTCCCTTTCGCCTCGCTGGATTAAGTCCTTAAAACCTTATCTTCGGGAAACACGACTCACCGTTCGGATGTCTGAATCAGGCTCCACCGGGCAGATCACCGGCCCTTTTGCGCGTCGGAACGCAAACTCGTAATTGGACTGCGGACTTTTACGCAAATTTCCATTCTTGTTGAAGCGCGCTGCGACACTGAATCGAGATTAAAGCTCATTCTCCCCAGTAATGGTTTCGGTACGCTGCAAATAATACTAACTCGCGCGCTGTCTGTTTAATAGATTTTCAACAGAATTTTTACACGACGAATTTTTACGTTCGAAGGAAATTTTGCAAAGAGATTTTCCGCTCTGAAGTCTCTTGACCAACTGATTGCTTGTATCTACGCTACTGGTTGTCTGTCAGCGAAGTTCTTGAAAGGCGACTCCTTCCCAGAGTTTGGTCTTTATCCGCCTTCATTCTGCATTGATCTCGTAAGTTGTGATCCTTCAACCTTCTTGAATGATTTTCATTCGAGACCTGTGGTCACGTTTGACTGTTTTCTGTGGAGATCTTTTGGAGTAGCTTCCGATGGCTACTTAAGAGTGCCTCAAGAGGACACCTCCAGTGGATCGTGGAAGACCTCGTTTTGATATTCCATTATTCTTCACATTGCTTCCTCACGTCATCTATTGAACAATCCGTGGAAGAGCGAGGAGATTTGTTTCTTTGGCCCAGAACGAAGTATCGGTTTTGAATCCTTTTCGGAACCATCACGTGCACTTGATATTGTCTCTTGCTCTACATTTTCACATAATCTAATCAACTATTTAAGGAAGGGCAAAGTGACACCTTCTTCGTGTTATCTTTTGCATTGTACCTTCACTCTATGTGATTAGGAATGAATCAAGAAATGTAAATACTTTGAGTTTCTTTGGTCCAAGACAAAGTATTGATCTGAATCCTACTCGAAACTTGTGTTACGCGCCATCCTTCGCATTAGATCCACTCGTAATCTGATCAACAATCTACGAATAGGTAAAAATATTTTGCTACCTTGGTCCAAAACAAGGTATTGGTCAAAATTCTGTGCTGAACCTGAGCCCCATGTTGTCTCTTGCACCGTATCCTCGGGTAACCTGATAGACAATCTATGAAAGAGAGAAAATACTTTAAATTGCGCTCCCCTGGACCAGGAGAAGGTGTCGGTCTGAATCCTCCGTCGAATAATGACTGGTATCTCGCATATCGATTGGAGCAACGATCGTTTCGCCCGCGGACCTAGACCCAACGGTCGTTTTATGAAATCTGGAAGAAAGGAGGGTAGATAGGAGGGTAGTCTCTCGATCGATTTTTCAAGCCAGTCGTTACGTCGTCCGCGGTAGACGCCGCAACGCGGAACCATTAAAGCCAAGTCCACGGATGCCGGCGTTGATTGTCATCGGGTGTTTTACGAAGCACCACCGCGTTGCCAGCTCTTGTTCGCTCATGGGATTGATATGGGGGAATAGGGGGCTCCGTCGTTACGGCCGATTTTATCACGGTCGTCGTGCTCGGAACGCGGTTCGTTTCTCTCTTGAAATACGAGTCACCGGGTGTGCCGCGTCGTTCAGCAGAAACCGGATTACAGTCGAACGAAGCCATGCGATCGATATGATTCACGCCAGTTAACTTTAATCCACTGAACGACTTTTTCGCGTCCGTGTTCTGCATTCTGAAATTTACCACCTCTGCCTTTACCCTCTCGGACGATCTCCTCACATGCACGCTACGAAACAATTAACGCGTGAAGTGTCGAATATCAATCACCAAAATAATAACTTCGTCAGTGAGACAAGAACTAGCAGGGTAAAGATTATCACAGTCGATGATGCTTGAACCCTTTTGCATTGTCGTCTATTAAAACATATCAGACTAAAAATAAATTTCGTTTTTCCCTTGAACGTGTTCTGCATTTTGTAACAATTTCGATCACTTTGTAATTTTAGAAAATTTCTGGTATGTGACACTACCCTGGTATAACACTATTATAATGTTACTTATATGTTAAGCGAACCAGTGAACTGTGAAAAAATCAAACCTCGTGTGCCAAATCTAATTTGAGCATTCCAAAGCTGTATATGATTTTAAGAAACATTTGACAATTTTAACTTCCAAGGAATTCTATTATAGTAAACTTTTTCTTTAAATAAACAATCACAAACCGTGACACGATCCGAACATGTCCGTCGTCTTGGCCTTGGAACTTTCCTGGGATTGTTTATTTCGATTTCGGTCCGGAGTTCAGCGAACGCCAACAGAATCGGACAATATTCGGCGGCACGTTCGTGCCCCGACAGTTATTGTTTTTTAATTGAAGGCCGTGCGCTCGCGCATTCCCTGGTAAAGTCTCCTGGTCCGCGTGAAAGGCGGCACCACCAACACCAACACCACCACTACTACCACTAGCAGCAGCAGCAGCACCGGGCACCGTTGCCGTCTGTAAAAAAGTTGGCTTGGAAATTTTTTCAATTAAAAACCGTCGGCGCGTACCGTCCAACGAGCTCCGGCGACGGGCAGAAAGCGGGGTGGATAGCGCGCCAGGGTAGCGAGAGGGGGTTGGTTTTAATTACTGTAGCATCGTTACGCATCGCCCGCCTCGGTAAGACCAAGCTAGAAAAATTCTGGTGGCAGCTAGGACTGTCCACTCGTTCCGTGACGCGTCCCCGGAATAACGTAAGATGATGAACGCTCCAGAAAGAAATTAGGTGACGAACATTTTCCGGTTCACCCCTTCAGACTCTCCTCGCGCTCCGTGGAACACGCGCGGACTTGAATTAAAGTTTGTTGTGAGCTACAGAATTCAATTTCTACCTCAAAGGCCTCGAATACTTGTTAAACTACCCTGTCTTTCTCGATTTGCTTTCGTAATTCCGACTTTCTTCACGAATTACATACTCCATACAATTTTGACTCTAAAATTTAAGCCAAATTTAATTATACCAGCGCAGGAAATTCTCTTTCTCAATCTCTTAATAATTAATTTATGTGTTTTAACAAATAAAACTCTTAAAAAATTACAACTCTCATACAATTTTTACTCTGAAATTTAAACCAAATCTAATTATACCAGTGCAAAAAATTCTCTTTTTCAATCCCACAATAATTAATTATTCTGTTTTATGTACAAGTACTACTCCTAATGAATTACAACTCTCGTTCAATTTTTGTACTGAAGTTTAAACTACATTTAATCATCTCAATATAGGAAATACTCTTTACAATCTTTAATAAATCTTCTTATCTTTAATTCTTCTTTGCCAAATCCCATATAAATGGAGTAGTTATTTCTTCAAAGAATAGATAAGTGAATGACTTCCCTACTGCAGGGATGCTGTTAAATAAAAAAGGTTATAGTGAACAAATTTTTGTTTTAAATAACAATGCATCTTTCAGCAGTATTCATAAATATTGTAATTTCTGTAAACAATACATAAATGACTGAATTCTAGTTGCTGGCAGCTGATTTTTAAAAAGTTTCAAGTGCAAAGATAATCTTGTCAAAAGAAAAAAAAGAATTAATGTATAAATATTTTTGCTTCAAATAATAATAGATCTTTTGAGAATATAATTAAGCATATTTGCGTGTATTTCGCAAAAAAATACCGGGCCATGAGCGCGCGCAGTAATTTTCGTATTTCACGCGGCAATTTATTGAAACAATTAACAGGCAGCAGTGGATACACTACGGTCCGCAATGTTTGATGATATAATGTCGTATTTACCACAACGCCAGCGATGCAACATTGTGACCGTGTACACGGACAGTCGCACAAACACACTGTTCCGCGACTGACTGCAACGTAACGCAGTTGCAGATTGCGCTGGGACTGGTTTACGATGTCACCGGCCACCTAGAGCTTCGGTTGTTCTCGTTCGCCGATGTGGCTGTCACTAATCAGTGCAACGGACCATCACCTGACTAGTATTGCGCACCTACACATTCCCGTCTAATATCTGTTGTTAACGTAAAACAAGAAACCAATTCGGTCGACGGTGATCAATTAACTGAAATTTAACCCGTCGATGTTTCCAACATAAATCACACCCTCGTCCGTACCTAGTCCGAAACGTTGAATTCCGCAGCTGTTCCGGCATGTTCCGGCGAAAAATGTTAACAAGAACTTCGAGCATACGACAGAAAAATCATTGCAGCATCGGGGGTACAATTCTCCGGTAATTCCGACATAACGAACGTAGATCTCCGGGGGGAGGGTGTCGAATAAATATAAAATTTTGTTCTTCCATTACCTGCAGTTTACAATAGAATAATCGTCGATTCACCGTTATCAATTTGTTTGATACTCACCTCGGGCGGCGAAAAGCCAAAAGTGTCACGGGAAAATTACATTTACATAAGAAAAGCTGTGCGGGTCGATCGTATGTATTTTCGCGTTTTTAAGCACATCGCTCTATTTTTCTAACAAACAGAACGGCCCGCCGCCGAAATAACCGCGAAAACAACGATGAAAGAATTTCTGGGTTTTGTGTGTTCCGACCATTATGCCACCTGTGAAACAAATGGCCGATCGTTCTTCATGCCCACAGACCTGTTATAATACTGCCGCGGCGGTTGCCAGTTGTTGCGAAAACATTGTTGCCGGTGAAATCCCTTTCCAGTGTGGCGGCGCCGCGCGGTGTCCGCTTAATTAAATCAAGGAGATTCTCGCGATCAAACGGAGGCGAACAATCGAACAATCTGACTCGCGCATTTTCGCGAGATCCTTCCGCATCCGTTCAATTATTTTCTTTCTCGCGGCAGCCGCCGGGGCGGGCCATCATTAACATAATTAAGGCGGGGACCGTGCGAGCGGCGATCGCTAGGACGTGCTTCTGATTATGTTTAGCCGCGGCTGCGAGTGGCGGGTGATGGAGGCGAAGAGAACGAGAGAATACAAGCGCGGAACGTGTATTTATAGCAAGTAACGGAGGTCGTCACGTGGGAATAGACGCCGACGTCCATTGACGCGATAAATGTCGCCGTCAGCCATTAACGACGCTCGCCTTGCCTCATAATCAATGGAAGCTGTCCGTTCCCTCTCTCTTTCCTGCTATCTTCCTCTACCCTTCTCACTTTCTCTCTTTTTCTCCCTCCCTCTCTCTTCCTCTCTCTCCCTCTCTCACCCCCCCCTCTCTCTCTCTCTCTGCCGCCACGACCTGTCTCCACAGTTTCCACGGAGTCGAGCTCGACAAATTAATTTTCTCCGTTTTTCTGCCTTCCAATTACCGTGCTGCCAGCGGATCACGTTGTCTTCCTTGGAAGGAGGGGCGGACTCTCGAACCTCGGTATTAACGGATTCCACGACGTTTTCGAGCAGGGAAGAGAGAGATAAAGAGAGAACCGTGTCGCCGTTACCATTCAGACCCGGTAGAACGTCGCTAAATCTGTTTACGGACTAACGCGATATTTTCTACTCGCTACTGCGTGCATAACGCACACGCAGAATGATTCTATTCGCAGTCAGACCCGGAAACTTTGCGCCCCCTTTGATCCACGTGCGTATTTAGACTCCGAACGCGGATTCGTGAATGGCGTCCGACTGGTCGCACGTAATCCTTCGTAACAACGAGTTCGCGCATTTTCATTCCCAGTTTAACCCTTTGCTTGATTTATCACAGTTTTCGGCGATTCTTCAACCTTCGGCCATCTTTTCCTCAATCTGACATACCTTTTATGCTATTAGCCCAGTATGTTTTATAGTTTGTTTTATTACAGTGCCGCATTTATATTAAAATCCATGGTTAACTCTAATGTAGCCAACCAAAATGAACAGATTATTTAAAACCGTTTGTATTTAACATACTTGTACAAATTCTCATTTTAAAACTATAAATTAATAAAATAGCAAGTAAAGAATGGATATTCAGAGAAATTTTGTAATATTTTTAGAGGATGATTAAGTAGTTGTTGAACGAAATTGAGTAAATGGGTACTCGGATACCAGGTTGGATACACAAGGATTCAATAGCACTGTACAGAAGTACACGAATTTTTTTTATTATTTTCGTTTCTGAAGTATATTAAAATTATTCAGAAAACACAGTTTTCATTTTGCATGAAGATCTGCAGTCTGATTATCACTATACATTTTACACCTTCATGCAAATTTCTACTTCTATTTTAAGAAATCTGATCAATTTGAATATAAAGAAAAAATTGCGGCTGATTTCACAGCATACAGGAGATAAGCAAAACATTCATGTTTCATTCTGCAAGCACTTCCTTGCATTTCATGCATGCAAACATACCACGGCTGCATCAAGATCACCAGTCCAGCTATTCCAGACAGCATCCCGCGTAGAACTCCTTAAAAGTTATCTCAAAACAATTCAATTTAGCAACCACGCTGGCAATTTATCAAGACATCTGCGCCACTATATCCTCGAAGAATATTGCAATTTTATTGGCCACTCCGCGGCGCGTTCCCGTCGGACGAAATAACTCAAGCAGCGAGCCGGGGAAAATAAGAAAGCGTCCTGGCGAAGATTAGCCACGTGTCCGGGCATTACATTTTAAAGGGCGTTATCAGAAAATGAGCGTCTCGAATAAATCCTCGCAAAGTGTTCTTATCAGTTTCTGCTCCATATGCATAAAATCCACCGGTCTGAAACGAGCAACCAAAGTAAGTATATCTATTCTATCGCTATTATTTCATGCGGCCTTGCCACGAACGCTATACGAAAGTATGCCCGATAACGCTATCACGGTTCAAGGGGCCCGATAAATTCGATGGTGGAGTTACGGCGGTTTAAACGATACCGTTTCGTCATGCGCTGATCTCCGACTCCGCTTTCGGCTGAAGAATTCCTCAAGATCCCCGACGTGCACGAGCAATTTGTCCACGGCTCCAGATGTGCTAAATGCAGCCGGGGACCGGTCCCGAACAGGGTCCCAGTAAGTGCTTGTTTTACCCGTATCTCGAGGATCGTTCGGAATCGGTTCGCTCCGACGGCGACGACTCGCATCCGCCGTTAACAAGATAATAACCGCGCGATTACACGTTTAATTTTCCGTGCTTAAGATGCGTGCTGGCGATAACACGTGACAAATATTGCCCATAACACCGACATAACAGCCGCCCACCGTGCTGACAACCGGGCCGGGGCCCCGTGATAAAACGGGGCGGAGACCAAAGAAGAAGAAGCAGACTGGAAAAAAGCCGAAGACGAAAAGAAAGAGGGAAAGGGCACGCGTGTACGTGCTGGAGGAGAGAGAAGGATAAAGAGGAAACGGGGAACCTGTTCCGCCATTCATGCTCGGCTCCTGAGGATCGTTTCTTGATAGTATACTACCTGAGCGATTAACGGACACCGGAGATGGGCCAGCCAGATACGAACGCTTAAAATCTACTTGGGGTTTGGGCGAAACTCTGTCGGTCCCTTTATTCTGAACTTTTAGGGTCCACTGACTTACTTTTCGAAGTGTTTCCGGGGGGCCTGGATGACAGTGAAGTGACCCCTCTTCGTGCTGCAAGGCGTGTTTTCTTCTTTTTGCTTTCGTTCAGGATCAATTCATCTGGGCTGTATTTGAGAGATAGTTCGAACTTCGGTTCGAACTTCTCAAATGATCAAGAATGTGCTTCAATTTTATGTTAATGACTTTTTATTTAGATAGTGACCAATAGTTTTTAGGCTTCAATTTCAAAAATTTGTTGCGGAGGTCTTTCTGTAAGATAGCTGTTGGAAATTTGGAAGTTCGATATAAACTTAACCATTCTAACCAAGGAAATGATGACAAAACCAGTCCACTATTCAAGGATTAATTGTAATTTCACCAACCGTGAATAGATCCGACTCCAGATATAAAAATTAAGGTATTTCGAGGGCTCTATTATCTCCGTGGAAGCATTCGGTGGAGTTTCTAAGCAATAGCAATAATTCTGGTTGGTTTTGGCTGGGAGGTCTCGCACGGGAGATTTTGTAAAGCATTTTGCAGTCTCTGGAGCTTTCGCCTAAGCCGCGAAAGGAGCACACGGGTGCGTAAAACCGTAAGAATAGTTTCTTTTCAGGACTCGAAGACGAGGTCGTGCATCAGGCCCGCATAAGAAATTCAAGCCAAGCGTGAAGCATGCGCGCGGAAATTAACAACTTAACTTGGTTACCCAAGAAGAGCCTGTGGTACTCCTTTGGAAGCACCGCGTTAGCGCGAGCTCGACCCGGAAATTCGTCGAAGCACGACGATGAAACTTAACCCATTATATCTCTCCTCTCTCCGACCCCGTGACTACCCTCTCTCTCTCTCTCTCTCTCTCTCTCTCTCTCTCTCTCTCATCTTGCTCACCTATCCCGTTTCCCTCCGTACTCTCCAGTATCCATACTATCTGCGTCATTATTTCCCTTACGTTGTAATCTTTCACAAGGGAATCGCTGACTCGACTTATGCGCATGCGATTCCCAGTTCAACTCGAGTTACGACTACCTGTATCTTCTTGATGGCGCTTGCCGGAAAAGTCTTTCCGCGTGAAGTTTCCGCAGAAGTTACGCTATTACGATAAATCCGACGGCGGCACCGTGTATCGGACAACGCGGTCGATTTTCGATTAATATCACCCCGGCGACGCTACTCCTTCCATACACCATTGACATACTTTCTGTTCTGGTGATGCCAGCTCTTCGCCTCGACTTTTGCGAATCCCGTCGCCGCACCATGAATCGTTGGGAGTGAGCTTGGATAATAGGAAACGTCACTGATGCTCTGGAATTGTCAGTGCTCTCGAATGTGGTGAATTAAAATATTGTTTGCAAGGAAAGCTGCCTAAATCCAAACATTTCTGTATTTTGTCAGTTCATAGGAGAACGTGTTCAATTACTTTCGAATTAGGAATTTATGTAAAATATTTTGAACACGTGTCTTAATCATGTAGGTATGTACATGCGTGTGGGGAAAGAGCAATATTTGGAACGTTATTAGTGGTGTTAATTAACCACGAAGTTTGCTTTTGATCTGGTTCAGCTATGTTTGTTTCGGAAAAGCAATGTTTACTGTATTATTAACAGAATTAATCGACTGCGTGTTGTTGCGCAGCACAATACTATCATCGTACTTATACTCGGAAGACAATCTTTGATTCCATCAAGATAGCTGTTCATCGATTATTTTAAGTATATTTTTAATAAAATTGTATTTTAATCCACTAGCCATGTTGCACCCAATTGCATAATTTTCCATTGGAATTCTTACCAGGACTGGAATAGCTAGAGGACACCTTTAGAATACCGGGTCAAAATAGAACCGGGTCTAGCCATCCAGGTTTTAAAGATAATAGACGATGTCCACTCAAATATTCACTACTTCATACGTTTCTCGGTAGCTTCTCCTTCCGTTACAATATCCATGGGTCTGAAAATGAATCGCAGACCCGATCGATTATAATTCTTCGTCGAACAGGCCACGAGAACGTGAAATGAGTGTCCCCGATTTCGCTGGACGGCCGTTCTATGGAATTTTTTATATTTAACCGAACGCCATTTAGCAAGAGGGAACGACAATGCGTTGGTCAGACCTCGGGCATCTTTGTGTGAGCGATCATGTCGGTTTATAGAAGTCCGTGCAACATGGTCCACGCGTTCAATTCCACTTGACTTCGCGACGACCGAAGGCGAATTGCAGCGAGACTCGGCACGCTCGGCACGAGTTTAATTCACCTGGAGTAAACTATGGGAGACCATTGTCCATTATCCTGTGTCCTTTGTTCCGTCGGTGCGTTCACGTCCACGTCGTCCAGTTCAGGTACCTATCGCGATACGCTCGAATGGTCATCGCGCGACGCTCCTAATAACTCTGGAACACCATTCGATTCGACTGCCATGTAACTTGTCCCATCTAAGCAGGTTCATTACTGGAACAGACTTCTCCCGGGCCACCTGAAAACGCGGAAGTTATTTTCTCAGAGTCTGATAAAGTTTGCCGCCATTGTCACCAATCGTAGTTGTCTTTGCTCGACGGAAAATGGAATGGTACGTTCGAGTTGAATGTTGTGTAATATTACCTGTGGGAATCGATATTGCAACCTGTTTGTCAAGTAGGAAGTCCTAAAATACTCCGACTGTGTAGTTCATTTTTATTGTATCAAATTTATGAACTTGCAGTAGATAAGACAATTGTTACAGACGATAATGCAACAAATGTTATTAGTGATGATAATGGATATGTGCAATGTATTTATCAGCGTCCACAGATAAGAATGCAAATTTTGATGATCATCTAGGTGCTGATTCAATAGCAATTACAAAATGTGATTTAATCAGCTATCAAATATGTGGACACTGATGAATAGAAACAACGTATGCATTTCAAAGATGCAAGAACAAATTTTAAAAAAGTATTGCTAAATGAAAAAAAATTCCAGAAATACGTATCCCGTATTTCGGTTCATAAATTACATACACAAAGTTACATAAACATCGATAAACGATTAATAATACTTACTTACTTTTTATGTAACTTCTTTTTATATGATATGCTAACGGAAATTGGGTTTTCATCCTCAACTTTAAGCATCTAAAGAAGCTAAAAATAATACGTGTCAAGTATTTTTTAAATAATAAAGTCTCTTGTTACATCAAATGAACACTAAAAAAATCCCATTGTATAATCACTAGTAGGTAAAGAGTTATGTTAGAAGGATTCTAGTAGCAAGCACACAATCGACCAGGCAACGTGCATCAATTCGGCCGCTTATTTTATTAACGTTTCGGTCCTCCTCCAACCGACAACGCGCGAACCCACTGGAATCACCGTCCAGGGAGCATTAAAGTCAATTAACCCGAGGATCTCGTGGCTGGTCTCATTTTTCCTATCAGCGCAGCGGGTCCCGAATGAGATCAAACGTAATTTTCCCAGAAACGGCTAATACCAATACGCGATTACCAATAACGACGCATTTCGGACTTACCGCCGCGCCGCGCGGAGTGAAATTAAACACAGCCTGGGGACGATTAATGGAAAACGCACTGCCGGTGATTAAAGCTGGTTATTTGCGTTTCCCGGTAACGAGTATAAATCGCATGGACGATTTATCGGATGGGCCAACTATTGTCGGGCCAAACATCGAAATACCCGAACGTGTCGCAAGAGGAACAGTCTTTGCAACAAACACTCCTTTGCATAATCTCTTCCCTGTAGCCGAAGTGATCGCTACTACACCACAAACTCAAAGAAACATACAATTTAACGCTGAAATGCGCGACAGATGATTGCGATGGTGGATTCAAGGGAAAAATCCGCGGTAAGCGGCAATAAAGTGTTACGCGGCGCATCAACTCGCGACGACTAATTGCTGCAACCGGCAATAATCGTTCGCGGTCGAGTACGCAGCCAGCAATTATTTTTACGACAACGATGATATTGTCCATTTATTTACCGTAGTCCGCCGCAACGCAGCCCACCAACTCGCTGCCAATATCGCGTTTACCCGCCGCGGCGCTATAACGCTCCTATAATTCCTGGTGTTTACCGGCCCGTGGATGGCTCTATTTCGAAACGATGACTGCTCCTTGCCAAGCTCTCGCCATTCTTCGACGAATATTTTAGAGGATATCTCTCAAACCGCTACGATTCCGCTCGTACACTTCACAGCAATCACTTAGCTTAGTTTTCGAGAAAATCGAGTTTGAAAATCCTATTCGTACGTATGCTCTTACGGCTTACTTACGGTTCGTCGAGCATCGTATAACGCGTGATCATATAACAGCATACGTACGAATAGGATTTTCAAAGTCGATTTTCTCGAAAACTAAGCTTTAAATGAAAAAATTATATTCCACACTTGTTCTTATTTTTTCATAAGGAACCACCTCGTGCCCGTTGGTACATGTTATCAACATCGCTTACACAAATTCAACGTGTAAGATTAAAAAAAACATAAACAAAAAAAATTATGTTGTGTATAGCGATACATTTGAATGTATAGCCAGCTCAAGGGTATGTTTTTGAACATTTTGCGTAACAGAAACGAAGCAAATGAATCTTACACGTTGAAGTTTGTTTATTCCATTTTTCTGGGTTGAAGGTCATTTGTAGGTCATATTGTGTTAGAAGGATAAATTCGTTATTTTGTCAGCTACAACATTACGTTAAGGAAGATATATCATTCAATTTAAAAAACATCGATAACCTTGAGTTCTCATTAAAAAATGACCTTGAAATTTTTTCCCGATACACGTGGCCCTTCAAACACTGTAACTTTGTGTTAAGAAGTATTTTTGTTCAACGAAAAATAACGGAGACATTTAGGTGTTCTGTTTCTACGGAATCACCCTGTATATGTTTGTGTGTATACATATAAATACGACTGTAAAAACGTCGAGAAAAAAGCATATAAAGCTTGAACGACAAGTTTGCACGATACAATTAATAGTATATTGTACGTTTTCACCATTCCATAGCTCGAAAATCATTTCTTCACCTGCATGACATACGCGTAATTTTCCACATCGCTTTTCGCGTAATTAATGCACATGCGTTAGTTTTACTTTATATCATTTACACATTTTTCGAAACGGGCGAGTAATGCAAACGACACCGTACAATCAAAACACGGTGATCAATGAGTTGGATTGGTTTTTTTTTATCTTGTTCCTCCGCGTTCTGGTGTCGAACGCAATTGCTTGTGTCGACTCGACACACAACGAGAAAAACACTCGTGTAGCTGGTTCCAGCTGTCGGGCACTGAACACGCTGGATTTCGAACACTGGCTTGCGTTTGGCGAGTATAAGTGCGCAGACGGGGAACTTCGGGTGAGTGGATAGTATTTTGTTACTTCAATTTGGTTTTATTCGGGGAAATGGTTGTTTGTTGATTTTTTAGCTGAAGGTGAATATTTTCTGCATCAATTGCGAGAAACAAGTGGCGAATAAATATATTGTTCATTCTTCAATTATTTTCATTTGTTGCATTCTTTCAAATTCCGCAGTGGATGTATAAAATCCATAGTGTGGATGAAGTATTTTTCGTGTTGTTGTGATCGGTGACACTTGCACAATACATACGTTAATTGGTTAAATCTATCATTTTACCATGATCTCTCGATTCGTGAACCGGCTTTTCTGATCAAATACTCTGTTTCCAAAGCAACTATATATTATTCAGTACTTCATCAATGAATATCCACTCTCGAGAGGAATAATGAATATTAATAATGCATGCGTACATAACATCACAAGAATCGATTATCTTCGTAAAGATACATGGAAACGAAGAAGTCCATTTATGTGAAATATACAGGGTGTCCCAAAATTCCTCCGACACCCGAAAATGGGAGGTTCCTTGGGTCATTTGAAGCGACATTTTCCTTTACAAAAATGGCGTCCGTAGCTTTGTTTAGGAGTTATTAACGAAAAACACGGACCAATCAGAGCGCGATCTAAACATGCGATGACACGTTCGGCCTATTGACAGTTGGCGCGTCGCGTCGGGCCGACTGTGCTAACTCGCGTCGAATTCGCGCTCTGATTGGTCCGTGTTTTTCGTTAATAACTCCTAAACAAAGCCGCGGACGCCATTTTTGTAAAGGAAAATGTCGCTTCAAATGACCCAAGGAACCTCCCATTTTCGGGTGTCGGAGGAATTTTGGGACACCCTGTATTATGAAGTCGTTAGAAAGAGAACTGAATAAAATTGATAAAAATGAAGCTCGTCTTCGAAACTCCTCAAAAAAGTTTTACGATCAGGCCAATGCAACAAAATTTGAATGTAGCGAGCAAACACGTAACCTGATTCGATTAAACGTAATCAGAGTTGATATTAAAGAATCCCGCGAGCCTCCGGACAGGTGAATAGAAAATCGCAGACGGCTGTTTATTAAGCTGGCAGCGGAAAAGCCGTACGCGTCGCGGAAGGACACCAATTCCAGGAGAAACGAACGCGGTGATTGCGGTTTTCGTTCCTTTTACGAGCACGTCTCGTTGTTCCTCCCACCCGTGCCGCACCGGCCGGTTTTCCCTCCACGTTCGTTTCCTCGGTCTGTTTAGCCATTGTATTTTCGCGTCCTTTGTGTCTTCCGCATTTTTCTCTCTGTTCCACCATTGTCCAAAGCCGTCGAGGCCGAGTTAGATTTATGGCGCGTTATTACATACCGCGATTCGTTTTACCGTGTCGCTTTGTTGGCCAACAGTTCGGATAAAGAGACGAATACTCCGCCACACCGCCCCGATGCATAATTCTCCGGCCTGGTATAATTCTGAACAAATTTAATTGGCTGTCGCACGGGCGCGAGCGGTTCCCGCGCCGCTCCCTTGTCACGCCGCGAATGTTTATTCGTGAAAGTTTTATGAAAACGTTCTCGCCAGAAAAAATGCTGGGTCGGACTTCGCGCCGTATTTCACCGCGGGAACGGAGCACACAGACGTAATTACAGACCAGCCGGTTTCGAAACGGTTCGGCAAAACAGGTGCGACCAATCGTGATCAGTCGATTTCGAGAAGTCGCCACAATTTTCTGGTGAACTATCGAAGCTGTGTCGAAATTTTCTGGCGCCCGCCATTATCCGTTTTAAGAGACTGGCTAGTTGTTCTTCTTCTTAATTCCGGTTAGTTAACATTTATTTTAGTTCGAATTATACTCGTATTTTCTGTTTTACCTTTTTAAATTCATATTATGCATATCAATAGATCCGATACCGTAATAAAATTTATCGGCGGACCAGCTCTTCTGACAGATCAATTAGGTCAGTGCGCATTCAACACCATGCGTTCCATATATGTAACGTTTCGATTGCCACTGTAAACTGACGTGATTCGAATTTAAATATTAAAAACGTCACATTTTATTCACCGTCTCTAATTGCAACGCAACGAGTTCTACACGCTGCTTTTCATAAATAACTTTAAATTCAATGGAAGATTAAGAAAGAACGAGTTCTTTCGAAAATTTCAAGATTACAATCAACTTTTCACCGTATTTCTCATTACGCAATCTTGTGTCAAATTACCATTTTCATGAAGAATGTTCAGTCCATATTTCAGTTTCATCAAAATCGGTAAGGCGTACCCTTTTCTATTTAATTACCAAATATTTATTTCTGACGATAACACAGTAAAACACAGATCACGGTAAAAGCTAGAAAGAATGGAATTTATGGTAATACAGGGTTAAAGAAGCCAACAGGATTTGTTACGTCGAACGAAACGATACGATAATAAATCCGGTACGGTAAAGGCAGAAGAGATTACTCGCTAAAGAATACAGTAGAAGAAATATTACCACCCGGAGCATTCGCAATAGGATCGAAACAATTTCACAGAAGTTAATAAATCGCTTTTATGCAAGTTCCCTGCAGCCGAACATTACGAAATTAATGTTTCGAGTTCCTTCCTCACGCATGGACGCTGATATTCATCGAAACGTTTCGTTAATTGAAATGACCGTGGCTGAGTGGACTTTTATTCGACTAACAAACAACGGATGAACGTTCCAGCAAATTTCTTGTTTATTGGTAATAGGTTTGCGCTGCGCACACGCACATCCAAACAACGACAGAAAATGGCGACCAACCCGCCCATTTTACCGGTGTTTACTTTCATAAACGAGTAGAGCACAATGCAGCAGAAGCACCAGCACGCGTTCGCAGGAGCGTGATAGTTAAGTTCGGTGTAATTAGTTTTTACGAATTCGTTGGTAGCCTGTGTCGTTGAATAATCACTCGGGGATCGCTGACGCTGTTACGAATTCCCGTTTAACTGCGCACGGCCGACGGAATAAAAATTTTTGTTTCAATTTAACGGCTCCGAGCCAGCGAACTTCTCAGTTAAACTTTAATATCGCTGCATTGTATGCGCCCACTGAATACATTGCGTATACAGATGCAAATATTTCATAGGACTCATTTCGCAAAATTCCTGAAGCCGTTCGCTTTAACGCGATTCCCGACGATCTAAATCGCTTTTATTAAAATTATTCGTCTTTCTGAAGTGTTCATATTTTCAAAATTCAGTTCCCGAGTGTTCGAACTTCTTGGTATTGAATTAATGGACTGTTCTTCCGTTTACGTCCCTTCTCAGAATTCGATGAAATTTTGAAAATTGGTTCTTTTTTGACTATCATGACGATTCCCAGAAGGATTTTTCCCGACTCGACAAAAATATTTTGTATCATTTCAATGTCGCGCTCTACTTTCTACTTTATGTTCGTGCTGTGCTCATGCGTCGGTATGATGCGACAGTTCGTCAACTGCTTTAGAGTCGTATAAGTCGTACAGTTTTACAATGAATCGTTTAAATTTGTTTTACATTGTAAAGAAAACGAATGATTTCAATTCAGCACTAGAATGGGTGCGAGAACTTGGGTTAATTCCTTTATTATTTAGTTATAATATTATTTATGCGATTAGAATGAGTAGCGAATGAGAAATGATTTCGAATAACCAGCTTCATTAAAAAACCTTTCGTAACGGTACATTGAATAAATTCTTTTTAAAATACGTTTATGCATATTTTCATACGTATAAATTACAAACGTTCCGCCTACGTACCAAATTAACCCGTGAAGCTCAGCGTCCTCTCGGCGAATTAACTGGTTGATTGAAGTGTCTAGCATCGAACAGATTAATTTATTTACGTGTCGCGAGCACGATAGGGCATATCCCTAATGGGAGCACGTTCTCCGTCAAAAATGAGGGGTTGTTAGGGAGAGGGAGGGTTGAAGCGTTTCTAAAAAGCACGGAACAACGCATACCGGTTGTCGGTCGGAACGAAAACGTGGATTGACGGAGGGCTGGAGGCGCGGCGCTGTTTAAACAGTGTCCGCCGCTATTTGCATGTAATTACTGGGCTGGCGATTTAACATTAGCAACGCTGCATTTATACAACACTGTGCCCCGTTGCGCCATTCGTTACGCTTCCGTCGCGTTCCGTTGCGTACCATTCCACCTCGTTCCACACTGTCCTCGAAGAGCGGCGGCGGTAATTGTCGCTACGTATCCGACGTACAGAGATTTTCGAGATGCCGTTGTTCGTCTCTCGCAGCTCGGAGCTCATTTGCGAACAACGTTTCCAACTTTTTTCTCCCTCGTTCCCCCCGCTTTCACGAAGTTTTTCTATTTTCCGGAGGCTCGCATCGGCTCCGGTGTATTCCGCGAAACGCTCATTCATCAAGGTGGTAATGTAAATCTCGAAACCAGTTGCGTCGATTTTGTACCCGGGGCAAACGAGTTTTCAAGTTTTCCGTCCCACGGTAATAGCATCTCCAAATTAAACGAATGATATTCGTCTTTTTCCATTTCTCCGTAGTGCGGTCGTTATCAAATTCGAAAAATACCGACTGGTTTGTGTAGGCACTTTATTTTCCTACGAGGGGGCCTGAATATTAACAGGGCTTTTATTATTATAGCCAGCGGTATTCGCAACAAAATTTCAAATTCAAAAGAAAAACTACGTTTGAATCGCGCCCGTCAACCGTTAACCGTGAAACCATGGACTTTTTCTATTGAAAAAATGTTTTTTCGAACACCGAAGCCTTTTGACTATGGACAGAGACCATCATTTCCTGGTAGATTCACAGTCCCTGGCAAAGATCAATCGGTTAACGTCAGCGGAACGAATCAATCACTTTTTCCGGAAACAGGATTCGTTTTCGAAACTTTTTAGCGCTCCATCTCGTTCCGAACCTGCCATTGACCATGGACGCAAACCGAAATGGCTCCGCACATTTTTCCTTTTTTCCTTCATTCCTTCCTTCCTTTTTTTCTAAATGTATTTTCCTCTTCGGAAAAATGCTTTTACCTGTTCGCCATATAATACGGAATTTATTCACATGCTTCGCGATTTATTAAATTTCTGATATACAATCGATAACGATATCAGTAAAAATGGTTAATTATTATTAATAAGGTATAATATATTACCGTGACAAGCTTCGTGTATCTGTTTCTCTAAGATTTCTTCTTCGAGGTCTCTAAATAATTAGGAAAATCAGTTATAGGAACGAAGTGATCGATGTAAAGCGTTAGCAAAGAAGAGGTACCGTTCATTCATTTGTTAGGCGACCTCGGCACGGAGCTGACCATCATAAAACTTGGCTGGAATAGCGGTGGCGTGCTTACCGGGCAAAAGCGTCCTATCCGAAGCGGTGAACCGGATCGGCCATCATTAGGCAAGTTCGGTCTATAGTTGGACTCGGGTCTCCATCCCAATGAATTTTCCGCGGCACGGGTAGGTAAACGTTCGGGCGAAAGGAACACCGGTGCCCGGTTTCCGTAACAATTTCGTCGAGCATGGTTGGCCCGGGGTGATTCCACGTTAACGCGGTGCCGGTCGCCATTGGCCTGGCTAATTTAAGCCGGGGCCACAATTGGTCAATCTGCAGGACGATCTCCCCATTGACCGATGCAGCTGTTATAAGGATCTCAATGAGATGAGCGACGCGGTCAGGTGGCCCCCAACCGGGCTCGCCCATTCTGTCGCCTCTTCTTTCTCTTTCCATCTTCTTTCACCTGTTTTCGGACGGGTTCCGCCAGCGAGCGATTCGCGTTTCAATTCGGAGCGGCGTTTCTACGCATTGCCTCCGGTTCGCTCTCTCCGATGCCTCGTCGCTCGCCGAGCGTATTTATAACTCAAGAATGGCGCGTTCGAGCGAGAAACAGCAACATTTCTGTTCGTCTAGCCGGCTTCGAGCCCGAGGATTGACCCCGTGCCCAGTTGCGTTCCCGTTGACGGAATTACGGCGTCCACGATGCGATCAGGTTCGACGGAATGTTTACAAGGCGTCAGCTGCACACCTTATTCGAGAGCCCAGACCGTTATTCCGCCTGCGATTCTTTCCGAAGAATTTCCACCGACTTTCCGAGGAAATTCTTCGCCGGGGTCTTAACCCCCCTGTTGCATTTAAGGGGCTGCAGTCGCACTGGCTCGTGATTGAATTTTTCTGTTTGACGTCGCGCCGGCTTCGAGCACTTTCTATTCCAGAGCTCGCCATTTTTAATTGTCACGCTCACATTTTAATCCATTTGCTATAGAATTAGATGAGGATGCAGCCTTACTTGGAGAGAAAATGAGAATTACGTGCGATTAAGTAATCAGAATCCTTCTAGTAAACTATTCCCTTAAAATAACATCTGTGTTGATTATTTTGTAAACTAACACATACAATAGCAATCTAACAATTCTACGTTGACTGTAAAGCAATTTAATCCTTTTCTTTTCCACTGACGTCTACTTAAAACGTTGGACACAACGAAATGGGATAAAATATACTGAAATTGAAAATAATCTGAAAATCTGGAATTAAATTATGAACGATATATCGCCAAAAGCAGTTAACAGAATCGCTAAAGTCTGTGTCGTAATGCCAAACGAGGATAAATAATTCTTCTTCTTTCCCATCTGGACGCTGCGAGCCACACTTAATTTTCTGAAATTCAAGAAAGAAATTAACGCCAAAGAAACCGCAATTAAGTACGCTTTTTCAGCGGCTCGGAAAAATAATGTCGCGCTAAAGCTACTGCCGCGCTGATAAATTCGCAAAAATTTTGGCCAAGGAAGATTGAAAATAGTGAATAATAAAGTTGCGACGGAGCATTCGGTTTTTCCTCTGCGCGACCCAGTGATTTTTCCACAGTTTCTCCAAGTAGCTCGGCGAAGTGTACCTGCATTTCAGGAAAGTCCCTTAAAAAGAAGTATAACAAATTCGCAGAATTTTCGGTAGCCGCGACGAAAAATTTCCGCGGCATGTCTGACTGAGCGAGACACGCGAGGTATGAATACATCGCGCGGAACGTTCGGCGCGATTGCTTTTAGAACAATGAGCACTCCCCGTTTCCTGTTTACGTTCTCATGGTAAGAGGCCCCCCACGCGAAACATATTTTATTTCTCGCAAAGTGGGGCTCTTTTTGCACTGGAAGTTCCCGCCTGGCTGTTTCGAGTCGAGGAGCTTTCGACGAGAGCGATGACACGCGAAAGAAACGATGGACGAAACATACTGGACTTGGAAAAATTTGTTCCATAATGGTACTTTTCAATTTGGAACTTGGCATGAGTGAACTTCGAAGTTGAACTGCACGAGGAAGCTTGATTACCTTTAAATCTGAATCAGATATATTGAAGATTTTTTTTTTAATTTCATATTCGTTCATATGCTGTACATATTGTGTCTCTAAAGTGTACATTTTTCACAAGAATAGCACGACTGATATACATAGAATAGGAGAAGCAGTAATTTGAGACAGAAACAATCATATCTAGGGGGAATAAATATAAGGGTTGTAGCAAGGGCCTGATGCAGTTTCGATCAGCGGGTTGTAACGGTTCGAAGAGTGATTACGTTTCTCTAGTGGTTCGCAATAAAAAGGCAACGAAACGACAGAGCGGCAGAATCAATTTTGCCGGAAATCGATCGATACCATCACAGGAATTTCAAGAGAAGGTACGGGCAAAAGGGCAAGAGAAGAGTGTCGGGAGGGTTCGGGGAAATGACGAATGTCAGGATCCCTGGGTGGGTCGCGAGCGACCGATGAAAAACATATCCACGGACAGTCTGTAAATCGAATATTACGGGCCGAGCGAGCACGGTCACACCACACCGGGCAACGCAATGCCACCCCGTTCAGTTTCGATTCCCTATCGACGATCATTCTTTAACCACGGCGATCGACGTGAAATTATTCAAATCTCGATTTCCGCTTAATTGTCGGGGATTTCAATTCGGTCGACGAAATTTCGGGATCACGCGACAGGTTTCATTCCGCTGGCCTGGGCCCGTCTGCATGATAGAAGGCGTTGCACATTCGCTGCACATTCGCTGCAATCCAATTGTATTTTCGGTGAACCCTTCCGCGGGCTCCCGCCCGAATCTCTGGCGAAACCGACGCGACGCGGGATTTCATTCCGCGATTTTCCACGATCGAACTTTCCGCAGCCGAATCGGAGGCACGTGTGCGGAAACCAGATACGAAATTACGGGAATTTAATTAATTCAAAGTTCGCGGCCGGCCCATCTCACGGCCGCCATCTCCTACTCGCCGCTCCAAGGAGCGATTGTTCCCGGATTAACGCCGGGCACTGTCTTTCGTTAATTGAAACCCGTGGCCCATCTTAACCATCCTCGGAGGCTAGGCGGCCTGGCCGAGCTCGCCTCAATTCGAAAGAACCCGACCAAAAGATCCCGTTAAGAAAGCACCGCGGCTAGAAGTGGATAGCGCTGATAAGACCGGCATTATTCCGCCGCCTACCGAACCTCTCGGATCGACCATTGGTATCGGAGATATTTGGAAAATTCTCTCGCCTTGATGGGAAAACTCCGTCCGTGGAGTCCTTCCTTGATAGGATCTGTTCTTGCCGAATGTTACAGGCTAGCAACACGGTATCTTCAATTGAAGATGCGCCAAATTACCAATTTTATTTATTATTAATTATTATGTATAATTTAATACGAAGTACGTACAAAGGAGGCCCAAGAAGAATTAATTCGAAGACAGCCGTAACTAGAGTCTTTACTCTTCTATGCCTACATATCAATCTCATTTTACGTATTCATGAATCTGTTTGTTTGCAAACTTCGGTTTGGTCTACAAACTGTCTCATAACGTGTATATGAAGGTTGGCTCGAAAATTCTTTTCATAGTGTATGCACTTGAACCAACATGACATGCAGACACATTGTAATTAGTTTTTGGTTATATTCTATTGTATCTTGAAGGTTCTCGAACTGAACCACACTACTCGCGTGACTAAAAATTGTAGTCCAATCTCAATTCACACTGTGCGGCTTAAACTTGGACATATCCAATATCTAGAAGAGTCTAATACACGTATTTCAAAGTTTGATTGCTAAAACGTATCAGAACTATTGAAACACAGTACGTGAATCTAATAAAATTTGTTCAGACAGTAGTTCACATCTTCGACTCACATCGAAAGTTTCTTATCGAACAAATTCTCTGGCCACTTGTATGAAAGAACAATATTTATTGGTATATTTATATCGGTGAAATTGGTATGAATGAGTTGGTGAAAATGAGTTCGAACGGAATTCATACGTGGGTATGATATTGTGTGTAAGATAGAATAGTGTCTATGTATCGTCAACTCTTTCTTATTAAATCAGTGTTAACCAATTAATGTGCTCCAGAAATTATTAATTTGGTCTCGGACAATATTCATTTCCGAGAATTGTGTGTGTGGGGCGGTAAGTAGGTATATCAAAGATTTTTGCGGCACGCGCGTAAAATTGGAGCGTCGCTCACCGAAACTGACGACGGCCGTTAATGATCAATTTAGTCGGGACTTTTTCGTCGCCATAACCGATACGTAATTTTCGTTTAAGGGGAGCCATTAGCGTGCTCGTAACCGTGCTCTCCTGTCACGAGATCATTACACGTATCGTCGCCGTAATTCCTTCGATCCGGGCGCAAGCCGTTTCACCGACGCGGTCACTTCACTTTACGGGCTTTTTTACAGCCACCGGCCCATAAACTAAACCTAATTTACATTTCCACGCCACCCCGCTAAGCATCTGCGCTAATGCGAACTAAATATTTCCATTACCAACCCTAATGCTTCCCGCTCGGTTACACCTGTGCGCGTTCCCGGCCCGACTGAAATATTACCCGCGGCAAGACACAATAAATTCAATTTCATTTCCGTTCGCAATTTGCCGCGGCTCAGACGCGAATTTGCCGGGAAACGTTGCCCAATTCCTGCCGTATAGGAAACTGGTCGACTCTAGCCGGCTGCGTTTCCGAAGAATTTCTGAAGATAAACACTGAAAAGAGAATTATAAACAGCACTCATTAGAAATATAATAAAAAGCTTTTAGTTTGTTTTATAGTCAAACTTAATTTTAAAAGTTCTAAAACCTTCGTCCCTGTTCGATAATTTTCAACCAGGGTAACTGTCCTTCCGTACAAATGACGATCGAAACATACAACTACAGGGATCGCGTTTTGTTCACCCTGTTTATTTATCATTTTGTTGTGACATGCAATTTGTTGTTAATCGCAATTGGATTCCTCTTTTTAATTGCCATCTTCACTTTTATTTATTTAGGTTATAGGAGTTTCATTGCTGATAGAAATAGACTATGATATTACAAAATCATAAAACGATGCATTTCTAAATCTTTTAACATATTATAGACGACACAGTCGGACACTGGCCTGTTTTTAAAATAAACAATAATCTCCGTAATGGTATTCATAAAATGTTGATTTTTAAATGCTTGTACAATTCTTAATACATCTTATTAATTTGATCGGTTTTGAAGGTGATGGATATAGATCCACCGAAGTATCTGTGAAAAAAAATTAATGTAGATGTATTAAACATCGACATGAGCCAAGTCAATTTGTACCAATTGAACTGTTAAATCGGGCTTCCAGACCACTGCGCGACGGGAGTTAATTAAATAAACGCGGATTTTTACGTCAGCTACGTGGCCGCTTCCAACCGAGATTGGTTCGCCGATCGAAACGTTTTCGCGTAGAACGAAAGTCGGCGATTTCCTTAACAATTTGCAGAAAGTAGACCAGTGTTATTGCCCCACGAAACTCCATCGAATGTCGCGGGCAGAACTTTTAATATCCTTCCGACAATCCCGGGGTCATTAGAGCAAGATTTACGAACTCTTCTTACATTCGGCTGTCTTAAATAGTGGTCTCACTCGTCGCGTAATAAAGTAGGTACTACCTCTGGCAGCCGGGACTCTTAGAATACCCGTGGCAGAGACTATCGATAAATCAACCTGGAATTCGTATATTAAGTGAAGCTGAGTCCGTGCGTTACAACGGCGCGGCGGGGACCCTGCAATTAGATCGCGCACTTATTAGAACGCGGGAGTGTGAGACAAGAATAAAAGACCTTAAAATTTTCATGGAACAGTCTCGTTTTTAATGAAGAGCCATTACGTAAAAGATCCAGCGGAAATCCCACTAGAGAAGGTGGAGCATTAGAACGTATTACTCCGTAACGTGAGATAGTTCCAGCCGCGGTGCTCACAAATTGAGGGTAACTGGCCTTAATTACTCGTTTGATTATTGATCAATTCGATTTAAGATCAGACCTCCTTCTCGATGGCAAATCTCGTTTCTCGAGGATTATTTAGACAGTGGTTCATCCGTCAAGAGCCTTATAATTAGACTATGGATTTGACGCGTCTACACCATAAACGAACGTATATAAGTTTAATCAATAGATTAACTAACAAAATTTAAGAACATCGATGCGTAGTTTCTAGTTTATTAAAATTTTTACATGATTTCTGTGTCTTGCAATTGATGTACAACATTTTCATGTTGCTATCAACTCATAATTATTCGAGGTTTCTATTGAATTGTTAATATAGTGTCACAAAAATTATTCAGTGGACTATTATTATCTTGCACTTATTTCCACCTAAATGCAGGAATGAATTAAGAACAGATTTAGAAAATGGTGTTAAAATTTATCTCTCAAAGAAATCATCTTAATTAAAGCGATATAAGTGAGTTTTATGTAAGTTTTCTTTATATAAGTGACTTAAACTGAGATATGTCGTGTTATAAAAATGGTACGATTTTATTTCAATTTTGTTCTTATTAATTCAATTTTATTAATTATTGCCGCGGTAGTAGGTTTCATATTAAAATTTGCTATTACAAAATCGAATCTCCTAGGACAAGTATTTGAATCTTTGAAAATGGTATAGAAGCGTAACCGAGGAAATTAACTTCAGGTTTCACTTAACGTGTATTAATAATATCGACCACCACACGTGCAGCAACTTAGCTAGCGAAGTAAGGCGATGCTGTCGGCATCATTCGGTGATTGTTCAGTAATAATCCCTCAACGTCATCGGTCGAATCAGATAACAATTAACGCCGGCAGCGGCGGCGGGACTCGCTATAATTGTAAACTGTAAGGGAGTACTTTGTCGCCGGATTTCCAGTTTAACAAAGAACAGACGATTACTGTCTGACAGGTGTAACTTGTCTACCGAGCATCACCCGGAAGTGATGAGTGACGTCCAGAATAACTTCGCAGGACATTTAGAAGCCCGGAACGCGCTCATCGCCAGAAACCTTATCGCGATTCGGATGGGTCGACGTGACGATTGGTCCAGAGCCAAGAAACGGGCGACCCCACTGGGTATCTCGATGTACATCCAGACGAAAACGAAGAAAATTTGATGTCTGGACACGTTAGAAATTTTCTGACCGCGCCTTTTGATCTTATTTTGAGAGCAGTATGCTATATTTTCGGGATCGTGCCGCGAATAGCGGATCCCCGGTGTCCGGTTTGCTTTCTGGCTCTCCCTTTTCTGCCAGTAACGCAATTTTCCTCGCGCAAAACCTACGGTCAACGTCTACGAACCTGCATCTCCACCCTTCGCTTCATTGCAACCTATCGCAGCCGCGTGCGCCCGCGCGCGCTCGCAACTTTCGCTTTAATAACGTTACCCGCTAATTACTGTTTAGCTGGTTGTTCAGCCGGAATAAAATGTTCGGCCCCGGGAAAACACACTTCAGACAAGAAAACACAATACTACAACAGATTTCTCTTTGCAGGGAATCTCTCTCCGGTCGCATACCTTCTCGTAAAAACACAGAATTATTTTAAGTGTTCGTCCGTTCAGCAACAACCGCTGATGTCGCTCAACTTAATTACTTTAAAAACACTCATTTTTTCGGACGCATTTCGTTTCGTTGAATTAATTACAATGCATCTCTTACTGCCTTCACTTCGAAATTATTTTATGGAGCTTCTTGTAGGCATTTTTCATCAAATGGGTTGAAACATTTATTATACATTGTACTTTCTACATATCATAACTAGACTTTTATGGACTTCGATTGAAACAAAAATTGTCTGCATCTGTTGGAAGAACCTGGACCACGTAAAGATATCTTTCATCACTTAGTAATTTATGTAGATCAAAATCTATTTCGTTCCTATCACATTTCTACTGTTTCAAATTACAGCTACCTATGTCAGTTAAAAATGTATAAAATTCGCGGTGTAATAATAACTATATAATCCATATTGTGTCTTCGCGATTCTACAGCGTTGGGTTACTAATTTCACCTCTAACAGGAAAAAAGCTATTCGACTGGGTCCGTTATTTCCGCACGAGCATAATGCATTTCTGTTGTCGGAAGCGTCCCGTCTAATAACCGTAATTTCATCCACTTGTTCGGTAAACATTTAATCTCGGCGCCCGGTAAAACGGGAAACAAAAACAGGTCAAGAATTCCCTATTTGTCGAGCGAGCACTCTGATTGCAACCCTCGGAAGGCGCCCGCGCGATTCAAATGATCAAGATGCGCACCTGCACCCTTGTTTCTGCGGCTCGAGGGTGTCGCGAGAATTAAAGGCGCGACGTTAAGGTCTCGTAGTAATTGTCCGTCGTGAAATCGCCGAGCAAAAGCCGCGAAGACGGCGGAAAGGGTGGAAAACCACCCCTCTGTTTCTCGTCTTTATCTTATTCGACGTTCGACCATTCCTCACTCCACCCGGGATACAAACAGTGATGAAATGTTCGGGATCTCACATACGCAACGCTTCTCTAGACTATAATATTGAACTCGTTGTTCGTATTCTTCCGACACGTAATGATTATATAAAATAATGTTTGGAATGATAGTTCGTTAATCGAATTTATGTTTACAAATATTTTTAGCACCTGTCTCACTACTTTTGAAATTGTACAGGTTCTTTTAGTTATAATTTTATTGGGTAATATTGCAGATCCTTTTTCTAATAAATTTTCTTGCGTATGAAGCATGAGGAAGATTAGTTTAAGATAAATTGACTTGTGAAACTCGCGCGGAGATTAAGAATAACAATCATTGGTATATTATTTTTCTGAATAACTACCAATCTTTTAATGTGAAATAAATGTGTCTAGATTAAGTTTGCGTTAGGTGTATACAACAAGAAAATCGTACAAACACTTTTCTGACCAATGACCAATTATAAAATTTCTCGAGAAATTCTTGACGAAGAATTCTCGAGAAGGAACACTACTTGAAGCGCATCGTATAAAATGTTTCGTATAATCCATCGAATCTCCAGTAAACTCCCTGTGAATGAGGAAGGGATGAAATCACCCCTCGGTTGCCGTCTTTATCGTGTGACCAAGATACAAATGTCGTTGAGAGTAATCGCGTCGGGCGATTAATAACGATGAGGTGTCACCGGGTCGTTTCCTGTCGATTGGAACAGGTTCGGGGTGAAATCGTGGCAAAGGGTGGTTGGTAATCGGACGAGGGACGAAGCACTTTCGGCGGTTGTAAGCGAGGGGTGTTCGAAACTGTTAAGAGAGAAACGAGACAAGGGGGAAAAATCAGCCAGTAAGGCGACACACAATTCGTCGCGGAGAGAAACCGCCCGAATGGATCGGCTGCGATTCCGGTCACGTGCGTCCGCGGGATTAGATTCTGTTTCCGCGAGATGGCCAACCACATATTACCTTGCGACAGAGTTTACACCGCGCGATTACTTTGCCACGGCTGCTGTACCGAATTCCGCCGATGTTCGGTCCTGCGACCGAGTTCTAACCGAGCACTCTCGAGTCCTCTATTCCACTCCACGGACCCTTTATTGGAATCAATTAGACAGATAAGGGGAGACCGGCGATAAGCGAGTCCTTGCTCGTTCGCCGAAGCCCTTTATATGGCTCAAGGATACGCGCGCGCGAGCTGCATGGTTATTACCTGTGAAAATGAGCTGGCTACTTTATCTTGCTTACTTCTTTTCATTTTATTTCTTCATCTATTATAAAATATTTGTGAATAGTGTATCTTAGTATGAAGGTGCTATGATCTGAATATATTGTATTATATTTTTTTCAAGATCGTTGATCATTCTTGACCAATGTACCCACAACACGCATCCGTCTAGTGTGTCTTTCACGTATTGTGTATGAATGTACTGGCTAGACAATGCGTTTGGCACATCATTTTATTAGTTGTGAACAAAATTTAACTCAACAACAGACCTCTTCTTCTAATTCTAATTTTATTGAGGATATAAGAATGTACCAATTTCATTAGCCGTGCACAAGATTTATACAAGAGATACAATTTAAAGAAGTTATACTCTCTTTTCTCAAGGATAGAGCAATTTTTAAAGGATACACGAGGTATTCCACCTTAAAAGAGTCTAGTAATTTTTGGGCCACCCTGTATTCCCCAATTCTAAGAAAGTCAGAAGGAACATTTCAATTTTCTGCAATCAGAAACTAGAAATTGCCTGGAGAAAAGAATAAAGTGATGAATATGAAGAATAGTTGCATGGAGGTTTGCCGAAAAAAGCAGTACGATGCAAATTCTGTTCTGAACCAGTTGGCGTTCGCTAAAACTTAAAAGATACGGTGTAACATGCCACCGAGATCCCGGAGAAAAGATAAGCCACTCGACTCTAGAGTAGTTCGGCGCGTGCTCAAGAAATTTATTATTAAAAACAAGGGCTCTTGAGGAACTATCTTAATTCTTGGTTAACTGCTTCCGCCACGTTTGCGGTTTCCGGGAGCTTCTTGCATCAGATGTGCTTAAACTTCGGCACATCCTTCACTAAGGTATTCGTTGGAGTACTAAAACGTGCCAACACAAACTTCACGCGCGGCAAGTTTCCTAATACTCGCAACCTTTTTCCATTAGCACGTCCGCGGTACGCTTTATGCTTGTCCACGAATTTGTTCCGCAGTTACGCTTGTTTGTTCGTGGTTCCTCAAGAGACGGAGAATACTTTTTATGTCTCGAGAAGGATCCTTCTTCCCTGGAGGATCTCTTTCATTTCTCGTCCTTCTTTCGAACTCGCGAAATTACTAATTTTACACTTATCGTGTGTACCGACGACAAAATGCTGGGTATATGACGAATTTTCTACTTCCAGTGTTGTACATGAACTAATTCAAATCATTTTCACAATGTAATATTACTCATAGCTACGTTTTTACAATTTGCTTGGATCGTAACACAAACATGTTCTTTGTATCTCTTTATTTATTAATAAATTAAATACAATAACCTGTGTAATTCCTAAATGCCTATTTCTGTTACTGATACAAATTAAAAACTCCTTGAATTAATTACTTTACTTTTTACTCTTTGCGAACAGAAGATGATTTTTGTCAGCTCTAAAATCTAAAAATGGATAAACGCATTCTTGTAATTAAATTTATCATATGCACAAGTAACGAAACAAGCTAGACGGTGGAGAAATTTCGAAATATCAGTAGTACAACGCAACGACAAACCAGGCAATCAAATATTTTTCAAAAACTAGAAAATTGTGTTTTGTATTAGGAGAATATGATAGCGAATGAAGTGGCACGGAAAGTATAGTAGTAGAAGTCAACAACAAGTCAGACGTACGAACATTTTTGTTTCTAGAAGTTTTGCTATTCATGCAATTCCAAATCTACAAATCGAACATTCGGGAAAAGTTGATGGTTCAATAAATATACACGTACACATGCTTTTATATTACATTGTCTTTATTTATTCATTTATTGTACACGTATATAACTTATATTCTAAACATTTACAACACAAGTGTTGACTGGTTCAAAGAGACTGTCAACGGTGTAAATTCAATCTCCCTCAAACACACACCTTTTGTTTCGCCATCCTTAGACCTCGTCGTCGTTTCTTACGAATTTGCACCATTTTTCTAAATGTTAACGAAAGAATACGGATATATACTTGTATACCTTGCTTTTATATCGCTATCCACAATTTTTAATTATGTTGTGATATGAGTTGTCGGCACCAGATACTCCGTTATCTTGGAGCGCTGTGTCCTATGCGGAGAAATTGTTTCGTTGAACATTTTATTAAGAGGATATTTTGCACGGCGCCAGGGACGGTTTAATAGAGCACAGGCACGTGTACTAACAATATTCACGATTTAATAGGTTCTGTATACTAGATAAATTGGACTCTAGCGCAGATGCAAAGGGTCGTCCCTAAATTTAGTGAGTCACCCCGCGCGCTAAGACCACGCTTGTTTCCGTCTTTCGGGGAAACTTACGATCTCCCACAAAGGAACTTATTAAATTTCATAGAAGTTTTATTCCGCTTCTAGAATCCGCCGATCTACACGTCGAGATAGCAGTGCGATCTACGCCGGGGAGTTTTTAAGCGGCCGGGCTGAAATTAAAGTATCCTTCCGCGCGAATACTTTTGCGACTTTCTACAAACTCACACTGAAAACCAACCGAAAATTATAAGCCCAAATACAATGCGCATCGATGAACATCATTGCACAAATGTAGAACTCGAGTATTCACAGAAAATCAAGTATCAAAATGTTGTACTTTAATAATTTAACATTATCAATGATAAGAAGTATTCTTGTACATGGAATCGTAATTTTTCACTGGTTTTTAGTACGAGATTAATGCTCTGTACATAGATGAACGCCATTGCACAAATGTAGAACAAAATCACCTGTTGCATTTTAATAATTTGACGTTATAAATGGCAAACGATAATTGATCAATTTTTATTCTGTTTCAGGTGAGCAATCTTAGAGGAAGACGTTGGAATAAAGACACTGTATGCACGTATGTAAATAAAAAAAAGTAAAAAAATTAACACGTAGTTTGAACGGTTCAAGTTTTAAAAAACCACACTTTCTTAATTCAATTCTTATCTGCTAAGAAAAAGATTCATTCGTCACAGAGTTCTACAAATCCTCTACAGAATAATCAGTACAAATCACATTTTTAGCTATGAAGGGATACTCGAGACAGCAAACGATCTTCGAGATGTTTAACCCCACAATTAAGTAATCATTAACGACAAGGGCAAGCTTAAATTAGTGATACCGATATGGCAGTTCTTCTCACGCATCTTCGTGCCACAATGAACGCAGAATGCAGAATAAATTGCATTTTGATGAAACTTTTGTCGAGGAGCGAACGCATCCCCGAGGATTGACTTCCCTATAAACGGACACGTAATAAAATTAACCCGAACACAGGGAGAGAGCTATGGAGGATCCCGGGGAATAGGGAGTAAACTGGAAGTGGTGCATCATGGACGGGACGGGTTCCTAAGGCGATACCTAAGTGTCTATAAACATCGTGACAGCGCGAGGCATGACGCGAAATAATTAATTCGCCAACGACCCTGGCTCTCTCCTTCGCTGGTAGAAGTTCGTCGCTGCGCCGGAGCGAAACTAGTCCTCAGAATCATCGACTAATGCTCGGAGCCTCGCGAATGCCTAATTAGGTATTATAATGGCGCCGAATCGGTATATTGAGTCATGAGCCTTCACGCGCGTGGCTCGCACCCGGCAACATCGTCGGATCATTTCTCGATTCGAAGCACCGTATAATCCCCGCGTCGGAAATAATTAAAGGCGAGATTTTAATCGGCCTTACAGAACCGAGACGACCCCGGGAGTTTTACATCGAATTGACCTGGTTCCTAGAATCGATACGATCCGCGAGATTCCGCGCAATTACAAAAATGCACCAGCGACGACGAAAGAAAGCCGCGACCGAACGCGCAGGCTCTTCGAAGTTTCTCCGAAGTTTCTTGCGGTCGGTATCTTTATTTCGACATTTTCAGTCGGGAGATTGATAATGTTCTCAAAATAAGGTTTGGAGATTCACAGTCTCTTGTTCTTGGCACATGAGATTGTCTTGGACTTGAAATTTAAGACTCAGATACGTCCTGTGTAGATTAAGGGTTTTATGCATTTATAAGAAAAATGAACAAGTACAAAATAATATTAAAATTAAGAAAGAAATATTTCAAACACTCTATATTACTTCCTATTGATTCAAGATATTAATAAAAGGGGGTAAAAATTTCGACTCTTGTTTAGTCCATTTTTGACGTCCATATTGGCATTTATTGAAGGAAGCGACTTAGCAACAGTGTGCTTATCTGCTGGGTTAGTATCGTATCTGTAATTACTTCACCAAGTTCTACACACCAGTCCAACATTTTATTATGACATATCACTCTGGACAATTAAAAACATGGATATGAATTTGACATTAGCGTAAAGCAAATGGGCAGATGGTGGAAAAGGGTCAAGGTGGACAGCTGCCGTAATTCCGTTTTAATAAATTCAACTCAATTTCGTGGGGGATGCAAGGACGTTGGAAAAATTTTTCGTCAAATCATCCAGCAGCCGTCTGTCTCTGGGTAGCAGGAAGGCGGAGTAATTTCCTCGAGCGAGTTCACTTCGTCATGTAAGGAGGATTGAGCCGAGTAACGTTCTCGGATATATAGAAGCTAGAACTCTCGCGGTGGCGGCCTGGGCACGGAGGAGAACGAGGGGGGTTAAGGGGGTTAAATGCATTCGAAACGACTGTCAGACGCCGGCTCGGAAAGATAGATTGATGAGAGCTACATTCGCGTGCCGAACTTAAACTCCCTCGTTCCTTTCCGCCTCGCTTTTGCCGGCGCGGAACGACCCATTCGGGACGAAACTTCCAGCCGAGGTACGGCAGCTAGCCTTCATTTTGTAACCGTGATCATTGGCCCAATGACGAATTTTCAAACATATTCGACTGTCTAGTCATTACACGTGTCATACTCGACCATGTCTTTTAGGAACGTCAATTTATGATTAATTTAGAGTAGACTGCGGATTTTTATGTTCTTCTCTCAATGATTTTAATGAGTTGGGTTCCAATTCTTCTAATGTCTTCATAAATTTGTATTCATCTCTACTCGTCGTACACGCATAAAATCTGCAGTGTAGTGATTAGATATTGTAACGGTGTATATTTACCGACATTAAATATTCGTAAAAAGGAATAAATACTCATTTTCTAATCGGGTACCCGGACACGTGTCTATCCTTAATTTGATTTTGGAATCATTTTGCGTTCCCGTTGATAAATTTACAAATTCCTTTTTTTGTATGATTATAAATTAAATTCTTATCTAAAGTATGATGTATATGCAGTTGATTATGTAGACACATCGGAAACAAACAAACAATTGCACAAGAAGAAAGAACATTGCAGCCATTATAATTGTAAATCAGTATGCATAAACGATCAAAAAAGTCTGAAGCTATAAAACCATGTTGAAGCAAAGTCTGCCGACTATAAATTTATTCAATATCGTAGAAAGTTTCGGATATCGACGTAAGGATAAGTAATTGCAGAAGCTCGGAAAGATTGAAGCTTTTTCCTCATGTTTTGCATTCAATCTTCATCCACGACTATTTCTTCATTCGTGAAATAGTAGACGGTCCTCCCTAACGATCGGAGCCGCTCGTCGGGATAAAAACAGACCGAAATATCGCCGGCTGGAGGCGCAGAGTGAAATAAAATCGGCAGCCGGGGCCTTCTTCATTACCGCGACGCCGTTGGTCGGTCCTTTGTCGCAGAGCGAGATCCTCCTCGGCGCCGAATAAAGGATAACGACGCTCCCCTCTGCATCCAGGATCCTCTTGGCGGAACGTACGAAGAAGGAGACGCACTGATTGAGATCGGTCAGTCATGCGGGACGATTATACGGAGGATCGAGCTTCGACTGCGGGTTCTGAGTCAGCCGAGAGACGGTTGAAAAATTAAACCGAGCGATTTACCCCGAATCCTTTCCGAGTACGTTCGAGACATCGAGACGAGCTCTCCAACGAAGGGAAGTGCATCGGATCGTTCGCGGAATAAAGGAGAACCAAGAGAGATAGAGAGAAAGAGAGAAAGAGAGAGTGGGAAGAAGATCAAGAGAGAAGAGAAAGAGAGAGGCTCGAGAATGAAGAGGAGCCTGGAGAGGGAGACACGGAAAAAGACGGTGAGAAGGAGAAAGAAGAAGCAAGTCGATTCGTTTCCTTTCGCCGCGGTCGATGAGGGTTGGAGAAGGTAGATTTATAAGAAGGAGCCCTGCTTGAAATCTCATGCAAATCAATGCAGAGTAGAGGTGCCGGGTTAGAAGCGGGGGTAGATGGGTTGGAGGAGAGCGTGTTGTCGATCGTTCTTCGCAGATACACGTAGATACAGCGCGACCTGGAGAGAACGAACCAGCCAGAGAGAGCCCCCCCATAGGTGTGTGACTGTATTATATATCCTCTATCGCTGGTTTATGCAGCCATAAATAGCGTTTATACGCTCGGTAAAGTATTCCCGAAGCACCGGCGGGCCTGGCTTCCCGCCTATCCGCTATCTATTCTATTATGCCCCGACATAGTACCTACCTACACCTACCCCGGCATACCCGAGAACACCCTACCATAGCTTTCCATCTCCACCTCATTCTTTTATTCCCGTTTGCTTTGCCCTACCTCTACCTCCTACATCGCCGAATTCCATCTCTCACTCGACGATAAAGTTCCACTCGATATCTCCCCGTTCCGCACCGCTCCATTCCGTTCCGTTTCTTGATCCGCGGCTAGGTTTCTACGGAGGTGCGTTGAGGTCCTGTCGACGTACGGTTTGTATTTGCGGAAGGTGAGCCATTCCCGTTGAGCTGACACCGACTCGAGATCCCAACCGAGATTCGACCGAAAACGATTCATAACTCGTCGCTGACGAGCCTAATTCGCGGATAGGCAAGCGAGTATCGAAACGGTAGCGGGTTTCCCGATTTTAACTCTCCGTGAGCACTCGAAACTATTTTTTATTTGTAATAAAAAATCTAAAAGTAGTAATCTGAAAGTCATAAGATCGGTGAACCTATTAAATACTGCATTCCCCGAGTCTTTATATTGTAGCTTTGTAAGATCTTAGATATTATTTAAATTTCCATCGTAAAGTCCGGGAACAAGTAACAAGTCCAAAGGGATTGTACAACACGGAAACGGAAATATCAGATAAGGTGCGTATAATACATATTCATTAATTTATCCGTGTACACGATCTTGGACTGCAAAAGTGATGTGTCGAGTATGTCTGTGAATTTTTATGGACTGCTTTACAAAGTGCAACACTGAATTATACTGTAACATCGTATAAAAAATACTCAAATGTTCTATCATTTGTACTCTAAGAGCGAAGTCTATACGCCCGTATAAAAAGCTTTTATCATTAAAAAGGACTAAGATAGTCATGCTCACAGTACCTACAACCTTCTTTCATAAAATATATTTGACACTAAAAGGGTAATGCAATAGAACACATTCTTCTTTTTTAAATCCCTAATTGTACACGAAACGACAAAAATGTGGAAGTACGTTTCTCTTGATCGCTTTCTAAGTAAAAAACGTTATCAGAACGTTATCAACATTTTCAACCTTCCGAACCACTTCAGCCACAATCCAACGAGCGATTCCCACCGGCATCGATGAGCGAATTTCATATTCTCACCCTCGGAGCAGTATTACCAAGGTCACTTAGCCGGCTGGCCGGAAATCCAAGGCTAAAATAAAATTCCGCGGAATCGATATCCAATATGAGACGGTTCGCCTTACAAGAGAGGAATTTACAGACGTAGTTATCTCCTACAAGGGGAAATCGTTCCCGATGAGATACCACTTCGATTTTATGGAATCGTATAAAACACGTTACCCGGCTGACGTATCGGCGCGTCCTGTCGCGTACGAACGGAGTAGCAGAAAGGATAGAAAAAGGCATCGGAACGGGCGAAGGAAAAAAGAAATCGCGAATTCTCTGGTGAGGGAAGAGGGCAGGTAATCATCGGGAAGATTCCGCCCCTGTTTCAACCCGTGGGAGTGCATTTGGGAATGCGCGATTCTCAGATCTAGAGAAAACGAAAACGAGACGCCGCGCCGTCAACATTAGTTTCATTATTCATTCATAATGCATAATCAACAATTCTCTATTTCGCATAAATATCCACAGTGTAAATATCATGCAATAATGTTCAGTTTCTAGAATTTGAAGGTAGATAAAAAAACTATCAAAGAAACCTAAATCATCCAGAGATTATTGTAACACGCGTAACATCGTGCAACATCAAACATACAGAAGTTCATCGTCGTCTCTGAGGGATCTAATTACTATAGATTCCTACCTAAAAATCCTTTTCCAAGAGCAAATTTCATATCCTCGAGGGATCCATCTCTGCTTGACTTCATGGGGGTGCAAGGGGATGATTATCCCATGGAAAAGGAGACAGTCAGCACCGGTTTGAGATAACGCGACGATCCGCAGGATACTGCGGCGATTCGAAGGGGTTAGAGAAGCTACAAGCGTTCGGGGGACAAAAAAGGGACAAAGGAAAGTAGGATTGCCGCAAGACACGCGGCATGGCGTGCCTTGGCAGCACTCAAAACCGAGCCGGGGTTACATTAACTTCCGAGTGTACTCAGTCGGGTTTATTGAGCCCTGAATACTCTCCATCCTCGCTCGCCTCCTGCAACCCCCGGGGTTCACAGCGTTACAGGGTGGCTGGGAGGTGTGTAACGTATTCGATCTAATGCATTCCCGCAATAAAGTTTATTGCCGTGTTGCTTGCGTACCGAGCTGTAGATCCATTTCTCGTGAAGTTCACCACCGCCGTCACGTAGCCGCGTGTTTGCACAGCCGTGCGCTGGTGTGCACACCGGAAAACCTAGCCGAGCCTCATAGAAACCGTGTGCGCCTCTGCCGCCGATGCTCCCGGCGGTGCTGCATCGATGAAAATGGGAATCCCGGTTCTGAATTTGCATTGAAGTCGAGCCGAACACAGCTGAGCGAAGCTGGGCGAAGCAGAGCAGAGCAGAGCGAAGCAGAGCTGAGCGGAGCCGCGTGATCTCCATTGACACCGCGCCCAGATGCATTTGTTCACGACGCATCCCTGCCGCTACGATGTGCTATTAGAAATAGTGGGATGATAGATAGAGATCACATATCGGCAGAGACTTTTCAATGCATCAGCTATTTCCTTGGCTCTTGCAACGAACTCCTGTTCCGCGGAATAATTGCAGCAGCCATCGTGAATCCTACTGTGTCGCGCCATACGGATTCGCAAGTAATTAAAAGTTACATGTTTGTGGACTGTGAATCTTTATGGGCATCTTCGAGAAACTTGTACTCCACAGTTGAAAGTTCCCCGGAAATTTATAGTGATTCCGTTTCCCGGTTTGATTTGCTGAATAATAGAACTATTTAGTTGATTTTTTTTGTTGTCCGATGTTTTTCATAGGGTACGCATTCGATAGTGAATTTTCTCGTTTATGTATTTGCTGTATAAATACGAGGTACATGTTTATACGTTTCCGCCGCAGGGTTTGGTGAAATAATGTATGTAGATTCGGGGAAATGAATAACAGTCGGCCTTCGGAAAACTGTAACCAAAGTGGAAACGGTAAATGATAAACTCGCCCAGAGGAATATTCAATCTGAAACACGTAATTACTTTTCAACGGTCTCAGGCTCGCTACCGATGCACGCCGACTGTGCAGTCTATATTTACATTTGCGTGAAAAATCGCTATTCTGCAACGGTTCAATGATATTCCACCAGAGGCAATGAACGCGCGAGAACGAAAGGGCGAAGTATATTTGATTTAACCCTTCGACAGATCTTTAAAGTGAATTTAATTATATTATATTGTATTATATAATTTATCTGAAGAAGATAAAATCCTGTAAAAGTATTATCAATTTTTCATCAACATCTTAAATAGCTCTATTGACATTAAATAATTATTAGACTAAAGATATGTACATACGACTGTGGAAGGTATCGTTTAGGTTAGTCTGATCACCTTGAGTATATCTCCCTATCTGACAACAAATTATTAATAATTGGTGATGCAAGTAATCGTGATGAATCCAGCCGTTTCCCTATTGCATTGATCAGTTCTGGACGAAGTGGCTGTTTTTCAGGCATCTGTTCCGATAGATAAAGTGTTTAAATCAGAAAACAACATTCATATTCAGCAGATATTGTTTGAAAATGGTATTCGTCTTTCCTCAATCATGGTATTGTAGATTTTGAGGAAAGATGTCCCCTTAACTGTATTTAGACCAATGCAGTAAAATTTTTCCGAAAGATCAATAAAACCAAATCAAATAAGTGTGGTGGACCATCTTCCGCATCAATTGTAGGAAATATCCGTTCTAAAATTGAAGAGGGACGGCTAGTGGTCTTCCAGAAAATGGTTCTGAATCTCTTGAAGCGCCAAGATAGATTCCATGAAGTTTCTAGCTGGGTCTGCCTTAAATAACATTGTTACAAACGATCTTACTAAATGTCTCGCCCGAGTCCAATATCAGGTATCACCGTGAAATTCGTTTCCCGACATTTGTCACACCTCTTGCGCGACACGCACCGGTGGTGATCCGTACGCGCAACATTTGCCAAAAATTCATTTCGGTGTGTGGCGAGGAGGCACGGGCTCCCGAGTGGTACCGGTCAGAAAATACCCGCTTTGTCGACGGCAATGTTGCGCGTCAAGTATAAGCGTCATTGCCGAGGGAATCGGCGTGTGGGCAAGCTCCGTGTAACACGCAAAAGTTTCGCAAAGTAAACTTAGCCTCGTGCAAGGCGGCATGGGTCCATAGTTAGCGATCGGCTGGCTAGAGAGGTAGCTGTTTGGTTGGCTGGCTAGTTGGCTGGCTAGCTAGCTAGCTAGCTGGCTGACTGGATGGCAGGCTGGCTGGATTGTCGGCTCGCTGCTCGCGGTGGTTTTGTTGTTTCAACTCTGCTCCCTTCAACAACCTCTTCTCGTTTCGCTGCGCTGGTCCACCGTTTCTCTTCTCATTCTCTCTCTCCGGGGCTCCGCTCCGTTTCACCTGCGATCTCCTCTCTTTCTTGCTGCTCTCTTTCTTGCTTCTCTCTTTCTCTCTTCTGCTCGTTGACCAAACCTCTGGCACCATTGTGCACCGGTAGCTGCGTAGGAGAAAAAATGTCCATGTAAATTACCCTCGAAGAACAATGCCCCCTCCGCCCCCATCGGCCGACCTTTTTCATCAAGGGCGCAGCCTTGAAGCCCGAGTCGACGATAGCGGTCGACGCGCTCGATGTAGCTACTTAAAACTTGAAGAACGGGCCGCGGGGGCAGCAGAAAGTTCCCTGCTGTGCTCCACGCCGATCGACGATGAGAAATTTTGAACAGCGACACGGAAAAGTTGAAGGAAAGGGTGAACCCGAGGGGGTGGCCAACAAAAGCTGCGACCCCTCATCTTACTCTCCTCCTCCTCCTACTCTCTCTCTCTCTCTTCCTTCTCTCTTCAGCATTTCGGAGAACTTGTCCGAGAACTGTCTTAAATATTTGCGACGATCGTCGACGACCCAGCCACTGTTCCAACTTCCGTGAAAAGAGGTGGCGCTATTGAACTTGCATCGCGATCGTTAAAGCGTTATTAACTGTTACGACGCACACCTGGTCGGTGTATAGAGCCTTTTACTGCACTCATTAACGGAACGGATGTATACGAGTTCGGAGAAGAAGCGAAGCACGCGACTACATATTCTAGATGCTAGAGTCGATGTATATAGAAGATTTGTATGGTTACGAAACTGTGATTAAGTTTTGTGTAAACAGCGCAAAGAAGAGCGGATGGTTGCGGGTAATTCTTAGGCGTAGCGTTTGGCTCCGAAGAGCTTCTACTGATTTCTTCGGATATTTCTATTTGTGATGTTAACGGGATGTTCGGTGAGCGGGATCCTTCTTGCTTGGGCACTTTAAACCATGCTTTTGTGGCATAAATATGTAAACTCTATCTTCAATTTTCACTTGCAAATTCTTGATTTATTAATTTTAGTATTAGTGTAATACTGGATCTATCAATCTTTTAACAATAGAGCTACCGTTTTCGTCAAAATCACCGATTCCAGATTTGTTATATTACAGACATTTAAGCCATCGAAAGGTTTCATGAATTTTCTGTAGCATATTTCTTTATCTAAATACCTACATATTATTATAAATTATTATTATATAGGTTTCATTATAATAAAAACTTTTATTATATTTGTTATATATTCAGTCACGTTTCTTTCTAACGATTTTTAGAGACTTTTTTAATTTCAGTCACGTTATACATTTTTCAAACCTTCGCATGTTATTTAGGTTTTGTTCAAACTTGATAAAAATAAAAAATGTTCTAATCTAACATTTAAAAAATGTTCATCGACTAACTTGCAATTCTTCGGTGTAAATCCACTTCAAGGCCCGAGACATATCCAACGATTAATTGGCCCTCTAGCTTAGCATTTTATCGCTACTTTATTGCGCATATTCTCAGTCTTCATTATCGTGTATCTTTGCACATGTTACGCGCATTATCGTCGCGCATTTGCATAGGAGACTTCCATCCGTTCTTGGTTGTCATCTCCTCTCCACCAGTTGATTAACGCCGTAGCAAGATAATGCCCGCAGATAAGCTCGCGTCTTCGCGAATCCGAACTCGTTGCACAAACCCGGTGGAACAAATCAGTGTGCATAATTTCGTATCCGGTATGCACACACAACACTGAAATCGCTTGTCAAAGTCATCGTGTTTGTCCGTCGGACGTATTCCCATTAAATCTGGCGAAACGGAATTGTTTCTCCATTGAACTTTTCGACAACCGTGGTACGTGCGCGCATAACCTTCGGTGCTTCTGACAGGAGATCGCGTAACCTTGTCTTTCCGGGTGGCAAAAGTCTCGACCGACGGTTCGACTCCGATCCTCCTTTCTCTTTCGTTTCGCACGCGAACACTAACGAAGAGAGAGGCCTCGACAGAGAGATCGATCCATCAGACTGAACGCGCATTTCTCATTAAGTCCCCCTCTGTACCCCTCTGCCACCTCTACCGCTCAGGGAATTATGAAGCGAGTTTAATTGTTCCGGGCCGACACCGGTCCTATCGCTTCTGGCACCGGCTCTTTTCCACTTGTCATTAGAACCGGTCGATTCGCGATAATGACTCACCCCTGTGGCGAGAACGGCGCCGCGCCGAGCCGCCATGCCACCATGCCACCATGCCATGAGGTTCGGGAAACGAAAACGCGCGCGCGAGACTTCGAGTAGCTCGAAACCTCGCAGACCGTTCGCAGATTTATACGGCCGCAAACTTTTTAAATTGATTTGGAGTCACGCCAATAGCCGCGATTTTCTTACAGCCATGCTCGCCTTTCGGTCTTCCCCGGCGCGGCGGCGCACGCCTAATTGGTTTTATTATGCCTCAGGCGCTCCGACGCTGATACCGAGCCGACTGATAAGAAATGTTCTAACGACTGGCCGCCTTCACCTTCCCCGGTTGCGATCCGACGCCGGATATACTGCCGAACAACTCCCAGAATTGATGGCGGAATTACGGCCAGATGAATAGAGGTCTCCGCGAGTTATTTCGCGGCAGACGCGACTTGCAATCGCTCGAAGAAAACCACGCCCGCACGCGCGCCAAATATCCTGACGCTTGAAGTTTCGGAACCTCGAACGATTGCGAATCGGTCGCACGAACGCTGCAACCCGTTTTATAAATTTTTCCTCGGGATCAAGTTGGAGATCATCTATGAAACCGAACCATTTTGTATTATTGAAAGATTTCGAATGGTGCGACTTGTTTTTCCGAGAGAGTTAAATTTTACTACTACCAAGAGGGTTTTGGACCCCACTTCTTCCCAATTGTTGTCTGCTTAACTTGTCCTGTGCTGTCAAATTAAAGCAATGGTAAAATACTCAGTTGCATGAACAATGAAAAGTGAAATTTGGAAAGAAGATTATCCAACAAAATTAATATAAGATCATTTACTTGACTCGTTCAAAAGGAATAGAAAATACAACAACTCTCAATCTTAATCGACAATCAATTTTAGAAAGATGTTTGTACATCCAGATATTTGTCTCTACATGAAATTAGATGTTTAATACGACAATACAGAATTGTTCATTTATTGAGAAAGGTGTTCGTAAATTCATCTGTTTATGTCTGCAGCAGATTAATTTTTTAATGATATTATGGGATTACTCGTCTATTTAGTATTGACATTTATAAATCCAGCTTTTTATTTTTCCAGTAAAGTGATTTTTTAATTATACACCGTGGACAAGTTAAGATTAGCAGATGAGCGACAGACGAGGTTAATATTAGTTCTGGGGATTCTTGTAAGTAGGGAGTAGATATTTATAGAGGTTGGTGTGCAACAAAGTTGAGTTCATCTGTTAGAGAATTTATCAAATTAACTGAGACCCTTGGTGGATCTATTTAGAACCGCATTTTCAAGAGTTTCGTCGGGAATTTTGGTTCGCGGTGAATATAATAATATCATATATCAGTTCAAACGTAACTGTTGCTAGAAATATTTAATGCACATTCTAAAATAATGTTCTGCATTATAGTACAATATACGAAATATAAATATTGTTTATATGTCTCCTGCTTTAAACTTACTCTAAAGAAAAATTTTTTAGTGTAAATGATTAAAATAGATTACATTTGTGTGAATCTATGTAGACCCACTACAGACCTTCACATCACTACACCATGGATTAAATATAAATTGGGGACTTCATTCCTTATTATTAGTCTTCAGATGATAAACGAGTGTAAAGTTATTTTAACTCCGACTAGAATTTCCGTTATTCGAAGATTCTACGTGGCACGTACCTACCAACTGGTCAAAATGACCTCACATTTATTATGTAAAGATTAATGTACACTTTAACTTGACTAAAATAAACTCCTCTTGGCCAGATTTCAGGTCACAAAAATGACAAATCCCCTACAAAAATTCAAATCAAATGGAAACCATCGAAAAACGATCCTTCAAATTCCTAGATTATATTGTGTAATTGACAGACCTCAACATCTTTCAATAAAAATCGTGCAGTTTTTTCGAGAACTGAATCCATTATTTTGCAAATCGTTAAGGAACAGTCTGTAGAAAATAGTAGTGACTATATAATCGATTAGCAGAAACATTTACTTTGTTGAATTCCAAAGCGATTTATTCATAGAGGTTCACGCAATCGCTGTACATAGAAGGCAAACTTGTTGAAACCCGGCGATAAATCTCATTGTCACTCAACAATAATTCACTGCGAATTGGTTTGACTTTGTCGCGTGAAACCAGCCAGTATAGTGAAATCAAAGCTATCCTTGATAGAAACACGCATAAAATTCAACAACGCAACGTACCGGGAACGAGAGACAGTGAGAAGGAGGGAGAGTGCGCGATTCATGACTCGACGCTATTCAGCTCGTTTAATGTCTCAATTCCCGTTTCTCATTCATTCTTCGATTTCTTCGCTGTCATCTAAACAGCCTGACTGGCCGGACAACACTGTGTCACCACGGCCGCCTCGTGATTATGATCGCGTCGATGGATAGAGTCATGTCACATCTAGTACAGAGCGATCGCTGTTGGCAAAAGGAACGAGACCTAGTCTACGCGCAGCATGATCACCGGTTGTTCACGCTGCGATCTTGGAGGTACTCTGACGCAGCCGCGAGGAGCCATAATTACAGATGATTTGCGACTGCGAACCGTGAATTCCTCTTTTCTTAGAGCCATGAGTTTCTTTTGAATTTTCTAGTTTTAATTTCTTCCAGCTACACCCATCTCCTATTCGCAAATCACATTAGAATGGTGAGCCGTTGGAAAAACGCCTCATGGAGAGGTAATGAAAGAAATAAAGGAATAGTCAAATTTTTCCGTTAACAATACTTTAATAAAAGGAGTAAAAAACGGTATACAAAAGATAGACGATGTGTTAAAATTGACTTGATCGCCTGACTGAAATTCTGTGCTGCAAGATCCATATCAAAATTCTTCGCACTCTTTCGAACCCATAAATTAGTCTTAGGGTCACGAGCCCTTAGTGTTATGCGTCAAGTATTACTGAGAATGATACGGTCAGGGCAACCTTCCCAAGGATGTCAACTTCCAGCCGTACCCGAGTCACAAACCAATAAACTCATCAAAGAGATAGTGAAAGGACTCTCAAGAATGGCGCCATTTAAAATCGAAGACAGGGTAGACTCAAATTGACACTCGAATAACAATTTTTATTTCATACTTCCAAGTGCCATAAATGAACAAAATATTGGAAAGGCCTTCGTAAATTGTAGCGAAAGAAGTCGCTCTACAAACACACATCAGTGTCGTAACGCACCCAAGAAAATCTGAAACTTTCGAGCACGACGAAGCAATCCAATCGTTCCCGTCCCGTCCCCCAAAGTATATTTATTTTTCTGTTCATAAAGCAAAGCGAGCGCACTGCCATAATTTAAACAGTTCGTACATGAACGCGCGGGAGCCAGACCTTGTTCATTACCCATTTACAGCGAAACGCAGCTAGAGAGTCTCGTTTTGCTCGAGCGGCTCTGCAGCTAGGAAGATTGGTCTTCTGGTCCATTAAAAAAACTCGAGGAAACGGAGAAGGAACACGGCTTTAACGTCCCCAGGCGAGAGATATCCCAGCCGCGGCCGAGGTCCGCGATCAGGGACACTAACAGCACCATGCTTAACAAGGTATCCAGGTAACGTAATAATGGTTTTTGCGGACCCGCAGTCTCTGCGCTTCGCGGAGCGTGTCCACGCATCCGTGGCTACTTGTTGACCATGTTCTTAAGCGTGGACGATGCGACTGCCAACCGTCCTGAGTTATCGTCCCAAGACATAATGATAGCTCACCCCTGAACCATCTCCGTCTTCAGTAATATGCTCAGACACGACTGCTTACACGAAGGACGCCCACCGCTGTGTCGCATACTCAAAAATGATAAGTTAACCCTTTGCACTAAGAGCCATCTTAACTCGAAAATTAAACATTTCTTCCGACCTAGAATAGTTTTATTCCATATGATTTTTTCATTTTATGAGTATGAAATCGATATAATACCTCGTACGATACTTAAATATTTAGTAATCGAGTAGATTGCAACATTTTTAATAATGTACATTCTACACGTTTATACATTCTACATTTGTTATGTTTCGTGAAACTGTGATCTGTAATCATGCTCTTTAAAGCATGCTCTACATTAAAAATGTATAACTCATGCAATTTTGATTATTTTTACATAAAAAAAATCAAACACGTACTCGAAACATCAGTAAATATGTACGTAAAATACGTATTCGAAAAGTTTCATAGATTTCCTGAAAAAAAATTCCTAAAACTCGTGCGGAAAGAGCAAAAACCAGAAATACCATCTTAAACAAGATCCTACCTTAAAGGCACGGCGGTACCATTCATCGCAAATTGTAACAAGTGCTGTTCTTTGATCTCGTGAGTCGTCCGGAAGTTTGCAACCGGTTTCCATTGTGGAAACAGGTTCCAGACAACGCGCCGCGCCGTTCCAGCGGACTTGTTTCACGGGCGACGTGAAAAGTCGTGTGTCGTTAGCGATCAAGGATCGCCGGTGGGCTTATTCGGGCGGCCCGCACGTGCGGTACAAATCCAGGATTAATTAAGCTAAGCACGCGAAACACGTGGTATTTTAATGACGACGTCGGCCCCCGGGATTTATATGGATCGGCGGCGCACGGCATAGTGGCGGATTCTTCGCGCGTGAACTCGTTCACGGTGGGGCCCGTGGGCCGGTTAAACGAATCGTTAAAATCCATCGCGGACATTGTAAGGCCTAGGCGATTTCTAATTAAGCGGTCTGGACGGACGCACACTTGGCTCATTACCCTCGAATTCTCGGTACCATCACTCTTAGTTGGAGACGGACTGGTATCCTATTTCTCCTCGGCGGCATCCCGGTATCCCGCAAAATCATTGTCCCGTCTCTCTCTCTCACTCTCTTCTTTCTGGACAGGAGTTCGACCCATGGGTGTTCGCCCGGATGACGGATAATGGTCCAAACCGGTCCGAACCGATGCGACGCGCGCTAGCACGAGCAGCATCGCGAGAAATGCGACGAAAGATCTCTGGTTCGAATGCCGTATATTTATGGGTCCGTTCCGCCCCGAGGAAACATGAGACACGCGAACGAGAAATATCACGCCTCCCAAAGACAGAAACCGAAAAACAGAGTTTTCGATCCATTCCCGACGCCGAATTCGCTGAACTCGCTGTGCTTTTGTTGATCTTACTGTTCTCTACACAATATTTCCAAATATCTCACTACCGTTGCGAAGACACAGCTAAAAATATGCAATTGCTGAATAGACAATATATAAATATTGTAGGGATACTCCTTGAACAATTACTAAGCTGTGATAGCCTGTTTTCGTAGAAGCCTCCACAATTCGCACTTAACATTACCGAAACTCGAAAGTGAATACATATGACTTTGAAACAAGAATAAATAGAACATATGCGTGGATTCCAATTCTTACGAAATGTTCAGCGAACATTAGACTAGTTTGTTGTAGGTATAGATATAAATTTAGGCGCGGTTTATAGGACGATAGTGACACAATTGTCGCGCAGCTTGGCGGAAGATAGTAAATGGTATTAAATAGAATTAGCATAGAAAACACGACGTTCACACATTTGTATCTGCTCTCCAAGCCCACCCCTCTAGTTTGTAACCTCTCCAATTGTCATATAAATGTGGAGCACTCGCGAACTGCCCTAAATGTGTCGAGTACTGCTCCAAATTCTAAATTAACCGTCAAATGATCGTATAGAGCGTTACTAATTCTACATCGTTCAATATCATTGTACTCGTTGAACTTTGCAGTTGCCTGGCATATTTTTATATCGCGAATGGAAAATAATTTATAATTGTCCAACTCAGTACAAATGTGTTGAAATCTTCATATTTGTCGACGAGAACATACAGGAAACACTAAAGAAGATCAATAAAATTTTAATCGCTTTACCTGTTTTACTAAATATAAACTTGTGATAATCATTCGACAAATGAAGTCTATTGAACAAACCAACAAAACGAAAACTCCAATGACAAACCAATGTCAAGGATTCCTTCTTTCCTGAAATGTTCAAAGCGTTATATCCAAAATCGAATTGTCAATAACAGCCTGGTAAATCACTAGGTATATAATGAAGGGGTTAAATAAATAGTACACCGTGAAAAGAGTAGAAAGAAGAATAAAATGTTGCTGCAACACGTTTATTCGTCGATCTGAAGATACCCAGTTAATGAAAACAGACCGCACGAAGGCAACGAAGTGCCCGTTGATTTTTACTTCGATTTATCACGCTTTCCAATCAGAAATCAAAGTCGCCGCGAAATAAAGTGTCTGGCAAACGTGCCGAGCTTCAAGTTTTCCCGATAAGACCGGTGTTATCACCGCTCGGAGGGGTCGATCGTCCTCTGACTTCTTCTCTTTTGTACGGGATCGCATCGTTATAATCAATGACGCCGAGATTGCATCAAAGAGATTCATTTTGCGGCCAGAATCGTTTCCCCTCCGTTCTGGCCGACCCATCCTATTCCCTAGCTCTCTCTCTCTGTTCCCCTCCGTCTCTCTTTAGGTCTCACGGTCCTGGTTTTCCGTGTCCCGAACGCGATTCGTCGAAATACGAAGGGGCGAATTTCGCAGTCTCGCTGGGAAAGGAGGGAAAACGGGTCTACGAGGTAGGACACTCGTCTCTGATAGCGGTGGACGAACGAAGTTAAGTAGATTGGGGAATTGAGGATCATTTTAATGCTTGGTTAAATTGCGTAATTGTGAGTGGCGGCCGTGCGAGCAAGGGAAACGAGATAGAGGGGGGAGGGGAGGACGATCTCTGGACTCGGTGATTCCGCTCTCCGGCAAGGGACAAGAAGGGGATGAAGCAGGAAAAGAGACGCACCGGGGCCGAGGCTGAATCTTGGTTAGGTCCGTATTTACATGAGAAAGAGCCGGCGATTTATAACCCGTATTAAAGTTACTACGGACCGACCGAAGAATGCGGTCGCGTTTCCAACGGGAACAGAGAGATACCGGGCACAGCTTCATTCGATTCCCGGGAGAGGAAAGCGAGCCCACGAGAGCCAGCGCAACGCCCGCGTCCTCGCGTTCATCTGTTTCATTTATTTGTCCAGTATAATTAGCGCATTGTTCGCGCGGTTCGCATCAATCGCCGGCGAATGGATTTTAAATGCTTTAATTAATTACGCTGCTCCCCTGTCCTACGTAATTAATGCCGGTGACGTTAAAAATACTTCGCGGAGGTATACGAGGATCGGTTCCACCATTCGCCAGCCCTCGGTAATAATTAAACAATCGTCCAGGATCAAACAGGAATAAAGTTTCTTCGATGAATCTCCCTATCCCGAGAAAATTACTCGTGCAGGAGCGTTTCGGCCGAAATAGAAAAGTTGAGCGACTTTTCACAGGTGGAACATAGCTTCATCCAAAATTGAGCAATGCATACAACTTTCTGCCAGTTTTTCAGTGTCTCCAGGGTCTTTAACAAGATTGAGCAATAATAAATCTGGAGTGGTTTCGACACTCGAGGTTTCTATTTTTTTAAATTCATCATTACGTGTCTAAGATATTTCTACCTCTACAAACAATAGAAAATTTATTCGTGACTGTATCGAGTACAGATCTACAGATTGAACCTTCTTCTTTATAACAATTCCTCAAAAATTGGTAGAAGATTTTTTTAATTATTTTATAGACCTAATATGGAAACATTTTTCGCTAATGAAATAAAGAGCCCAAATGAAATTTCAGTGTCGAAAAAATTTTTGGAGCCACTGCATTTTCATGAGAGCGATGTACTAAAAGCGCCAATGATGCAGGATGAACACAGTGTTCGTTAATGTTTTATTTATCCCGCAATTAATTTTTCGAGCGAACAGGGTCACGAGCGAAGAGTCTCGTTATTCTGCTCGAGCGATAAAAGTCCTCCGAATGAGCTTTATTTATTCAAAATCCCGCGAACACGGTCGCGCGTGTAATCCTAGTTTCTAACGAGGCGAGTAGATCAAGCGGGGCGTCTCGTATAACTCGCTGCCGTATTACCGGGGACGCTTATTTCGGCGTAATTATGTTTCCCGCGTGTTTACACGAGCTCCGTAAGAGAAGCCGACGAGTGGGCGTGACGGGAGTATGAGCAGGGGGTTCGAGAGAGAAAAAAGAAACGTACTAATTTACCGGCGCACCCTGGTAGGAATGCAGCGCACTGTTTTTCACGAGGGACGTAAACGAGCATCCCCCGGAGCCCGAAGAATCTTGCACGCGCAATAAACTCTCTGCTCGAGTGAGACAGAGAGAGACAGAGGGAGAGATAGAGACAGAAGGAGAGGGAGACAGAGAGAGAGAGAGAAAGAGACAGAGAGGGAGAGAGAGAGACGGGGAGGTAAGTGCTTGGTTCGGGAGCTACGGGCGAATTCACGTCGCGTCTTATGAACCCTGTAAACCGACTGCGAGCGACGCTTTAGGGCCCCATCAGCCCGCGCCCCTCCCGTGGAAACAAAACACTGCTATAAAGTATCACAGGCAGAGTTGCCTGGAGAGCACGTAGGCCTTTATAAATTTCTCTTGAACTCATCCTGGGCCGGCGCGCCCCGCGAGAAAGGGGCACATCCGCCTCCTCAAGTATTCTCGGCACGTGCTGTTGCTCCCTGGGCTACCGGCTCCTTGCCGGGAAGCACCCTGGCCTCCATGGTGCTCGCCGTGTCCCGGCCTAGCCCTCCACTGGGCTTTTTTCTAGGGTGGCAACCAGACAATCGCCACTCCAGAGGACCCTAGGTGAAAGCGGCCCTCTGCCCTAGGACGACTGGCTCAGTTCAATCCAAATGATAGTCTTCAGACGCAACCTGCCCTTATATTGTACCAAAATTTGTAGCAGAGGTGCTGCAACAACTAACTGAACTACCAGATCTTATCCGAACGATAGGCTTCAGACGTACACAATAGTGGTCTAGTAAATTGTACTAAAATTTATATGGTTATACTTGCACAACCGATCCTCACTATTATATACCTGAGAGAACAACGCTACATTGGCACGCAAGGATTTTACGGTTATACTTTATTCACAGGGTTCGTACAACCACCAACAAAATTCGGTGTTTCTATTCGCTTCCTTGTCCATGCTATTTTCTTCAAAATTCACCCCTTCAGAATGTATGCACTTGTTCCTGCTACGGCTTCTTGAGAAGCGCTCTTCAGGAATATGAGTCGCTCTTCAGGAATCAGGACTCTCGTATCCTGTTTCATTGTTTCAACGGTCTGCACGTGTTCTCTCCACATGATAATTTTATCTTTGAAGATACGAGAAAATCTCACGATGCTAGTTCAGCCAAAATATAAAGGGTGATCAAAGAACAATTATTTTTCCGTGATCTATTCAACGACTCTCATCGTCAGGGCTTGGAAAACTACAAAATCTTAATTAATTATGCCAAGAGGGTTGAGTTCTAGCACAGTTGAATCGATCGATCTTTCCCATTAAAGCCGCACTGATGGATCTATGCGTCGACTATCCGCCATTCTCTTGTTCTCTTCCTCTCTGTCTATTGTCCGCGGATGACATTGTTATCGATGATATCGAGATTACAGGTTACCTGATGAATTCAGAGCGTACACCGGGGACGAGACATGGTCTCCCTCTTTCATTTTCTTACGGTCGACCGATACGGTGTCGTCCGGCCGGCCGATTCACGGAGAACATCGACTCGACGGATTAGACTCGTTACGCCGATACGTTAAGTCGAAGAACGCGTCGTTAAGAACGAAGGAAAAGGGGGACCGAGAAGACCAACCAGAGAGCCCCCGCCAGCGATTGTTCCCGGCCAATCTGTCTTCCGGATTGTCCTCCGATGTCCTTTTCCCCGGCTTCGACGGCAACGACAATTCTCCCTTTTTTCGGAGGAACTTGACTCTGATCTATTCGACGGATAAATGAGGCCCCGCCTGAGTCGTAATGAACCGCTGCGGATTTATCGATCTCTGAGAAGTGGCCGCTTGATAGCTTACTTCCTATTTATGGTGAAAGTAACGGCACCTTAGGCGTTTTCGGTAGGATTTCGGAAAACTGTGACCAAGGAGAGAGAGAGAGAAAGACAAATAGAGATGCATGCGCAATTTGTTGATATTTTAAGCGGGGAAGTATACTTCACTGAAATTTTAGTTACTAAGTAAAAGTTGTATGAAAAGGCGAACGTACAGTAGAGTCGAGCTAACGCAACAGCTAAAATTTTATTCCAAGATTGCAGATTCTGATCCGTAACTGCAATAGTAGGTAGGTTGGACGAAGTTAATTCGAAGCTCAGTGATGTTTTGTATCAAAGACTTACCTGTAAGACGTCTACAATATTTTTGCGTCGATTCGAACGTGAACAGGCCAGCAGGCTCGCAATCACCTCGTTATAAGCTCGTCGGGGCCCCTGGACAGGGCTCGGTAACAAGGAAAGATTTCCACCTCTAATGTTCGTCGATTTAGCGCTTCTTCGCTCCTTCGTGTCTCCTTTAACGAGCGACGGGGCATTTCGCAGTTCTCGCCGTGTGTCTCGCGGACGTCGTTAACGCTATCCAAGCGATCTCGCGTTTCTTAACGCGATGTTTGTCGACATCCGCATTTTCCATTTCACCTGGAACAATGCCCAGCGATCCGTATCGATGGAATCGACTGTAATTTCCCGTTTGCGCGTCCGACCGACGACGAACTCGTAAATCATTCCCTCCGGACAAATTGCCCACCTGGAATTATTCCTGTGCCCGAGTTCAAACGACACGAGAGGAAAGGCGATGGCAATCGGCTCATCTGGGGTCCGGCCTCTCTTTCCTGTCGCCGAGAGATTCGCATCCGTGAAGTCAATCGTTTCGTCGCAATGATCATTGGACGCGTCGCCACTGTACATATAGTCTCGCGGCTAGGACTATTTAAAGAAAGCCGCAGGGCTCGTGGAAAGTTTGCTGATCGATGGGAGTTTGTAATGGTTGCTCTGCGGTCACTGCGGATCGTTCCGCATTTACATGCGATTAGCGGACATCACGGTTTTCATCGACAAGCCCTGTGTTTAGTTTTCGGAACCATGTTGGTCGTCTGGTCGGCCATAGTTGAACAACTACCCCCTTTGACACTGTACTTCAGCATTTCCTGGCACTGACCTTTTCATATCAAACCTTTACATTTTTTCGGTCGACCTACTAGTTATACATAAGTATAGGAAGAAGAATGTTTCTACATTGCAATAAAACCACTTTGAGCGTGTAAGATCGAATCACAATTAACACAGACTGTGACTGTGGTAAGCATGTTAACTCGTTGTTCCCGTTTCATTTTATACTAGTCTGGAGTGTGACGTACTTCCGAGTCTCAATATGGATTTTAAAAACTGAGAACCTGTTTCTCCATCTATTTTCATTAATTTACGACTACCAACATTGATACCATCATTTCAACAATTAAGAATACGTGGTAATTCATTGAACATGGCATTAATCCTTCAAGAATAAAGTCTGTGCACTGTAGGAACTCTAACGAATTTTTTAAAAATTCATTGGAAGTGGTTATTTACCATTTTAACAATTCTATTTTTCATATCCGGGATATGGGATTTAAAATACGGAGTATAAATACATCGTACGTTTGTTAAGACAAGGAGCTATTGCTTTTAACGAATTAAAATTTCTGTGAAAAATACAGAGAAAGTCTAATTAATCAACATGTTAAGGTAACATCCATTACAACCCACAGTCTCGTAAAAGGAACGAAGAATCAGGCGTCGGCCTTGAAGGGTTATACAATTGTCCAGGCTGCAATCGCTGGAAAATCGCGGAGCTTTTAATCTCGCCGCGCCCGTCACCAGTAAAAAATGATACTAACCCGATTTAATAAAATTACCTTTTCAAGTCGAACTGCGCCGCGCACCACGCGTCAAACCTTAATGCATTCTTCTATCAGAAAGTATCGTAACCATTCCGATAGAATGCCCCCGCGTGCGATTCGGATCCGGGCGCATTCATTTACACCTTCCAACAGAAAGTTCGATAAAAATCGGACGCGCCGTGCGCCGCCGGAGGGAATAATAAGAGTTATGTCTGTGGGAGTGGTCGCAACGTTTTAATTATCGCGGTGGCGGTCGATGTAACCCATTCTATGCGCGCGCGAATTTATCAAATGCCATTTAATCGGATCAACCAACCCTTCTTTTCCACCCCCGAGCAGCTCTGCGCCGTCCTGTGCCGCCCTTCGACCTCGGTCGGAGAACAAAAGTCGAATATTTGCGACAGCTAGGGTTTGATTTGCACGCCGACAATCACACACACACAGAGTCACAACCCCTTTCTCTCACCCTCTCTTTCTCTCTGCGCTCGCAACTCTTTTCTCGTTCGATTCTTCACCCCTTTTTCGTTCCGTTCCCGTTGCAAACTCTATTATTTTCCCGTCTTTCTCCGTTACACGGCCTGCATCCATCTTTGCTCGCCACCTGGCTCTGTGCTACACTCACGTCTCACTCCTTTTCTGCCTTGATCCAGAACCTGGCCGTCGTTTAAACGTCGCCTCACGCAGCACGTTTGAGCATTGTTGCGACCGTTGTCGATTGACGTCGAACCGTAAACGACGGATGCGCACAATGTAAATGACGGAACCACGAGGAAAAGGAAACGGAGATTCTCGCGAGGGGTGGAAGAAAGTGCAGGGCGAAGGGTCGATGGCACTTTTGCACAAGGAGCTCACCTTCGATTACACGGTTCAAGAAATTCCTATCAATCCTTCTCTCGGTAATTTTTTAGTTACAGTGATAGTCGTGATTTCGTCTGTGAATCTCATTTCTGACTGACGAAGATCTTAATAAAATAATAGAAAGTGTGATACACGTGCTGGTATTAACGTCAATCTTCGTTGAACTTCTGTTTCACCCCAAATTCGTAACCCTTGGCAATCTTAATTTAAATTATTACAAAAATTCAGAGGTCACTTATGGTTCAGATATCTTGACCATTTATGCCCTTCGTATTTATTGTATTTTAGAAAGTCTACACTGACATTGTAGAGCGTGAAAAAAGATACATCTTCTCCCGTTTAAATATAAAATTAAATTTGATGAACAACTTTTGTATTCATCAATTAAATCTCTGCCTTCAAGAAACCTTTCCAAAAAGTAAATGAAATGATGTAGTTGAAGTAAAAGTCGTGATTCAGAAGGTAATGGAAAGTGCGATAGTCGTGCTTGTAATATTTTTAAACTCCTAAAACTGGCAATGCAGAAATCCCAATTTTCCCTTAGCCCAATTTTGTAGTATCCAACAGTACTGTTTTGAGTTTTCCTTAACATCCAGAATCTGGTCATTAACCCATACCTTAGTATATACCTCAGATCTTTGAGCACGACACATCACCGCAGCACTTCTCGAGTTCAAACGTGAAGTGAAATCGCATGACCGAGCTCCGGATTGATTAATTTCCAAGAATCAGCGAGCGAACGTTGGAAGCCGTGATTCCGAGCCGGTTGTTTACAGTGAAAAATACAAAACAAATAAATAGGAGTTGAGGATGAAAGCGACCGCAGACGAAAAACCGCAGAGCGACGCAGCGCAAAGGAAATCAGTGTCGCAGTAAACACTGGTATCTTACATTCGTAATTAACTCTCCGTGTAACTCACGCAACTAAGCCACACAAATATTGTTACGCTCACACATTAATACACACCGGGAACAAATATAGTTGCACGCACGTGATGTTAGCGCATGCATCGGCAAAAGTGCCCCCGTCGACCGGTGCGGTAGGCACACGCATTAAGTCGCACAAACGTCATTTACGATTTCAGTGACTGCAAACCCACAGATAACAAGTGAAATGAAAAAATAGGCGAGCCGAGATCGCGGCTGGAAAAGTTATATATTACCGGAGATAACGTAATGCAGTCCAATGCAAGGGCCGACGTGGCGGAGTAAATGACATCATTAGAGTTTTATCATTTCTTACCGAATGTCACGAATACTAAATCTCGTGGAACAATTTGTGGTTCGTTCATCGAGCGATTAGAAGATTGCACACACGAATGATAAAATCCAGAGATTTAGTTTCAGATTATGCATAACTGCGTCTACCAGGTGTGAGGATATTTGTTGCAAGCTGTAGTTATCGCTAATTGCGAAAATGATTACTGTCTTCATATGTTCGTCGACTGCATTTTGAACGTTCTTGTGCATGTTTCGTTACAATTCTAACGGGCGAGATTGTTCATGCACACTGGAAAAACGCGATTTATGAATGACTGCGCGTTCTGTGTAATAAATATCATTATCTCACTGTACGAACTCCAGGATCTTATGCACGCATATGTTAATGCATAACACACAATAAAGCACGCGTTCCAGAAAGATTAACTTTATTTAAGTTGCACTAAGCAACCTCTTTAAACCGATAAAATAAAATTTCTCCCTTTACATTGCTCTACACAACTCTTCAAATAAAAGAATTCACCTAACTATATTTTGAACGGTATCGAATACTACAATTACAAATGCAACATGTGTGTCCCCACACGCAAAATACAAGAAACCATACTGTTAAAAATGAATACTTTTTTCTTTAATTTCCAGTAAATAGAACTTCGTCAATGTCCCTCCAGATGTTAATAAATAATCTCCAACAACGTAGCCGTACAGTAGAATTACAACATTAACCGAAAGAAACTGCGCAATCTGATCAACGAAACCGCATGCAAACTTCACCCAATGCAAAATCTTTTACCAATAGAAACGCAGAACCTTGAAACCAATCCCCAGACCACATAAATCGCCTTTATCACGAAGTACACGCGGCGTGCATGTGATCTCTGGAGGTTGGACACCGATAACTCTCTGGCAACTAAATCTTCGATCGGGGTGGGGGGAGGGAGTAGGAAGTCGGTCGTTGGTCTGCAAAATAAAGGCGGCGGATGCTGTGGAGTTTCGAAAATACATTTTCGCTGATTCGCCGTCCGCCGGTTGTCTAGCGGTTCGAGGGTTCTGGTCGAGCGGGACTCTCTCACGGTGTTTTTCCGCATTAGCGGCGAGGGTGAGGATCGTGGACGGGCACAAAAGTTCCTGGAAAAACTTTCCGACCGTGGGCCAAATGCGGACTATCCGGAATCGCTGGTACAGGCGAAAGAGAGAAAGAGAGAGGAGAGGAGAGAGTTCCGGGGCCGGCTCGTGTTCCCGTTCCCTGAAAAGAGATGAAGGTGGATGGCCAACCCTGAAGAGGAGAGGCAGAGCCTGGCCGTGGAATTGCGGCCCGCATAGCGGAGTCAAAGCCGCGCACTCCGCTTTCGGATCCTCCTGCTCGACTACCGCCTTTGTACGTTTGAGGTTTCGTGGCCGGTAAAAACTGCGGGCGGATCGAGAGGCCCGGGGAACGCGGGGAACGGTCTCGCCCCTGAAAAGGGGCACGGAGGGGGCTGAAAGGTAGCAGTCTGAGGGCCGGGTCGCGAGGAAACATTTCGCGTGTTTCGTGAACTCCCGCTGCCCACCGAGGTCAAACATCAGGATTCACGACGAAGCTACACAATCCTGCGATCCTGCTATCCTCTAGCGCTCTACGGAGACAAGGAACTATGTATGCACACGGAAAAATCAAACCACCCACTCGTTCGCCTATACGGCAAGAAAATCCGTGGACGAACGCGACTTACGCCTCTGGGAAATCAGAATTTCTATTGCTGCGATTCCAACAGCCCGACGTCCTCACGCGAACGGCTCCTCGAGGATCTTTTGTCACTCGTCTGTATCGATACTGAAAGACTCTCTACCAATCGGAGCACTATCGGACTCTTTCGCTTCTTGAGGATCTCGGATGTTGACTCTGAAGGAATTGTTAAATCCTCTGCTTTGATGATAGGGCGTCTGTGGTCTAATAGAATTGCTCCAATAGAAACGAAAACCATGCTGGTAGAATTGTAAAGCAATTAGAAATAGTTCCATTAGAAGGAACGTCAACTTGTGATATTATCTTGTACAGTATGTCCACTTTTTAAGTGGCATGTCTTGTTTCATATTTCTTCGGTATCTTGTATCTCGCTTTAGAAAACTACTTTTTAAACTGCTTCCTAGAAGCAATGATAACTCTTGTGTCATATATTAGTTAGGTTTCTCCAGACAATTATAAAATATTCCGATTCCTATTAAACCTCAATTTCCCTACGTCATCTGCCATCGCATATTCACAAAGCCCATAATTAAAGAATTATGTCAAAACGGAAAAGTTCCCGGAAAAGCATTGAACGTGAAATGTACTGTTTCCCGATGAGAACCTAGCTACCTCGAATCGGGAGGAAATGTGATCCATCGTGGATGCTAGAGATCGAGAGACAAGGCCAGAGGATTTTTCTTCTGGCAGTGGATCCTGCGGCTGGTAGGAGACCAGCTGTTCTGATTTGACGTGGTCCAACCCAGTTCGGTGAGTTCGAGGCTGGTCAGATCAACTTGGGTCCTGGATGCACGAGCCGCTTCAGCAGCCTGGTCCAGGCTGATTTACTGTGGGGGCGTATGGGGGACAGAGGGTGGGAGAAGGGGGAGAACACTGAAATACAAATAAGAAACTGGGCGAAGAAAAATAGCGACGCCTGCTGCCGGAGGAAGCTGGATTCGAGCAAACACGAGACCGAGAAGAAACTGGCACAAACAGAACGATATCAAGCCGATATCAAGCCGCACGGTCAAAGGTTTTCGGAAGTGGAACGAAGAACAAGCGGTGCAGAAGGTTCGCTGGGATAGGAGCCGATCCTTCCTCGTTTCAAAGCTGCCTTCAAAGGTGGTTACATTAGGCTGCGCTGGTCCTGACTGCATCCACATGTTTCCACAATATCTATAGTATGGAACGGGAGCTGGCGGTTAGGCCACCGACACTGGATTCAGGTTCCTGGAACACGATTGTTGCATTATTCGAGGGCCGCAGCTTTCGAACTTGCGGTGTCTAGCCTGCCGACGGCCTCGTTCCACTGCGAAACCACCACGAAAGAATTAACCTCTTGAATACATGGTGCTTGGGACTGGCTTTTAGTCGCTGCTCCTGTTCTGGTTTCGCAGCTTCTTGGCCTTTTCCTCTTCGTCCCTCTCGCTCGTTCCCTCCGAGTGCTCAAAATTCCTTTTTCTTTCTTGATACCGGGCTTCCACACCGAGGGAAAATTGTGGAAAGCCCTAGCGACCGAAAAATTCTTTTCGTTGGGAACGATGCTCCCTGGACCTTTATCTTGGAGACTTATATCGTTAACTCTCTTACAGTTCTTCAATGGCTATTGAGGTTGCTGATCCTTTCTTGGAATTAACTTCTGTTCGATTCTTTCCATAAATGTAATACCAAAGTGGAAACGTTTCTAATTGTGTCTAGGGTGGTTCTACATATGGTCTAGGGTGGAAACATCTCTAATTAATTTCAGTATATACAGAACAGTCTCTGAGATTTTGGAGATATTTCTCTGGGAAATAAAATTTGAAATCAACATATTTTTACTTATTATTTTTACTAGTTAAAAAAGCAATGCAGCAACTGATGCTTTCAAAAAGATTTACAATATGCTGGAACGTCGATTAGGGAGGGATCTATGTGCTTCCGAGGCGCAGAATCGAATCAGCATTAGCGGAAAGATCGGTAAATTCCTTAGTCGAGAGCAGTGCGGAACTAGGCGGGGCCGCGCTGAGACCGAAATTCGACGTCCGAACTTTATTCGAAACATCCTCGAACGAATACTAATACTCCCCCGCAATTTATTCGCCGAATTCGGCCCTCCCACGGTTTAATAGACCGCTGCGCCACGGGTGAATCGAAACGCGGGGAAAAGAGGCGGTCGTTCCTCGATGAGCATCCAGAATTCCGGGGGTTGGAAACCAAGAGGAATGAAGGGGATAGTCGAACGGGGACAGAGAGAGTGAGAGAGAAAGAGAGAGAGGAGAGAGAACGGCGTTTACGCTAGGAGGTTGCCGAGCCTCGACGTTTCATTTCCGCCGACAGGACGGAAGTTTCCTTTTCCGTATGGAAGAGTTTGTCTCTTGTTCGCCGCGGGCCAAAGTGGGCAAACACCGGCCCTGGGGAATGAGGAGAAAAAGGAAAATGGCCGTGGATGGGGAGGACAGTTAAGAGAGAGAGAGAGAGAGAGAGAGAGAGAGAGAGAGAGAGAGAGAGAGGTGATGCTCCCTGAAAAACAGCCGGCTTAAGGAGTTTAAATATACGTTGGAAATTAAGGCTGCTTGTACGCAAACGCTCCGGCCCGGCGTCGTTTCCTCTTCCCTTTTTCCGCGACGATTTCTTCCTGGAACGGGAACCCAGAGGATGCGCGACAGTACATTCGTCCCTGTTAATCGTTTCCTGCGAAGGCTCCTGACCGAGGTACTCGTTTCTTCTGTGATACTGCGCTTCCTAGTCTCTCTGATCGCCTAATGAGACCGCGGGAATACGAGGATGTAAAAAACCAATCGATTATGCAATTTAAAAAGAAAATATTGAGCCTTTTGAATCTATGAAAAGAGATCTGGTCAAACCACCGCTATCTTGTCTAATTTTATTAAGATCTAGAAACAGAATGCTATGAACTATTTTTACTGTACGATTAAGCAATCTTACATAATTTAAGACTTCAATATGGAATCTATAAATGAAAATGTATTTGCTGCTTTAATAATTCTAATAATCAAAAAATAATATAATATTGTCCTTAAATATTTTTGTAATGTCTACCTAATTTTTATTTATCATTTTGATTGTCGATGCATAAAGTTCGCAGATTAATTATGATTTTCACCTATAGAACACAGGAGGCCAGAAAATAATAACAACAATTCAGTAATTTCTCTGAAAAACCTATGTTAATTCCAGAAAGAGACTTAACTTTTTCTTACAGAATGCAGAATTCTGGTATGTCACTTCAGTATCTGCGAGCACTCTTCAGTGTTCGAGAATTGTGGTTCGAGGCAGTCCCGATCGAAAATAGTGTAATTTGTTCGGAATAATGATGAACGGCGTTCTGACGCGTGGCCAACGGATGTTTTCGAACAGACACCCAGCCACGACTCAAAATAGTCACACCATGAAGAGCACTCGCGCTCGTGTCGGTTTGGTCGCACATATATCTTTATGCCACGCCCGGTACAATCTGGAAGTGGTTATCGAGACGCACTTAGCGATTCATCTCCTTCGTGTCCTTTTCTTTTCACCGGTTTCGTTCTTTTTTATATTCTCTTTCTCACTATGATACGAACGATAGGTGATTAATCTAAATGAAAAACAAATGATGAATGGCGGAATGATCAGAGAAAAATTACGTGAGAAAATAGCGAACTTTGTTTCGTATATTTTCTCTCACCTACGGTGCGCAGCATTTTTCTTTTCGTTCTCACGGCGAAGATTATTTATCTTGGTTAAAGAAGATGTTTTGCGGCGTATTCCTTTTGAAGCAAGATTATTTCCTTGTGTGATTTATGACCTTTGAATCCGCGTCTACGAGATTCATTAAGGGATTATCTATTTAAATGACTTCGTGCTTCAATCTGCGACTGAGAAGTTTCGTGTCAGCACTATCATATCTAGTCTGCGATCTTCGTGTGAAATAAAAATTTTCTGCGTTACTCTCTCTTCGGGTATACCGATATTCTTCAACCACAATTTTTCCACTGATCGAAATTGCATGCGTCGAAGTAATGTTATAATAAATTCTTAAAAAAGTCCCAATTTACCCATTTTAAATGAAAACAAAACTTGTTCTCATTATTCGAATAATCAAAGAATTGCTCATTCATGCGCAGCAGTGTTCATGCAAAAAAATATGTTCCGTAAGGATCTAGAAGTTCTTCGGTCTGTATTTGCGATAAAAGTTTCTGAATTCAGGCAAACGGGTCGAGACGGAGGCGGTGGCGTGTTAGCTCGTGAAAAAGTGTCGCAATGTTCTTCGATAAATCGACCTTTGGCGCGCCTCCCCGTTAATGGCTCTATTGAGACATCCGAAATGCAATCGCACCAAGTGAAACAGTTAATTGTGCAAAGCCTAGCTTAAGGATAGAATTTATGCCCGTCGTACATTCAAATTCGTAAATTCTTACTACCTTCATTACTCTTGAATTCAATTGTTCTCGATTTACACGAATAGTTTAGCATCCTCACTCCGTGATTGAAATTCTATTCTTCTGTCTAGCGGCCGACCGGTATGAAAATGTTTCAGCTCACGCACCTGAAAACCAAATTGATTCATCCATTATACCATACACGGACGTATATATACTTCTTATCAAAGATTTATACCACTTTTGAAATCACTGTTGATATGTGCTCTCAATAATTTTCGTACACGTTCATTCGCCCTCTATTAAAATCGTTTTACATGCCATATCGATTTACGTATGGTCGACAGAAACATTTTCCTAAGTCCGTGACGCAACTGCTGTGTTCGTAAATCGAAGAAAAAAACGAACGAGCCGGCAAATGCGATACGTTAATTGGAAGTCGGCGTTTCGTTTTCCACAACGATAATTGCTCAGCGAATTTGGGATCCATGATCCGGAACATTTTGTATTCTAGCACTGGTGCAATGCGTCGCTGGTTTTCGATCACTTTTTGCCCGCTGGCCTATCACAGGCAACGGTTTTCGGAAGGTTATTTGGAGGAGCTTGTTACCGACCAATAAATTTCGTTTAATCCCTCACCCTGCGTTTCGGCGGACTCGTTGTTCCAAAAATTTCGAAGAGATCCAATCTGCTTCTCCGCAGCAATCCCTCGCAGTCTGTAAGCGTCAGTGCCAAATAAAAATTCGACAACAACAAAATAAAAAGAAAGTCAATGAGCTTGAATCAGTGCACTTCCCATGAAGTTCGGATGAAAATGAGTCTATGTTAACCATTCTTATTCAATTTGATTACAGACACAATCCCGAAATGAAACTTGAAATTATAAGACAGGTGTGGACATAGCGCGAAGTACCATGAAGCGTGAATTGATGATGCAACATTGTTTTGTACAATTTTCTACTTCGTCTGCCACAATTCCTCGCAGTTACCAATCGTTAGTTCGTTAATAATTTTTCGCACGGAGAAAACCGGTCGAAGAGTTTCGCCCAACATACCGCAATTGGAGTCTCTATCCTCCAAACGAGCCGATGTGACTTTGATACCCAGAATTGGCTCTAGCCCGGTGACCCAACAACCTAACATCAAATTCGAGCAATGCCTATAACCTTTTACCATCACACCGCGCTAGAGTCATCGGGGCTAATAGAGTAGGTTGCAGCAGGCTACCAAGCCACGCCAAGTTTAGCAGCGTGGAATCCAGCCCAAACACGACCGAAATAAATACTAATCGCAATTCTGAATCAACGGATCCCAGCCTCTATATATAAATGCTGTAATTCGACCGCTGCCACATCACTTGAACCCTTTGCGGATTATTCGTAGAAAAGTTTACCACCCCGAAGCCCTACGAATCCATCACGATTCGAACACTTCGCAATCCTGTGCGATGCGTGACTGCAGATTGTGATGTTCTACGGTGCAGACGCTGAAGAAACAGAATTGCTTTCATCGACTTGCTTTGAGCAATTGAAAATTCCCAACTTTCGACGTCTAAATATAAACTTAATCTACACGTATATTACTTGATGGGATTCTTCATAAATCTTTCCAAATTACGAGTTAAATGGTTGTCGGTTGACTTAAAATCCACTGAACACATCTCAGAATAACATAATCTATTTCCATTATCATAGTAATTCTGAGTAAATTACCCTGCCAATAGCCCTTTAAATTTTTGTGGCAGCATAACGAACAGTGCTTATAACTTCTTGTTCTACTTCAAATGTGGTTTAACGAATCAAGGAATATACATGTATAGGGAATACGTTGCTATAAGTTTAACATAATTAATACTGGTAATTATTTATTGGATGCAATTAAAATATTTTTGATTATTTTGACGTTTATTTTCTCCAGGCAACGATCGAATTATATACTAACATTTTTAAAAAAGGACAAGCCCATTTTATCCAAATAATTTGCATCGGGAGTTTCGTTTTAATAAACCTCGAGTTTTTCTGGCAATACATACCCAGATCCGCATTCTTCGCAAATAGAAATTCTCCGATCCTTTCCGCTATTCTTCCGCACGCTAACCAACGGGCAAAAATAATTTGAATTCCGCTCCCCTCGATTTGTTCTACATTCAACTAACCCGTTAACTGTTATTACGTAATTCCTGTTAGAGTGGTCTGTACCGGCCATCGCTTATAGGAGATTATTGTGTTGGTAATTCGAGCGGTGGACAGAAAATTCCGCTGATCCTGACTACAGAAATAAAATCGTCGTCGACGAGCACACGAGGGAGACATCGTGTGTCGTCAATAGAGCCGCGTGCTTCGTCATGATCGCTCGGTCATTCTTCTCGGATGGATATTAACGGGCCGCGGGTTCTCTCGTTGCACAAGTGAGCTTGGCATAGTTTGTCGGTGTACGTGCGCGATGGGTCTTCTTCTTCTTCTCTCTCTCTCTCCCTCGCTCTCTTTGCTCGTAACGTGTCGAGAGAGTTCGGCCGCCCCTTCGTTTCTAATTATACGAGATCTATGTTTGGCCAGCGGGACCGATACTTTCTGGCATTGACAGTACCGCTTTCGTTTCTTTCTCATTGAACGAGCGCGCGATGCGACAGAAACCGACGCGACGGGGCAGACTACATATATCGTCCGGCAATGAATTCATTGAATCCGCGGCCGCGCGTCCCGATTGCCAGGATAATCGTGAATGGAAATTTATTTTGGTCCCTGAGCCGATTCACGATTGCCTATTCCCCCGCGAAATTGGCCAGGTCGTCGTTCTCAACAGGGAGGGTTGGGGAGGGGCTGGGAAAACGCGAACTGTCTTCGAGCGATTACCGGCGGCAAATTTGACTTGAAAATTTCATGCCCTGGAATGGAAATAGGGGAAAGAATTTTGGCCCGAAATTATTCAGCCGTTCCCATTCCAGTTCCCGTTCCCGTTCTCGCCTCCGCGACTCCCGGAATTTTTGTGGCGGGCGGCTTCTCTATAATTCATCTATTAAAATGGCCGTTCTGCCCGCAGGAAATTGTTCCGCATTACATCAGCCGGCCGTTTAACAAAGGTATCGCTTGATTAAACACGCGAAATTGCTTTCGTGCTTTGAATGCTCCACGATTGCTGAACTCTTTCTTGATAATAGCCTAAGAATAGCGCGGAGGCGGACCGAGGAATTGTCTAGAAATTTATTTCCTGCTTCGCTGATTCTCGTCTGTAGATTTTATTCTTTACTTTGCTAAAATGCTTGTGTGGGAGTTAAAGAACAAAATGAATTAATTGTAACTTTATTCGCAACTGTTATTCTTCATTTTTGTTATAACTGTTGTTTTACTTTCTTACCGTTGACATTGTAAATTCTTATATATAATTAATTAAACTGAATATCAATTGATTGGTACTGAAAGGAAGTAGATTATAGTGTAATGTGAAAATTTCATTTCTACGAAATAGATGAGGCTTGTGAGGAACACAATTTCCTGCTCGTGACCGTACTCACTGTACTACCCCTACACCAATTATCTTAAACACAGCAAAAAGTTACTGAGTTATATGGGGTGAAAATCATCACACATTTTTTAAGAATAAGGAAGCCACCAGCGTGTTGAACATTGGTAGAAAATAGTAGAAAGTGGTGGTGAATAAATGATGAACAAATCTGTCATTTCAGGATGCATGTGTCTTATTTTCAAATGAAACTTCTGCAATCACCTTATAGAGAGCAAACGATTGCAAAAGCGAGTTCTGCTCGGGGTCGTGAAAAATCGTTTGGAATTTCGATTTTAATTAAGTCGACAAATATCTGTGAGGCATCAGGGGCGGTTCGAACAGCAATCGCAGTCAATTTTACGGTGCTCCGTGCGCGATATTTGGCCGATTACCACGTCAAACGTTTCGCCGACGCGGCACGACGCGCTGCGCTGGTCCGATTAATAGATCCGTTTTTCCCAGAGCGCATCTTCGTCCCACGATATTCCTCGAAATAGCCCGCGGTTTTACCGTGTGCTGGCGATTAATGATCGGACGTTCGTACAGATACGCTGGAATTAAAGCAACGTTTTGACGTCACTGATACATTGAATTCAACGAGACCGGACGGTCGAGGTTAACGGAGGTTAATTCGAACATCTACGCACGGGCTCTCCGGGGCTCACGATCTTTTTTCTCATCCTCCGTTCACTTTTCTCTCTCTCTCTCTCTCCCTTGTTTCCTCTCCTCTGTGTCTGTGTACCTCTCCTCTCTTAACCATCGATATCGGGATCGCGTGCGTCCGCCAGCAGCGGAATCGGGATCTGTTGCATCATGTATTTGGGTTGCTCGCATCGTAATCCTGGAACGATGCTACGCCGACGGGAATTTCGTTCTTATCGTTCGAGCCTGGTCACGGCGGAATTATCATTACGCTTCGGAAAATAACGTCGATGCTGGATTGCACATCTCTTTGCACGCATATTGGACTGCTTTTTCTATTAACCCTTGCCAACCGAGTGCTTTTAACGATTTCATGGCAGTCGTAGTTGGGAGATTCATTCGAATGTTTACTTAGTCATTTTATTTTACATGTATTTGCTGTATATGTATTGTTAGCCCTCAATATGGCTAAAATAATTGGCAATGTTCTCTAAACTATCATGTTTAGGAAAACAATGATTAGAGTTCTCAAAGGCTTCAGCACGTCACGAACCACTCAAAATTATATTGAAAATTCTAATTTACTCGATAGAAAATCCAATTTATTACATTGTATTTCTGTTGCTCCGATTACGGTCTCGACAATGATCGATCTAATTATTAATTTTCCGTAATAGAAACGTTAACCATAGTATATTCTTCTTATTAACATTATTATAAAAACAGTTTTTAACCCCGAATCTCTTGAAAACAAATCGCACGAAAATTAAACTTTTACTGCCAATCCCGACCGACTAAAAGTATGTGAGCAATTTTAGATAGCAATGTTATTGAATGCGTTCGTATTATGTGCAGCTTGTTACGGACATAATAAGTACATTAATATACAACCATGAAACTGAAAACTAGTTTAACACTAGAACTACGGAACTTGTTTCTTCGGTTACAATTATTGAAATTAAAAATGTTTTCTCTAGAGCTTTTCGAATGTACTTTTTTATTGAAAAATTGTACACAACCTGAACAAATGCGATCTTGTCGCTACCATGAAGCAAATTACATTAGCAACGCGTCATGCAGCTGCATTACATCCAGCACTTCTAGTATTAACAACTCTACCACTAGTTTTGTTCTACGGCACAACCGACGCAAATTACGCATACTGTTGTATGCACTGCTGTATATACATACTATCTCCCCAGTGAATTGCAATACTCCAAACGCATCATCTCTCCGATCGACTAGACCGGCATTGCGTTACACGCAAGACTCTGCGTATTTTCCGCGTCGTTCATTTCGCAAACGACCGGCTAACGTATATAGCAAACGGTCCCGAGTGAGCGTAACAGATATTACCGTTGAATTTTGTATCTTGGTGCACTCGGCGCGGCTCGTATCGCATATGTATGGCCTAATTACGTGCGCATCAGCGACGAGCATCCGAGTGTTTGATGAATAGATGAACGTGAAACACGGGTGCCGGGTGGGGCCAAGTCGAGTATCGGGACAGAAACGGAAACAGCTGGCGAATGGCGAGAGAGGAATGTGGATAAAAAAGAGAGCGAGAAACAGATAGAGGGAGCAAGAAGGGGGGACCGCGAATAAAAACGAAGCGGCAATCGGATTAAGAAATCGAGCTGGATATTGCATTTTTGATCGGGTTCTGCCGGTCGAGTGGTCTCCGCGGCTCGTAACAGGCCGGAGGCTTTCCTATTGAATTGAATTATTAAATTCAATTTTTCGAGTACTGAGAGATTTGAATTATTAAGCCGGCCTTGGCGTGGAGACTTTCTTTGCAATCGCGACTGCCGTCCACGCGTTTTCCCCGTTTCGCGTCTCCGCCCCCGAACAATTGTTTCCTCGTTCCACTGACGCTATCGGTACAGAGCGAGAGAGTGAGAGAGAGAGAGAGAGAGAAAGAGAGAGAGAATCATCCATACGCCTCCGCTTTCCTAGCCGGTTACGCGGCTAATATTGTATCGTACTATTGAAAATGAAACCACCAGGCAGAGAGAGAGAGAGAGAGAGGGGGAAACGGGAATCTGGATTACGCTCTGAATTTCACCGAGAGACACTCTCTCGACCATCGGAACGAGGGCGCGGCGTCGAATCTCATCTCTTCACCTTCGCCAGGGGGTTAGGTCTATCCGGGTTCATTCACGGCCGCTGGAAATCGAAAAACGCTTGACGCTCTCGTGGCCGGGCATATTCCACTGCAGGCTGCAGCGTAATATTGGCCGTGCAGATATCCTACGGAAGTCCTTCGTTCCGTATTTCATCCTCCTTCCACTTTCGTCCTGCGCGAGAAAGAGAATTCAGAAAACCGCGGGCCCGGTGTATCGGCGGAAATCGGTTATTTCTTTTGGTTTTCCGGCGTTTATATCTCATAAATCGTAATCGGATCGGTCGTTCTATTTTTAGAGTCTCTCTCTGTCCCTTTATCTGTCTTTCTCCGTTCCCTTTCTATCTCGTTTGCTCGCTTTTTCTGTGTTCTTCCCTTTTCCGGGACTAATTGAGCACCGACGAATTTATAGCCAGCTCGCGGGTCACGGGTTTGTTGTGCTTTTTGGCTGGCGGATCAGCTGCCGTTTGGTCTATCGGATTTAATCGCGCCTCGTTTGCTTTGTTCTTCAGCCGCGATGTATCGGCGTGCTCCCGAGCGGAGCGAACATTTTAAAAGCGGAATGGGATTCGTCGACGATGAAGCGTTTAATGCATGTCCCGATATAATACGCGAGACCGGCACACGGGGTCCGAGAACCCGGTGTGTGCTGCCGGTAGCATTGTGTTTCCGCGTATTTTCGAAACCAGTGATTCACTGGTCGGACAGCCACTATATTGTTTGTAATAATTCTTTTGTCCGCGAGAGCCAGGGTTACAGCGCCCGCCACCGCAGCCGAAATCGAATAAATCGGGACGTATTGTACCGGAACGGAAAAATTGCTCTTTGTTGCGCTTCTGCCGGACGATTCAGCCCGATCCCTCGATTGTTTGCGGAAGTCCGGCTTAAATCTATAATCGGCCACGTGAAAATGGTAAATCGACGGCGCATCTGATTACCAGCCGTTTTTGACCCGATCGATACCAATCGCGCCACCTGCAATTTGTTGATTGTTAGTTAGAAGCGTTCTGGCGATTCCGACTACTCTACATATACACTATCTGCCACGGGAAGAGATGAATTGGATGATATTCTATCGTACGACGTAATGGTTGTTCTATTGCGTATACAGTTTTCAATTTTCTTTTGTTTTCGACCTCCTATAAAGTGATACCAAGAAGACAAATGAATGGTTTGCAAAAAAGTGTAGCTTCATTATTTATTAGTTTCCAAAAAATTGATGTTTCATGTGATGTAAGACGAAGTTAACATGAAATAATAAGCATGGTAGTCTCGCAACAGGTAGCATTCTATAGAGGTACAACGAGAAGCACATGATTTGAAGAATCATTACTATTATAACATTATTCATTGTTAGATATATTTAGACTGTCTACTATTTTAAATGCATACAATCGGCAGTTGAGTGATCTCGTATTTTATACAATCTTCCGAAGAAACACAAGAAAAGTCTTATCACTTGATGAACAACCTGCTAGACGGACACACAATTTCACAGAATCATAAACTCAAAGCTTCAATCTGACAGCTTTCAAAATGTCCTTACACTTTCCAAATCGCCACGCTTTTAAACTTCGAAACGACTCGAAAGCGGCTTCGATTTGACTAGAACTAACAATCCCGCGTCGAAACACATCGCACAACGTAACTGACTGCTGATAAAAAGATTTTCGGTCCAAACTCTAGAGTTGTGCGATCGGTTTCCGTGGACCGTTCAGTCAGCAATCGTTGCGACCGGGAATCGTCGGCGCGGAAACGGGTAAACTGTCGATGGAAAAGGGATCCAAGCGCGAACGTCCCAGAAAACGCTATTATTCAGCAAAGGGAAGATAAAGCGTGTTGGAGTTTCCGTCTGAAACTAGACGCGGTCCCTTAATAGTGTCCGGCGACGCGGGATAGACGAGCTGGAACCGAGACGAACGGGAGAGCTCGACGGAAACGCGGCGGAGAGGATCCTTACTGGTTAGTTTTCCGCGCGATTTCCCGCGAGAAAACGAGAAAGGATTGAGGGTCTGAGATTGAAGCGAAACGCCCGCGCTCGGCCGGAAAGTGAACGTTCTTCGGCGTTGGCCAGATAGAGAAAGCGAGAGAGGGGGACCGACAAAGAAGATAGACGGAGAAGCAAGAGAGGGAGAGACGGTGGATTGGGGTAGAAGTCGAAAAAGCTCGGTTAGAGCATCTGAAGTTGAACGCCGGTGAGAGCTAGCGGAGCAAGAAACCGAGGGGGATGGGCGAAGAAGAAGAACGGGGACGAGAAAGGAGACGGAGGACGTATAAGTGAGACGTGGAACAGTGGCTTAGCGTGGAGTATTATCGTATGAGAATCTCTCATCCGATCCGATAGTTCGAGCGCGCGGATGTGGAATAAAGCTCATCAAGGATTCAGCCTGCAATCCGTATTCGATGAATTAAAGATGTCGCCAGGAGTAACAAGAATGAAATCTTCGTCCCGTCTCGCTTCCCGGATCCCAGTTCTCCCTCTGTATATCTCTCTCTCTCTCTCTCTTTCTCTCTCTCTCGTTTCTTCCACGGACCGGCGCTTCCCTACCATCTTCTTAGTCTCCGACGATTTTCTCTCCGTCCAAGGAATCACCGCGATACTTACCCGTCTCATTACGAATAAGATTAACCCCGAGTACTCCCGCGTTCGTGGGATTTCGCCGGAGACAGGAATCTATGATAACGGGAATTCCATTCCGATGGATAAGCTGCGTGTATCGGTCGCCATTTCTCATCCAAGTCTTCTTGTCTTCCGGGTCTCGCCAATCCTTTTCCCGCGGATACTTCCGAAGGATGCCGAGGATTATTATTGCCGGATATCTGATGAAAGAAATTCTGAATGCATTGGGATATTTTGCTACGACGGATCTGAACTTTTATGGGTTCCAAACCCCACCAAAATTTGAGGAACTTCCAGAAACTTCTCCTTTGTAAATTTGACTTAGTTCTTAGGTTCTTATCGTTCAAGTCCTAATGAAATGTGATGGTTCACTCAATAAGATCCCAATTAAAACTAATTTTCTAGTCCAAAGAATAGTGGTAGCCATGGGTGTGAAAAAGATTTTATGGATACGCGTGCTATGAAGTAGAAGTTGTCTGGCACATCCGATTATGGTCGTCCCATTCTATTTATCATAAATACTTGGGCACGCAGCTTGCCGGATTTTCACGTATTTTTCTCGAAGACGAGGTCTTAATCGAACTTTTATTCGTTATTTTCTGCCACAGTGTAGAAATTGCTGTTTTATTATACGTAAAATGAAATACAGCGAGAAATACAAAAATAATTATAAAATTTAGAAGAAATACTTGGGTTCATGATATAACCAATATTGATAGGAATAAATTGCCATCCACCTGCACGTAAATCAACAGAAAATCGAACTGGTATAAATATTCGTGGTCTAATAATAACACGCTCCGAATATTAAACTTCCATCGACAGATATTTAATAATAGTCGATCGTGTGTCAATCAACAGTAGGCGGCAACGCAGGTCGATCTATTTAATTTTGCAATAATTTAACGCGTCAACTGCACGTTCAGCAACCATAGAAATTCTTTAAACTAAAAGTAATTTATTTATCGAAACAACAACTGGGAAGTTAAGATTTATTATTGTATCTCCTGTACTGGAAATTTATGTTTTACGTTTTTATTGCATAGAATCTTTCGAAAGAAAAATATAGTTTCAATTTTATTAATGGTTTCTGTCGTATAAAAAGGATACTGTTCGAATAATTATTTTGTTTCATAAATTATATACAACCTTTCGCATTAAATATACTGACATTACTGTCGTCTCCCTTAATATTCAGCACCTTTTCAAGAACTTCATTGTACTTCCAACAATTTCAAAGGCCATCAACTATATACGCTTCCATACCGCACCCAGAGCAAATCTAAATTAAATTAAAAAAAATTTTGAATAATTGCGTCAGCCAGGGGGCATCGGCCCGTCGAAACCCGTCGAGGCTCGCTCGCCTCGGCGCGGCGGCGGTGCGGCGGCTGGAAGGAATACTGAATAACCGTTGGCTTCGTTTAAGTTTCACCGCTTTCCAATCGAGGCTGCCAGGTTTCCTCGACCATAGGTATTCATCATCGCTTTGCCGGCGCGCGAGGAGCGAAATGGGTCGAAAGTGGGTTAACCGCGAAACAGATGCGAATAGACAAATAGATGGATGCGGAGATAGAGAGACCGTGGCTGGGTAGATGGGGAAGAAGAGAATGCGAGCTGGAGCGAAGGGTGAGCGGGTTCGAAAGAGGAAAAAGTGAGAGAGACAGAGAGAAAAAGAGAGAGAGAGATAGGGAACGAGAGAGGCGAAGAGAAGGGCTGTGGGAGCAAAAGAGAAAGCGCAGAAGACCGATAGAGGGTGTTAGGAGGCGGGGAAAGAGGCACGTTCACGGAAAACGGAAGTGTCACGAGTGCCAAAGAACGGTATCAGGGCAAAGTGTCAGCAGAAAATCGCGGGAGCAACTGCGCACGGAGGGCTCCCTCTTGTTCAGCTGGAACGATATGGTAGAAATGAGAGGGCGCCAAGGGGGTGGGTAGATTTGTACCTGCGTGGTTGCCATCATTAGGATGGTGGGCCATAGCTGCAATGCGGGCACCCATGCGGCCGAGTGGTGGGGCAGAGCACCGGGTACCCACTGTGCACACCAACTATGCACTCCTGACTATACACCGACTATGCACTATCACGAACTTCTGGGAGTGGGGTTGGCTCGCGGCCAGGTAAGCTCCAGGTTCTGTCATCCCTTCCTTCGTTACTATGTTTCGGCCTATATGCGCCTATGAAATCAACCAAGCCCCCCTTTCCCCTTCAACTCGATCCCCCGACGTTCCTTGACCCCCCTGCTATGTAGATCGGCCTTCGAGGAAAATGACTAACTAATATGTCTTCCTCCCGGCTCGGCGGTGGTTTACCAAACCCTGCGGTGTATAAAGCACACGCGAATGCTTTTATCTCCTCGTGGTCGCTCGTAATACTCCGCCATTACCGATATTAGCGCACCCACCAACCCCCGGCATTTTTATTTTAAATTCCATCGATCCGACTTTAATTTTCCTACTCGCTACCAATGCCCGCTTCCGGTCCGGTTGGTCCCTTCCACAGGATCTATATAAAGATGAATGCGTTCGTGACAGCTGGTAGTAAAATTTTCAGATTCCGCATATTTTCATCCGCCATCGTTGACCCCCTGTCGAGACTTATTGGATCCCATCGGCTGCGGCCTATCGGATTCATTGTATACAGTAATAACCAATAATAAGGAGTTTTATACAAAATAAAAATTCCTCTTAAGAATTGCAGCACACAGAGGCCAAATAAAAATGTCTTTCTTTCCTTAACAGTTTCAATAAGTTGCACACAATGTATCGGTTGATTCGAATTCTTTTAATCTTTTCACTGTTTCAAATTGGAGCTAGCTATTTTTGTTGCAAACGCATAACATTCGCAGTCTATTAATATGTCTAAATAATTCTACAATTCTTCGTTCAACTCGCAGATACTGGATTAACTGATGCAAGAACACATTATCGGCTGCAGAAATACGCACCTAGTCGTGCATCATCGTCGGAGTTATTTTCCCTTGAAAATTGCTTTTATCAAGCAAAATGTTTGCAAGTGCCCCGGGTAAATCCATTCGTCGTCGAACAATGAATCACCGTGAGTCTCGCTTATTCCTCGCGAGTGACCCAATCGTTCTATGTTCTCGGAGCAGTACTTGCAGTGCCGTTAATGGTGCGCCGTAAAAGCAAGATGGCGCGAGTATGTATCGTGGTCTTTTTGAGATGCTGTGTATTCGCGAAAATAGACCGGCACGCGAAGGAGAGCAATGTGAGACCAGGCTGACCCCTCTCAACTCTTTCCCCTTTCGCAAACCGTAACCCCTCATTTCGGTTTTCTTCCCCTACTTCTCTCTGCCTCATCCCGTTACAATATAGCTCCGAGGTGAATAGATAGGGTGCCAGAATGACTGCGTGCCTTCCTAGTCTGTCCAACGGGGCAATGTTTATTTGTTTATTCGGTGTACACGACACTCGGGCGTCGTCGGGTAATTGCTGTCGTCCACCACCGACAACTCGATGAAACTCTGCGTGCCTGTCTATCCGGCTGCCGGGTTTGTTGTGCCACGAAGATTGCGGATCGAGCAGATTTCGATCGATTCAACTCGTTACTTGAAATCGATAAGGAATACTTTGGGCGATTTTTAATCGTTTCGGAACATTCCAGTGTATTAGTTCACGATCAATCTTCATGAATTTTAAAAGTATCTATAAGCTTTAATGAAAGTTATTTTGTAAATTTTTAATTCAAAGATTCTAATTCACTAAAACCAGCAGCGAAGAATAATTATATCTAGAAGCTCACAGTTCAATTGTGTCTCTAATCCGATTCGTCAACACACCTATCTAAGAAATTCCGTTTAGAACGATGATGTCGTTAAACATCGATCCAACATTCATTTAAAGTTCGTATCGCTCAAAGCAAAAATTAGACCGCGTCGAACGTAAATAAATGCTTTCAGTATAATTTTTAAGAAATATTCAGTGCATCCTGGAAAATATGGCAGCCATTGACGTCGAGCTACAACGGTTCTCAAAAAGAGCGGCGCCCGTGGTATTTCACGTCGCTTCCACACTTGAGCGCAGTTATCAATTCGAGGATACCGAAAAAGATTGCCCAGTGAAGCAAATTCAGGATTACCATTCAGTCTGAGAATGTTGGTACAATCCTCCTATTCTTCCTGTCTTCCTTCCTACCTTCCTTCCTCCCTTCCTTCCTTCCTTCCTCCTCTTCTACTGCTTTACTCTCGAAAGATCTTCCGTCTCGCATTATAGAGCTCTCGCTACGTGAAATCGAGTCCTCAGAACATATTGGTTGGTACTGTCGAGGAGCTGCAGCCTTGACTGCCGGGGCGATAGTGAATAGGAGAAAAAGGGATGTTGGGACGGTGGGTTTCATTCAAATGAGATCTTCAACCTAGAGAAACGAGGGTGGATGGAGGCGGCGAGGGTTACACGAGAGGGCAATAGCGTAGACGCAGGCTTGGAAGCTAAGGAGACTGTGAGAACAGAGAAGAGAAGAAGAAGAAGAGAGAGACAGAGTGGCAGAGCAGCAGGAGGGGAAAAAAGCGAGATCGCAAGCGTTGGTCTTCTCGAGTGTTTTTCTATTCAGAAAGGACTCGCATAAAGTTCTATATACCAACTTCTATTCCATTCTATGTATAGCAAGAACGTGGATACCTTAGAAGAGTAGGGATAGGAAACGAAGGAAGAGGTAGAAGGGGATGGCACTCTCATACCACGATACCGTTCATTGAAACGAATGGCCTTATCTACCTTCCTCTCTTCCTCCTTTTGTTACCATCTCACTCTCTCTGTCTCGCGCTCTGTTCTCCGCAATTTCACATTTCTATTTCACTCGTTCTCTATACACTCTTCGTCGCTTTCTGTCCTCTTCTCCTTCTATCTTCCGGTGGCTTCTCTATTTCTCTCTCTCTTTTGGTGATCCTCGAACGCCTCCGTTCACCCAGCACGACCTCCCTCTTTTTCCTTCTCCCCGGTTCTACTTTTCTTCTTTCGCCACTGTTCCGTCGCCACGAATCCTCCAGGATTACTTATCCTTCGCCGGAGGACGCTGAAGGATCAACCTAAAGTATCATTTGAATAAACGCGGAGTTACTGCTCGGTGTTACCAACAGCGTTAGCGCCACCGGCAGAGGGGATAGGTGGATAGATCAATGGAGGATAAAGAGTGGCGAGCGGGCGATTGTATTAACAGGTCGCGATAGCTTCCACTGAAAACTATGTCGTACCTTTTCATCCTTAGGAGGACCTCCTTACTGCGAACAATTTTTCGCGTCCTCTTTTGAAATTGTTGTCGTGGGTTGTTCTCTGTCTAATAACGGGATAACGGGACAAACTACCTAAAAACCGGACGTATGGTTACTTTATAGTAATAGTAAGTGACGAATCCCTTTTCTGTTCTTAATCGTTTTTTACCAAATTTTTACCAACATATTCGTGGCGCTTCTTCGATTGGAACGATACCAAACACCACACAATTTGGAACGTATTTACTCGTTTAATCCACGATATAGCAGTACCTCGACTATCCGAACCAACCGGTATTCAATTTTAAAATCTCAGTTGACGCACACTCAAGTGAACTGCTTTGTAACATATTTACAGTAACTGGATCGTTATTCAGTGCGTTGAGGAATATCAGAAGTAAAGTAGAACGGACGAGTAAGAATTCCCGAGACGAATCTGACGGACCTGGCGCCCATAGCAGAGTCTCGAGAATCCAAAAACGGGCTTCGCTTGAAAATTGCAACGCGGGCGTGCTTCGCTATTTTTGCGTTTCAGGGAGGAACGTATCGCAAAATTCCTCCGGATGGTCTACCGCCGAAATTTATCGCCACGCTTTCGTCGGCGATGTTTCACCGGCACATAGCGAGCACTCACAAAATGAAGGTACTCGAGCGCGTGGGCGCAGGAGTGCGCGCGTGAACGCCTTGTAGTGGGTTCGCCGGAGTCGTGAAATATTGAAACAGTCTTATCCGAATCCATGCCCGCGTAATTTTCTTAAGCTGCGGCCGTTCGCCGGGCAAATTGCGGCGTCCGCCTTTTTAATAAGAGGAAAATGTTTGGCGTGGGTGGTGGCAGAAGGGGGTGAACAAAGCCCCGGCGAATTCATTGTAGGGAAGATCGTATTCCCTTCGGGGTCTCGCTAACGGGTGGCGTTATTTCCTGCGGCCAGGAGACACGGCAGCTCGCAGGATTTGAATATTTCAGGGTGCTGCGCAACCTTTTGCACGAGTTTCCCCGCGAAAAGAGCGTCTGCGAGAGCGGAATTCGCAAGCTTGTGGAAGAGGGGGTCGCCCGGGCAGCACGCTGAATTATTTCGCTGGGACTATGAGCACGCCGAGAATCAGAGATCGGAAAAGGTACTCTCGGGCCAAAGTAATTCGTTCCGTATCGCGCAACGAGCAGGAAAAAAAGCATTAACAGAAGGGCCCGGGACAGAGGGGTGACGGGAGATCACGGAGAGAGAAAGACGAGGGGGAAATGAACGCCTGACACGCCAACATTTTAGCGGAACGGTGTTACCGAGACAAAATCGAAGGCAACCCTGTCATCCGAACTTCCCTTTCGTGTCTCCAATGAATAGATCGCCAGATTTGTATTGTTTTCCTGCACTGCGTTATTGTTTTCGCTCGCTAAAAGGTTCCCGGCTATTTCATCCCTTCAAATGTTTTGTCGATCTTCTCTGGCACAACAATCTCTTCATAAATTAAATACAATTCAATCTGACCAAGAATAACAGTTATTTTGTAATTTATCGTTTATGTTAAGCAGACATGTAGTATTAAATACTGAAATCGTAATGGTATTGTAACGATCTTGTTAAATAATATTTTACGTCAAATAGTACAATGATATATGAAACGTGTCCGTGACGTCTTTGTTTGTCAAGGGATTGAAATGTGAATTGAAAAAGTGAAGCATTGTTTATTCGCTATTTTAGTGCTGTTGTTGATTGCACTACGTGTTAATAGTGCTTAGCTAACATTTCATAAAAATGACAAACAGAATATTAAAATCTTGTTCAAATATAATCGAATACGATACGATCCACCGACATAGTGGTTTACATTCGTTTTAAAATGTAAATACCAAATTTAACATCGTCATTCCATCGATCCTGTTCCGTTATAAGGTAAATTATCTTTGTTGATCAACGAAACATATTTAACTATATTCATGTTTTATCTAATGTTTAATTGCCATCTATATTCTGTGATTTTTGGTGACAATTTCTGGCATCAATCGATTAAACATTTATATGGGTTCAACGTTTTTTACATCGTTTCATCTCCGAGTGGCAATCAAGTAATTCAGTGTAGCTATTCGTATTCCATAGATTACGTTGTATAAGTTCTAAATTCTCGGTCATACGCGGATCGTAATACCGTGGGTGAGTAGGTTCAGTGCATTTTACGATCGAGGGAAGTCCTGTAGACTATAAATTTTGCATACCTTGTTGAGGATCGTAAAATTAGAAGACACTGACGCAACACCGCGCTGAACCTTCCAGATGGTGGTGTTAGACGGTGACAACGTGGAGCCCCGTCCTTTCGCGAGTCGGAATTAGAAACTACTGACGCACACGGATAACGATGCATCGAATATTTCCATAAACTTGGAAACACTTCAATTTAACTAGCTCCACAATAAAGGACTAAATATTCCAGTGTGTACGAAACACGATTAATTACATACTGTCATCCGGCAACAATACGATCTTAATAAGGGAATGAAATGCTTGATTCAATCTAATCGAAACTAGAACATATATTTTATCAGTATATCTTATCAGTTTTCTCAACGTAAACAGACTATTAACGGTACAATGAATTGTTATTTAACCACTGCTACCTTCAGTAGTAGGAAGACAAATATTTTTATTTTGCATAAAGATCCGTTGCAATGCAGTTAACTCAACGTTCAAAAGAGGCGAATCTTAAGGTCCAGTTTAATCAAAATCTATGAACATCTAAATTCTAACCCTTTACTAAGCTAGACCAAAGTATTAACTATAAATAAGTCCAAAAGATATTGAATGAAGTGACTAATATTGACCTCCAAAGTGTCGGTTTAAAGATATGTTAAAAAATTTTGAATGGAAAGGATGCGAATAAATGGCGGCAATTAAATCATGAAAAGCGTTTGTCACGCAAGAACTCTCAAACAATGACAAAATCGAGTGTCCCGAAGAGGTACCGATATTGTAGCCATTCCAAAATTAGCTAGACACGTTAGGCGGTGGTGCAGTGTGAAGCTTAAAATATTCGAGCGGCGCGCATCGTGTCGCATAATTCCGCCGTTTGAGTAAATTGGCAGCGTTTGGCTCGTCAAGTCGGACTTGGCCGCCGCGAATTTACGATTTCAGTGGCGTTTCTGCGGGTTGCGCGCTCGTGCTCGTCGAGCGGTCGCTCGCGGTTGCTTACCCAGACCCAGCCACCATTCTGGGATCCCATTCCGGAAGACAAGATAGGCCTGATAAATGTTGACGAATACGCCGGTCTCGGGCTAACATAGCCCGCGGCTGAACGCGCCAGGTGCTCCTCGCCGTAATGCGATTGACTTTATCTTCGGTAATCGCGTACAAGTGGAAAAGCGGCGTGCTCTGCCTCTTTTCTCTGGGGGTCCTCGTTCCTTTTTGCTCGTCGTTATCGCTCTGTCGTCGCGTTCGTGCCATCTAGAGAACTCCCCACTTTCTCTCTTCCTCTCTCTTCTAATAAAATATTTCTCCATTTTCCACCACGGTTATTTATGCAGGCCAAGTGTGCCGCGCGCGCGGTTCTCTCCCTTAACCGCGCGCGCGGAGTTTCTTCTGTTCTGCTAATGCGCCAGAGATTAACGGTTCCAAATCGTTTCTGCGGACCGAGTGTGTCAACCCGGGAAAGTGCGATCGTGTCGCTTGTCACGAACACTTGCGTTCTCCTTTCATCTTCCGGCCCTGACAACCGAGCCGAGTGCATCGGCTCATTGCTCTTCGGGAAGGAGATCGTTGGGTGACCCGGTCGCCGAACGCAGCCACTGATGATTCTCTCTTTCTCTCCCTTCCTCTCTCTCTCTGGGTTTCTGTGATTCGCTGTATGCTAATCGCCAGATCCGCAGAAATAGAATTGTTTAACCAGTCTGGAACGCGGCGCGGACCTCCATCGGCTCACCAGGCTACCGATTTTTTGGAAGCACTCGGACAGGAACAATAGGGTTGCTCGAGTAAGATAGAGTACTCGGTTTCATTGGAAGCACTTGGTGCTATACGATTTTTCTTGGTCTTGATCGCACAGGGGCTTGTAGGGGATGCAGAGCTGGTGGAATTTAAAGAATCGATGGCTTTTTATCAGCGATATTAAAAGTCACATTTCTCGTGAATAATTCGCAGAAAGTTTCATTGAAATTTTCGAACGGTTACGAAAGTTACAGGACTAAACGTGACTGCAGCCCTCCATGTACATTTTCTGCAAGTATGCAGGACGATATAGACTGTTGTATAACTTCAACAATTTTAAATATTCCGACAAATTTTTCCTTCAACACACTCTTATGTGTCTGGACATGTAGCTGTAAAATATATTATGTTCGTGAAACCATATCAAAGTAATCAAACAAGCAACGGATGTGTTTTACTCAAGAAAAAGAAACAGAATTTATTATTTGAATTTATTGAAGAATAATTTAAACCATTCTTCAATTTTAACTTTTATTATATGTAGTTTAGTTAACCAGGATTAATAGCAATTTTTGAAAGACTGACCCACTCTTCATTACAAAAAAGGAATTTTTAGTTCAATGAATGTTGTTCTCTTTGGATTTCATGTTGTGCAATCAGGTAATATAGTGATGTATTTCTGACTTTGTAATTTATGAAGGATTGAAGTCGATTATATATTACTGTACTTTGTAATTTTCTTGTATTTTATCGTTAGAGCACCATTAATCGTTTAGAAACACACTGTGCGATTATAAAAGCACCCATTTCCCCCTTATTTCGCCCATTACCCGCTTACGTTGTAATTACATTGTTCCGTATTCTACCATTCCGCTTGAAACGGTTCGAGTGGTCAGATTTTTAGCTATTTCGGTGTACGCTAATTACTCATGATGTTAATTACACCGTGACGTTACGCAATGTAAAGTAATAATGCAGTTGCCACGAATGATTTATTGCCGCTACGTGTTGGCGAAATTCGTTGGGAACACGGATTCAACAGCGTTTAATGCACTGCATTTAATATTATTGTGTAGCCACGGAAATAGTTATTACCGTCGCACCGCCACAAGATTAATATACCTCGAATTTATACAGGGGATAATAAACTGGATCGTAAAGAACCGCATCCAATCCATATTTTCTCCAAATTGCATAAAAAATTGACTTTTGTAAAAACAAATCATCTCGTTCTAAAATGTAACTCAATCTTCAGCATATCCAGAATGTATGTATATGGGGGCCTATACAATTAAAAACATTAAAAATACATTTTTTAAATCTGTGTCAATTAAACATACTCTGAAAATGTCATCAAAATCGTTCAACATTGCAATAAGCTACAAATGTTTAAAAATTATGAAAATTGCATTTTTTCAAGATTTTCAACCTATAACAGAAATAAATTCAAGGATTTTTACATTTTTCAATGCCTGCAGTTTTTTCTGCATCTGCCGACTTTGATGAAATTTTCAGGATATGTATAATTGACACAGATTTACAAAACGTTATTTTTAAATATTCAAGATTGGCCCACATAAAAAAGTTGTAAACAATAACTTTCATTATTTTCTTTGTAATTCCGACCAATTGCAATTTTTTCAAAATTTCTTTTTCACGACATGTAGTAAATTAATTGTTCTAACTGCTAAAAAAGAAAATCCAAGTCGTATAATCTGATATTAAAAATGTTGTCGTCTTTTTAAATGTGTCTGAATATTATTGTGGTTCAGTGCAAATTACACAAATGGCCAACAAAAAGAAAATGTTTCGAAATATTTTTTTCAAGCTTTTCCTTTCAATGGGCCAACCTGAATGTGCTAAAGCACACAGCTATAGTGAACATGGTAAATGTAAAACACTGACTCATGGAAGAGATAGTTCCCAGTGTCGGTAGAAAATATTTTCAAGCCAAGATCGTAAGAAGCGCTTCTGACTGTCTCTTTCCGAGATTCATATCATCGAATAGGATCAAGTAAGAGAGAATGCATCGGCGGCGAATCCCCACGTGAAGTATAACTTCAATCGAGGAACGATTAAATAAATGATGTCCGTAAATTTTCACAGGCCGGGAGGACGTTTTAAGGGTGTCTCCTTGTGAACGACGTAATTGCTTCCATCAATCCGCGGCGAGACAAATTAAAAGAGTATCAGTGAATGCGCCACGGCCTCTTGGATTTAACGACGATTTCATGGTCCAAGAATAAGGGAGGCTGGCAGTTAAGGGCTCCAATAAAAGGGAGAAGAACCGGAATCTGGAAAATGACCGGTTCATCGCGAAAAATACTACGCCTTTTATCGAAACTAATCACTTCTTCGACATTCTGCAAAATTCGCTTTTGTACACCCAGTTGGGATCAAAAATCATTATCTTTCAATTTCGAAACTGGTAAATTAATTATTAGTACTCGATCTTCAATAGCAATAAGAAAATTATTATTCCCAAATAATATGAAACAGATATTTATCAAATACTACATTTCCAGCTGAATGTAATTTTTTGATTCAATAAATTACAAATAATTCTGGTGCTCAAAAGGTCAGATATAGTTATTCTATCATTTCCAGATTGTCTAGAATTTGCAATTTTCTTTTGCAATTAAATCGGTACTATTTTCTTGCTAAAGCTGATTGAGTAAACAGGAGCGTTGGAGGTATACTAAATAATCATCGGCGGCAACGGGGAAATTAATTCCGTTGGGAATGCGAAAAATTAGGTTCGCCGAAGCACTCCAGATACACTCCGAGCATCATTAGCACCGCGCAAATAACTGTAACATTCAAATTGCTCGCCGTTAGTTACCGGCAAAGAAGGGCCGCCTAAATTTCCCGAGAATACTAATTAAGTATCACTAATTAATTCCGTAGGATGATGTAATTTATGCGAACAGCTCGTTACCAAACAGGTGGTATTCAACGGCTAATGACCTGGGAACACCAATAATTCATTGATTAACGCTATCTACTGAATAAACAATAAGCGCTCCACTTTGTCGTCTCACTGCCGCACACCGTGGCCCCCCTCCCACACTTTTCCCATTAGAGTATAACAATCAAATTTAATAATACACCGCGATAATTCATTACAGCTCTTCGCAGCTAGCACGCTGAAAGGATCCTGAAAAGGAATTTAATACTTTCCCAGGGCGCCGCTAAAAAGGATTAACTTAATAAGAGGTCTCATTACTTCTTAATTGTGTCCAGGGTGTACCTCTCGATCGAGACGCTTCTCGTGTCGAGAGAAAAAACGAAGAAAAAGAACTCCGATTTATATTCAGCCTTCAGATTGATTTAATTGCGACGTTCCGTCCAATTATTTGCACGGGGGCCGATCCCATTCGCTTCCCGAACTTCTTCCGAACGATTGTTCCGTTCTTCGCGGCTGCCGGACCAACACCGACGGCAAGCCATGCTTGTGAAGAGGGTAGCAACGCTATCTGACCGAATCCACTTGCCACAGACACTTGTGATAACCGCCTATCAAATGGTTGAACGTCCGAGTCGTTGTTTTCGATGAATAATAAAATCGAACACGTTTTAGCCGAAGCTTTCGCGTCAGAAAAGTTACGGGAAGTGAGACTGAATCCTTCTTCCTTCTGATACTCAAGTACTCAAAATGGAATTAAACTGTAGCAAATTATTATGTTATGCCTTAGCTGGAAAAACCGAAGAAAAATTAATACAATCTATTAATTTTCCGAAGAAACATTAAGCGTTACAATTTTTCTAAAAGTTTCTAACAATTATAAACCAGGATTTTGGACACTCCCTTTGTCAGAGGAGAATGCAAAGAATAAAGGATTCAATTCTACTATGCTTTGTTCTTAAAGAACTCGGTCTGAAGTGTTGACCCAAATGTTAATACAAATAAGGATGGTTACACTCTTTTCTTATTTTAATTCATTAAAATTTGTTACTGTTTCCAATGTCACGATATGCAAACCGCAGTCTACTGATCACGCTATGATGAGTGGTTTCACTTTAAGAAAAATGATCTACTTTATGAGATCCTGCAGGGAGATTCGAGATGAATGTAACCAACAGAGATTGGGGAAGTTAATCTTGGATTTTTCCGTAGATATACATCTTGGTCGACGGTAATCACACGAATGGTAGAACCGAGCCGAAGATAATAAAATGCACGGTAACCATGTGCATGATAATGTCTCTGACAGGGTATCACGATGGCGCATCTGTAATTTATCGAAGCCAAATACCGCTCGCGACCGAATAGGCAAGTAACTACCGCGCATGACGAGGTCTTTAGAGCGATCTGGATAAAATAGCGTATAATTAGATAGGGTGTAAGATATATTTGGAGCGTGTCCATGTTGGCCTGCGGCCAGAGCTCACCCTTTTGATATATACCTATAAAGGAGGTCAAGAGGGTGCCCTCTCGTCAGAGGGATAGCACCGACGGATTCGGGAACAGTTGCACCGCTACAAATTGCTGAAGGCTGTCACAAATTTTTCCGCAATATCAAATCTCATGCCGCTCTTTGAGTATCAAATAGCTAATCCCCTTCTTCAATGAAAAGAAACCAATTTCATTCAGCGGAATCTTATACCGTGCCTCTTTAGAAACCTTTCTGTGAGATGTTAAGCTAAAATACATATTTTTGAATTTTTTGACCATTAAAGCTGCAATGTATAAACGCGATTGAAGCAATATTTGAGCAGCTTGACGAATGATGTTGATATTGTTCCGTCGCGTAGGAACCATACACGTGAATTTTTTTCGATTGATATTTATGGTCTGTTCGTGCCTGAAGACCGTCTTCGAGAATTAAGTAAACAAGAGTCATTCGGCGACCAGTCGTGGCATCTGCTCAATGTTTACTTTTTTATACATCTTTAAGGACAGCGTGCCATAAATCTAGTCCCTCCGGAGGATCACCCGCGACCGTTAACCGTATCGTGTCAAATTACCGAGACGCGTCGTCGACCGAGTCAGGTATCGCCCCACTCCTCCTTCCAAGGGCCTCATTCAGTGCTACGGCAAGGAGGTTCTAACAGTGAAAAATGTGCTGATTGGGAAATGCAACTTTCTGCAGGAACCAATCAGTGCATCTTCTTTCTTCATAGAGAAGCCCAACTAGTATCGCGTCAGGACTGGAAGTCGAGTTCACACGGTTGAGTCTTGTCAGTGATTCGCGTTACTCTAACTCGGCTTACGGCAGTTCGTTGTCCAGCGATCAGGACACGCGTCCAACGGGATCGCATCTCTCACTAGATCCGCGAGCGCTATACCACATTGTCGCGATTAAATTCTGATTAGGATTATTCAAATCTGCGCGCTTGTAAGGCAGGACCTGCTAGATCAGCCTCACTGATGAGTCCACTAGCAGGTCCGGGACGAAACGATTCGTTTAACGTATTTCATTGTAATGTGAATCAATTATTGTCTTTTGCGGCTTTACAACACCTTAACATCGAAACACTAGTCGCGAATCTTCACAGTCGCGTCGAAACAGATATTGTTTACCAAATACAGGGTGTTCTAAAAATGGCCGAGTTTTTTGAATGAAGTGGTTCCTGAGGTCATTTGAAGCGACATTTTTATTTACAATAATGTAGCGTCGGCTATGTTAAGGAGTTATTAACGAAAAACACGGACCAACAGAGCACTTATTTAGCTGTAAATGCAGTGCTGCTTCCAAGCGTGTATCGCTGGATCATTGGGGGACAAACTGACAAGCTGAAATCAGGTATACTGCAGTAATAAAAGACAAGAACAGGTGTGGAGGCACCCGTTTGGACACCGGAAGTAATGCGAGTAGCAGGTCCCCGGAGTTCCATATATCGGGCCCATGAATGATAGAGGGGCAGCCCATTGACTATCCCGGGAGGTAGAGTGTTCACGTTTTAACCCCTTTCCTTAACAAAAAAAAGGTATACTGCAATAAACACGCACATATGACCATAATTATAAAAGTGGTTGAGGTCAATATTTAAAAAAATAAGTTTATCAGTTAAATACATTTATCTAAATTAATTCAACGTAATTTTTATGATCCGCGGCGAACATTTGTCCAAATGAAAATGTCGGTTAAAATTACCTCAGGAACCGCCCCTTTCACCAAACTCGAACATCTAATTTTTTCTGAATATCTATAGCTGCTGTTTAATTCTGAAGCCGCAGATATCGGCGTCGGACATTTTACTCGCGTTTCGCAATCAATTTCTCTCGTATCCTATCGAAATACAGTAACTCGGTAGGCCATGCATTTTCCCGCGGATAACATATTTCGCTCGAACATGCTTCACCCGGTTTCCCTTTTAAACTGGCGTAACCACTGCAGATAACTATCCCTTGTGCACATAGACACACCCGCGGCCCCGGTTTACAATAAATCTACGAATGTATGTTTAATGTTAGTATAACCGCCTAAGAAAGAGCTTAAGGGAAAAAATTTGTTCCCCTCTACCCTCGCGGCGGCCGTTGACTAATTCGATGTGTTTTCTCAACAGCGAATGAAATATTACATACGGTGGACACAGCGCGCTGTGTAATAAATGACGCGGAAATGGCGATAAATTTTTAACCGGGAAGTGTATTTTACACGACGAACGATGCAGGCGGGAAAGACCATTAAACGTCTGGTAAACAATTGTACGTCGTTTGTTCTCTGTTTCCGTTTCTCTATCTCTCTTTCACGCTCCCTCTCCGTCTATCTAAAGATTCATTAACCGTCCCCGAGACCTAAATCATTCTTTTATCCGACGAATCTTTTATGCTAGTCGATAAGGTATCGAATGCCTGTATAGCGACGCAGCGGCGGCTGCAGCTATGAATTTCCAGGCGAAAGTTTGACATCAGATATTTCTTAATTACACGCCGCGGCTTAACTTGTCAAGTGTGCGCAATTAATTTTCTACGGTGTTAAGCTAAGCCGAAGCTCTCAGCCGAACACACGCAGCGTGTTCATAAATGATGGGGATTACGCTCGGTACCGTCGACTTACATTGTTATCTAATAATTCTAATTAGCGTTAACGAACTTCCTCGTCGCGCACTCGGGCCGATACGTCTCTCCCACACCGCTGACATCGAAAACTCGAATCCCGAGGAGTTTACACTGGCAATCCTTGGAACGCAGTCGGAATTTGTTCCAACGCGACGAGCAATCAACGCGTTTCCTAACTGAGTCTCGTGCTCCTGCGATGACCTGCATTTTGTATTTTGCGAGACCCTGCTGAACCCCATTGCTTGTCTTCATTTCAACTCTGGTCGAAAACTAATAGATGGATGTGCTATAATTAGACTGTTGAGGGTATGCATCTGTGACAGGAACGAATGTATGACATTTTAAACAGGGAAAGCAATACCGATGCTTTACTAACATCCTACTGACATTATTAGGGAAGGAATAACAATTTCATTTCGATTCTGTTTCTTACAATTGATGAAGACAATTTTTATTTTGAAATAAGATCCTTATACTACTTCTAATTCAATTTTATTAAATAGAAAATATGTTAATTAAGAGGTATCATGATTCTAACATTATAAACTACTATGAATGTTGTACCAACATCAAAATAGTAGAATTTTAAAAGAAAACGAATAGAATGTAATTTTATTCTTTCCATTTGTATGGCTGTAGAACTTTCTTTGAAAAAATTGAATATAGCCATGTGTAATAATTATCACACGGTGTTATATCAGATAGTACTATTTCATGTCTGACCTCCTTCCTTCAGCAATCTCGTACCACGAATATCAATTTTAGGGATTAATTTGCCGTGAAGCTTAAACACTCTGTTCCCTTAATTGCTGTATACTTAATAACGTTTGTACTCAAGTGTAACATCTCTGTCATGGGTCTGCGTCGATTTTATTAAGCGAAGGATTTAAGGATGTTAATCGTAGCGTAGGAGGCTGAGGAAGATGATGAAATCTCTTACGTTCTAGTAATTCATGAACGGGTTACGATGTGTTAATAATACTTGGATTTTTTATGAGCCTTAAAGTCAAGTAGACGTACAAGAGTTAAGATTTCTTTCAGAAATGTTCTGCTAAAAACTAGGTCAGAGAATTCCATGCATATTCATACTCCGTTTTCGACGACTGAACGAGCTGAAACTGGGATTGAACTAGAGAATCAAAGTGCGAAAGCCAGCGAGTATTTTCGATAGCGCTTATTGCGTGTTCTACGACGTCGTTTAAGAGTGTACGATAATTTCGAGACATTGCTAAGGGTTCAGCTGTCTATTGCCAGGGCTGTAGAACTCGAAACGGTTCGCGTGCCTCGACGTTTCTAGTTTGGTTTCACAAAAGGTTTGCTCTGGTCTGGGTCGGCCTGGCTCGGTCTGCTTCGAGAGCAGCTATGATTCTGAACGAGGAAGAGGGAGATAGGACTCGCGATTATTCACCGTCGAAATTCAGTTCCTCGCGTTCAGCAATTCCACGTGACTTGGGGGCGGGGAGGGGGGCTCCGGGGGTTCAGCGAAAACTCTCCATAGTGACTGATTTGCTAAAATTATTCTTTAGGTTGGAAGTAACGAGCGCGGTGTTGCCGATAACCGACAGGAAACGGCTACTCGTAAATTTTCCCTCGTATCATATGATTCACGAAATGGTCTGGTAGTTTCATTATGTTCTCTGTAATTGGTGACTCGGCCGGGGCCGCGTTCTGAAAATGGACCCTCCTTTCGCCAAGATAACGACCGATAATAAATCATCTTTAACGAAGAGTTCATCGAAGGAGCCGCCATTATCACCCTTCCTTCCACCCAACCCCCCGCAACGGCCCTTATAATAATATCCGATCGATCGAATTTTTAGTAACGCCCGCTGCATGCCCTATTATAATGACCCCTTTTTTGCGAACCCTCGTAAAACACGGCATAAAGATAGCCAACGGCGATAGCGCGAAATTGCATAAAATATTTCAGTTCCGTACGAATTATTGCGTGCGCGTTAGCGGCGGGCTCGAAGGAATTGAGAATCAATATTAAATCAAACGTCAGGCAACATTATACGTACCACGGTCGCCGAATTTTTCTCAGACGCGCGGGCTCGCAGAAATTAAAGCATCGTGTTAGCGATTCATCTAGAATTCATATTCGAGGCAAGAATATCCGGGCAAACACATTCCCTCAATTTTAATTCCATCATCCCGTAGCGAGGTTCTGAATAGCTATGCAAATTCTGACTTCTATAGACTGCTTCCCGATAACAGTTATCAAACAAACATCATCGTGAATGGTAAAATGTAATTGAAAGACCTAATTACTTCACCGAAACAGCTGTTTCGTAGCACTTGACTCATACGCGCAGAATTCGTGCGATCCATGGCGTTCGCTATATTCAGCGCTGGAAACCAACTCTGATTAAACCATGATTTCTCATTGTTACAGAGAGCCTCAGGGAGTACTTCACCAAGTACGGAGACATCACAGAAATCATGGTCATGAAAGATCCTACCACGCGACGATCAAGGTGAGTCGTTGAGTATGGTTTTCACTTTAAAGAGATATTCTGGTTTTTGAATTTTCAGGAATTTTATTCACAAGAAATGTACACGTAATTGAACACGTAAATACGGGAATTTGAAGTACTCCAGTTATCTTTTTAAGTAGAAATAATCAGAATTAGGTTAGCTATACATTTTTGAGTAATGTTTTACAAAACATATGTTGACTACTGCTGTAATACAAATGTCTATAATTACGTAAGCATTACGTATTCAATAGACTCCATTTGTACAGATTTTTTTCTTTTTATTAATGCAATTAGAACCTCAAGTTCGAGATTATTTTGCCGTACATTATTTTTTTTTAATACATTACTATACTATATAAAATACAATACAAGTTACATATAGAAATCAATTTCAAACGAATCAATTTTTTGAAAATGAAAAACCAGAATAATCCCTCAAGAATCTTGCGTGCGTGATGCGTATTCAATTCAACGGTTAAGAATCTTTCCATTGAGCAGTTTTATACATTGCGATAGCATCCAACAGGCATCTGGAGTTTTAATGACCGCGAGTATTTGCGATCGTTTATCACCACGCGGTTTTATGGGACGCTGTTCCTTTTTGATGCTGAGTTATGGGGGCGTTTGACGGTAGACCAAAGATTCCTAGACCCTTATTAACCGCGCAGCCGCATTCTGCGTTCGCGTGCTCGCAGAGCATGCAAGCAACGTTATAGTCTTGTGCATTATGCTAACCGCATCTCTTAAGTTAAACTCCGACCAAATTACTCCTTCCATCGATCCGATCGATTAGCTGTTTGTCGCGATAAAAATGTCGTGAAATGAAGATTGATCGCGATTCTTTATCGTGCAATGTAAATAGATGCATCGGAAGCAATTAATCAGCAATTCTGATTCTTAAAATATGTTTAAACTTTCGAAACGTTCGTAGCTGACCTCTCTACGTTCTCATCCTTGTCCCCACCTACTTATTTGGCTTTTGAGGGTGTCTTGCTTGCATGCCACGCCTAGTTCGTTTCGTTGGTGAGGTGGGGATGGTCACATAGCCGCGTCTAGTGCGCTCTATAGTCACCACGTGTGAACGAGAACGTATTTCGCACATCCTCGAAGTAAACGTTCTGTCAAAAATGTTAAAGAGAAATGCAGCTTGTAAATAAATCACTAAATATATTCATTTCTTACGTACAATTCAAATTTTAAAAAATATTCTGATTTCGAGTTTGATGGCTTGCTACTATAGATTTAATAAAGAGGTAGTTCTTCAATACCCTTACTCTCGCTATCGCTTACAAGCAGCTTACACTCTTACAGCACTAATAGAACAATTTTTATATCGCAAAACCATTGGAAAACGTCTTGTAACTTCACCTATGCTTAATCGACTAGAAAAAGAAGCTATCAAACAGGTTCATAGAATTTTCACGAAGACAGCGAACTTTCCGCTTGTTCTAATTAGAACCTTTTTGCACCGACTCGGTAAGAAACTGGCGAACGGTCGTCGATATCACGCGAGAAGCAGTTGCCGGGCTATCGAGAATATCTTGGCGAATAGCTAATCGAATTTCCAAGCACGCTGATAACCTATTTTCGAGTCGTTCAGCCCGTTTATGATAATGTCCCGCGATACGAAGGGATAGCAAGCACGAAATCCGCGTCCACAGATGTGAGCAGACTATCTGCTGCAGCAAGCGGCGAGTTGGTAAGTGCAATGCATCTGCGGTAGATAGCGAAAGGAAATAATGGGCGCTTGGGATCGCTTCGTGGCGCGCAGGTAAAGCTAGCTCGCATTCGTTGTCACATTTATCTGGCTGATAAGTCTATTCTTGGCCAGTGCATCTAGGCCTACCATCTTCAAATACGTTGCGCGTGCTGGATCACTATAAATGCACGCGTCATTACTTACGTTATGTATCGCTCGCGATACAGACAACCCTGCAATCCCAGATTCAAAGCTTTTCTAAATTTTCTCTAGCCTATTCGAATTTCCCTGCCTATCATTAGGGTGAAGATAATGTTGTAAACCTCCATTTTCTTATTTCTATAACGCTATTTTTACTCCTGATACCTCGAGTGTATTCAAAAATTAAATTTTAATGTACAGAATTCAAAAATGTACGAAGAAGTTATTTCTGTATTAATATTATCGACGCTATTATGGTTTCCATGATACATTTGTTTCGTAATGCTATTTTGAATTGTCTTCGGTCTACTAGAATAATTTAGATTCGTCACGTTTTCTGCATTCAATTAAAACACAAGTAAAACAGTTGTCACTACATTAATATCAGAAATTAGATCCATATTATGTGAACATCAATGCTGCAATTTAGACCAAAAGGTGCTTTAATTGCCCTCTAACAGCCACAATAGTTTTCTCCAAAGTAAAACAATCGTCTATCTATTAAAGCAGAGATACAATCTTTTTCTATCGTTGTGCCTGAGCAGAGGAAATACAGTTTCCCCGGGGGCTCTCATTTCATTTCCTTGCAAGTGTGTCAAATTTCCATAATATCGCAAAATTCATATGCTCGCGGGACTGTAAATATCGCGAGCTGCTCGTAAAAACATCAGCCGCGATTTGCTTTTATGTCCACGTCGAATAAAGACGTTTGAAGGGATTAGGTGGGAAGCGTAAAGCTGCGCGACTGTCGGCGGAATGACAAGAATTTATAGATAGAAAGAGCACTGTTAGAATGCGACTACTGGCTGCGAAAGAGTTAATGGCGTATATGGCCGGCACGAATTTATCGATGGCTCTAGCGCGTTCCTCGTCCGTTCTGTTTCCGTCCGAATATTATGGCACCGACTTTCCACCGAAAAGTAAAATAATCTCCGGTCTCTCTCGCTGGTATTGATGACGTCGCTGCCACGTGGCCACGCAGAGAAATTCGGGACCGTTCTCACGTATCGTTGAAAAACGCGAGAAGGTAAGTCCAGCTGACTGGCGGGTCTTGTAAGTAAATAATTTTTTCCGGAAAGGATACGTATCGACACCGTCTTATACTCGAAACACGACGTGTTTTCCACTGCGCGTGGTTAACTAATTTTGCAAACATTTCGCTGTTTGAGATTCTTTTTTGGGTGTCGTTTATCGTTACATGCTATTCTATAGCACAAAATCTGCGAGCGCAATTTCGATGGATAGAGGTGAAAATGTGTACAAAAGCTCGTGTATTGTGTCACAATTTCGCCTGTTTCGAAAATTGTCCAATGCGTATGTTATTTACGTGGTTTAAAGACCGCACTGCATTCGCTCAAAGTGAAATAACGTTTAATGGATTTAAATTTACATTTTTGAAAAGGGTTTGAAGAAGATTTTCTAGTATTTGATTCAAGGATTCAACAGATTCTTGATTCCAGAAACGCGTAAGACGCGCTATCATAATCACGACCTCCACGTGTTCGACTTTCACGAGTGTTTCCCTTTCTAACAGTTACAAACATCATCTGAAATTACAGTACTTCCCCGTCCTTTATTGTCCGATTAATGTGTTCATTATGTGTGTTGCGTGACACGACTCGTGAAACGCGCGCCCCATGTTCCGTATTCGATTTCTCCCGGCCAGCTCGTGTGTCTCGTCGTTCCTACCTATTTTTCATTTCAGTTCTAACCTATATCCACCTACGATAACGGAGGAATCTGCTGATGTGTGTCATTGACAAATTTATTTCATCGATTAAATTCCTCACGAATTGAACCGACGCAACAGGGAATCCAGAACACGAAAGATTTTCCCACATTGTCATTTAAACGTGGACCGAGTGTTCTATTTCTTTATTACCTCATTGTGTGCAATATACTACTTATAATTGCGAAGAATGTTTCTTCACGTTCGTTTTCATCTTCGTCTCATAATTTAGCTTTATGTAGGCAGATATTAATTGATTTTTTGGTTGTATTTTTGGAGGTACTTTATCTAGCCTCATTGATTTTATTTGTAGTCTATTAAACGAATTCAAATTTAGTGTGCATAATCTCTCTACGTAGAGTTCGTTTCCAACTTAAATATAGTGACGATGTAAATCGTACGTTGGAGTCGCGAAATAATTATCGAAAAGATTTCCCGGGGCCGATTACGAGAACCGAGATGGTTGGTTTCTATTAATTCCAGTTGGTGTGCAATTCGCACAGTTTCCCTTTAATTGTATTTTAGCAGCTGATGCAAATTGTCCAAAGTTCGAGTTAAGTTACCCAGGGCCCGTAATTGTTGTGTCGTGACTTGGTAACCTTGCGGCCGTAGCCGGGCTCGTTTCGGCGTCGGTCTCGGTCCAACAAAAATAGGTGTTTTTGCGTAACGGTACAGGGCACGAAAGAGAGGGCAAGAGAGCGAGAGAGAAAGCGATCGGAGCAACAGAAGAGCGGCGAGGTGCCGCCGGCAAACAGAAAATCCCCGCAGCAGTACAAACGTTAAATGCTGGCATCAGAGTAATTACCGGGTTTTAAGTGGAGGAAGCGAGGGGACGACAACGACCGTGACGTCGGACGAGGGTCGAAAGAAGGAACAGCATCGGCGAACGGGGTGCGCAACGGCAACACAGGTGGCCGGGCGATCGTGAAAAGAAGGGAATGGCCCGTGTACTACAGCGAATTGCTTTCTGAATACCACCATGCTCCCCGGGGAAAATTCACAGTAATATTCCACCAAACATTCTCGAATAAATTCATTTCGCAACCTGCCGCCCGAAGAATTGCATCCGTGGTCACTTTGCTCGTTGCTTTCGATTCTTCTTCACGATCAAGATAAATGGGAATGCTTATCGGTGAGTCGGAGTATCCCACAATCTTGTGCGAAGTGGGAAGGTGTTTGTATTGATACAAGACAAAATTTATTTCGGGCAGCAGAAACTATATCGGTTATTCATATTAGCTACCAAAATTTTTTCCGAACCTGCAAACACAACTAGATTTTTCGCCTCGGTATCATTCCTGCGGCAATAATAAAAAAATTAATATTCTTATCAAGAACACCTGAATTTCTCTGTTTATATATGAAGAATAATCGAAAGTTTCTGAAGTGAAATGAAGCCGTTCAAAAGAGTCAATATGATGATATCAACGTTTTTCGAAATAACACCATATATTTTTAACTTCATACAATGTACAATATGATCTTGAAATGACCATGAAGTAGAAACAGTGATTTGTTGTTTGTGGCTCACTTTATATAAAACTATAAATTATTCTTAACGGGGACAATGATCAGAACGTTCCCCAAATTCACGGTTCTGTAGTACTGAACAATTCCACTTACAACTTGATAGTATCGTTCATATTGTCAGCGCCTTACTCATTTTTAAATTTCTCTAATTCTGTATGGAGAGGGTAGCAAGTAAGAGCGGTATCGTTCGGTCCAATTTATTGAATCGGAGTTCTCTCAATACGATATACGTACTCCGACTAAATAATAAAGAACTGAGAAACCGCTCGTTCGTGGGACATTCGCCCGCACAAGCTATCGCTGGTGGCTCTTCATTCATCTCTCAGTGTCTCGCAGTTGTGCAGACATTTCGCGGGTACCGTGAATGCCAAGATGACACTGTGGCCTCGATTATTCATTACATTCGTCATGGCGTACTTACGTTAATGCGTGTCACGAAGTGGCGTGCTTTCATGATTTACGGTGCTCCAGTGTGAATAGAAGGCAAGCTAGTCCTCCTTTTGATGTATCCTCGAATGGCTGGTGATCAAAGCACGGTATAAACATGCAAGCGACAGGAATGTTCGACACACAGAGAGGGCCCATCGTGGTCGGCAGTCCATCCTGTGGTTCGCATCGTGCAGCCGGGGAGTTAAGTCTGGGGACACTTTGACATATGACTTGACACTGAACAGGGAATAAGAAGGGCACGTCTCGTCGTAGCGACGCACGGGGGCTACGTTGTTTGCGATGATTTGATGACGCTTGCGAGTCTCTGTCAAACTTCGCAATCTCCTCTTTCTTGTTTGTGTCCGTTTTGCTTTTTTCTTAACCGACTCTTGTTGTTGTCACTGGATCGCGTTGTGCATCTTCCAATATTTAAGATTCGAAAAAAATGTCGCGTATGTTGTAGTTATTCCAATACGTTCGTAAATAACTCTACACATATTGTAAATGTCTGTTTGGTACAGAAAGTGCAACAAAATTATTTTGGATAGAAGGATTTTTTTGCGAGGAAAATAGGGTTACGCGAAGTAGTTGGTTTTGTACGAATATTATAGAAAAGTGGAGGTAGAGGTGACAGCAGGGTAAGTGTAATTAGTCTGGGGAGATAATAAAAAGTTGATTGAAGAGGCGAAATTTCAAAGTTAAGGGACAATATCGTTTACTGAAGAACATTCAAGGCTAAGATTGTTTTCTCGGGAGCTGACGGCATTCCCGACGAGCGAATGGTAAATTGTTTCCCCCTGTCGTTTATTCCAGAGAACTATTGCTTTCTAGGGTATCTGGAATCCATTAACGCCAGACTATGCTACTAATTGGCACGTTTCTATAACGGCGTGTTGTTAAAGAGATTGTACAGCGATAATCGCAGTTAAATTGTCGCGTAACTCTTTAAATTATCCTGTCCCGCTTGCTCTAACGTCTCTTACGCTCTGCTGTCTAGCTTTTCTTCGTTTAATTAATTGGCCAGAAACTTTCAGCCGTCCGACCCATCTCTCCTACTCTGCCTCTCTTGCTCTTCTGTTCTCTCTCTTTCTAATTATTCGTTCCTTTCATTCCCGAAAGAACAGCGGAGAAAGAGAGAGGAATGGGAGAGGGAGATGAGAGAATATAGAGGCAGGCAAGGTCGAAGCAGCCGGACAACGAAACGAAACACAGGACAACTTACTTGTGCCGAGGTATAAAGCAGAAGCAACAGAGGAGCCTATTCACACTCGCTTATTATACAGAAATAATGACCGTTGAATCAGAGTACAAGTGAAAGTAGCTCGAAGTCCAATGGCAATTAGAGACTCCCCTTTTTGCCCGGTCTAATAGGATTTCACTCGTTAGCACGTTATCGGCTGGTTCCGAACTCATCGCCGAATACCTACCTCTTCAGCGCCGGAAATGTTTACTCTGGCGAGTTGCAGTCGCGTCAGAAAAATGATATGTGATATACCATATTCTTAATAGTGTGTAGCAAAATAAATTAAATTCAACCCCTGAGCCCTGCTCAGGCCATTTTATCGTAAAATCAAGCAACTCCTTGTAATCGTTCTTCGCTGCAATGGTTAATTGAATGTTAACAGATAGACTCAATTTAATTCTGAAGATATATGTGACTGAATGTCTTGAATAATAGGGGTTGTTTAGACTGAAGGAACAATAAAGAACATTTTAATAGAAAATGTTTATTATGCGATTAGAGTGGTCCATAAGTGGTGCTTGCAATACCAGCAATGGATTATTTCATTTGAACAACTGGGAACGTTGCAGCTAGTGAGCGCGAGAAAGCCGTACAATTCCGTTCAACATTTCGCGAATTTTGACGCGCACATCGCAACCGATTAGCGGATGGCGTAGAGAGCGGAGGGACCGGGCGCGAATAAAACCGACGAAAGATACTCGGGGTAAGTGGTTCAATTACTCGGGTGGAGGCGAGCTCGCGTCTGGTAGTCGGTTCCGCGATATTAACCGGGACGTGGCCCCGATAGATTTAAATTTCTTCGTCGGAGATCTGCGAAATTTGTCTGGCAGGTGGAAGCCGCTTAGAGACGTAGCCTCGGAGAGGAAGAGGGTGAACGAGGACGACAGCCCGGGTGAGATAGAGAAACCGTGGGTTCTATAGGGTTCGAGAACAAGGGTGGTTGAATCCCTCAGCGCCACGTCGTAGCTCATATCTGCCGCAAAGGGACGTGGAACCTGTATGCCAGAGGAGGGGGAGGGTGGGACGGTGGGGTTACTCTGCGGGTTGTAAATTAATGGTTAGACCGTGGCACGGGGGGGTTCGTCCTAAGGGTTCTGCTTGATCTATGGACGGCGTGTGTGCCAGGTCAAACTGGTCTTGCCCGCTCATACGAGCTCAGAGGATTCCTGCTACGAGCGAAAATTTCTCTCTTTCCTCGATCGGCTTGAAAAATCAATACCCTTTTCTGTGTATGAGAAGGACAAGTCTGCGGACGATCGCAAGGCGATCGGCCAGATTTTTTGGCGCGTTTAAACTTAAACGCGCTATCTGTCTCGGGAATCGGCGCCGTGGATATTCGACGAGGATACGCGAGCTGAGCTCCAGGCATCCACGTCTTTGAAATGCAAAAGCGACGCTCGATTGAGACCTTTACGATTTATTCGAGCGGGCGCCACGACCGCGAGCTGATCCTGGGAACGATCAGCTCGGTATTCTAAAGCAGTTAACTCCGAGAACCGAAGTCCTGGAAACCTAGTCCACGTGGAAACTCCAACGCTTCGCGTACTCTCGCCTGGTTCGACGGTTCTGCCTTCGCCTGTCTCGGGCTTTGAGCTGGTTTTCGAAGTACGCCGGATTTAAAGAATCGTGGGTTGCGGTATTATGGTGTGATCGCAGTCTGGATACAATTGCAATCCAATATATTTCTAGGCTAGTTCCAAGTTCGAAATTAGATACTATAATAGGTGCTCTAAAATTATTACGAATTAGTGGAGTTAGATTATTTCGAATTAGTATTATTTGAAACAAATTACTTCGCATACAACGAACATTTTTCAAACTATAATTCCATAATCCATGACGCATTTGAAATCGCAGCTTTGATTTTCCCGATGGGCCAATACATACGACAAAATCACAACAATGACATAACAGCCCTCAGAAAGTATCAAGAAGCTATCGTTATTCCAGCAGGAATGAATCAAAATCCTCATTTCGGGTGATTCGGCGTCCCACCACGATCCAGAAGCGAAAGAAAGGCGGTCGCGAGATAGAGAATAGAATGAGTGGCGTCTAGAGGAGGAACGAAGCGTTCTCGTATCGACAGCCTCATTTCCTGCTTCGAACTTATCAAGACAAATACACGGTGAACACGCTCTCCCGTTCTTCCAGCCACTCTAGCGATCGGAAAATATCTCTAATGAACAAACTATCCGATTTGAGCTCCCGCAGCCCTGCCAACCGCATAGCGCTACGGTGCCGGCACCACGCTCTCCCTCCTCCCATCAGCCCCCGGAGAAGGTTGGAAGTCTTCGATAACCAATCTCAATTTCAGCGCGATGTATCCGTTACGTGGTGGCTGGCTCCCATTTCGGCTCCTCCCTTCTTCTTTCCACCTTTTTTCTGCCCGTTCTCCATTGCCGCTTCGGAGAGAGAGAGAGAGGTGTTCGTTGTCTGTACCGTTTGGTTTATTAGAACCGTTCGGGAGGTTCTCTTTTTCTCTCCTCCGGCTCTTTCCCTCGTCTCCGGTTGCCAGGTAACCTGGATACGTCCTCCTCTTCAGAGAAATCAACGACACACCGCCGCGTCGCACCGCGCGAGATATCGTTCCTTTCGCGAAGAGAATTAATCGGCTCCCGACAAAAAGATTTTCGGTCGCGGTAGAAATTGAATGGCCATTGTCGAACGTCCGGGACAAGGTAGAAATGGAGCATGGAGAGAAGCTCTTCAGCTCCCGTGAATAGGGACAATTTTCTCGAACAAGCATTTGAAACATTAATATGAAATCTACCCGCTCTCGAGACACGTAATCAAAATTCATCTGTAACCACCATCAGCCTCTCTGTGTCTTTAACTTCTCTATCCCTCTCTCTCTCTCTCTTCTCGGCGAGGCATTCTCCAATCAATTCGCTCCCCATTCAAAACGGATAACCATGAATTTTCTGCGCAATCGAGGGACGTCCGACGGCAGTCAGCAAGAAAGCAATTTTAAAATCGCGAATCGCCGATAGTTTCTCCGATTACTTCAATCACCGGCCCGTTCATCTTACCGGCAGAAAATCCCATTACCCCCCGGGTTCGACTGGATGCGCTCGCCCTGCAACGAAAGAGTGTGCCGGATTACGAGATTCGTCGCCTGGCAGAATCAAACTTAATTTGCGTGGCCTGTTTCCTATACTAGGGAGCAAAGTTCACGCCCCTGAAAGTTTCCTTCCCCGAAATTTCGCTGTTGCATTTCGGGGAAGAACGCGCGCGAAACGCTGGAGAAGGAAAAGAAACCGGAAGGACGTCGAAGCGAGAAGAACACGAAGCTGTATAGCCGCCGCCGGGCAATCTGTTAATTCGATCATAAATCGTCGTTAGCGGAAAATTTAGTTGGAACTTACCGGGCGATAATTACACAGGTTTTGCAGCGGCTGCCTCGAAAACGTACCGAGACGGAATAGAATGGGGAAAACCGGCAAGAGAGGTGATTCGGCGAAAGGGGGTGCAGGAGAGACGGTGGCTGAAGTAGAATTTATTGGGCGATAAGCGCCCTGCAACTTTCTTCCCTTACGATCGTCATTCTTTATCAGCCCACTCGTGGTCGACACCAGCGTATCGAGGCCGGGATACTAGGCTTTATGAATCGGGATTATTAAGGTCCTCCCAGGACCGTAGATCTTCCGTTCCTGCGCCGTGCCTCTTGCCATCCGCCAAACGCCGATGAAAACGTCGCCGTCGAGCACTTCTGGTCTTCTATCTTCATGGCGGTGCATCTTCCTCTTTCTTTTTGAATTCGTTGCTTTCTCTATTCCCTTTCTTCTCTGGTGAAATCTATATCCACCTTGGGAAACTGATTTGTAAAAACTGGCGACATTGTTCCTCTTTCTCTGAATTTTTGTAGGATTCTACTATTCGCCTGTTTTGCCAATGATGATCACTCTTCTCCTTTTTGAATTCGTTGTTTTCCTATCTCCAGTATTTTCTCGGGAAATCTATATCCACCCTGGGAAACTGATTTGTAAAAACTGGTGACATTGCTTCTCTTTCTCTGAATTTTTACAGGATTCTAATATTCGCCTGTTTTGCTATGATTTGCTCCGCGTTGAAGTATCGAGGATGTGGAGATTGGCATACGTGAAATAGTATGGATCCACAGGAGTAAATGGTCGAATCCAGACGATGCTCAAAAATGTGTCGTGGTATAAATCACGGGTGATGTACAACTGGGGCGAGATGAGTTTCAGGGGAAGTTAGCGGAGGGTGGATGCGGGAGCCCTTAGACCACTTACTATGTAGGATTTTGTCATAAATCAGAAGAAATATAGTTTCGTATAGATTGCTTTTCACGAGTTAACCGATATAACCACCTTGCTGTAATTCTCTCGCGGGCACTTGGCTACGGGGAGATAATGGAATCGATCGTACGAGGAACACCTATAAAGATCATTCAATAAGAGAGAACCGAGGTGCCTTCAAATTATTTAAATAATTTTACCCCTGTTTTAATTATCCAGGTCACAGGATGAACTAAAAATTTATTATTATACTGAATATTTCTAAAATCGGCAAGTAAATACAGTAAATACAAATAGTTGAACGGAGTAAGTTTAACTGTAAAAACCAAGGAAGTCGATTTTCACGAAAAAATTTCTGAAAATAGGTTTTGTCCTTGAAAACACCATCCTACGATTCCTCATTGGCCTATGATTCTTATTGGACACAGCAAAGTCAAGAGCGTCGCTAATGGCAACACGTTCAGCTGTGATCATAGAAGGTTCTTTGTTCCAAAAACTTTGCGGTTCAAAAATTAAACAGGTAATGCATTCTCAGGAAATTGAGCTGGCACTGCGGTAAAGTTAACGAACGAGTCGTTAACAATAAGGAACGGTTTATTATTCGCAGTAACGCGAACAATGTTAACCCCGGTCGGCCGTCGTATCCAAGGGATATCTTCGAACTTCCGTGTTACCCGCAATGAGAACGCGGTTGAAGGGAGCTCGGTCAAGCTTACCCGCTGGTTATAAGGTTTTCCGGTGATAGGCGAGCGCGTGGTCGAAACTACCGCGGGAGCGATGGATGGGAAAGGTGCTGAGTAATTTATCAGGGTGCCTGAAAGGCGTGGGTGGCGATGGTACGAGTTCCCGTCGGTAAACGCGTAGATCTCGGAGTGTAGGTAGCGTGAAAGTCTTATCTTGACCAGCGGGGGTTCCCAGGGGTGTTCATAACCCCCAACGCAACGATAATCCTCTTAGATTCATCGTGACCTCCACGAGAACGTCATAAATCTGGTATCTGTTACTCGTGAACATAACATCGGGGGCTCGAGGACAACTGATTTCGTGTACACGTTTGCTCGGCTTGAACTTTCGCTATAGTACCCTACCACTGCTGCTACTGGTGCTGACAGGGTGCCCCGCCGCAAACTAGTTCGTTACTTCTGATTGCTAGCAGAGCGTGAGCCGCATGAACTTGGCTATTCCGATTGTGGAGAAACGGATCTGCGTCGATTAGATCAGATTTGCTACAGTTAGTTTGCCTTGACCAATACGATTTTCAATCACTGAAAAATGTGGTGCGTCATTGAACTGTGCTGTTCTTCTTGTCGATTTTTCATATTTATCATCTTGATAAGTTGAAAGGGTACTTCACACATTTTTACTGTTCAATTTTTATGTAGGAGTAGTACATCTTAAGTTCTCAATTTTTTATCTTCTAAAGGACTATTATACTGTCGCTGTTAAGCGAAGATTTACAATTATCGTCCTTTATGACAGGTGAGACTAGTATCTATATTGATCAAATAGTGTTCTCGTTTCGTTGAAAAATGTAGCAAGTCTATCTAATTTTCTTGTAAAATGCCTTAGGGCAATTTGATCATCCCCGATGTGTCCAACAACTCCAAACCCCAGTTACACAGGGGTAAGGGGTTACAAGGGGTAAACCTTTACGAACTGTGTTAATCGGACATCGGATGAAGTTCCTTGCCGAAAGAAAAAATTGTGGATAGTTTCGGAGTTCGTACGAAGACCGGAAGTCACGAATATCCGTGAACAGGGTACCGCTTCTCAGTCTTCTTCGAAAGGGTTTTGCTCGACCTCTTTCTTCGGGTCGCGTTCGATGGTGTTCCGTGTTTCACGGCGAAAACACGCGATTCCCGCGTTAACTCCCACAGAGCTCAGCGGGTGTCCTCGCTCTTGGACTCGCATTAACCGAGCTCCGCGTATTCTCCACCTTGCCAGCCACCCTTCAAGTATCTCTCCATTCCTACCCCGTCGGTTTTCTGCGGTGCCAGGGACGTGCAACACATCGAGCTACCCTTCTGCTATCTCGACCTCGGCTGGCCCGTATGTATGTATGTACCTACTACGTGCGGGCATCTATTCACCCTCATTTATTCTTCGCCTAGTCGAGCATAGTCTCTCGAGGCCTTGCAGATGTGACCGGCCGTTTAATAACGCGTGCACGCATCGACCGTTGAATTTAGCCCTACGGAAATTAAGAGTTTACCACGGTTAATCGGCAACGCCCACGGACACGCGATTTCTAGCACGTATTCTTGCATTATTCCGTGACGACGTGCACGGCCGACGGTTTGAATAATTCGCGGGAAAGCCTCAACCTCTTCCTCCTCTCTGTCCCTCTCCTCCCACTCTCTTTCTTTCTCTCCTCTGCTCTCGCAACGCTCTCGCATTGACAGTGACAGTCGCTGTGGGAATTCCAGATGAACATGAATGTTTGAACAAAGGCACAAAAGTGGACGGATAGAACTGCTATGCTTAGTTTTTTGCGGTAAATGCCTGATACCCCGGGCTCTTTTATTATCACGCATGTCTGTGCCGGACAAAATTCACTCTACTGTCGATCGTTTAAATACTTTTAAATCGCCTTTTGACCGTTTGATTTTTCTGTTTTCGCGAATCGACTGGAGTTTTTCGAAAGCGAAGCGAGTGCAAAAATGATCCTATCCGATTTTCTGTTGCACGGTTTCCGTCTCAAACGATTAAGTGGGTTGCGACTCAAAACTATTGAACGAGTCGATTTGTAGATAAATATTTTTCAGTTTGATCCAGAATGTGAACTTCCTTTTATATTTTTAAGTGAAATATTAGTGTTTCACATGGTTCAATTTCTACAATTTATGAAACAATATTTATTTCATATTTATTTATTTTACCACCTAAATATCTCTGTCGGTCACAAGAATACGAAAAATATTTTCTACGCAATTTATGTACCGATTGACGATTGTACGGCAAAGAGTATATGTACATTGCTGAAAAGAATATTCGTCCGTTCGCCGGTGGTATTTTTTATTTCGTTCGACGAAAGGAATTCATTCCCCTGTCCGATGGAAAAGTCTATTAAAAAGAGGAGGCCAAAGTTCGGCTGTTCGGATGGAGTACCGAAGTCTTTCGCCAGAGTTCTATTCCAGAGATCCTTAATTTATAATTGGATTTGCGGCATTTTCCTCCTTACTGAGATGTCGGGTATTGAGGTTGACCGGCTCCGTTCCAGATTCCCCCGTTGAAAATAACCAATGGAATTAGTTCGCAGGTAACTGCTCTCTAATTCTGCTTAATTAGTGTAGCATTCGACTGAAGGCAACAACTGCCGCGGAGTTGCTTGTTTAAGCGATACTGACCCATTATTCCATCGAATCGATTCCATGGGTTTGCGTATTCACGTTCGGAATCGGCGAAAGTTGCGATCTCCAAAGAAACTGATCGCGCGAAACGGTTCATCGGAATGTTTGTTTTTATTTTTTACTTTTACACACATACTTTCAGTATTTGTCCGAAATCGACGAATTATTTAACATAGAAATTAGAGTTACAGTGGAATTCAACTTAGCCGAGGAATCGGTTCGCATAATGAGAGTTCAGCTACGAGGTAGTAAATTGGATTTAATTATAAATCATAATAATTTTATAGAAAATTTTAACTCTTAGCACTCTGCTTGCGACTCAGACTCACTACCAAAAATTGCTGCACCATTATTGAGAATGTTGGTTACAGTACTAAATATTTTGGTGTCCAATCAATTACTAAACATTCAAGTATTGCATGAGGTACATATTATATCAATTTCGTATCTACAAAATGAGAAAAATCATATAGAATAGAATTATTCTAGGTGGGAAGAAATATTTAATTTGCGAGTTAAAAAAGCTGAGAAAAGGGTTGATATTGGAGGAAGAATACCATTAAAATTTCTGACGATGGTTAGCATAAATCCGACTGTATTTCAAAGAAATCTAAATCCAGCATATTAAAATAAAGATTTCAGGAAGCTATAAACAATCCAGCCTGAAATAGAATCGCGGAGTCCACTTTTCATCACGATGTACACGGTATCACAGGAAGAAAAGGACGGTAAATTATTTGATTACAGAGCTCATGAAGAACTGCGTCGACTATTAGGCGCCGTCATGGCAGTACGCTCATTTATGCCGGCACCTTCGGCAACAAAATGTTTACGCAGTCGAGAATCATGTTAAGGGGAAGAAAAAAGCTGAGACAGAGATCAGCGGGCACCGCAGAATTTTCCATTTCCCGTTCGACTCAAATACCATCGTGAAAAGTTATAACTTGACACACCTCATAAAGAAACGAAGGGAAACAGAGAGCGCGACGAGTCGTCATCACGCCGGTGCTCAAAACTTGTCGTTCGCCGAACAAATAGTCACCGTTCCGACGCTACGGAAAGACAGGACAACAGGCGAGCATAAGGGTTTACGGTGTTGCAGCGTATCCCGCGCGGTTGCCGCCACCATCTAACGTCAGTATTGCAACGGAGGCCCGACCGTAAAACCGCGCTGTTAAACAGTCGATAGCTCTGAAACGATGTACGGGCTTTCCATAAACTTCCTTTGCGTCGTGTCTACTGCACGGTGATATTCGCGGGAAATGTCAAGAAAAGTTTGTCTGTACTTGCCGAGGTAATTTAGTAAGGGAAGTGTCGTGTCAGGGAGCGTGTTACGTCGGGTAATATAAGGCTGCTCGAACTTCCCGCAGCAACTTACCGAAGAATTCCTGTTTTACTATGGTGCGGTTCCACCCCTAATCATTCGGATTACTAGTTGCGATTGCCGAGCCCCGAGATATCAAACAGCGCAATCTCGGATCGGAATGATCGAATTTAAAATTCGAACATTTTCTGTCCAACATGCCCTCTTTTACTGCCAGGCTCTTCAAAACAAAAGTAACATGTCAATATGCTTATTAAATCAAAGCAATCGCCAAATTTAACCTGGTTCATAGTCTGCTAACGACTTCTAGTACAAGGTGATTTGTAACTCGAGGTGGGGATTGTCGTGGTTACGCAGAAAAATAGATCGACACTTGGAATCACTACACTTCCGTCCATCTCTAACAGTAAAAATTCATTTCAGCAATCTAATCGAATACCGTGTAAATAAAAACTGTATACTCTTAATCAATCCGTGGTGCATCCCAAGTGGAATGCACCGATGCGTACAGCACCTGTGACCGCGTTCCTGTTTCAGTTATGTCGCGGCTCCGTATTCATAAGCGCGATATTAATAAGCGGCGTCTGGCGTGTCGACGTTAAAAGAGACTTACCGAAAAGCAAAGAAACTAATAGGAACGGTGCGAAAGTGAAGGAGCTAGCCAGACGGACGAGCAGACAGGAGGCCAGGCTGCTGGAAATCGAGCGGGAAACGCGGGCGTCTGCAAAAATCGGCGCGCCTTGGCGCGATCGTGCAACACCTGGTGGAACACTTGCGAATTCTGTTTCCGTGGAAATTCGCTTGGGTGCCGCGATCCTAATGCGTATCGTTAGACGGTGTTTCTGGCCTCTTTCTCTCTCTCTTTCTCTCTCTCGCTCTCTGTGTGCGTGTACAGGCGCGCATGAGAATCCGCCACGTCATTAAGCAAATCACGCGGGGCCCCAGGTCTGCCGGAAATTTAATGGGTATTCGCTCCATCGAGCACGCCAGACAGCGGTTTCTTGTTTTCTCTTTCTCTGGCCAACGTTACCGAGGTCCCCGCAGCCGGTACTTCCGCCCAGGTACGTTGCCCCGCGAACGCGATAAATTATACGATTTTACTTTTTGCAAACCGGGCGACGGCGTTCCCGCGATTTATAGACCACCGTTATTCATTATTTTTCCAAGATTCATAGAGGGACCGCATGAATTAGCTGTTCGAGGGCTGATCTCCTTTCTTTTCGACTGGAGAGTTATTTGTTTGAATAAATTCTCGTTAATGATCCCACCCGGAATTCAAATTGCAGAGACTCGCGGTTGCGAAACCCCATACGTCAGACTATCAGTGCGATTGTGTTTTTTTAACTCTCAAGTTGGTAATTAAACGTTTTCCACAGTGTTCAATCAGCTTATCGTCCTCGTAGATGTACCTAACTGCCGAAGCACATATTTGTGCCGCTATAAAACAATGTAAAATTATTCAAGGAACACTATTTATACTAATCATTTTGTATTTAGTGTAAATTGTTTTAGTGTAGGTACGTTCATCGTCGAGAAAACTGATGAAAGTGATGTTTAGTGTTTACGCTTAAAAACAAATAGACACGATGACAAAATAAAATTCGTATAAAAAATTGGTATGAGTAAAAACTATAGCTTTGGCATCCCATGTCTTTCCTGGCAAGAGTGACATAAAAGAACAACTGTAGAAGCTCCGAGTATTTGTTATGTTAACAATAACAATTACATTGCCTTTAAATTATGTACAACTCACGAACGTTTGTTTCAAGCCCTCAGGACCCACACGCGAGGCACAGAACATTTAGTCCCTGTTCGTGAACCGATCCCGCCAAGAATGCGGGGTCTCGAACTTTCTCAATTTCGCGGCGGCAGGTAATCTTTTAAAGACCGTTTCCCGTAACCGTCGGCTTCTAAATTTAATTGCTAATTCTCGGACAGTATTAAGAACCACTCGGTGTAATTTATTCATGGTCGAAAGGCTGCTGGTCGGCGGGGGTGGCCCCATGGCGTTATGACTTTGCGCGGGCTCGGTTTCGGTCGGCGGCTAAGTTAGTCCGGAAATTGTACGTACAACTTCTAACGACTCCTGTCGTTATTTCTGACCAAGTGTAACAAGAACATTGTGCTAGCGTACGGGAACATATTCGGGAACAAGATAGTCGGCAAGTTCGGTAACTTTAACAGGCCGGAGCTCCGCGTGCCACGTACTCCGCTCGTGTCTTTACGGCGTTCCAGCCTCTGGTTGTGTCCGAAAATTTCACGATCGATCGATCGCTTACCTAAGAGAGCGAACTGGCTGGGTTCGGGAACGAATCAGGGGGTGGGTGGACCGGCAAGAATTCGTGACACACCGTACTTTGTCACGTAATTAAATCCGCGATAGCTGGAACGAGCTGTTCCGCAATTTATCGGCCGCCTCCTCCACCTCCTCTAGCAAAAACTATCGCGAATACGACCATCCCCGGCTATAGTTGGAATATCGTGGCATTCGGCCGCGTTCGAGAGCCCCCGCAATCCTATATAAGTTCCCGGGGACAATGAAAATTAGCCGCGACAGCTCGGCTTCAACATTTTAATTACGATCGACCTGGAAACCCTTGCGCGTCAGCAGTGGCGGAGAGCACCGCTCCGCGCCGCGGCGAACCACTGTCCAGAACTGTCTTCCATCCAGGTATTTAGTAGAGGTATTTTCAATATTATTTAATTCGTGGGATTGAAAAGTTGATGTTGCGAACAATTAACCATTGTTACGTGGTTCCCGTGAATCAACACGTGGACTGTCGCGTTGGTCATGACTGGATAACACAATTGTTTTCTTGGGTAAATTAAGTTCCGTCGTAACATAGTCGTGCACATTGAATTTCGTTAGAATTTTTGCAATTTAAATGCTACCGGGGGACAACGTCTGTACACAGTCCAATATTCCAAGATGAATGAATACGACACATTTCTATATATTAGTGCTCGGTTCCTTGAATTTGGATATCAAAAAATCTTGATTACCTGGACGGTATGGTATCTAACGTTTATACTGTTTAACCCTTTAGGAACGACGATGAGTTGCTAATTTTCTTCTGTATGGTCAACGTTGTATGCTGATACAGATTCTGTCTTCAGATTCTAGTAAGCGGATACGGTTGAATAAAATTTTGTTCTAAAATTCACTTGCAGATTCTTCTACAACGAAATTTGGGGTAGGCGGCTGTATAGTAATGACCCAGAAAATTTACGATAATCCCGGGCACCGATGTTAGCGTTGCCAAGCGAGCGGTCGCCGATATACGAAGGGCGGTGGGAAATTTTTCGCCGTCTCTTCGCGGCGCTCTAACCGTCCAGCAGGCCGCTGATTTAATTAGTAGAATTACTCCCCGGACAGCGGCACGAAACATGGCGAACTAACTTAACAGCGGGTCAGCGACAATCTATCCCGCATACAAGCCAGCCAGGCAGCGAGCTAGCTGGCCAACGCGCAGCGGGCCGATGCACGCGCGGTCAGCATGGACAGAGATGGACGTGCATAAACACGAGGCGTGTGCAGCGAGCGCAGTCCGGTGGCTGAGTTAGTTTGCAAATACCTGGTTGGAAGATAGTTCTGGACAGTGGTTCGCTGGCGCACGTAGCGGCATGGAACTCGACCGAGCGACCGGTTAACCCGCGGCCTCTCTCTACGGCGCCATTGCTGACTCGCGAGGATTTCCAGGTCGATCGCAATTAAAATGTTAAGCCGAACTATCGTGGCTAATTTTCATTGTCCCCAGGAACTTATAGAGAATACCGGGGGTCTCGAACGCGAACGAGTGACACGGTGTTCCAACTCTAGCAGAGGATGGTCGTATTACGATAGTTCTTGCTAGCGGAAATAAATAATTAAGTCCTCGTACTCGTATTTTTTTTTTTATTAGAAAATCTCACATGAGATTTATTTCAACATAATAAAGGAAACATAGTACATTGTTGCAGAAAATGAAACTGAACATACATAGTAATATGATAAAACATGAAAACAATAATGCATAAGAGATAAATCGCTTAAATCTTAAGGCCACAGCTTTTAACTCGTTCTCGTATTCTTGTGTCTTACTCATGATCTCACTTTTTAACCCTGAAACAGTAAAAGGGGTTATTCGTGTCCGGACGTCTGCGAACAGTTTTTAGAATTTACATGTTTAACTTCATGAAATTTACGATGTCAAATATTTTATTAAATTAGTTGTCGAAATCATTGTGACAATCTCCAAGTAGGACGATCGAAGGTACTAGATGAATATTGTTAGATTTGATAAAGAACTATAACTCACTGGAAACTGCGTCAGTCATGAATGACCCAGTTTTGCAGTTCGAGTGTATTTGTGAATTTAACGAGCATACCATATTACCACACGGTCACAAAAAAAAGAAGAGTTATATTGTATCTGAATTCTTGCCTGTGTGACGATCAAAGAATTGAAGGTATCAGTCGAGTCTAGTCTTGTTCATTTCATTGTTAGAATTTAGCGTAACATCTAATTGTTCAAGAAAATAAATTAATTGTTACAGAACCCTCATTTCTCGATATAGAAAATTTTCAATTTTGGATAAAGATAATCTACAAATTATCACGGTTGAACATTAATGTATAGCGATTCGAAACCGCTGTTACGCGATATCCGAAGCTATGAATGAAGGAAGAAGCTGAAGTTTTAATCGAGTAACGCGGTAAATTGGCGGGAAATCCGCAGAATTGTCTCATTAATTAGAGCGGCGGGGCGTAATAAAAATTTTCGTCGTGGAGTATTTAAAGCGAGTCGCGCCTCGCGTGCCCCAGGAAGGACAAAGGTATTGCGAAAATGGATGAGCGTTCCATTATACGCGGTGGTGGACGGAGGATCGCGCGTCACGAGGGTTGGAGAGGGTGCAACAGGGGTGGTTCTGGCGCAGGAAAGCGAAGAGATAGAGACCGAGAGAGATAGAGAGAGAGAGAGAGAGAGCCAGAGGAAGGGGGTGGTAGAGAGATTCCCGGAGAAGGGAGAATAAAGGGTGGGCCGACGGGGTTGGTTACCTGCGCACAATTACAGTAACTAATCACATTGTTTTCGTAGCAACGACACAGCGTAATACGTCATAACATCCTTGCCCAACCTCCCATCACGACCAACCACTGATCCTTTACTTAACCCCGACACGAGCGTTCGCCCGATGCGCTTGGAAACTGTTGGACCACATGACAGGGAAGTAGGAAATTTGTGTTGGCTACGGTCAACGCGGCGGCTCCTTGTTCACTACCGTGACAGACGGACGCGTATGCGTGACACTGTTTGCTCTGCCGTCCATAAGTCACCTAACGTTCGATTGTTACCGGGATAATGTGAATCCCGGGCAAATGCGATTTCTTGCTGCGATTGCTGCATCAATTATACACAATCTTCACAATTGCGAGCCAGTCGAATTCCTTTATTTTTAATGTTCATCTATTCCTCGAGCAATAATTTGTTGAATTAAACAGAATTCACAAATACCATGTAGTATCCGAATACTGGAGATGCATATATTTACAAATAATACTCTTAATTTTTCCCAGATAACGTCGACTAAATTTGCATTAAAAGTAACACTTTTCAGAGTAAATGCAATCAATCTTTCAAGATAAACCCTAGAAATAATTCTCTGCCACAAAAGCTTAATAGTGAATCATAACGTGTATACCCGAATAGACTGATTGATTAGGAACAAGAAAGAGAAACATAATTGCACCAAAACAATTCTAAACAATTTCATGCAACATTTAATGCAGCATTGAAAATAATTTCACCAGAAGTTCTCTTCCACAAATGGTTGATAGTGGGCAATATGCAGACGCAAACACAATGACAGGATCCAAAGCATAACAAAGAAAGATTGTGTAAAGAGACGTCCAATTAATCACCTGGAGTGTAAAACTGCGCGTTTGCAGGCTCGAAGGTAGGGGATGCATGTCACAGTGGTTTATATTCGGTGCTGGCTAATAGTCTGGATCTTTATTGACCGAGCCCGCGTATCTCTTCCGCCATCATTGCATTCGTAAAAGCCGAAAGTCTGTCGGTCGTGTTTGTGCGGCGCGTTACTGCGAACAGTGGTCTCAATTAACAAATGTGCTCGCGCGTTTCCGTGGCGCGACGCGTATGAAAAACTAGCGGACCGAAATGTATTTTAAACACGCGAGAAATTGAAACGGATAAATTAAACGTGACAGCGCAAACTGTACGGAAAAATAAATTCCTTTTTTCCCCCTGCCAGAGCAGAGCAGCGGCGACCAAACGAGGAGTCTGTACGCGCGCGCGCGCGCGCATGTACGCTTGTGCTAGGCTTTCGCTCGCTCGTGTGCAAGCGACTCTGTGTCAACAAAGGGTAGACAAACCGAACTGAGCAAACGTGGCGGATACGCATTGGTTTCAGTTCTCGCGCCTCTATTTTTCCTAGTTTTTCCGCCCCTCTCTCTTGTTTCATATACTTCCTCTTCTCTCTTTTACCGTATATGTATCTGCCTACGTCTGTATCCGTGTCTGTCGTTGTGTCTATTTGTTTGTGTGTGTGTGCATGTTTTTTCCCAATCTACCCTCTCGTCGAGAGTCGGGCTGTGCAGTCTCGAGCCGCGAATTTACGGGGCGAGACTTTTAAACGACGTTTGAAAAATTCGCGGCGCGCACAGAAACCTTTCTGACAATCGGCCCGGAGAGTTTATACGCAGTTCCGCGCTCCGAGTGTGATAAAGCGAGGAAACGACGAGCTTGTTAGTATCGGCGATTACGAGATCGACAGCATGCGGTCATCAAGCGCCTTTTTTATTACAGTCGTTTTCACGTCGGCCTCCGAGAGAGTTCACCCGGTTATTCTAGATTTTCGCAGCGGTAATCCGACGATTTATTGATCTATAGACTCATTCATTCGCAAACATTGCATCACGGCTTGTGTTGTTCCTACGTCATTTTTTTCCTATCGAGCTTCGTACGTCGAGCTAAATTGGTTGTTGGATTTCGCTTAGGCCCTTCTACACACATCCGTTTCTCTAACGTGCGGTGACCGTGCGGTATCGGAACTGCGTGGGCTGAAATATTATGGATTCAATTAGACGCTGCACATTTGTTTGAATCGTAGTTGTGGTGCCACAATACAATATTTACCGTACGGTTGTCGCACGTTAGAAAAACGTTGTGTGTAACGGGCCTTATACTCTGTTTCCTCTGCCATCGTATTGTTCGCTCACTTCGTTACCTGCGAACAGTTTCCAATTTTTGTGAACACCGAACGACGCGTGCGCCCAACAAATGTTGTTCGGCCTCGCAAAATTGATTGTCCTGCGCTCCATTTTCTCTTTGATCACAAATTTTCCTGACTTTACAACTTTAACATATTCAATATTTACATCGCTGTTGCACAACATTCTGTACAACCAGTTCTTTTACAATGATCGATTGTTGCTGGCAGAAATAGAATAGTATTTTAAACCTTCTGTAAATAGTCAACAGTTTCTACGTTATTTAAGAACATTGCAGTCACTAATAATGTCAACACTTAGTTTCATGTCCTGTAGAAAAATACATAAAATACGCAGTCTGATTGTGACCACTGCAAAGAACATATAAATGCGTCGCAAATAGTGAACGAAACAAATCAGTTAGGTCCAATTTGTAGTTTATCAAAAACAGCATAAAGACGAGACAACAATGGTAGCAACGAACGAAGCGTTCGGCGTGGCTAAATTGAACCGTCGGAAATCGGTGCATAATCGGTGGCAAAACCCTCAAGTAGACTGCGCAAGATGTACTTTTCCGTTTTAATAGATTCTGACAGGACGACAGGTAAATCCGGGCTGGAATCGGCGGGCAGCCGCTCAGCGAGAAGGGGTGGGGTTATGCGTGAGAGAGGGGTGGGTAGATGCGATTAGGTATCGTTCGCATTAACGACTGCACGTACGGGGTCGGCATCCTACGAATCAGGCTAGTTACATCCGTTCCATGACGTCATCGGTTTCGCAGGTTTGGTCAATCAGTCGAGCGGTCTACGTCAGATTCGTAGCCGGCAGTCTGGCCACGAATAATCGCGTTATCCTAGCGATTCTGATTAGCGACGTTAATTAGAGAATAGCGATGACGCGTTGCGCTGTCGAGAGCTTTCGGTGCCCGATGTTCGGTTCCCAGGCGCTAGCCTTCCATTTCGCGGAACTTAATTATCCGATTATTCTACCTACGGAGCGCCACGCCACGCGGCGCCGTCCATGCTGCCATCCGTGCACTGTCTACTCTCTCTTGTTCGCTTTCCCTATTCGATCCACAAGCTTGTTGCCATCCACGCTCTCTGCGCCCAGGTATCTCTCGATTTGTTCGTCCCACCGTCCACGCAGTCACCTTTTCCACTCGCAAGCTCGATGTCGAAGCTCGATCGAATCGCTCGATCGATGTTACTTGTCCGGTGCTTTGGTTCCACGGAATGTTACGATACCGAAGGAAGTTGATCTTCTATCAGCAAGTCCGACATGCTTCTAGCTTCCCGACGCGAAACATCGGCGTGTTTTTCTATCATTTCAATCCCTCGTTCAAGTGCTTCCTATTATTTTTGATAACCTGCCCCAGAACGTCGGCTTCGAAGCTTTTCGAAAAGAGATCCTGACGTGAAGGTGGCTTTATATTACGGGTAGAATCATTTTTGGGGATCGAAATTGGTCACGATTGAATCGTTGATGTCTCATAGTCAGCCACAAAAATATGGAAACGCTGGTTAAATTTGGGGAATTGGATAAAGGAACAGAGAGAGACGTTGGGACAAAATGTCGCGTCCTACTATTACTATTTTACGCTTAACAACTTTATATCTATCGGTATAAATTGTAAAAAAACACATTCTCATTATTTAAACTCAGGAATGTGTTCATAAAATGCTGATTTCAATAAAAAATCGGAGATTCCTTCGTGACGCTATCAACCAGCTAGAATTCAGTGTAAAATCTGCGTCGATCGAATAATTACGGATTCGCCGGCTTCTCGAATCGCAGCTTTCAGTGTTCCGAAGGAAAGTCACGCATTTGTTCAGACGACGAGACGGCTGTTACGTTAAATTGCCTTTTATTTTCCCAGTTAAGTCAGCCGTTTCCCCAGAGCCGCCTGCGAGTGAAAGAGAGAGGGAGAGTGAGTGCTGGGGAGGGAGAGGGAGGGAGAGGGAGGGCGACGAAAAGGCGGCAGATACAGGCAGCCAGCGCCCGTAGGAAATAATTGAAACGTCGGAGACGTTTGATTCATTTCCCGTGGCTTTTCTCCTCATTTTACACAGAGCCCCCGCGGATTGATGTCGGGCGCCGCAGCGGTCAGGATTCCCCGACGGAATGTCCGTGGGCGATAGAAGGAAAAAGACAACAGAGAGAGGGTGAACACGGGGTGGCAAGTCGGGGGCGACAAGGGGACGGCACATCGGGGGCCGCGGAGGAGGCAGAGGCCGCGGAAGATCGCGCGATACGACATGAGAAACGTCAAAGACTACGGTATATCTGATTGGACTGGGCGTCTCGGCTCTATAGGAATGCACTTATCCGATTGGCTCTGCAATTCAGCCGTGTCAGCTTCTTCTCCCCAATGCGTCGTGCCCCCAACTCACCCCCTTGTTGCCCCCTCCCATTCCAACCATGCGACCGATAACCGTCCACCGCGCGGCTGATTCTGTTCTACGAACTTTCATATCAGATAGGATTTGAATTTCTTTAAAATATAGAGCCGACGTTCTCCCACACCTCTCGCTGCTTCTTTTTCAACTTTTTTTCTGATAATACTTCCCGAACAACGCATAAATGGGAAAGTTACCCCGCGATCCCGAGAAATTTAAACAACCGCGATTCAGCATGGAAACGCGACTCCTCGGTCGTTCTTCTGAAGTTACCCGTCCCACGATGCGTGTCCCGACCTTCTTAAAGGATTTCAGCTCGTGTCCCGGCTCTGTGGACCGCAACTCTATTGCCGTTTCATATTCAACGGCTCTCGAAGCCGCGATGTAAATGGAAAATGTATCACAGCCGTTGATGTACCCGCGGCTCGGGCGGTGTCTACGAAATATGTAAGTCCTGCGCGCTTTTCAGGTCGCCGGAAATGGTGTCCCGTGCACCTCTAGTAGCTCACCAAACTCGTACGAACAGATTATATATTTCTTGGTTCGTGCGATTTTTGAAAATCCTTGCTCTAGGATTTATATTTTGGTCGAGGATAAAATTCACCGAAATTTATATTCACAGGTTTCAGAAATGGCATCTTAAACGATACCTTTGGACTCTCGAGTTTTATTTAGTTCGTACGTCAAGGGATTAATTTTGCTTCGTTCTTTAAATTCTCTAAATGCACCGTGTATGATTGAATGAATCGCGAATGTAACCAAATTGAAATTTTTTGTAGCGTAGATCCTCCTTCCTAACGCCATGAGATCCATAGGGAGTTCCATCTTGTGCCGCTGTTTTCGAATTGACTTCGAAGCATAATCCACGACCCAGAAATACCCGTTTACGACGAATACCAGAGCGTTTAATTAGCTAAGATAATGTGTTTATCGTCGTTTCAACAATGCATCATTTCAACGCAGCATAATATGCATGCCGGATGCCATGAAGCCAACTATAACCACCTTTCCCATAGCCGTTCTGTCCCTCACCCTGTCGCGAAACGGCTGTTCGTTCTGGTGAACCTTGGCCAAACCGGTCATGAATAGTGCATGGTGGTCCATGGCGAGTACATAGGTGGTACGTGAGAATAGCATAACAGCCGAGTCGTTTCACGTGCCTGCCATTGGCCCAGGCCGAGTTCAGAGCGAATTGAATAGTACACGTCATCTAATATACAGAGCATCACACGTGTTCTACGATGCGTCACGTCGTTTCAGTTTGACATTATTTATGGTCGCATGAATGCACTATGTTGCGCGCCGTCCAAGCTCTGTCTATGTCGTTCTGTCGATTCTACCTCTTATTCAAAACTTGCGTCTACTCCTATCACTACCGTCCTTGCCTTTTATTGTCTCTTTACTTCGGTTTATAACCTTTTTACTGACTGCTGTTAAACTTCCACGTGCAAATTGTATCTGTACAATTCTGTCCAGTTTCTGTGAATTTATTCTTCAACTACATTCTACCGCATGGTCATTTGGAGTTTTTTCTGATTGATGGATAGGACAGAGTGAAATAGTAAATTTAATATTACATTATCTACATCGCTGTCCAGTCGGAATGTTCAGTAAGTAGAACTAGTCGATTTTTGTCAGAGCAGAGACGTGTAGGGCAATCTCCATTTGCATCGATGAGTTTTCACCAGGGATTGAACTTGTTTATGCAACTATCTTTCATGTTTAAAAATATGTGTTTCATATATTCAAAAGTATTCTCCATATATATCAGTAACTGTATAAACATGTTCCATAGAGACAAGTCCTAGGACATTTCTTAGGACGATTACTTAAAAACGTTAACCATAATACGTCTTTGACATTGTGTAGATCTGTGCATTATGAATAGTATTTGTTACAACGACGAAGTTAGTTTTGTAATATGGATATATAATACGCCGATCCTATCACAGAGGAATTTTTTTCATTACATTTTGTAACCTCTATTCAAACTGGAGCATCTACTTTCCAGAACTCTTCTTTAAATAATTTCTATAGTCCCCACAGCAAGATTTATAATATCTTTTGATCCTGGTTTGCAGGAATGATTGCTAACAATAAACGAAACTCAACCTACAAACTAATTTCGTCTTCTCGATTCCACAGTTCTTGCAGATCTTCTTCATGCTTGTAATTAACTGGAAATCGAAGGGAATAATTATACCAGCGGTAGATCGGCCTTTTATTTCAGAAATTACTTTGCGTTGCATTCCAAGATGCACACGTAGACCCGGAAACTTGTGTAACTCCTCGTACACGTAACGGTACGTGCTTCGTAGGTACATCCTTCCGTCGAACTTCAGTCGTATCCTGTGAACTGTTTGTTTACAGCCTCGAACCTGAACTCGTAAAACCACGAATGATTTATGGGCTTTAGGTGCGAAGTCGGCTCGGGCCTCTTTTCGAAGTCATTCCGCTAACCGGTTGCCACTTTTTAATGATTCCCCTGCGCGGCGGTTTCATCGCACTTCCTTGCACTTATGACTTTCCCCACAGTTTCCCTGGGTCCTTTCCTCGTAATCGCCTAAGTGGATCATTTTCGCGTAACCGCGAATTTTACCGAGATCCAGCCATCCAGATTGTCCCATGAAAAACGGTTTGGAATTTCTTTTTTCGCCACGTTGTTGAAATTTCCAGAAAAAAGATCAAACTTCATTTAACTCGGAGGGCCCGGGAGTTTCAACCGGAGTTCGAAATTAATTAGAAAGAACTCCTGTAATCGGATCTTTCACTTTAACATGGATTGTCGTTGTGAGTTCAGACCCTCCTTTGTGATTCCGTGAATTCAGCTCCCGTTTTCTGCGAGCGGCCAGAACTTACCCGGAAGTTTGAATAAATCATCATATTCGTCGAATCGAGAGATTCGTTCCGCTTGTTTCGAGACTTTCGTAAACACGGGAACCGTGTTCTCGGCCGATTTTGCGTGAAATCACACACCTGAACACGTTTCAAACATTCCATACATTACCATTTATCTACGGGAACAACTTGCATTATATATTCGACAGCGTATGGTAAAAGATTAAGAAACCTTCTTCATACATTTTTGTCGTTGACAATACTGTCTTCGGACGAGTATCTGAGATGGAGCTTCATTATAAGTACGAATATCAGAAGAATATCAGCTGAAAATGAAAATGATTTTTATAAGGTACATTCTACATTGTAAATTTTCTCGATATCACTACAACAATAAATCGCTTTGACAATTTAAAAGGGGGAGAGACTTCCTCCACTTTGAAATATCAATTCACAGAAATTTTTCTTTCAGTTAAAATTGTCTTTGGATGATCGTCTCGGACGATTGTCTGGAAGAATCGTCCAGGACGGAACCTAAGTAAGAAAATCTCGATCGGTCTGTTTCCATCGGCCGGTATCGACGCAATTATTTCACTGTATGAAGCTCTCGCGCAACAACAATTCTTTTGAGACGCTTACAAAGGATGTTTAAAGTGGGAGGATGGGCGAAAGAATCGGAGGAGGTGGAGGAAGAAAAATGTTCCGGCGTTAGCGAAAACGATCGCGTAAAGCCCTACTCTGTTGGAAACAATCGTATTCCACGGACCATATAACGGACGTTCGAGAAGTACGGATTTACGTCTCTTGCGTCACAAAGGCGAGACAGGCACAACCGGTAGTTCCGGTTTCTTTCGACGGATCTCGCCAGAAAGGGGAAATTCAAGCGGCCTTTGTAGACGGTCCGCGCTTTGAAGATTCCGTAAGCTAGGGTCCCCTCGTCAAAGCCGGTTAAATGTCGAACAGAGAATCGATAGGACGAGGTTTTATTTATCGACACGACCGAAATATCCACCGGACTTATTACATTCAGTGTTCTATCCTCAAAAAGTGCTCAGATTGTCGAAAATTTTTCTTGCGAATTACTAAATACATAAAGGATTTTCCATTCACTTCATCGATATTGTCGTGTATATTGTCTGAGATAAATTATACAGGGTGTCCGAAAACTACCCTAGGAGCCGAAAATGGGAGGTTCCTTGGGTTATTTGAAGCGACAGTTTCCTTTGCAAAAATGGCGTCCGCGGCTTTGTTTAGGAATTATTAACGAAAAACACGGACCAATCAGAGCGTGTCTACAGCGGATTGATTCTGAGTCGACCAATGGCAACACCACGCCTCGCGGCACCTGTCGCAGAGTCGGATACCGTTCGCTATAGCTGCGCTCTGATTGGTCCGTGTTTTTCGTTAATAACTCCTAAACAAAGCCGCGGACGCCATTTTTGTAAAAGAAAATGTCGCTTCAAATGATCCAAGTAACGTCCCATTTTCGGCTCCTAGGGTAGTTTTGGGACACCCTGTATAGCATTAGTATGGAAATCGGACAGAGAAATGCTTTATTGTACTTCTTCCTTATTCGAGTCTCAGAGCCACACTCATATTTTCATATTGTCACCAGATACTACAAATGAAGGTACCTTCTTATCGAACTTCCAATATGTATCTCTGTACAATAACAAAAAATAAAATAATTTCCCGATGTGCGGCAGCATTTACGTATATAAGCAATGTATTCCATAAACTGAATGTAACAGAAAATGAAAATAAAGAATGGTGAAAGTGTAACTGACTCCAAAGAAAGAACAGACTACTTACAAACGACAAAAGTAAATACGATAAAACACGTAATTGTGTATGCTTTTTGACATTTAATTTTCCGAGCAGAAATATCAATTCGCAAGGAAGTCTAGTCTAAAGTGTTCATCCGAATAACCATTCAACAACACGCGTTCGCAGTGCCGGTCCTCGCGGAAATTGAGAGAGTAACATTTGGTCGTGTGGCCGGCGGAAAGCGTCGCGACGTTGAAATAATTAAAATGCATATGGGCCGTCTTGCCCGGTTCAGCGTGTCGGGTAAATATTTTTTTGTCCACGTGAGTTGGAAGCGGCACGGGAATAATTCTCGCCGAAAAAACGAAGGGCGACAACGTAACAAGCTTGCTGGCCTCGACGCGACTCGACGCGACGCGTTTTGGCCCGGTCGCGAACAGCCGGCCGAAGAAACGCGGCTGGATTATTTGCCGGACACTGGCGAGAGATTAATGGCCGTGGAGTATTTGCATGACACGTGCAAAATTATGTAACCGACTAATTGAAGTTGTGTGGCGTGGAATGGCCTTCTTTGTCCGCGACCGGCTTTTTATCGTAAAGACAGATAAACGAGTCGAGAAGACAGATAGTTCGGCTCTCTTGGTGACCCGAGAGCGTGCCATCTTCTGTGCTGCATATCGTGACATTCGGTGCAGTATGTCTTCGAACTAATCGTTCTCAGTCGATGTTGTTGGGGAGATTACGATAACCGTGGCCCCTACTTTGAAGGTTATATTTGTGTTCCTGAGATCATTATAAGAAAAAAAAATGTGTATCTAACAGTTATCCAAGGGGCTTTGTTTAGCCGGTAAAGTAGATTTCTTGTTTTTTATAAAACTGCAAACATCTCGGAAACTATGCGAGATATGGCAAAATATCAAGAGACCTTTTTTGTAGGAAATCTAATTTCCTATCAGAAACGTTAAAATGATGTTAAAAGTGTAAACATTTTGTATAAAACAAGGAACGGTATGCGTTTTATGACCGACCCACCGAGAGAGAGAGAGAGCGAGAGACTAGTATATATACTATTATACTATATTTGTGTATATACATATATACACAAATATAGTATATAGAGCGCGTAGCGGTCGCGGTGGTGTCCGAGACGCGGATTGAGAAGTTTAGTTTGTTGTTGGCCCACGAGGTGACAAGTACTGTGGTAATAAAGTTTGTTCATCCTTTCCATTGGCATTCCAATAAATAATCATCCCGAAATTTGTGGGTCTATTTGAACAGGTGGGTCTATCATGAAAAATGTATTGATCGTAGCTAGCTTTCAGTGGCTTGGGGTATCAGCAAAGTAATTTTTTAATTGGGGAGAAATATATTCGATCGATCCCAATGTGAGTTTACGATTGAAAGTTCGCCGATTCTTGGGCTCGTAAACAGAAGTCGGAATATCGCGTGCCTTGGTCTACAAAGCTTGTTGCGCGCTCGATACGGTAACGCAATATTTCGAAATATTTATGTAGATTGGTATCGGTGTCTCTGGCGAGAGCCGGGCCCGGTCGAAAAATATTCAGCCCGCGTTACGTGTGCATTATATGCAAATTCGTATTTAACGGAATCGTTACACCGCCGGTCCTATTTCCTTCAATTTCGCGCCGCTTCGTAAAAATACATATCCGTCGGCCTCATCTGGGTCAACTGCAAAAAGGGACACGCGTGTGTTAGATCGAGCCGTATTGGTGGAACATACACTTATTGCGGTGCAAAAGCGACGGCCACATACGCCGGCAAGATAATATGGCGCGTATATGCGCGGTCTAAAAACGGAAATGACGGTGGCTGTTGCAGCATTGATTGTGTCCCGCGAATTCTTTTGACCGCTCATTGTTGCAAAAATTAGTCTTGAAGAAAATTCTAGATGTCTCGCCAGAGACTGGAACTCGGAAAATGACTCGACAATGGAATGAAACCCATTGCCAAATATTCGTGCATCAATCTAAAATATTCTAAGCTGCCCCCTCGTCCCATATATTCGAATCTTATACGTCATCCACAATTTTCGATAAAATTTCAAAGTCCCTGCTACCTGCATCATAGAATACTCTAAATTCCCGGAACTCTCGCTGCTTTACTTTATAGTGTACGGAATTTCGAATATCTCTGAGACGTGAGAAAGATGGGACTCGGCGAAATTTCAGCTAGGTGCCAGATTCAAAGAATCTTTAAAATACTTTCAAAATTCCCACTGTTCAACTAGCTGATACATACAAGCGTTGTGCGAATCGTTTCTTCAAACATCTCCGAACGAAATCAAAGCGAATGTGCATTCCAATATCGAATTGTAAAAATGGTAAGAAGTTTGTTTATATCGCGAGGAGAATAAAATTGTAAGTTGCTGAGGAGTTTTAATGCAATGCTAGGAGTTAACGCAAGGTGCTAGAGTTGATGGGACTTAGAAAATTTCAGCAGTGCACTAAGCAAATAGAAGTCCGACTATTTTCAAAGTTCCAATAGCTCTAGCTGAATGGAGTTCTCTAACTTTCGGCGATGCTTGTATCAACTCTAGAATCTATTTATCTATATAGTCTTCTGTATAAAATTGTTGTACATTTTCCTCGGGAGCTAGTTGGACTGCGGAAGTACCTGCAAGGTATCAATAATGTTGGGATTTAGTTCTATCGCCTGCTGAAGTTAATTAAACCAAGCAAGCATAGACTTCAAGTTCACAGTTCAGAGATGAAATCATTTCATACTCGATGGATCAACTAAAAACATATAATATAAGGATCTATTGTACTTGTAGATGCACCGATCGTAAAATTCTTTGAAAATTTGTGAAGTTTGTCCGATCACCGAGACGTTGCAGAAAAATTAGAGTTGAAGTCCGACTGCACGTAGAAGTATGAAATAGCGGCAGTAACTATGCAATAACTCCGCAGCATGAGTTCTAGTCCCCGTTGCCTCATCATGGGATCCATAGTCGCATTCCAAACCTCAGAACTCCGTTAATCTCGACACGCTGTTCAAGTGGTTATGGTTTGCATAACAGACCTTGTGCAGAGACTTGGCACGTATTACACTGTCAAAGACCCAGAAAAAGACGATAAAAATGTCACCGGTTGCATCGCATCTGACGGGACATTTAGTATTCTTGTAGATTTCTTCAAAACGAAATTTCTCCTTTAATATCAAATGCAAACCGACTTTCACAACAATACGTGCATTGTAGTATGATTTTAAAAGTACTTTGTCTAAATATTTCGATTGTCCATTCTTGGAACAATATGTGCATTTAGCGAACTGCGGGTACAACAGTGTTGAAAAGTGAAAGGAAGTGAAAAATCCGCAGTAATTGAACAATTCTTTGGGTAGAACGTAACTTAAAGCTTTGATTGTTTTGAAAAAAATGTTAATTAAAAACTAAGTACGCTTTCGAAATCCGCTGAAAGACTTCCTTGATCTCGGCTGGTTTTGTTGTGCGGCAATGTAAAGGATCAAAAGGAAAAGGTCGAAAACAGAGAGACGAACTGCGACGGAAGTTACTGCGATGTGGTCAACGAGTATCTCTTTGGTATTACCCTTCTCCCAGTAACACAACCGCGAAATCGGCTTAAGTACTTTTTGAATAATAGCAAAGGCCACGCGTGGTAGTAGCAAAGAGTGTGCTATTATTACGTACACGAAGTTTTTCCAGAAAAACGGCCTGAAACTCGTCACGACAGGCTTACTTTCGAGTCGTATATTGTACCGTGGCACGAAATTAATTCTTTATCTGTTTTCGAGTTAACATTGCGTCCGGCGTAAAATACTACTACTGAACATTTCATCCATCTTCTTCCGGCGTAGAACTGTCAACGTTCCACCATTACAAAAAAATACTACATTTATCCGAAACACTTTCATTTATGAATATTTGTGTCTCAATTCTCTTTTCTTTTCAAAATGTTTAGAATAAAATTAGAATATAAGGCAACGTTAGTTACGTTCTTGAAATAGCAGGGTATTCGGCCGTTTTCGCAAAACGTACAGTTAGAACGGTAATAAAATACAGGCATCCCATTTCGTCTCCACAAGATCCTCGAATTGTGAGAAAATATGCTGCCTGGCCAGCAGTTACAAGGACTTCGTCCTGGAAGCTAGTCGGATCCCTCCCTTTTCTCGCCGCTTTCTGACTCGTTCTTTTTCTTTTTCCCACACTGCCCTCCTTCGTTTCATAAATGCATATAATCCGCGAAAAACGTACGTTGGATAAATTTTGAAACGGAACGGCGCAGGAAGCAAAAGAATCCTGATTATTCCACTTTTTCATTCGAATTCATATTTTTACAGACAATGTTAGGATATCTGAATCGAAGAAAAATTCTAATCGAATATCAGAAACTTTGTTCGGATCAAAACGGAAGCCTTGTGATAATGGGTGACACAATTTTACATCCAGATTAACTCGCATGGATGGTTTGGGTCTACCATTGTTAGAAATGGATCTACCATTGTTACCTCCACCTGCGGTGGATCTTCCCAGTTTCCGAGCATCTTTCCACGTTGCTCGCACACTCCCACTTTCCCTAGATGCTCCGACCCTCCCTAGAATCCTCTAGCTTCTCTAGGATCTCCTATCTTTGCTTAGTTCCTTCCACCTTCTTTGAACCCCACACGCTTCCCGACGATCCTCTAACTTCCCTAAAATCGCTTAGGATCATCTTCTGCAGATCCTTCCGCCTTCCTTAAGCACCCCAAATTCCCTATATTCTCCATGTTTGCTACATTAATCGGCGAATTAGAATTCTCACACGTCATTTTCCGTTTTGCCGTAGGGGATACCGGGACTATAAGTTCTGGTTTTGAAGAAACATATAGACCGATGTAGAAATAGTATAGAAACCTATTCCTCCAGTAAAAGTCAAAGCCGCTTCTGTTCCCTGCTGGAACAAGTTTTGAGAGTAATCAATGGACGCGGGCGGAAGCGTTGAATTCGTTTCTGTAAAGCAGCGGAAACACGATGACTCGAAAATAAGCGTACGTGAAGGAGCGAGAGAGACAAATCTTTAAAAGAAGAACAAGAATGAAAAACGGAAAAGGAAAAGTATCCGGAAATTTCAGCGGTGCGCTCCGTGCAACGCTCTACCGGGCAGCTCGTTTTCTAGGCGCGAGTGAGTAAGAGAGAGAGAGAGAGAGAGAGTGAAGGGGGAGAAGGAGCGAGTGGGCCCATCTCACGTGTATGTTTAAGCTAATATAAAAACAAATTGAATAACTTCGTCGAGCAATTTCGCGTGTCCAAATGAGCGACGAGAAAATTGCCGCGTCACCGTGACAACGGTCGTCGCGTGTATCTCGCTCTGTCTCTCTCCGCAGGCCGAATGCCAGTGGAAAAAGAAGAGACGGGGAACACGAGATGGCAACTCTCGAGTCTTTCCGTTTCTTGCTCTCGTCGCATCGCCGATGCTGACGCCGCGTTGTTTCGGCGTCGGGAGTACACGTTCGTTCTCGTGCGCGCAAAAACATTTAAATAGCGCATTACCACCCTTGAAATGGACCATCCAGACCCCATTCTTCGAGCCGTTCTACTCCCTTGCTCTCTCTCTCTGTCTTTAGCGCTCTGGTCGTATAACCGAGACGGACGAACATGAAAGGACCAAAAAGACTGTTCGAATCTACCAGGAAGTTGAACAGTTTCGCGAAAAGTTTTCCAGGAGGCGGATAGCGACGAGGATCGTAGAAAGCCGCAGTGGGATGAAGCAAGGGAACACGGGAACGAGTACACGCACGATCTCCCGTAGACAAAAGTCGGAAATAAAGAATGATCCAGAACCGAGCGAGTTCTACCGAATGCGAAAACCGGGCGAACTCGGGTTCAAATAAAAACAAGTTCCGCAATCCGTTGGCTTGAGTGGAGGATAAATAAAATAGTCTTTTATGCTGCTGCTGTTGCTGCTGCTGCCGCCATCCAACGGCTTGCACGGTAATTCGAGGTGGTGAAGAACGGCGGCCTTTGCTTCCGTTTCATCTCTTAAGAGTAATTAGGTCTCGCGAAGAATTATGCGGCCTTTTGGATCAGATGTTCTACCTACCGGAATATTTTACGCCCAGTCATCTTGACGCTCCGCTCGTTTTATAGACAAGCTTGCTATTCATTCTGCTTCGAGATGGCTGTGTCATTAAAGTTCCTCTAACATCTGCAATATAAAGTTTACGCTTCGTTGTAAAAAACCGAACAATAGTTTAATTGATAACTTTGTGAACAGGGGGGGGGCGGAGTGTAGTAATTGTTGCTGGAAACAGATTCGATAACTGCGTTGTTTCAGTTGATAAAGTTGCTTCGCCGGACTTCGCGATTACGCCGAAGAATTTTCCGCGAGACCTGAATTAATTATTCGACCGGGGAATTAATAAACTTCGCTGATACTTTTGATATCGAGAATTTACTTTGTCTTTGAGATTCGAGGATCTGTTTCCCTGCCGTTATTTGAACTCGGGGCACAGAAGCCGAGTCGCGAATCAAACTTTCTATCGTTCTCGTTTGTTGATTCGATTTCAGAATTATTCGGCGGAACCCGGGAAAAGCGGAGGGGGAGAGAGGGAGGGAGAAAGAGGAAAAAGACGAAAATTGTATTCCCTCCTGTCATTTTCAATTAACGGGACACGGCCTGGTCGGTACGCTCTGCAATCTTCGTCGTGTATTTAATTGGGGGTGAGGAGGGAGGAGAGCGCCGTTAATTTCATTTTTAACCAGTCGTAATGCTGCAATTACGATGGCTCCCTTTCATTTTAATTTACGGCGCGGCGGGCTGGCCGGTGGACAGTAAACGTTTCACTTGTTAACTTCCCGATTCATAGGGAAGTTACTGTAATTACCCCGAAAATCGAAAATTGATTTTTTAGCAGATCTTCACGTTTCATGGTCATTGGAGTCATTTTAGACTATTTTTATCAAAATGTTCGTATGTGTGTGTGTGTGTGTGTGTGTGTGTGTGTGTGTGTGTGTGTGTGTGTGCGTATGTCCGTTTGTATGGTATCAAATTTTTCGTTAACGTTTTCTGAAAAAATAACAATGCGATCAGAATAATGAATGATGCAATCGATGTGCCCCGCTGTAACTTAGAGCTGATTAGATTTTGGTCCATATTGGTCAAGTAGTTTTTTAGATTTTTTAGTTTTTTTCGAAACAAGTTCATTCAACAATGCAAATTATACGAGAGGACGGAAATTTTCCACCGAAGAAACAAACGTAACAATTATATATAATTTTTATTTTTTTTTATTAAAAAAAAAAATAAAAAAAATAAAAAAAAATTTTTTTTTTTTTCATTTAAAAAAAAATTTTAAAAAAATTTAAATGCATTTGTAATTTATTTTGCAACATTACTATGCTATAACAAGGAATCAAGCGAGCAACGAGCATACGATGTTGGTTCAAACATTTTGATAAGTAGAAAACTATTGAACTTCCCAAAGAATGTATAATCTTCTTAAAACGTATACTAAATAAATAATGATAATAATATATTGCAACTAACGAATCGGGAAGTTCTTTGTGTGGCTCGTGGAGAGTCACACACAAAATACCATCCGTACCACTAACCCTCTCGCGAGCTCGCAAAGCGAGCGAGCTACAACACCCCCACCTGCGAAGCTCGCGAAGCGAGCGAGCAACAATAACCAGCTAGTTTAATTTACAATCGACCGCTGTGTGACGCTGTCTGTCCGTCCCCTTTATCTCCCCGAGGTGTGAAATGAAAATTTTATAACGTACTCTAATTTCCATTAGCTCCCGCGAACAGAAGGGGGCGGTAGATGGCGATAAGTATACAAACGGCGTTGATCAAATGCTAGCCCTCGGGGGGTGAGCGGAGGTGGTAGCTCCCTTGGATGTAACGCGTTAATCTGACACCGATGCGGAAAGACCACCGGCCAGTGTTATCGGCCGCGATGAAAAGATTACGTGGGAATTTACAGCCGGTGCTTTGCTCGATACGATACCAACTCTCACCACCCTTACGCAGTTAGATTATCGCTCGGTTTAACCTAAGGAAAATATGGGGTGACAACGCGCAATACTTCGAATCCCCTCGCTGTTACCTACATTTGCATTTTTAACGATTTCTACATCGGTGATTGTTTAATGGCGCTTCGAGAATCCATGAGTGACTGCATCTTTTATTTAACGGTTATCACCCTTCTCACTTTTTGATGCGATCAGCAACTCCACCTTAGTAAGCGAGAGTCTTGATATCAATTTTACTCTGACAGGCTTAAAGGTCTTTCTTACATTATAATCCTGAACGAAATTATTATAAATTTATTACTACACTATTCCGAAATCCTTAGCCGTGAAGCACAGCTTTTACGAATCCCTTGATTTCGATTCGCTTGATTGGCTTACTTAATTCTAATGTACGTGTAATTATATACAAATACAAACAATCCTTACTCTCCAATACCTTACCACACGCAATTTCTCTAAAACGCAATGTAAAGAGTAAATGTTCGATTTCAACGGATTCTAACAGAAATTTTAACAAACAATACACAAAAATGTTCAGTTTTGAGAGTACGCACCAATGCATTCTTGTTTTAGAGTAGTGTAGCTTCGGTTCACGAATTTCATAGGGATACCCCAACATACTCGAAGAACTGAAACAAGCGATCCTACGTATACGCAACAATGTAGCATCAGAAATCAAGCTTGCTTGTAAAATGGCGAAGCGGATCAGCAGAATGCGGTGTAGCAACAAGTAATCGGCGGCCCGTGGAATTTCCGTGCGGGATACGCGTTAAACGCGACCTCCCATAAATTCGTTTTAGTGGAATGCGACTAAAGGGAGATTCGTTTAGGTGGAAACCTCCTTGGTGCATCTGTTCTGTCGTTAGCAGAAACAATGACGGCCGCGGGTGCAGCCCCGATAACGATCGCGAAAGTTAACCGGTATCAGGACAGAGGGCCTATGCTTCACGCTCATAAAAGCACCTCTCGTTTCGGTCCTGGTTGGCCGAAAGGCAATAAAGCTGCTGCGCTTAACGCCTTATAGACGGCGCAGAATGTTTAGAGCCCTCTGCGGCATGATACCCCGGTGCGCCGCGAGGCGTAACTTTATTGCTTACCAGCGCACCAGGCCCCTGTCTTCATCCTGTCGTCTTCATCGGTTACCTTCGTTACAGAAACGTCCCGACAGCCGCCTTTGAGCACTGCCAATTTAGTTTTATACCAACGAATTTCTGTCACGGTGAATTTGCGTGACGGCGAGCACGCGCGCGCGCTCCAGAGACTTGCGCGAACACGCTTTATTGCCTCGCGTTCAATCACATCCCTGATTTTTATCGCTGCCCGCGTCTTGTATCCTGTAACACTTTGCTTTACGCCAGAGCCCACCACACTTCCTCCTACACACGGGAAATCCGATGCAGAAACGCGAGACTTCGCTCGCAAACGCGAAGTTGCTAAGCAAGTCCTCCGGTTTATGACACTCACTCATCGATTTTAAATGTCCTGATTTTCTCTGTACCGGGAATTACGAGTCTGGAGGGTGGATGAGAAAGTTTTGGGTTGTGAGATTTATAGAATCGACTAAAAATTTTGACGATAAGCTGCGTAAGTCCGGAAATCTTTCCGATGAAATGTGACAGTTTAGTTGCAAACATTAGGTAGATGGGAAGTTTCGAAGAGTATGACATTAACTCATCGATTTTACGTGGCCTGATTTTGTCCGTCGGGAATTACGACCCTGACTGGTAGACGAGAAAGCTAAAAATCACGTGATTCATACAGCTGTCTAAAAATATTGGTGCTGTATGTTGTAAATTTTGAGAAATGTCATACTGAAACGAAAGACTGTCCAAACATTTATCGTTCAAACATTAAATATTCTGGTTTTCTTCTATGTAAAATTACAACCTTGGACAATACATGACGAACTTGAAAGTCGTAAGAACAAAACTAAGAATTTTGGAATTGTTTTAATAGATTTACTATACAGGGTGTCTCTGTGTCCAAATCCAAGTTTAACTAGTTTCAAGCCTTACTAATTTATTTAAAGTGATTCACGACTTCGTAATAATAGGTGCTGACAATGCAGAGATGCACAGAGTCCTGGAATCTGTTGGATAACTTATTCGAAACGTATTAGAAGCAGGCCAAGCGATCTGTGTGGCCATTAACTAAAGTGACGTACTTGTCCCACAGGGAGTGGTGACTGCGTGAATTGCTTCGACAGCTGTCCCTCAAATTGGCATAATTAATAAGTTGAAACCTAGAAGGATTATAAGCGGACGGATAAGTAGTTAGTTCTGTGGGGTTAGCGTGGATAGGGACGGAGCAACGTGGCGAGAAAGAGAGGGGACAGCAAAGAGGAGGGTGAATCAGAACAGGGGCGAATCTGTGGAGGATTACGAGACGGGGGACGGCGCACTGTCATTAACAGCCACCTATTGACAAATACGCGAGCCATCGTACTCGACACTAATGCCATATCATCTTCAGACATTATTGTAGTCATTACTTCCCCTCTTGTGTATAAAACGACTGGCCGTGCTCGTGCCGAATGAAAAACGAACAGCCTAATCTTAAAAGTGATCGCGGGACCAGCCAGGAGCTTGATTTGAAACATGACTGTCATCTATTTTTCCCGGCGCCTCGTGAAAAAGGATACTTTAATCTCTGCCGGTTCAAAAATTTTATTACCTTTCGAAGTGATTAATAGTATTATCGGTAAAAGCACTCTTTGGGGAAAGTAGCCAGAAAATCGATGTGTTGTGGCATACATGATTAATTGCGTGTTGTGCGATTATTAGTACGAGCTTTTCATAAGATGATACCGTCCTTTCATTACTCTTGTACATCATTTTACACTTCCGTTCTCACTCGTGGTAAAAGAACTTTATTTTTTTTATGTTTTGAATGTTCGAATGTTTGAACCATGTCTTGAATTTAATGTAAAAATTAATTAGTAATTCTTGAATATGACGAAGCGTTGCGTCCTTGAGGACGGGGGTACATACTGTACATAATGTATTAGTATTGCACATCACTGGAGACGGGAATGTCTGGAGAATCTTTTGCTGTAAAGAACAATACAACAATACAATATTGTTCAATGTCGAAAAATGTCTTCTTTCAAACTCAAATTTCTCAAAAACTGTTCATCTAGGAAAAAAGTAAAGACAGATTCGGAATCAGCGCGAGAAACTGTATAAGATTCGACACAGTGAGAATCGAAACGTTTTTTGGCAGTTGGACCGTGTAATCGATGGTTGAACCACGGGGGAGAGGGTGCAGCGTTCGAATAAAATTCTGTTTTCACACCGCAACAGTTATCAAGGAGTCATTGCGTCCATCTCTGAATCGGTTCGAAGCGTCAAAGAAGAGAACCCTTTTCGCTTAGCGGCCATTTCGTTCATTTCCGGTCCCGGGATGCGGAGGAGATCCATTTACTGGCTCCCGGGGCTTCTTCTGCCGTCTACCTTCCAGGCATCGAAAGCCATTGTGTGTCCCAACCCCTTTTCGGTCTCTCCTTCGTCTGTCAGTCAGTTTACATTACTCGTTGTACCACCAAACGGGAGAACAGAAAGGATCGACGATGGTCCGTATTTAAAGCGGCCATTAAGTCTCTGCAATTATCGCCCTTCGATTCCAATTTGATTCTGAAAAGAAAACTCGAGTGCTTTTTCGTTGATGATAGGACCGGGACCTGCTGCGACAATGTAGCAAGACGAATTAATAACCGCGGAGAACTTTACGAACTTTATTTTAGTAATCGTCGTTGTCGAGGTTCATTTTTATATGCGGAGTCAGTGGCGTCTTATTATCAACTTTATTATATCTTCTTCAACAAGTTTTCATGTTTCTCTGAATTATTACCAGATCCCTTCGAATGTTGAGAGCAATACCAGCCTAGTTAATCCTTTACACTTGGAGCTATTTTAATTCTAATACTAGACATTTCTGCCGACCTGGAATATATTTTCATTTTATTGATATGAAAATGACATAATACCCCACGCAATACTTAAATGTTCAATAATTTATTAAATACAAAGAAATTTAATAGTGTCAACTATATTTTCGATAATGGTTTAACAATTTTTAGTGGTTTCTCAGAGCCGTCATTCGAGTGCTAATGGTTATGGATCTGAGGGTGCACTGAAAGTGTAGCATATTTATCAGTTCCTGCTTATTAACATTACTAAACGAAGTGTAAAATATGTACTTAGTGTACTTGGCTCCTTCTTGTAGTTGACACAAACAAGCTGATAGTTAAAAATGAATACGAAGTACCAATTTATGGCGCTTGTAATTTGATTTTGGCTAGTTGTAACGCCAGCGAGCTTCCCCAGATACATCGGAAAGTCGTAAGGAACCGCTGGTAAATCCTAGCCGCCGAATAAATAACACCTGTGTCCACGGGGCAAGACAAGTCCCAGACGTCGTGGAAGGGAGCCGGGGGATCTGGCATTCGCACGGTCGTCCTGAATATTCAGTTTCCGCGGAACAAAAATTACACAGTTGGTCCGTCGGGACTCTAAAACCACAATCTCATAGAATACAAAACAGACCGGGTCCCCATTGTCTGGCGAGCGGCTGGGTTTCCATCTAATTTATCCCGCCATTATTCCCCAACAAGTAGCTTAACGACTCCTCGAGGCGTCGCTGCCAAAAACCAACTAAACATTAACTAATTCCTGCGGAATATGTTAATCGTTCCTGCGAAGCCGAGCGGATGGGAAGGGGGGAGCGTTGGCAGGTGTTGTCGCGATTGGATGGCGAGAGAAAAGAAGAAGGAAAGAAGAAGCGAAGAAGAAGGAGAGGTGGCTGGAGGGGTGGCGTTCTTATCAAAGGCACCTCTGCATACTTCGGCCAAGGGGTGGTCGTGATCATTCTCCTTTTTTGTGGACGAGACGCAGCAGCACCTGGCCGACCGATCGTTCGAGGACAAGAAGGACGAAGGACGCAATATTCAGGCCCTTAACTCGAATCCGTGGGCGAGGCGCACCCTCCTCGACGCTTAGCCACACTCTTTTCCTCTTAGCTCGTTCCAGCCATGCCGTTCAGGGCTGATCCATATGTAACGCGAATGAATATTCAACCCTGCTGCACCACCATCGGCACCGCCGCCATTCTCCACCGTTTCCTATCGCCACACCATCGTCCCGAACGATGGCTACGACGACCACGACGTCGACGACGACGTCGACGACGACGAGGACGAGGACGAGCCATAGTCCTGCTCATTTCCACGGTCGCCGCGCACTTGCTACGACCTCGAGGTTTCTCGGTGCTCTCTCTCTGTCTCTCTCTCTCCTTCTCTCATTCTCTCACCCTCGGCTCTCTCGTCGCTCTCCAGCCGCAAGATCTTAAGTGCACTGATAGCGCAAACGACGCGCTATCTCCAAGCCCTCTACCATCCCCGTTCCACTCAAACCACGTCATCGCGCTCTTTCGCCTTGGATTTTGTCTCCTTATCCTACGTGCCGTGTACCTGCGTCCCCTTCATCCTACCTGGCCAGGGATAAACGGGAATGTCTGATAGAGAAAGATTGTTATGAGAGAAGAGAAGGATCGCAAGATAACTTGGAAATTAAATAGAGGGGTGTTGGATGGCTAGAATAAACAAAGCAGTTAAAGGAGTAAAGAAATAATAGGATGGAAAGTGGAGAGCGGATGCAGGGAGAGAGGCAGTGTAGTCATGGAGCCTGGAAAGCAACATGAAAGCTACATTTAATGGAATATAAATTTACCCGGGGTTGGAAGCGAAACGCGGCACTTTATGAAATTAATAATCCAGATAGCAGATATTGACGGTTATCAGGAAGATTGCTTGACTTGCGAGACGCCCAGAAAGAACGAAGATGAATGCCGAGGCGTGGTTTAATTGATTTTTTAACTAAACGCTCGACCGCGAACGACCGAGTGTTTTACGTAAGCCGTACCGGCGAGGCGCGCGGAACGTTGAAGAGTATGCTTTCACGAACGCGGCCGCGACGGAATTTGCATTGATTTGCAATTCGTCGCGAACGCGAACCGCCCGTAAGAGTTTCCTTCTATGCTTTCAGCTATGTAAATATTTCTTTGCCGGGGACACGAGATTTCCTCCAGGACGTTCCGCAAGATAGTGGCTTCGACTTCCTGCTCTAATAATGTCAAGAAGAATATGGAGGGCTGGGGATGAACAACCGCTCTCGCCGTTCCGCATGAGATTTATCGTGTTTCGTCTACTACTTCCTGCTGATATGCTGTTCGACAACTTCATTGCCCTGTTCCCATGAACGGTCCCGTAGAAATTCACGCGACCGAGAAAATATTAAGTTGTCCCGAAACATTCTTTCGCAAACTGCACACTGGATATTGTTAGACTAGCATCATTATCACCTAAGCTGCTCCTAGTTACACACACTGATACTATCAAGTGTCATCGTAGATTTGTCTCTTCTCTTTACATACACCCGATCGCATAAATAACACTAAGATTACTTATTTAATTGTCGATCATTAACGACAAAATGACTGATACTGAAATCACATTAGACATTCGTGTCTTACATGTAATAAACGTCTTTACCTTTAAATCGAAATTGACTAAAACAATTCATGAGCATATCAACGCCACAGAGTAAAAATACCGGTCATATATGTGTTAATAATTTTGATAAATTGAACGCAATAAAAAAGAGTTCTTAAGTTTTCCTGTTCTGAGTTTCATCATGGATGTATAAGATCCGACATCTACTGTTGAAACATTTTTAAGACCTCGAGACGTAGAAATAATGCCATAGAAACGTTTGACTTTATGCTTCTTATTAACGATTCGATATTCCTCGGAACGTTCTACATTCGATTGGTCAACGGTGAAATAAGTGTTATCAGAGAGAGAATATTTGCGATCCCGATTTTCCTGGAAACTTAAAAATTTCTCTCGAGGGGCAGTTATCGTTTCCGGTGACTTACTTCCCATTTACCGTGGAAGTATTGAAAATCTGCCTGGTATTCTAATAAGATCAGGTATAAGAGCGACGATGAAATTTCCGTCGTAAGTTGTTATCGATTTTCACTTTATTTTTCGATTCACCGAGCGTCTAACGCGTTCGGTAAAGCTTCTTATAGCGGCAATCCCCGTATTTGACGTCAAACGGTAATATGTCGGCGGGAAACTTCGGCTATTAGCAGATACATAGAGGTTTTCAAAGATACCGAAAGCCGAGAGTAGCCGCCCTTTCCCCCCTCTCCCGTACTCCCTAAATGATCGTTGGTAATGGTTTATAGCGAAAGTTCCGAGCATTGTGTTAACGCGCTCAAAACGTTTCTATATTGTTCGGTCGCGAAGAATCGCAATTTTCAAGTTTCCCTCAGCGAAGAGCCCCGATCGGACGATCTCTCATCGTTATCATTCGACCGTGAAAGAATTGGCTGCGCTTTAATCGCAGTTGTTTGGTTTAGAGAACGGTAACGCGACTACTAAACGATCCCATACGAATGTGTTTACCGTGAAAGTTCCGCGTGAAAACCAATTTACATTCGGAAACCGTCTTCGAAATTCGCAAGAGAGAACTTCACAATGGAACTGCCCACTCATTCTCTCTCTCTCTTGTACGTAATGCCTCTCCACTAACCGTATATTCGTTGATGCTAGTGTTTCAGACATTTATTCACGGTGTGCACCGAATTCCACCTGTCTAACTTTCTTAATGTTCTATGCTATTTCTAAATGATATGTAAATTCTTCGTTCCTTAGTTCTGAAAAGTATTTTGTGGAATATCGACGAAGATATTAAGAAAATGAGCGAAAATGAAACTTAGGAGAAAATTCCACATTCCTTAATAGAGCTGCATCAAGATTAGCTAAATATTTTTGAAGGTTTCATAAAAGCCATGAAACCAAATATCTGTGTACATTTTTGAACGTACTGTTTTCAGATCAATAATGATGGCCTTATAGGAGTAAGCATAGATGTTTAACAATGTAAGCTGGCCACTAGAAAATTAGAAGTTAGGTCGCACGTGTATTACAATACATAAATCAACCGGATCATTAAACTACGAGGTTGAAAAGGAATTCTCATGTTTGCGAACGATGTCATTAAATTTCATTAAAATTGAGACTGCTTGGGATAAAAGAAAGACTCCTATAAAATAAAAGTAAAATGGTAATGTCTGTAAACGTTTTCTTGTAGATCAGCGATTTCTGGGAACGCGCGAAGGGTCGCAATTTCAACTCTTGCGTCGCCAAGATACAATAATCATTCTATCGACGTGAGCGTGATGTTTTCTTCTCCTGGAAAGATTTTCTTCGTTTTCTCTGTGAAACCGAGCGAAGGTTCTACGCGTCGGCGAGCGGAGCTTCTGAAATATCGCCGGAATTGCTCGCCTCGTCGACGATTACAAGAGTTCCGTAGAAAATAATTTTTGTTTGAATGCTTCCAAGGATCGATCCTCGGAGGGAACACCGCGAAGGAGCTCACGGTACTCGAGGGTGCTCGAAGGTTTTAGTGGAAACGGTTGAAAGTTGGAAGAGCATCGTAGCGCACCGAGAAAAGAAATTTATGGCAGTTGGGTGAGACTTTATGCGATCTGTTCCGAGAAATTGTTTTATGCGCTCCGAGCTGATACCGTCGACTCGCGGAGGCACGCGTGTGCACCTTTCCACCATCGATTACGGGCTGTCTCCAAGCTTTATTCGACGATCACGAATATGCGAGTCACGTGCCGTCGTTTTCGCCTGAATTACAACTAACGAAAAACGGAGCTGATTTATCTCGGCGTGAATCGTATCACGCTGTGTATTGACTGTCATCTCGAAATTTTCATCGGGTTCTAGGCAATTAAACTTGGTTCATATTTGTGTTAAAATTGTAATTTTATTGGAGAGCACGTTATTCAATAATTTCAAGGAAATTGTTATTAGATGGAATTTATTTCGTTTCAATAAAACACTATTACCAGATGCAACTTTGTATTTTACATAAAATCATACTCATACTTTCCATCTTTAAACTCCTTGTACAAATCGAAAAAATGCTAGATATCAATGAGGAACTTGTGAAACCACATCGAATAAATGATCTATGAAATTTCAGAAATTCTGGCAGCGATTGCGAGCCCTAAATTGACATTTGCAATAGCGCAACGTCAAATCTCTCGATCCAGTTAATCAGTAATCTTTCGAATGCCGCACCTAGTTGACCGCTCCTAGCATGTACTTATCTTCTAGGTACTCTTGCACGCTAGTACTATGGAAAACTAGAAACCGCCTCTCATCAAATGATGTAAGAATCTCTTCCACTATCTGCCACAGTACCCACCAGCAATCTACTTACAACTTAAAAGCAACGCGACTAAAATGTATTCCCAGATTATTCTTAAAAAAATCGAGAACAATCCGCGTTACTGTTAAGAGACTGGAAAAGTAATCCTCCAGAGGACATACGGTCCTCTGTCAACAAGAATTGCAACTAGCGTCCACAATCAAATTTTTTTCTCCGTCGGACTAGCGTCAGGAATTTCTCATCGAAAATTCCACGGGCCGTGGAGGCGGACGGGCGAAAAAGTTACAAAGGACAGAGATAGGCCGAGCTGAACTTTCTTTCCGGAAGCATTAACGCAAAAAATTCGTCGGTCCGACGGCGGAGGATATTCGATGGAAGTGGGTGACGGTAAGAGTCGCGGGGAGGTTGCAAAAAACTGAAAGAGAGAGAGGGAGCGGGGAGGGGTGTGTGTGTTTGTAAAAGAGAAAGAGAGACAGACATACAGAGAGAGAAAGAGAAAAAAGGAGAAGGAAGAAAAATTTCACCCACCCAGTGGAAATTGCAATCGCGCTTAGGACACTATCGCGAGGCAGTCAGCAAAAACAAAGGCATTTCGGGCTTGAAGGGGTAGAAGGGACGGAACGAGGCTCGTCAGACGCGCTTGCTGGCTTTAGAAATGAAAGCCCGGTGACAAGGGGTGGCGGTGGTGTCGGCGCTGGCCCCTGCGACGGAACCACGACGGGATTGCAGAACGAACGTGTAGATAAATGGGCACAAAAATTTGGACAAAGCAAACCGGCTACCGCATACCGGGAATACTTCTTCCTCCCTCCTTCGGAGCGAAACAACCCCCGGTGACCTCCGCCACCACCCTCGCCGTCGTCGACGAACGACGACAAAGAGGCCGCGCGGAGACGATGGTTAAGGACGTAAGAAACCGGGCGAGTCCTCGCTCGAAATAAACGTCCTCCACTTTGGTCGTCTAGCACGGGCGAAACAAATGACGACAGGAAAACACACCGGTGAAAAATATTGGTAATAAATTATCTCATCGCACCAGGAATACCGCCCGCGCAATGTGTTCACGAGACGGCTGGAGACGTTTTTACGTCTTCTCTCGAAACTAATCGCGTCGGACACATTTCTCATTCCTGCGCAATGAACGCTCCCCGATCGATAAGCTTTGCTCGATTACCGCTCTCTGTCTCTTGTCCCCGTCGACGCCTCCGCTTCTATTTATCTTGCCGCAGCCGTGAGCTTGCTTGCTGCTCTATTATTTAAGCCGTCCCGCACCTGCCGATAGCTAATTGTGAGCGCTCTAACAATGAGCGGAAACGTTCCGAACAAGAGTTTATTTATTCTGATCAACGTCGGCATAAATCTTTAGCGACTAGCTCGGTTTAGATGCTGACTGGGCGGTCTCTAGAGCTTCTCTGTCGGAACTTGGCTCGGTATTCGTTTTATTTTTCTTCTATTGTGACAATCGTCGTTTCATATTTTATTAAGAAGACCAGATCAATTTCAAATGCAATGTTACAGTTAAAACAGTACAGTGCGATGCTCGTAAAGTTGGCAAGACTTATTCGTTACATCAACTTTATCCACCAGAAGTCAATTAATTATATTTTTAATAATTGTGTGTGCTGTACTAATTTTTCGGCTATGGTCTGTATGATCTTAAAGCCTAGTAAACATTTGGACTACTAAGCGGGGCTAGGCAGAGCAAACAAGGGCTTTTTCACCCTGTACCGTTACGCGAGGCTTCTTGTGAGGCACAAACATGAAAAGTGAAAAGTCATAATTCTGCTTAAGATTAGGCAAGAACCATGATCCTCGGGCATTATCCCAGCTGTTTATCATCGTGTGAAAATATTGGGTCACGGGTTGTCACTGGTGTGGTCCGATCGGTGTGAGAGCAGCTTGTTGATAGAGGGACGATTAATCAAAAGGCTCGGTAGCTGGGTGACTTCGGTAGGTACGACTGTCGGCAGCGATACACGTGTAGAAGTACGTAGCTGCGGCGATATCGTCGTGAACGACATCGATTCTTGGGTTGGCACCTCGTGAGGCTGGCGGTGATCGATCGTTTTAGGGTTACCGCAAACACACGGGACACGCTCCGCTTCAATTCCCGTCGGGGCTCCGCGGAGACAGTGATCTTGACGGCCTTTGATACCGCTTCATGAATGTGTAAAGTAGCTGGTCCCAGGTTTCTCAAGATTCCGGGTTGGCTCCGGTAGCCTGGAGACGTTGGGGTAGCAACGCTGCTGGTCCAACCGATAGAGGGGAACAACTCCTAACGGCCTCGCTAGGCCCCAAGCCTGTCGCGTTATCAGGAAACAATGGTTGTTTTGGCTGGGCTCTCTCCCGCTCGACTTTGATCGGCCGCTGTCAGGCTAAGTTTGTCTTACCTGGGAGCTTCCTTTGAACGATCATCCTGCATCGAAATTCTCTCTCCTAATGGAGTATTCCGCTTAGTTCCCTGTCGGCAATGTATTATCAGACTCTTATTATCGTGTTACCGTGATCATGACTCAAGTTCCGCCTCTGCCAACTAGTAACTTTATGGCAAGCCTATTCCTCGGTAATCATCTGCCCAAAATTGTGAAATGTTACATATATCGTGCACTATTCCTGGATCTACTACCGGTAACATCCAACGTGGAACAGGACGTTTCTCGTTCTACAATTTTTCAACATTCTTGAATTCGGTTTCTTGATCGTAAAGCAACACCAATGCCTCTTGTAATAGAGCAAATTATTTTCCAATCTCCAAGAGCACCTTTTCGATTGAAATAGAGAGAATGGAATCGTGAAATTGACTGATTTGAATCGGAGACGAGCTTCCTCTTCGAGCGATTCCCTTCGACATGGTTAAAAAGATCGCTCTTTTATAAGCTCCTTAGAAGCGGAATTTAAAATATGTTTTCGAAAAACACATCGTCGAAGGTTATTTCCTCTTTGCACGTCTTACACGAGCGTTATTTACTGTACGCTCAAGCTTCTTTTTAACATCGAAACGGTTCTCCGCGCTGTTGCTCGAGAATATTCATACGCCTGTGGAAAAATAACAGATTGGCGAGGCGTACAGGAGCTAGCACTGGAAAATCTCCGCGCGCGTTCAGCCTTCATCGTTGGGAAATTTGAAAAGACTTGCGATAGAGATTTACCGGGAGAAAATCGCTTTATTTCTAATATCGAAAATCCAAGGGAAATATTAAAGTGCTGTTTAAGTATAACAAAACGTGGAATGGTTTATGCGTCGAACGTTCCAGCCTGAAACGACACCTCAACCTGTCAGCAAGATGACAAGTTAATTGGATGTTCGAGTTAATTTTTTTCGAAAACGGAAAAGTTCTTCTTTTTTTCCAATTTTTACCATGGAAGTACATTTTTTGTATGTATATTATTTATGATGTACAGTTCTTATTATATAAGTTTTGATGTACGTTACATACGCAGGTTTTCTTAGGAAAAGGGAAGGTTTCACGCTCGATGAATCCTCAAGAGCCTTCGCCGGCAATGATTCCTCGCAGGTTGTAATGAAGAAATTCACCGGAAGAGCCGTTCGATGAGTCACGACCCACATAATTTCATCATCATCGATTATTTCCGAAGACGGTGCGGTGTCGGCCGGGGATGTGCCTAAGGCCTGCTACCATGCAAAGCCTTGCGGTATCCCATAAATCATCGTGACACGCGCATAAACGTTTCCTAACGTCCGAGCCCGGTAAACGAAATAATTTGGTAACTAATGGCCGTTGGATTGCTGGTGCGGGCGCGCGATCTGCGTGAACCGACAGACCGAGAATACCGAGAGAATTTTCGCTCGGGGAACCGGGCAAAGGATGTACCGAGGAACGGATAGATCCATCAATCTGAAATGGCGCATTGCGAATTCGGTTTGCCATCCAGGGGTAAGGATGACTGATGGAGATCGGCACAGAGACGCTAATGACGCGGATTCGCAGCTCGATGACTGACAAAACATACCTCGTTAATGGATACCGCGTTACCGGTGCCGGACACTCGCCTGCCAGAAGAAACCGCTTCTCTACGCTGCTATGGACAGATTGGCAGGACTCTTCATTGCCAGATCGCCCGATATTGTAAGCGATGTTCTCGTATATCCTCCATAATAGCAGCGTGCGTGTTTGTGGATAAGCTCCAACCAACTCAAAGTTGTGAACATGGTATTCCATTGCATTTTGTCAGTTTTTTTTTAAATTCCCACGTATTGTCAATAGTCGTAAAAACTTCAGCGATTTTTCGGAATGAACATGCATACTGTCATCCAAGAGCAAAAACATTGACAAGTTACTTCATCCTGGGATGGCTAGAGTTGAGTCCATTTGAATCCATCGTTGTTAAATTATAATTTATTGGCGGCTAGTTTAAACAATTAGATACTTCTATCAAGTTCAATGAGAGGATTAAAGTCGATCTCGATGGACTGGGTTCCTAACTATGCAGAAGAAAATTGCTGCACGCTTTAAACTGATAGCTACGACCGCAAAGAAACCATCAAAACCGTATCAACTGAAGCACAGTCGCTTAACTCCAAGTTACGGTGTACCACGTAACGATTTTTAAACTGGACGCAACTTCGTTATTCCTGATTTCCAACTTCATCGTACAGGATCAGGTGATGGAAGGACCCCTGCGTCTCGATTGCCCTAATAGCAGCGATAATAGGTGTCATAGCCAACCTAAACGTCGTCATCCACTTTCCTGGGCGAGTTGGTCAGCAATATAGAGCGGCAAAAGCACAGGAAAAATAAGAAGCGGCTCGTTAGCGGCCGATCACCGGGTGTAACGCGCAGTTATACGCCGTGCTCGTTACCTGATGGTTTAACGTAACCATGGAACGTCAAAGGGCGCCGGTTTATTTAACGTCCAACTAACCGGCAGGAGCGTTTCCACGGCGGCATGGGCTCTCGACGCAGAACGGCTATGATACTTTCGTTGCTCGTCCAAACCTGACAATTAACGCGGTTGCAACGCGCTATGCGGCGCGGTGCGGTTAACTAACGTGGAAACAGATTACGATGTATTTTTAACCCGTGGCTCACTCCCTCTGGCCCGGGCGGCTATCGGGTTTCGCAGGAGAAACGGTCGTTGGTCCCGAGAGCTACGTCCGAACCGCAAGATCACATGGAAACAATTTCATTAGAGGGACACGGTGTGCGATGCGATGGCGGCACGCGCGAAATAACGCGACCGCCCCGGATTTTACAGCGGCGCGCAACATGCCAGTGATTTATTAAGTCTCGGCCGTCACGCGCATACCAGTTGCATTTTAATTATTCCGCGGCATGCATTAAAAAAATTCCCACCATCCCACAGCCCGATTCGCCCGCGCTCCACAGTGAATAACAACGATCGTTCTCGCGTACCGAAACTTTTGCGTCCCATGAATCTCCCGAGGCCCCGGCCGAATCGTTAATCCCTCCCACGCATGTCTCATTGCCACTGAGAATTACATTTTTCCCTGGCCCATGTTCAGCCGACGAAATGTGTCATCCTGCGTGAAGGAGCCATTGAAATCGTTTGTTACCCCGTTCGCGGTCCGATGAATCGTTGTAAAGGTTAATTGGTTTTTTGTGCCACTGTAGCGTTCGATACTCGTGAGTGACCTTTCACGAAATTATTGACTTCATCAGACTATGGATTTTTATTCGGTTGCTGCTGGAATTATAGTATATGTCTATTCTATTGAAGTGCGACGCAAGACTATTCTACTGTTTATTCGCTGCAGTTTTGGCTGGAGAAAATAAAGTTCCCTGTAATATTTTCTGTAAAATAAAATCTCTTTCTTTTGACCATGATTTGATTTGTTGCTAGTCCTGTTTAAAAAAAAGGAGACTCGGCCTATTCGCTATTCCGAGAGAGAGGACGAGGTAAAGCCACGACCGCTCTTTGTTAGCAGTAGAACCTCCGGCAGGAGAGTACGGCGCTAATACCTGGTTCGCCTGCCGGGAAGATGGGGAAGGACGGGAGTCTGTTTCTGTCCGTCTGTTGGACATGGAGAGTACGACGCTAATACCTGGACACCTGTCGAACGGAAGAGGACAGAGCGACTCGTGGTCGCCCAGGACTCGGCAGGAGAGTATGGCGCTAATACCTGGACGCCTGCCGAGGGAAATAGGAGAGTACGGGAGACTGCTTCTGGCCGCTCATTTCGACATGGAGAGTACGGCGTTTATACTTGGACGCCTGTCGAACGAGAGAGGTCAGAGCACCTCCTGGACGCCTATTACCACAGAACATAGTTAGTGTTCACGTGGGAAATTTGAGAGAGAGAGAATTATTGCATTTTATATATCGAATGATTGAATGATATGATTTACCTCAACTCTTGTACCCATATCCCTAATTGAAAATAAATTTCGTCTGTCCAGCTACAACCTATGCGAATTTACTCCTTTTGCGAAACAATGGCTACAGTCTGCTATTATCATACAAGAAAACGATCTACAGAGAATCACAAGAATTCTTTGGACCCCTGCCCATGAAGATAGGCGTTCCATTTACATTGAACGTAACCGGAGTATTTTTCTCTTCCAAAGCTTTTGAAAGTTTTCCCCAGTAATTGAACCTGCTTGAATCGCTTAGAACTCAGGGTCACACTGGGAACCCTATTGGTTATTTTACGACAGCCGACAATCCCTTCCTGATTTCGTACCGGGTGACTTGCAAGTGGGACAGACGTGAGGTGACTGGAGAACGCTGACTAAACGTTTCCAGCCGTAGATATTTCTAATAAAACAATCTGCTCGATGAAAGTGTACAGCTCGCTGTCATAAGGAACGAGAAACGTGTCGGATTTCCAAGGAAAATAGAGACAACGTTTAAATGTTGGCTTGATCTGCGTACTTGGTTTTAAGCACTCTGAGTCTAATACTGCTGCCTCGGAGAGGCTACGCACAAAATGGTGTACAAAAACAAGCGCCCATAAAAATTCCACAAAAATTATAAAACTTCTCAAACTCTTGTGTCATTCTTCTAATCATTTCCTGCGTGTAACACCTCCTCATTACCACTTCCTCTAATTCTGGGTTGCCTGAAGACGTCTCCCGCGCCACCTCTTTAGATTCATCTAGGCTCGTAACGTCTGAATGGTCCGTGGCCGTAGGTTTTCTTTAATTCCTGGTCTCTCACGCATCCGGTATGAAATTTTAATATAGCGAGATTGCGGATCGCGTTTCAAATTTCCGAGTACATTCAGCAGCCGGTGAAACGTAGCTGAGGGATGGTAGAATGTAGGTCTTCCCGCGGACAAAAGGGAAGACGGCACAAACGATCTCTCGCGGCCTCGGCCGATTCGGGACGCGGCTTTGAATCAATTCGTATTCATTTACCGGCAACGAACGGCGCTGCTAACGGTGAAAAATCGTTCTCAACTTTTCCCCGGCAACGTCCTGCTTGGCGAGTAATGAAAAGTACTCGTTACCGAGCACTACGCCGCGAAAACCAAACCGTCCCTTCCCGAGAAGTGTGGATGCGGTAGGTGGAACCTTCGAATGATTTATCGTCCGCGACACTCGCCCCGTTCCTTCGGTAAAAATAGCTTCGAGTTTCTCGCGGGGTTGCAGGGCCAACGGGGCTGGCTGGGTGGAGCAAATGTCTCTGCGATGGTCTACGAAGAAGTTGAATTTGTAGTCGGCGAAATTCTGCCCCGTTTCTAACCCACGTATATTTCCCGGCGTCCCCTTTTTAGGAGTCGCAGTTCTAATGGGAATCGCAGCTTCTAATAGCTGTGCAAACGCTCACCCCATGCAACAACTCGGGTTCTAGTACTCAAAACGCGTCGACCTTCGGGTTCAAGTGGTACGAAGAATTCTAGGAAATTCCAATGCACGATTTCAGCAGTATCAAGAATTAACAGCGGTTGATCAACCATAAATTTTTTGGTTCATCAACCATGAATTTTTTTAAGAGGTAATTACGCAATGTAAAATTGCTAACTTTCTGTGACAAAAAATGGAGTTTGCAGTTTTACGTTTCAATTTTTTGAGGTGAAAATGTTGGAAAATTACGAAGTTACTCGCTTGTTTTTATACGCCACTTCCTGAAACATCGATTTGCTGGCCGCTATTATAGGGACGTACTCGAACACGTGAAGTGAAAAATTCGGGTTGATTTGCCGACGGAAATATATTATCTAAAATGTAGAACATGAATTTTCGGAATTTTCGATTGTTACGGAAATGACAGCAGTGTGACATGGAAGGGGTTGTAAAAATTTAGGTGACTGTTATTTCAAACAACTCGTGGACTACATTCTACGTTAATGCATACGTACAATATTTTCTCCGAATTTGAACATAATAGGTCGCGTAATGATTGACATTTTACACTTGACACTAAGGTAAATTTTAACTAGCAAGGTAGGTTAGGTTAACAGCAGGTAAATGAGCGTGTTCAGATCGTTTTCGATTTTGAGTACAGTATGCATAATTTATAATTTATAACGATATTTTTATGGTTTGTATGATTTTGTATTGGTCGTTCCGATAGCATCAGAATTTAAGTATAATAAAGCGTTTAATTATAAGTTTAGTCGATGATGAGAGCTTCATAGAGCGTAAAAAAGGGGTGAATTTTGAAAGTTTGAAGAAATTTCGGGACATATTGATTCAGTACTATTCGATACGTATCGATAGAATAATGGATGATACGCATCACGCGGGGCGTGTTTTATTTGATCCGATTCCTGTAATTCGATCACTCATCGTTATCCTTCTGTTTCCTTTGTTTCAGGTGAGTAATTCAGCCGATAACGGTTGTGTTGGAAATCGCTTTTATGCGGACAGTTGACCAGCTGTGATGGAATTGGGTACAATTAATGGAAATTTCTTTCTGACCAGTCGACATTGGTACTCTCTCTGCACTTCAACGTTTTTGTTCGAGCTCGGTGAAAGCTTCACGTTGGACACCAAGACTTGGACTCACAGTATTTATCGAAGACGAGCTCTTTAATTAGTACTCGCCCTGTTAGTAATGAAAATTTCATAAAATCTTATCAATTCAGTTGTATGCTATTTAGAAAACATTTACCGAGTCTGTCATTAATACATTGCCAATACTCTTTCTTCCTCCAAAGCCAGATGAACAAAAACAAAAACGAATAGACGAAATTTATTTTGTCTTGATTTAAATTGTCCAATTTATTCCACATAATTCTATAAATTAAAATTAGTAGACTCCAGACTTCATCCAATTAAAAATACATTTTTATTTCGTTACATTCCAGTTAGATCATAGTATTCTAACCACAATAATTCAGTCTAAAGTGCTGCATGTATGACAGTGATTAATTCGGACATCCGAGGACCTACATGTGCTATGCAAGAAATACATTTTACGAACATAATTTTCATTTCTATAGAAACTAACACAAATTAAGAGGCAGTAGGGAGGTCCTGTCAATTAACTCTGCAAGGGGTGACGTATATCAGGAACCGTTCAATTAAACACAACATAGAATCCCAAGCCTGTGGGCGAAGCATTTGGTATAATTGCAGTCGACGAATAGAGCGGGTCTAGATGGAACGTTTGAATGGAGCCGGGTCCCCTTTTGTCTAACATATTCAATGAAATAAAAAGTTGCGAATGGTTGCTCAATAGCAGCCGGTCATGCGACGGACGTCTCGGTAGGGTCGTAATTTGCGGCGGTAGGATCAAACAAGTAAAGGAGAACGAACATAAGAGAAGGAAAGGGAAAGACTAGTAGCAGCCGAAGAAAGAATGGGGTAAAACGGGGTGAAAAAAGAAGGGAGGAGGAAACGATCAGACAGGCGGGGGTAGAAAAAGAAGCGTGGAGTAGACATCGTGAACCGATCGTCCGTGAAGCTGGTTCGGCGAGTAGAAAAATTGTGTGATACGCGTCTGCGGGAGGGTTGGACCCACCTACTGCGAATAAGCCGGGGTTGATACCGAAAACCGTCGATTCACACTCAACAGTAAGGTTAGAAGGGACGACGAGAAAGAAGAGACTGGGTTACAGTCTCAGAGTATGGTGGGAAAAGAGAGACGGAGGGGTTGAGAGTGAGAGAGGGAGGGAGAGGTTCGAGGCAGATGTAAGAGAAGGATTATCTTGCGTCGGGGCTTCGAATCTGATAGTGGCTGTTCCGGAGGGTGTTTTCAAAGGTTGGCGCGGGGTTAAGCGGGGTGAAGAGGTATGCTTTTAAGGTATTGGCCCCCAACGGGAAGCGAGCCGAGCGAAGGAGACCGCGGCAAACCACGTTCACAAACACCCTGACGTATTATAGGCGTAAAATGGAAGTTCCGTGGCAAATCCGTGACGCTACTTACCTCGAGAAGCGCTTCTGACCTTATCGACCCGGTCATTAGAAATCGTCGGCCGTTCGGAGCCTGTTCCGATGCGCCAATGCCATCCTCATAGTGTTTCTGATCGGTTCTTGTCATCCACCGTCCCAAAATTCCCAAGTTAAATCATAAACAATTTTACTGAACTTAAAACAAAATTGTATCGTGTACAAAATACCGTACACATATTGCTGAACCTTCTATGACTGTTTCCTCCACCCTAGTTACATCCCAAATCCCATAATCTTCGACACAACACAGGAATCCTCAAGTATTTTCAAATCACTTTCTCTTCCTGCAAGATCACAAGGCTCGTCGACAGGCATTCATTTTCTCAACTGCACGAATTGCTGCTTCCAGCGATCTGTAACGCGAGAAACGCGCGCGCTCCGAACTTGGGGGTTGTTCAGTCTTAATTGGTCTCACTGTTTCTGCCTTTTAGTGAACTCTCGGCTCACTGTTGATTTATTTACCATCCAACGTAGATTCCGGGGACCTGAGGCATTAGTCGAGTTTGACGCGTAAACTTATCACCGACCCGATAAATTACTGTCTTGCTTTTTATCCGACCTGTTTCCCTTGGATACATCTATTTAGAAGCATTAGAGACAGCTCTATTAGAGGCATAATGTTATTCTGATGAACATGATGTAAGGGAATAAGGGAATATAGAAGATGTAAGGAAATGAGGGAAGATTTCATATTTAACCCTTCCAGGACAAATGTGACACATAATTCCAGCACATAATGAAAGATTGGTATATATTGTTCATTTCTCCTACTACTTAGACCTTTCACACGTTCTACTTGTCTGAGAGAAATATCCTTAGTATTTAAAGAGAACTTAGTATACACAGGATAAAGTAATACATTTCTATGTAATGTTTACAAATTTACAAAGGATAATAAGAGAACATCATCAAACCTCTGGCAAAATGTTTCGTTTATTTCTAGCGTTCGAATCCCATCGCGATTTTCCTCTCTATAAAACGGCACGGACAGCCGTGGATTTGCATAAAGATCGTCGGTCTATTCATAGCAGTTCGTAGGATTTTTACGAGGCCAATTTGTGGCACGTTCAATTAACTTAAATTATCCTGGGCCATGCTGTGTTTCTTATCGTCGGGAGAGATTTCGAAATTTACGTCTCTCGGGTGTCGGCTTTTCCGATAGTATGGAAAGAGGGAGAGGGAAACGAAGAGGAAGAGAGAGAGAGAGAGAGAGCTTTCTTGCTTTTCATAAAACCCGGGGCCAGCACAGCAGCACACAGTTGCAGTTGATCGATCGTGTTCCGCGGAGCTCGCGTTACTTCCTCCCCGTTTCCTTGATCTTTGATCTTCGGTGCTTCCCGCTCGGTCTCTGCCCACGTGATTGCGTCCCAGCAGGTTGTCGTTCGCAAAAAATTGACAATGCGATTATCCGCGTAACGAGGTGTATCGTCGGCAGACAGAGCGAAGCCGATGCTTCTCTCGGAAACTAACGGCGGCGTTTCCCCCCGGGGGGCCTCGTCCCTAAGTCGCCGGGACCTTCAATCGTTATCGAATCTTCGGGAATTACACAACACAGTTGATCGGGAAATACACGCCGGCGATTCTCCGCCCCTTAACTCGATTAGCTTCAGTAATTAACGCGGTAAAGTTACAAAATTTCGTTACAGCTGTCCGTCGGGCATCGACTGGCAAAAATCTGATCCTGCGAGCACAAATACATTATCCCCAACGAGATTACCCGCAGCATAGTATACTCTAAAAGTACCATGCTTGGTAAGCTTGTTTCTTGTCGATCTTAATACGATTTGTGACCATGTTCCTTAGAGACTCGCAGTTTCTTGGAACATAATATATCATATATTATAATTTGGATGTTCGTTTCTTGCAGTAGTCTTTGAAGATTCTTTGCAGACATAAACAGAATTTATTAACATTGACGAACAAATGACCATGTTAATATTAAGCATGAATATTACAACAATCTAATGTATGTAAATGTTTTCAAACATGTATTTACCGGATTGAACTTCCGAATGCAAACTACTTATATAAAAAGGAAGTCTTTCTTTTTACGCCCTCTGGTTTCCGAGATACTTAAGAAGATCCTGAAGAGTTGTTTTTACCCCTTCATTATGAACGATCACCAACAAAACAAAGTATACGTATTAAATCCGTCTTCAAAACCGATCTGTACTACAAATTTCACTCATCCTCTCATAACGAAACTACCCCAACTTCGCAGAATGCTTACGTTCGATAACTTGTCAAACAGTTCCATCCACCGCAACAGTCCGCCTTTACAGCCCATATCATCAGTTCGGAGCACGTAGCATCTAGAGTTTGAATTGTCGAGGATACTGACAGACAAATCACAACAAAGTATTCCACTTTGCCCGAGCATCCATTGTCTCTAAAGTTTGTCCGGCATGTTGCCGTTTCGCGTTGACGAAACTCAAGCTAGAGAAGAGCACGAGCGCGACAAAAAGAGAGTGTGTGCGTGAGAGAGAGAGAATAGAATAGAAGAAGAGACTTGGTCGGTAAAATCTTCTCCCCGGCGAAACGGTTCCGAAATCAGGGCCTCGGTGCCGGAAACGATGGCGGCAGGTGTTGCTCGCCAGCCAAGATGATGAAAGATGACGCGCCGTCACCTTGGCTGAAGATCCTTCTGACTGGTGGTTTCCATCGACCCTGTCATTTCGAGCATGAAATTACCAGCGAGAGAGGTACAAGAGCGTCGCGGAACGCCCGGTGTGTCTGCGGGAGGATGGGGTAAAAGTGGGGAGGTTGAACGTCGATGAACGGAGACACAGTGGGGTGAGACGGGGGTTGAACCTGGCCCCGGTGTACAGGATGAAGAGGGAAAGACAAGCGAAGCGTCGAGAACGCGAAGAACGGAGGCAAACGGGGACGAAAGCTGCCGGGGATGGGTGGATCAATTATTGTCATTCCAGGCTGTAGTTGCTGGATCCTGATGGCTGGTTTCGTGTTGTGTGTTACTCCGCGCCAGTTACACGACAATCCGTTACCGAAACCAACCTCGACCCTCTCAACCTCTTCTCGACCGTTGTTCCGAACGTTGCTTGCCCGCGGGCGACCTCCGCATACCGGCGTATCACGGCCCGGTAATTTGTCACGAATAACGCTTATTAGACAATTCAACTGTTGTCGCGCCCCGGTCATTTATCGACGCGTCCACGATACCGTGAATTTCATTAAGATCACCGGACGGAGATTGCTAGTCGGCGACTATTCGCCGGTCTCTGGTATGTGCTGATCGCCAACCTGGGCCCCGTGGTACGCTTCTCGATCGTCGCTCGATCATCGCGAATAATTAATCTGGAATGCCTGACGCAACGACTGCAGCCGCTACCTTTGTGTCTGTTCTTGCGAAGCTGATCGGGACTCTTGTACCTGCTACTGACCATAGGAACCCTTTGCTTAGGTTGGAAGAGGGGAACTTTGATTTTGGAAGCTGATTCTTCTGTATCTTGAAGTATACGTATCTTGAAGTACACTGTAGTTTTGGGACCTGTGTGAAAGGCAGATCCGAAAACATATCAAAGATATCCTATAGCGTATACATGACTGAAGACAATAATCTTGAAGCATGCGTTATCATCTTCACTCACGTATAATTTGTTTTCAAGAATCAAGGGAGGTGGCTTATATCAGCTTGATATAAGCTTACGTTAAAAAATAATAGCTTAATTTGAACCTTATTTCTTCTCTCATGTCTTTGCACAGACAGTTAGGAAAATTATGTTTACCTTCCTGGATGAAAGGAAAGCGAGTTGGATTCCTCCAGTTTCAGTTCTTGGGATTATCAATTGAGTCAGATTTTCTGAAAGACCAAACCACTTTCGACCAGATTTATAGCATGCGTGATAATTAAACTCATTCATCGTGGGGGTTAACGTCCGGGCAACCGGTGATCTGATCTTGCGTGTCGATCGTTGACTTCGGTGTCTTCGGCTTGGATTCCATGATCACGCGATTGAACGATAACGCCAAGCTTAAGTATACGGTCGTCCAGAATCATGGATGTATCCGAGTGGCACCATCGCACCGGCAAGACACCTCGACGGTCTCAACGAGGCAATGAATGCCTGTCGGCGATAATTGCGCCGCTTTTGCGAAAACACGCTCGAAATAGTCGGCGAAAGTGTTTTTATTGCTGTTCGGTGGACTCTTAATCGCGCTGGTACGACTTGCATATTATGATTATAACTTCCGCTCTAATACTCCTTTACTACTTAATTTTGTTGGGCAAGCACTGTGAATGCTGATTGGATTTTCTGATCACTAATACTGATGGTGTTAGGGTTCTTTTATTTATATAATGTTAACCACTGGTTTCTAAACATTTCACTGCTGTTGGACCACAATTATCGAACAAGTAGTTAGAGAGAATTGAAAATAAATTGCCAATAAAACTGTAGTTTACTCATAGAATATTTACGAGTCGTTAAAAATTTAACTGCTTTTGCATCGCAATCAACAAGTAGTTTGAAAAATTAAATGATAAATGTTCAATAAAATTGTAGTTTCACTGTCAACTTTTTTCCTCATGTTAATTGAACTTCATCTTTGTCAAATATTTTGCATCGTTAAACCAAATTAATTTTCGATTTGCTATTCGTTTACGAAAGCTGATTGGACAACGTTTATTATTTTCCTTCTAGGATTTCGCCAATTGAAAACAACGGGAATCCAATAAACAATTAACAGAAAGTTATAATCCACAAATGCAAATTGAAAATCGTCTATTCGACGTAAAAAAAGCAAGATTAAACAAATTGCTATTGGTCAGGTCAGCGACGTGGGCTCGATGAATTGATTTCCATGAAAATAAACATAAACTCGTTTCGAAAATAGAGGCCGACCTGAAACTCGACGTCACCAATTTCATGATTTTAACGGGGTCTTCTAACGAACGGAATTATATTCCCTGGGAACGAGCCTGCATTTTCGAAGAATATTACAGAGCGGTGCACGGTCGAAAAACTTGGCACGAATCGGACTTGGTCCGGGCCGCGTGATGTTTGCCTTACGATAATTCGGAATCTGTGTGAAATTGCGCAGATTCGTAACAAAAGGGAGAACTGTTCAAAGACGGGAACGAGTGGATAAAGACTGAACGATCTAGCGATAATTTCGAGTGCGAACACGATTCTCCCGTGTGGCAACGGCCGGAGTCCTTGATTTTGCGATAAAGTTATTACTCGGCAAAATTTAAATATGCAACGTGTCCGACGGGGCTTGCAAAAAGAACAATGCACGTGCCGGGGCGCGCCGTTCTACGACACTGCGATTCCGTGGAGGGAAAATTTTATTTCGCGGGCGCCGCTTCGTAACAGCTTGCACAAAACTGTCGGTGATATACGAGCTCGTGCAGCTACCTGGAACGGGGCCATCCACATTAAAAATACACAGCAACGCCAAAATTGATGGACGAGCGGTAGCTGTGTAATTATTATTATAAATCATCGCGACCGGCCCGGCCACCGGGTCCGGTGCCGGCAAGTTGCATTGTCCTATTCGCTCGTGATATTTTATAATTTATAAAATAACGAGTGCGGAAGGACACACGCAGGATCTGGGGGCAGAGTCCGCGTTCACCGACATTAATATCTCGCGTGATCGAATCGCAACGCGCCACGAGGGAAACGCTGCGAACGATAGTCCCCGAGCCGATCTAAAAACGCGGAACTAATTAATAAAATCGCGATACTTGGCCGGTGTTCATAAATCACGGGAAAATGTGGCACGGTCAGAGTTCGTTAGCGAACCGTAAAACGAAACATCAGCTGCATTTTATGCTTCCTCCGTCTCTTCCTCTGGGCTTTTTTAACCCACCTCTCCCCCTGCCGCGCAGTGTCGGTGTAATTTAATGACTTGAACGAATGAAGGCATTAAACTAGACGTGTCATACTTGAACGAACCGTAACCGGATGACGGTGTACATAAAAGGGAAACGTTTACGCGAGCTTACCGCTCTCGGTACTAATCATTTCAAAATTAATGTTACGCGATCTCGGTAAATACATGTGGATTCCGTTTAAACAGTGTGTACTCAGCTTAATTACACACTTCCGGATTCATTGTTATTAAACGAGGCTTCTCTCTCGTTGTCTAGAAAATAGACTTTAAAGATTGGTTACGTTCTCGTGCGCATTGTTACAGCAGTAGAATTGGTAGGACATAGTCAGACATAGCAGCTATCTTCTATCTTTTTTTGAATTTCTAAACCGAATCAAATTTTCCATTTGCTTTTACATTCACAAAAGACACCTGAGTGGTTAGACTATAACGAAGATGCTTATTCTCACACGCGTTCTTAGCCCTAACGCGTTATTTGCTGAAACGGACACTCACACTGTCGGTCGCGTGACGCGGAGGTCGAGTCAGATGTAAACAAACAGAAGAGACGCAGTGAGCGAAGCGTTGAACAACAATCCATCGGCGTAATTGCCGTTGTTTACGTAGAAATACACAGTAGCAATATCTGTTCCTACTCCTATAAACGGCGGGAGCTACGTGTGAGTCGAAAGTGGGGATTGGGTGGACCGTGCGGAATACCCCTCTTACCTCGTTCCCGCCTCGCTAGTTTTCTTTCGTGCTCCACACTGTACTTTTGAGGTATATGAGTCCTCCATTGACATCACACGCGTACTTTCAAAATAATAGAGTCGCTGAACTCCTGTAAGTATCCGAAGAAGTATTCGAAAAAAATAGAGGAGGTAAATCAGTGTTGCATCAACAAGAAGTCCCGGTACTCGGAGAGAGTTTAGAATGATTTTCTGTCGGGGTAGGGTTTGTAGAGGAAACGGTCTGGCAGCAGTTGTAGCCTGGTAAGCTCTCGAAGCTGCTATCGCGGCGGAAAGTCCGTGGCGCGTTCACTTTCAGCATTCCCTGATCTTAAACTGGAATTCCCATCGGAGCGGGCGGGGCCAGGGAGTGGATCAGGTGGACCTGGCACGACGATTCACCGTGATCGAGCGTTTCTGTTCCGTTCGTCGATCCGAATGGTAGGTAGGAGTGTGAGCCACGGTTAGATCGTCGGAGGAGGACGTCGGTGTCCACGGGCACTGTAGGCGGAGCGGCCGAGGCGGAAGAAGGTGGGATTGGTCGAAGGAGGCGAGGAGAGGACGGCTACTAGTCTGGTTCTCTCCTAATTTGACGCTTTCGATAAATTTAACAAGCTCGTCACGAAGGAAGGGCCCTGTATGTCCGGGCACGGTGCCAGACTCTTGGTGCGTCCGACGCGCGCACAACCGACACCATTACCTTCCCGTATTCCTGGCCGTGCCTGGGTCCCGAGGGACACGCCGGGTCGCCGGCGTCCATTTGGTAATACGCTTCCTCTCCTACAACCTTTCCAACACACCATTCCTGCGAACATTCTGCGACTCCTTCGCTCGTACCTCCGCATTGCCCGTTCCCAGACTGGCATCGTTAGGATGCTTTTGCTCGCGTCCCTGACCCTACCTCCCTGCCCTCTTCCTTTTCTTGAACACGCTCCACCAGGCCCGTCCCACCACCTTATATCTTTCGATCCCCGGGAAAATTCGCCTTTAAGGCCAAGCTGCTGCGAATCGCATGGAAAACTTGACGACCACCCCCTCCTCTCTCTCTTTTTATCGGTCACTACCACCTACACACATCCACCACGCTCCCGGAAACCGGCCATGGACAACGAAATCTTTTTCCCATGCAAAGTAACCCGCCGATCGACCAACTCCATCGTCGTTCCCACGGAATTTTGGTTCCTGAGCACGTGGACGATGATGCGCTCCGACCATCCAGCCAGCGGAATTGCTTCCGGCTGGATTAGAAGTTGATTTAGCAGCTGTAGCTGGTGGGGAACTCGTAGAAAATGTTTAACTACTTCCTGGCAAATTTTAGATTCACTGCATATAATACCTCAATCAGGTCAAATTTAAATGCTGAACCTTCAGTTAGGACTAAAAGGACCTAGTCGAATAAGATGGTCAAAACTGCCCTTAGATGTTTTTCAATGGCTATGTTTGTATTATGAATTTTACTTTACGATGTTACTTAAATTGTTTTTAAAACATTAAAAAATATTGTTGTAAATTTTTGTATTGTTGTAAAACATTAAAAAATATAGCGTAAATATCCGAACGATTTTCTAAACAACAGAGGGTTAACAATAGGGCAGATATAGATCACATGTTTCATTAATACCTCTTCTTCCGGGCACTTCAGACGTCTGCACGGGGGCGAAGTCGGAAAAAGTTCTGTGAATTTCGAATTAGCTGGTTCAGTTTATTCGTAATTCTGCGGCGTCTATCTGGGCTTGAATCTTTCTTTACGATTCCTTGGAGCGGAGTTTCAGCTTGCCTTTCCTTGGTCGCTAGAAGTTGCGGGTCCCGAAAAGCTTTCATTAATAAGATAGTGAAATTTCCGTGGACGAAGACTGTTCGGGAAACTTCTGCTAGTTTTTCATTTCATACCTCGAATCCGTCGGGAGATTTGCAGGAACGACGGGTAGTTTCTTCACCGCAGACATAAACAGAACGAAGGTAAACGAAAACGCTCAATATTTGCGAACTGTTCCGCGTTTTATTAAGGCTGAATCGGACCGGGGACCGTGAGACGCCTACCGGATTTCCACGCTCCCTCTGTGCGAAAACTTCGTGTTCCTTCGAACTACCCAAGATCCAGCACATTGATCACGATTATGTATCAATGACTAGTAAGATTAACAAATCCTGTAATAAAGGATATAAAGAACTACGTGTAATTGGATTGTTGAAGCAGGTTCTATTGCACTTTTGAACTTTCTAACAGTAGGTTTATGGAACACTAAAAGCGATTATTTGAGTTACTTTATGACACTTTGCGATGTCACTTTTTTATTGGTTTAAAAAATTTGACTCTATTCTCCGAATGTTAGTCAACAATCATGTCAAATACGGAGTTATAATACACGGTACTTTTTGTTTAGAAAACATCGTTTTCTTTTTCATTTTCAAAGAACACTTATTTGGAACTTATATACCTCCTTCGTGGAAATATTTGAGCTGAAACAACACAAGTTTTATCGTGCCATCTCTAAGACGGAAATCACGTCGGAACATCTCAATCAAACAGAAACAATACTAAATCTTACACCAGCTAGAGCAGTTCAGCCTCACATTAAAATAAAGATCCAAAATGCATCCCTTTAAAATATAAAATTTTAACAATTCTCTTCTGCGACAGATGCAACGAGTAAATATTTACTGAAAAATCATGCTCGTCTCAACATTAAGATCCGGAGGAATGGAGTAGGCGACAGGCAAGGGTAAAAATATAAAATTTTAACAAACGTTCCTGGCGATCGACTGCGAAATTTCGCGAGCTCGCGAGATTCACGGCTCTTATTCTTTTTGCCGGTGCCGTTGCGAGAGCAGTTCTTCGTAGCAGATAAATTGCCCGATAAGTTTTATCCCGGTCACGCCACCGTCGTCCGAGAACTTTCAGAGGGGGAGATTGGGGAAAGAAGGAGGCTAAAGGGGCCTGGTAGAGTTTGAGGATCGTCTGACAGCCAGCTGGTGCTGCTCCTATATGCACGGTGTTTGCTAGCGGCGTGGGCCGTCTGTCGGAGTTCATTTCATCGGAACTTAATAAACGTTTTATACTCCGGAAGAAGGCCTTCATAAAATATTCCCGACGAGCTTCCAGATACGTCCAGAAACGATATTGTCGTTCCTTTACGCGTGGTTTAAATTTCGTCTTCGGCCGGGAGTTCTCTTCAAACGGCCTGATGGCCTTGATGGTGGGAGAGAGAGAGAGAAAGCGAAATATATATATATATATTCACGTACAGACAGAAAGAGAAAACGATAGTAAGAGAGAGAAATAGATATGAAAAGGGAGAGAAGGGTGCGGACGGTTGGAAGTGGCGAACTACGAATTTCGCAGGACCGTCCAATTTTGAAGAAACGAGGCGAGGAGAGAGCATACTCAGAGCAAACGAGAGGCGTGAAGGAGCAAGATTGGAGCGGGAAGGAGAGGCTGCGGGGCGTGTGGAAGGGGAGCTGGCTGGTAGAAGGAGGGAAAGAGTGCCTGTCAATCGACGAGAAGGTGCGCAGCTGAGGCAATTTCACAGGGGTGGAAAATCAGGGCGATTCTTGAAGTCAGTAAATTTTCTCTGTCCTTCTTCAGAGAACGTTGCTGATCTCTTTCGTTTGGACCCGGCTCGAGGATGTATACGTTCCTCGAATAGGGAAACAGAGACGCTGGAACCAAAAGACAAGAACGCCGCTTGTACATAAGAGAAAGAGAAAGAGGGAGAGACAGAAGGTAGAAAGAAGGCGAAGAAGGGAGCGGGGGCAAACGTACGTGGGCATAACCAGAGCAAAGTGAAAATTGCTGGAACCATTCGGTAGGATTGACCTTACGTGCCGCTCTGTATCCCTGGCACTGTTCGCAATGGGCTTGTATACATGTCCCACGTATCGCGCCATCCATGCAACGGTGTGTAAGCATCCATGTGCGAAGAACATTCACCGGTACACATAAACATCTGGGATTTACCCGCTGCATGCTGCAAGTACTTCTTAGGCCACCTTTCTCTCACGGATTTCTTGGGATTCCGCCGGATGCCCGGCCCGAGAAATTGTGGAATAATTCGTCTGTTCGCGAAATGCACGCAAGAGTGTCCACGATGATCCCAAGATCTTACACTGGACCCTAAACCTTCCCGACAGTAATACTTTCAATGTCTGTGGCTTATTGTTGCTCGAAGCCTTAAGTGAGCTGTGCAACAAGCACATCAACTGCTTACCTCAATTACCTGAATTGCTACTTCGATCGGAGTAGCAATTGTATTTGGAAGCCAGGATTAAGTACATTGCTGTGATGCACTGCGCTGCTACATGTTTACTGCGTCGCAACGACTTCTGGCTGTTTGTACATCGTCAAGTTTATGGCACATCGTCATTTACTAACAGATCTATTATCACTAGATCGTGCAGATGCTAAGATTTCTGGCAAACATGTATAGATGAACATAAAGATACTGTTGTATTATTTTCAACTCACGTCTACGTAATTCCTACATCCTGCATAAAAACGTACAATTTAATCATCACTGTTTTTCGCTTTGCAGAAATTACGTTCTCTTCGGCTCGTATTTTGAAAAATCGGGTTACAGAAATACGGTGATCCCAATGTGTAAATATGCACATTTTCCTATGGTTTACCAAAGATAGAAAATAAACGCATAAAGATCTACGGTACAAATTAATGGTGCTGGGTAGACGTTACTTTTACGGTACCAGCAATCCGTTTAAAAGTATAAAAAACCGAGGCGAGCACGAGGGATTCCCCAGTCCACGGATTACATAAAGGGAAACAGGAACAATGAAGCCGGGCGCATATGAAAAGAAAACCACGAGGAAACGGAGCATATACCCGGGATTATACCGGTTGCATCGAATATTCCATGAATACCGTAAAACCGTGAATTGGTTCTCCAATTGCAGACTTATCACCCCCTTGTCTGTGTGTCTATGGTTATATCCGTACTACGGTAGCAGCCTTCGGCCATATTACGCCACACCGATTGCTCGACGCAGATGGAGGAGAGCTCGGGAGTTGATTGACCGATGTCCGACGTGGCTATTTGAAAATCTTCCTCCATGTTCACGGTAAACCCCTATGGGTTTCACTATTCTACGCTGATCCTCCTCCGTCGAAGACGTCGGAGATGCATTCCGTCGAACGTTTCCTCTTTCTTCCGTTCGTGTAGAATACAATGTTTCAATCAGCCTCGATCGATTGTAAAACGTGTTTGACTCGTCTGAATGTTTCTTTTGTGTCTCTCAATCTTGGAATTAGCTTCTTGAGATTTTCTGTTACGATTTTTCTGAATATTTCGAAAAGAGGTCAGACTATTTTTGGGAAATATAGTTGATTTTTCCTGAAGTGCCATTACAGTTAATATTTAAACAAACCATTTCTTCCAATTTAGTGTCAATCTGGTACCGTTCTCCATACATTCTGGAAAGCAGTGTACTCTCTACATCACTTTATTATTTGTGAATTATTCGTGATACAAAAATTAATTTAATTTTGATGATTATGAATTCCTGATGTGAGTGTCGTGAAAGATTCGAATCTATTTCACCAGGAATACAATTGGGGGTAGTTTATGTTTTCCTTTAAAGTATTGGCACAATGTTCGACGCAATCTCGTTCAGATTTGAAGCCACTTGAAGGTATACCTTTTTCGAATTTCTTGTGAAATCTTTGCAACCTTCTATTCAGATTTCTATCTATTGACACCGTGCTCACTCCCATTTCGAACTGCAGGGGTTGGCAGCGAACGCGAAGACAGTTGGGGTAGCTGTCGCAGCAGCTCCCGATGGTTTAATCTTCTCGGTTTTTTCGGGCAGCCAGGCAAAGGGACACGGGAACGATTCGAGTGGAAGCTGGGCGAACAAGAGCGGGCCGATGATGAAGAGGGAGGGTAACGGGTTGCAGAAGTACGTTCGAGGTCCAGCGAGCAAGGACGACAATAGGGGGTGTGGGCCGATGGGTTGTGCGGAGGAGGGGACAGAAGGGATGGGGGGAGGGGCGAGAGAAAGCGGTCGGAAAAGGAATTCGTTAGTGAAAACTGCTGCCCCGAGGATTGGGATGATCTTTTTACTTGAATTGTCGTCCGGATAAAGCGATGGAATGCGGTTACGCCGTGCTCTCGCTCCACAACCAACAAAAGGAATTCGATCGTTAGCTCGCCGCTCGGAATGAAACTGTTACCCGGCCACCGGGCGAACGTACGATGTACGCCTCGGCTTCCAGAGTTCCAGCTTACCACCACAAGATGCTTCCCTCTAGCCTCGAGATAATCTCTCCCCTCGCTCTTGGAATTTCCGATGATCGTTCTCGTTTTCGTGTCCAACTATTCCGTGGCTCCGCGCGCCGCTTCAAAACGGGAACGCGTGTTACTGAATCTTCGACGATGTCATTCATCTCATGCTTCCATTATACTGAACGCTTTATGGCTCCATCATGTAATAATTTTGCTTCTTTCCGACTACTTTAATATGTTACTGCCAGAGCACTCGATGGATGACTTATTACATTCACAACATGCTTCAGACTTGATATTACTGAATGACAAAAATTGGAAGAAGTTTCAAACTCAATTGTATAACATTTTGAACTAGCTTTTATGGAGGCTTGAAGGGTTCTTTTACAATTGTCAAATCTGAGCTAAGAATGCTGTCATCTAACGAACTGATATGTTGAAGTAACTGATCGGAGATGTTGAGAGCGGGAAAGATATTTAGCGCACACAGGATTGAAATCGGCGGTGTTCGTCGAGTCCCGGGGGTCGGAAATTATTCAATAATGGCGACCGGCGATGAAGATAATTCGTCGGGGAATGGAATCGTTAAAACCTTCCACGCGTTTCCCCGGGTGAAATTACTCCCGTGAAAAATCGCCGACAAGGGGGAGAAAAGTTCTAAAAGGGGCAAAGAGCTCCATGAAATTAGTTCGAGCAAGTTTTCTCGCATTTGACTTTATAACGTTCAATAAAATGGTCAGGGCCCTTTACCTCGCAAATTTCCGCAGCGAGAGCGTTCAAGTTCTTTCCCTGAAAAATAATACAAGTTGATAGAGCGAGAGAGAGAGAGAAAGAGAGAGAGAGGAGGAGGGGGGTCTGGGGAGAGAGGGTGGCCGTCAGGAAAGGAGCTGGGCCAGAGTGATAAGAGCGAAATCGAACTCTCAAAGAGACCGATCGAACGGTAAAGCGTTCGGACAATGAGAAGGTAAATCGAGCCGAGTTGTCTAATGCATATTAATAAGGGCCCGAACGTCCGCAACACTCGGGCTTCAATTCCAGAACGCTGCTCGTTCGTTCCGCTCGCCTTTCCTAAGGAATTGTTACCACTTTCTTCTTCATCTGATACCGCTGTGACGGTCATAATTCCGCGCGATCAACTTCGTTCTTTTATTCACACCGTTCCCACCGCAGGGGAAACGTAGTCGCCGGTATAATTAATTCCATGACTTTTCACGGAATTAAATTCTATTGAATTACGCTAATACATTTTGCAGAAGCCACCGCAGCTTCAAGTAGAAGCCACTCGTTTCTACGTATTCCCCAAGCTCAAGAAGAATCTACTTATTTCACATGTGCTAATTAAAACGGGCCACCTAAATAGATACTTCGTCTTTATGGTGTAGAAAATATTTGTAGCACAATTTTAATAGCTTCAAGAACTGAATAATCTGCAAATCAATTTTGTTAGACGATTTTCTTGTTCTTCGAACGTTTAATAGTACATTTGGTAAGTTCGAATATTATTCTAGCAATTTCTACATATTATTTATTCTCAATGTCATTTGAAGGTGATTTCAAGGACATTATTATGACATACTCGTGTTTACACGTTATCCATAGAAAAAATGTCCTCTGAATGACACTTTTCGAGATTATTTCTTTAACGATGAGCCACAGATATTGTTTACTTCATAAAAACGACCGAGATATTTATCTGGCTTGCTTAATATTCAGTATTGTATGAGATTCAAACGATATTGTGCACTGCAGAGTAACGACGAGTATTCGCTGGACGTTGAATAAAAGTTTGATTGACCATCAATAAATACTTGGGAAATATTTTACAAGTTCCCAGCGAGGATTCCGTTGTACGAATGTAGTATGTAGTATGGGACCAGTTTTTAGGGGTAGGAATCTGCTATCGGTGTCCGTATATCCGACGCGCCGTGTTTTTGTAATCGTTGAATATATTGTTCAATCTCCGATACGGTTCTCGAAATATTGACTGTTTCGCCGATCTACCGTGCACAACGAAACCACTGTCGCGAGTAAGATACTTCAATTTCTGTGGCAAATATTTCTCGAAAATACGAGTCGATCGACACTCCGCGCGCAACAGCCCCAAGAGATCCATTTTTTGGCGTTTATGTCGCTGCCGGCTTTCATCTCGCTCGAACTTATAGTAACCACTCGGCCGTGTTCACATACACACGAGCCACCGTCTATACGGTCAATTACACCGTTGCATGCTAACAGATATGTACCTACAGCGGTTTCCATTTGCCGTATTATGCACATGCGACTCTAAACACCATTAGTGTTAATACTACGCAATTAGCGAGCACATAACAAAAACAAATCTTGTCAACGAACTCGCAAATTGAGTTATCAGTGCTTTCTAACAACCCCAGGTAATGTCTACACTGTGGACTTAGTTGTTAGACCAGCTCACCGCGATCGCAACATTGTAAACCTTCTATTAATTGTGTGAAAATCTGCTCGTTGCTGCGATCCAAAATTATGATAAATACGGTTGTTATGCGACCCTTGAATTATACAAACTTTATAACGATTGTGTCTACGAGTAGACCCGATTAAACACACTTCATTGTTGCAAAGGGTTTCTATACAATCCCGAAACACGACCACAAGCTATGAGTTACTGTTGCATTTTGGTTGTCGCACAAAATTCTATCGCGTTTGAGAAATTCTGCAAAAATTTTTAACATTGCCATCCATAAGTAGAGACAATTAAGCAAAATTTATTGTTGCAAAGGGCCTCTAAATTTGCTCGAACAAAACCACAGTCTACAAGTTGTTACATTGGATGTGGCCCAAATTGCGTCGTACTTCAAAAAATGTGCAACACAAAGCAACAGCTGCATTTCAGACCGCAACAACGTGCACACTGCAACTCGAAACGAAACGCTGACACGAACATGCAAACATTTCGGTCTGGTCAATCAAGTCTTCGAGCTTCGAAGTACTCTAGCAAAACATATCGAGTTGGATTCAACACTGTACCGCTGTTAGTCACAGAAAAATAAAATCAAGGTGAAAATACTTACAGCAAACCCGGTGAATCACGACACAAAGCGCTACACTCTTGTAAAATTTCCAAATCGAAATGAACTGATGAAAAATCGGAAATGCGAACACTTGGGCCTAGCCAATCAAGACGCGGATCAAGTGGCGCTCTTGCGAAATTTTTAAATGAAATTCAGCATGGGAGGCGACGCGTTACGGGTATCCCCTCTCACGGCACGGTTACTTGGTACGTTCATTAGGCGAGGAAAATCCCTCGGCGAGATTCTCGTCAGAAAAAAGGGAAGAAGGGGACCAGTGACTCGACTCGAGTGGCTCGAAAAGCGGTCGACGAGGAGTAGGTAAGTCGGCCAGGCTCCTCTAATGCATATTGATAAGGGCGGAACGAAAACTCGTCGTTCATCATAGTTGAATCGAGTGAACGGTCGGTCTCTCGTCGGCTCTCCTCGTCCTCATCAACCTGGGGGACCGTGATTGACGAAAAAGGAAGGCGTCGATGACGGACCACGCTTCGACGCCCTGATCCGCTCCGACCTCTTCGTGTCTGTTACAGTTCTGGACAAAATGATAGCACGTGTGCTACTTTTCACTTCTCGAAACACACACTATACAGACTTAAGAAGTTTCACTCTTGAACTTTTCTTTTCCAATATTTATTTCTTCCCATTAATGCTTTGAACATTTGACATTCCTGGTCTGGACATTGTTCTGGCTTCTGTACATGGCCTCCAGGATAGGATCGAAAGAATCCATAAGTAACACGTCGTAGCTTCAAGGGGCCTAGCATCGCCTACTGGGACAAGACAATAGGTGTAATCGTATTCGCGGCGGTAAATTAACGCTCGCGCATAAACACCCGGATGATATTAGGTGGAGAATATCGTGGGTGCGTTTATAGTGTCGCGGAATTACGACTGACATTGCGAGATTAAAATGGGCTACTGCGGCAATTTTGTGTGCAGGAATGAGCGTACGGTATTAGCATAGAGAAGAGAGAACAGCGTACGCCGCTACGAATAAAAGCTTATTTACGATTTCGCCGGAAAAAAGGAGGATGTTCAGCTTTACGCGTCGCGTGATTCTTACGGCTACTATGGATTTGTCTGTAATAGGCTGCCGACACCTTGAATTAGCTGTCAACGGCTGAATGGCCCCTGGAATGATGCTTTTACAGAGCTGTTTCGTAATGAATCTGGGCGAAGCCATTAACGTCCTGCGAACACATAGCCAAGATCATTTTATAAAGGAATTTATTATGCCGTTTTATGGGTCGTTTATGTCACCTTAGAGGATAGTACATGCAGCTGAAAGTATTTCCATGCTTTACGAACATCTGGCAGATCTGGTCGTTTAATCGGGCTTGCATTTTCCTATCCACTGTTGTCTGACGTTCGACCATACTTTCTACTGTGGTATCTAGTTTTTCTACTCAGATGTTACCGGATAATTAATTCTTCGTAAAAATGTAACCTGTCTCTTCATAAGTACACTACGGATCTCTGTACAAAATAAAAATGTTCTGTATCAACTACGAAAAGCAGGAGCTAAATGAAAATGTACTCCAACTCTTACCAGTATTAATGAATCGAGAATATTGAACTTTACTGTGTTTCACTTACCTTTGTGTCGGGAACATACCAAATCCACAGTTAATTCATAGAGTGATACATTGTCGTTCTTGAATGAAAAGGGTTCAATTACATTTGTAATTTCATTCGTCGTCGTTATTTCCACAGATGCTAGCATAGCTATCTGCCTGTGACCGTCATCGTGGTGCTTGCTGGAGATAAATGTCCAGCGATTTATCGAGTCGATCGCGGAGAGCTTTCAACCGGCCGTTAAAAGACAAGCGGAGTCGGCCAGACTCACGGGGAGCTGTAAATTGTCTTGGTAACCGAGCAAGTTAAATTCCCAGAGCTCCCCAAACTAGAAAGAACGATTTCACGCGAGAAAGTAAAAGGTGGCTAGGACGTGGAAGACTGCGAGCGCGGGGAAGGCAGGGAAACTGGCAAAAAGAGAAGAAGCTCCGGCTTGGCGTTTCACATGGTAATCCTCTCATGAATATCCTCAAAGGACACGCTCTCCCCTCTCCTCGCGGCTCCGCTCTACCATCTGTATTCGCGTGCGCCTTCGAGATCCGCAAGTCGACGTCGCAATGTCTCGCGACGCGCTGTTGCGCGTCACGGTGACGCGCGCAGGGAAAAAGAGAGAGCGAGTGAGAGAGGAGTGAGAGAGCGAGCGGGTAGGCGCACGGGACCTCTCTCATTCGATTAGGTCGAAGCAAAAGCTTAGTTGCACGCTCGCCCCTTGAAGCCGAGTAATTTGATTAAAACTCCGATGATGCAAGTAAGTGTCGATGTCAAGAGGATCTGCCCGCGGGAACACCCACGGCTGCGACTCGCGACGAGCTGAGCCGAAGCCGAGCCGAAGCCGTACAGAGGACTTCTTTCGCCTCATCTACATTCCGAGCTCGTTTCTCGAGTGGCCGCGGTGCACCGACACGGGCATTTCCCCTCGAATCTGTCGATTCCACTGATTTCGTTTCAACCGACAGCTCAAACGTGTCAGAAACCATTTGGTATTCGTGTAGCAGCTCGTTTGAGACACTACGGTTCTGACAGATGCATGGGATTTCATTTTTCTTCAATTTAAATTAGTTGAAATTGTTGTCTGCACGATATCGGTAGCATTCAAACGCCGTCGAACTCTTTGTCGATGAAAGTTTGAGTCGCTACGACTCGGACCGATAAATGGGATTTAATTTTCTTCCAATCTGATGCAATTACAATTATTACTCGCATGTCGAGTACGTTCAAACGCGGCCAAACTATCGCGAACCTAGTTCCAAAAGTTCTCAGATATTCCAACTCGAATACAATCAATCGCAATTCGTTATGTCAATCGACTACAATTAATGATCGTATCCAACAGCACAGCCAACAAAACGTACGACTTCCCTAGAGCAACCCGTGAAGATTACAAAATTTCCAGGTCGACCTGACGATCCCGCTCCTTCAATTACTGGGGGCACGCATAAATTCCCGGAGTCAGGCGCACAATGCGCACCTGTTCGACAAAGCGTGAACGTTTGAATCATCCGTGTGTTCGCGATCGATCTCCTTTCCCAACAGCCATTATCTAGGGTTCGACTGCGAGGCGAAAAGAATCGTGTCGGCGGCGGCTGATCAATATCCATGAGATATAACCGGATAATCAAAGTCAGGAATTTCGCAGCGTCCCATATTACGTTCTTTCAATCTTCCGTTCTTTGTTCTGGGCTGTCGAAAAGGGTCCGGGAGTAGAGGTCCGTTACGAAGAACGCACTCCCCATTCCCTTCCCTAGCGACTGTTATTCGTCGCGGCCGAATATATGAGGCCCCTCCGACCTCGGTCCCCGTGAAAAATATGAGGCGATACATGAGAGGGCTGAACGGAAAAGAGAGGATGGAGGAAGCACGGGGTGGAAAGCGACGAGCAAAGCGTTCTTTCACATGCTAATCCACCAGGCGAGCTACGTTCATGAATACCTACGGTCAAAGCACATCCCTCTTTATCTCTATGTGTCTCTCTTGTCCTTCCTCTTTCTCTCTTCCAGGCGGGTACCTGTCTTTCCTCCCTTTACCTTTTACCTTTTCTCGCTGTCTCCGTCCTCCTTTTCGGCTTCCCGGTCGCCTACGCTCTCTGTACCGTAAGGTACATCGTTGCACAGCCATCCTCTCCCGCTACGCCCAACCCTGTCGCGCCTATGAGAACCCTCTCTCTGTGAACCACCCTCAGTTCCCAACCCTCTACCCTCAACCCACCCCGCACGGCTAGGAGGCATCGCTGCACCAGCGACAGCAAGAAAGGCCCTCGAGAAATGGCGCCGCTTTGTGTCCCGAATTTGTGCCGCGCCGTTCTCCGTGTTCCTTTACGAGGGGCGATAAGTCAGAAGCTCCTCGTTCCCTCTCGCTCTGCCCAGACCGTTCCCACTGCTACTCTTCGGTACACTGACCTTTCCTGTTACGCCGTCTTCCTGCGCCGCCCTTCTGCCCGACCGAACCCCCTTAAGGTCTCGCGGTCGTGGACAGAGCAACAGTTATTGATATACTCCGGATCTCACCCGAAATAAACATTTTCTACGTCTTCGTGACGAATTGGACTAAATAAACACTTTCCTTCTCATGTTCTTACTGTTTTTAATTTTACTCTCTTCAGCATCTCTTTTTTGTCATAAAACCAGAACGATCGTCGGATGGTGACCGAACAATGATCTGCCCGTTTGAGCTCTTGTAACTTTGTTCAAGAAAATATCAAAGTATTCTGTCCGGACTCATTTCAAACAGTAAATTCTCCACTTTTATTCGATTTATTATTTGCTGAACTCAGCTTCTTTCAAAGTCTCCTTCTTTATGAAAATATTGTAAAAGGAAGCGAGAAAATGAAATCGCCATTGTTCATCTTTAAATGTACAACTCGAAACGCTTCTGTGAAGCTCAAAGAATTTGTTCTACGATTGTTTCAACGCGATATTGTAAAGGGGATTCTCCCCTTTGCAATGTCCTCTCAAAAGTCGACCAACGATTTTTTTTCACGGTATTCTTGTCATTTGAACAGAAAGTGCGTTATACGCAGTAGAAAAATCCAAAGTCGAAGTAATATGCAAACTGTGGATTTGATGCATTGTGTACACAAATCAGAAACATTTAATAATATCAATGTATTAGTTTCAACTTTGTAAATCCTGAAGATTATTTATGTACACAAACTATTTTTAGTTTATTTGAATAAAACAATGAATACGTAATACTCGTTTCTAAATAAATTTTGCACAGGCCAGACAAAAATTGTAATCACACGAGCGTTACAAGGTCGACCATGGGGCATCTTGCACCGGCAGACTTTCGAAAACTCGAACCATAGTAAACCCCATAAGCTCCAGAACTGTCGCTGACGATGACAGCGGCCGCTTCACCTTCCTAAGCAACCTTATCCACGCTCCACAACGTTTCTCTCGAATTATCCTCGTATTATACGACAGAAACGCTGCGGATCTAATTCCGACGCGTTCCATGGTATGCTTAATGAACCACCGTGCGGTAACCTGTTTCCTTGGGAATTTATTGCGAGCGTATTCCGCGCGCGTGTTCGTATCGAACTACCGAGCTCTGCTTCTACGAGAATGGCACTTGAGGCTCGTAACGCGCGTGTGCTAAATTATGCACACTTTTTATGAGCGAAGTCGCTGCTGGGCGACTGCTTTGCACGATTCTGATTTGTTGTATTAATTTGATTCTGCAACGAGTTTAATTGGTTTACTTTTCGCGTTCTGCCGAGGGGATGTTTGTGGTCGGGACGAACTTGCCGAAGAATGAAACAACGCGATCGAAATCATAAAATTATAGTACATATTAAGTATTTTTAGAACTTTCATACTGATAATTAGAAAGTTGCATCTCTTGAGCGTTACTTTTACAGCTAGGTGATGATTTCCTTGCGCGTATTCCTTAGAACCCTTCAAACTCGAGGAGATATTATTACGTAACCCACTATAGTATCCCAAATAGCATTACCACACACTCGGCAGTTATGCAAGAGTATCCCATCCCCTTAGACTGACGCCCTAAAACGGCGAAAGAGGCCAAGGCACCGGGGCGTCATATGACGGAACCGCAAAGCGTCCGCGCGCTGTATCGTCTGCGATCGCGGACACTCGGAATAATCCATCTGTCGGCGCAAAAATGGCTGGTCCGAAAGAGAGCGAGAGCGAGAGAGACAGAGAGCGCGTGGAAGGAGGTGGACTCGTGTAGATTCCGGAGGCTGGTTTCCACTTTTCCCCAGGCTGCCGGTTTCCGGCGGCTACTTTTTTCTCATCGCTAGGCCATTGGAGGGCGGCGTCACCGCAGGAGTCGAAAAACGCCGCGGTCGTTCAATTTCGTACCGCGAGCACCGCGTAATTGGGAGCATGCTCGGCGGGCTCGTTGCCGAGAATTTAGTTTCCGGTTCGCGGTGAGCGTTCGGCTGGTGTGCAGCTATCCGTGTGCCCGTCGTCGCCGATGGTGGATAGTCGGTGTGGTGATACCAGCGGCGGTGACCGTGGTCTGGATCACGGAGGTGGAGGCTTGCGGGGAAGGCAGCTGCGGATCTCCGTGTATGTTTGACTGTGTGAGAGTATGCGTATGTTTTAGTATGTGTGGATGTTTGAGAGTGTGCGTGGGAGTGTGTGTGGGTCAGAGAAGAGGGCAGAGGAGAGGAAGCCCGACGGTGTACCGGAGCGATGTCGGGGCGGAGTGTGCGAAAGGGATGGCGATCCCACGTGCTACGCTCCCATGCATAGAGAGGGCTCATGTTTCCCTAATGCAGCCCGATAAATATTTAAGCATAACGTAATCGGTCGGATTATCCGGCGAGAGAAAGGGAGACCGGAGACGGGCCGACAAGACGGTACCGAGCGAGAACGAGAAACGGGGACGAGGACGCAATCCGTAATGCTCGGTCATGTTCCCTATTGGCTCGCGAAATAGCGTCTTTCGTAATCCCGTACAACGGGTCCATAGTACCCCCAGCCTCTACGGATTGGAATTTATCTAATACGCCGCTTTAGCTTCGCCGAGGGTTGGAATTTTTATTCGGCTTATGTCCTGGAAATTGTTTCCGCCCAGTATGTGCGAGAATCACCATACCAGCCGTATTCTACATGTCTACACACACCTGACCGCGTGTGTGCTGGTTCTTCGTTGGTGCATACGGTTCAGGGAGGATGATGCTATCTATTAAGCTATAGAACGTGTACTCGATCGTTAATGAGACACTCGATTGTAGAATATTAGTTATAGCCCGGGTTCGGTGCCGCTCATTTATTCAGTTAAATGCGACCCGTAATGATATGGCATTAACCTCGAGTTTGGCTCTGATGTTGGACTAGCGTGAGGAAATTGTTTCTTAAGTATATGGTATCGAGTGGGGCCAGAACCCTACCACGTGTCCGAATACCTGGGATGATCATATGGTTCGGTTTAATATGGTGGACGACGGGGACTTGATGCTTTTTGTAATTACCACTTGACACGTGAGTGGTGAACGGCGAGCAGAATCTCCATAAAGTGAAGAGTTGGTCACTTATTAAAAAGTTTAGGAGTAATTGAGTTTACGCTTGTTATTTTACTGGCCTCTGACAAGGGATCGTAACTGGACTCGATTCCGTTCTTTCATCTAACTGAAAACGTCTGGAATTAACATGTGAAAAACAGGAATCAATACAGGTGATTTTATAAGAATTAAAATAAGAAGATCCTATCTTCTACAAATGAGGAAAATCTTCTATTTCACCTACCTCTTTCTTGTTATGAACAGATCAAATCTGCAGCCCAAAAATCATACAATTGAGAGTATCATAAAGAGCCGATATAAATAATAAAAAATATAAATGTAGGATCAATAAAAGTAAATACTGTAAAATACAATAATGAAAATGAAACAAACATATCACCAACCCTGTTGGGTATGAATCGAAGAATCCATGTAAAAATGGAACAAAACAAATATAGGTATGGTAAACACTATAATTAACCTTCGTAAGGTAAAGTGGGGTCTCAGAGACCCCAGCTTGAGATTTTTGAAAAGAATTTTTATGTGAATAAAATTAAATTTGTTTGTATACTTTTTATCCTGTGTTATTACTTATCCCAAATTTATTAAAAACTAAGAGACTCCTTCTTACTATTTGTGCGTTATTAGACCTTACCTTGCGAAGGGTTAAAAATATAAAACGGATCAACAAGAAAGAGTTCAAACTACACCAAGAAGGAATAAAACCAATCCTCATTATCTCGCCAATATTCGCCTACTCAGAAACTGCACAGATAATCGCCCAAAAGTCATAGCTTAACCAACGAACACACATTCCCTACTTCGTTCAATCCTGAATCCTCTTGGGAGGGCCGTTTACAGGATAAGTAAACATTAGATATCTAATGATCCTTGGAACACGCAGTCCCGTTGCTCTTTCTCGGATTTCATTTATCGTTCCAGGGATGGGAGGATAATAAAGAGGCTAGGTAGGGGTTGCGAGGGGAATTTGAGGAGAGAGGAAGTTACCGCTTTTACGGGCGACAAAATACCGGCCAATCTGTCCACCCTGCAACCACAGCGGCAAAATACTTCGGTAGAAATCGGCGATAGGGGAGTCGGTTATATGGGGGACGCGGAGGGTAACCGGCCCGGTGGGTGGACAGTTGAAGGGGTGGGTGTGTGTGGGCGGATTCGGGGGCGAAAGGGGGGCAGAGGCACAGGGATGCGGCGGATGAGTTCGTCCAAAAGCGCCAGGAGGTGCACGGGGTGGTTAGGCAATTTTACGCTCTCCCAGTTACAAAAACCATTTACGCTTAAATGCTCTCGCGTCCCCCAAAGTCCCGCAACCCCTCGGTGTCCGCCACCCCTTTGCTGCCACCACTTTTTCCCCCGTGTGTGACCCACCTACTCCTCTTCGAAATTCGCTGCCGCCTATTCGCTCCATGCCGTGACACGATGGACAGCCACCCTCCAGGGGCTTCGATGTCCTGCAAATGTCCGGCTAGAATACCGGTGGATGTATCGCGATCGAGCCGTCCCAAAAACGAAACCTTCCACCACGGATAGGGTTATCGTTAGCAGCGACGAACCGACACGACGGCTATAAAAAATTTGATAAAAAGTTGGCCCGGCTCGGTGTATAGGTGCTGATACTTGTACGCTGTAAATTTATTTCGTATTTTTCGACCTGTTTTTTTTATTTTTGTTCGACCGTCTCTGGGGGTTGCGTAGTCTGGACTGTTTATCTTCTACGTGAGGGAAATTTCATTTTGGGTGAAGCTTGTTCATTGGTTTGACGTTATTCTCTGGGCAGGGTTATAGAGAGATGTTTGTTTAAGGCTTTGGAATGTTTTCAGGAATTATTGATTGTTTCTAGTTAGTTCTGTTCTCGACATTAGCCTGTTAATGTATAGATCATCCTCCGAAATTCTGTTAGTTGGTTTCTTAATGACTGTTCCATTCTATTTTATTATAGAAAATAGCGAACCAAAATCTATTTAAGTACTGCGTTAGGGCAGAAGATTTAATATTTCTATTTTTCAAAGATTGAAGCAGGCGCGAACAGACTCGCTGCATATGTTATACTAGTTTCTTGGTCCAAGTTGGAGCTCTTGGACGTTGCTTTGTAACTCGTGTTCGACTCCTGAATACAAAATTGATGTATAGGAAACGTACGATGTTGGACAACTTGCTGGATTTCCCGGAGTAAGGAGTCTTCGCTGTCGAATACCTTCGAGATTCGTTTTTTGTCTCCTGTCCCGTTAGGAACTCTTTTGCATGTTTGATCTTGCCAAAGATTTTTTAACCAAACCCGTCCCTGTCGCAAATCATTAATCGTATGTATGAAAATCGATGCATTTCTTCGATGTACTTGCATATTGTGAAACATTAATGTGTGACTAAATAGATATTCAACCTTATTACAATAAAATGTGATAGAATCATTGGAGGATCATGATTATGTAGCCAATCAAAATGTATATATGATTTGAAACCTCAAATTCTCATGTCAAGATTATAAATTAATATATTAGCTAGCAAAGAATGGACATTCAGAGAAATTTTGTAATATTTTTAAGGGAACATTAACAAATTGTTGAGAAAATTGCAGTAAAAGGTTACCCAGGTACTCGGATGGCTGCACCAGGGTTAAATAGAAGCATGCAAAACCTCTCATTATAAATGTTAATAGCAAAGCCAAATTTCATAGATCTTTTGAGCTATTATTTTTAGGGGGTGTATGAGGATAAATTGAATCGCTTGTCTGTTAGTAAATAATTGTTTACACTTTGCAGATTCACAAGAAAAGCTTGTAGAGTGTTATCGGTACTGTTCGCGATTAGACTTTGAACGGGCGAACATGTCGCCTTGCTGGCTGGCAGAGTTCGAGAAGGTATTATTGAACGTTTAATTAAGGACGTAAAACCGCCGCCATACCGGAGGTTAGGTGCGTGTCAACAACACCGCCCGGTGACTCACGCGCGAACCTGGAAATCACGTATTCATCGTCGGTCCATTCGTAACCCGTTGTGTGGTCAAGGAAGGGGTGAGATATGACGAGCAGTAGAGCAGAGAGAGTGAGAGAGAGAGAGATAGAGAAAGAGAGGGTGGAACAGGGTGGTGGAGAGGGCGGTGAAAGGGGGAAGCGATTAATTTCACAGCGCGATTCATAATGGAGCTCCATCAATCACTGCCGCCAGTTACGCACAGAATCGCGCGCGGTGGCCGAACCCGGGCGATAATTAATTTCGAAAAATTATTAATCGCAATAATGTCCTCATTTACATAGCGCCGTGCCGGTCCGACTGTAGCGTTAATCAAGCGATTCGTTAAAATGCCGTCGGTACGCACAGTCCTCGACTACTCGGTCAGAGATAATTTAGCTAATAGAGTGTCAGTGATGTAACAGTCTATTGAGACCGTGGCCGAGAATCATATTTCCATAGAAATTTTGTCACAAGTTACGGCCTGAATAGATTGTTCTGACGACCGTCCCCGGTTGGAAACCGAGTTTCGTGTTATAACCTGGAGTATATTTCTGTTACAACCTGTAAGCTCCGCTAGAGAATTATGCTAAGTTCTTCGCGAACTTGTTCGATCTAAATTCGCTGGCAGCGACGCAATGTGAATATTTATCGCCAACTGCTCATCGGCGATGAATATATCCGTCTGACTAACTGAAAATGGGAACATACTGACGTCTTGAACTCTCTAGCATTTGATATTCATTCTGTACATCAAACATTTTTCTTGCTTTTTGGCAAACAGAATTTTGCAAAAATAGACATTATAAATATGCTAAAGTGATACTAGTACTACGGCAATTATTTTTATTCTATCTAACAGTGTCAACTATTCTCTCTGTTGCAGGTATGTAAACGGACCCACATACGATGAATCAATCTAACCTCCGTCAACATGTACTGGTAAGAAATACCTTGTGGATTAAAATCGAACCAAGATTGCAATTTCTACAATTGTCTAAAGAAAGTATTAAGCGTTTCACAAATAAGATTTCTCAAAGTCGGAATAAATGTGTAATATAAATAAAAATTGCAAATTAACTGAAAGTATCAAGACCAGTCCAGCATCAAGTAGAAATGGTCGACGCGTGGACAGACCCGTCGAACGTTTCACATGTAACGCAGTGTGCTGGAAAATACAACACTCGTTATCTCTGCAAAATATATCCAGTCAGACACATTATTTCGCCGTAGATAAAACTAACACAGGCCAAACGTCGCCTTTGCCGTGTAACATTTCCGTGCCTTATTTCCGTGGACACCGTTATGTGTCCGTTATATAAACATTATATAATATATATATGTACATACATATACATGTATATACGCACATACATATATATGTACCACATGGTAGTACGGATCGTGGTTAACAGCCCACGACGTCGTAAATTGATAGTAAATGTCACATCCGGATTGCAGAATAAGAACGCTCTCCTGTGGGAAAGCTCCTGCTGCCTGCAATCACTTAGTCGCTCACTCCGCGGAGCATGAACGTCGCTCGCATTGCTTGCTGACGCTCGTAAGTCCGAGACATTGATATTCCCCTGGAAGGCCGGCAGAGACGGAAATATTACGTTCCACAAGTTTCAGTTCTCTCGAAAATTACATGAAACTGTATTCAAAACGCTGCTAAGCCTGCGGTTCATACAATAAAGTCTATCGCGTCGTAATCTGTGTAATCCTCGCGGTGGCTGCTGCTTCATTTTCTATTAATTTTCCATACGGTACAGATAAGATTTTATTTGTAAGACTGTATGCTCTTTTTCATAATTAGTCTGAGCATTTTATACATTTACGACACAAATATAACAGTGAGAAGATTAAAATAACGTAATGTAAATGTCGACATATTATTTTTTATGTAAACCTAGACAATATTGACTGTAATTCAGTTGCGTGTCTAAACACCGCCGTCCATTTCTACTTGGAAATTGAAAATCCCGTGGATAATCCTATACGTTCTCGACATCGTTATCTGGGAAAGTATAACAGGTCGTATAAAAGCTATGAATCAGGTTCGGTGGAAAATTTATCGCACAGGATCCGGTTCTCCAGTGGATTAACGACAAATGTCGGTTCGCCACATAATTTTGCAGCAAATGTAACAATGTGCGAGCGACTTACAAAGCAGCGTTTGTCGGTCAGAGGCAGGGGCCGACCTTTCACCCGGCGGAGGCGGTGGCTGTGCATTTAATCGCGTGAGACACGAGAATTAATAAAATCTGGAAATTACAACTTAGACGCCGGCGAATTTCGCGAGGGCGCAATGGATGTCGAACGAGATCCCGTATTCGTGCACGGGGCACAAATTTATTTATTCAATAATGACCCCCGTCGGTTTTTCCTGGCCGTGCACGTGACAGGCGCACGCGACCACGCGAAACGGTCCCCGGCGATATTATGTCTTGCACGGTAACCCGGCTGTTACACCTTTTTATGGGGAATATCTGATTCGCAAATGTTCCCACGCGACGACGGTCCCTGTTACACGATCTGTCGTTGAAACTCTCGGAGACAATATTTTTCTTCGGTTCTTCCGAGTCGAGCTCGTGGTTCGGTAAAATCGCCCGGCCCGGCCCGGTCGTGGGGAAAGGAAACGAGTAAACGAGCGCATTCGCTGAAGTAACTGCCAGACAATCGATAGGTCGCCTATCCCGGTAACGCTTCGTTGTGTCTCTCAATTTCGACCGAGGGCTTCATGAATACCCAATGGCCCAGGAGGAACTCCGAACCGTTCTAGGAACACCGGCTGGCACCGAGACCCGCTTCCATCCCTTCGGAATCGACGTTACAACACGCGATCCCACGCGGCGAATACGCTCGGCCGCTCAGTGATTCTGATGAACCAATAAGAACGCGATTTCAGCAATCGTCCGGGGATCGTTTTCGTTTCCTTTCGCCCGATCGCGGCGTCCCCTCATCTTATTTTTGTAGCAATCGCCGGATTAAACTCTCGTTAGATTTCCAAACTCGATTCCCTCGCTCCATCACTGATTCCTCTACTCTACGGGCTCTCTCAAATTCAAGTGCAACGATACCTGTCCATACAAAACTGCTGACAACTACCGACGGCGCCTATTTAGTGCCTTGAAAAATATCATTTTTAATAGAAATAGAAATCAAGTAAGTTTATAATCATCGAAAGTTAAGATAAGAACCAGAAGAATAAACATTTTATTTAGTACAGTTGTCGGGACTCGAAATTCTACCATTTAGTTGCTTGGATCACTTCCCGAGAGGTTGAATGGTTTGAAGAGAGGTTGAAGCTAGTACTGTTAAATATGAATTACATGTCATCTGATGAATCGATTGCATGAACACATTAAGGGATGGAGACGTCATTTGTTACGAAACTTGAAAGGAAAGGGGGCATTTTGTTCCCGGTCGTCTTGAGTTGATTCAAAGTTGGCAATGTAAATCGCGTTTTCATGAGTTTCTTGAGAGCCCAGGCCGCGAAGCATTAAGGGTAAATGGTATGGTCTATAAACGCTACCAACTCCTTGAGTGGAGTGCGGATTTGGTGGGGCACCCGGTAGAAAATTAGGTCGACGTCTGGTACTTCAATTAAATCCCTATCCCAGGGTTCAACCACTGTCCAGTTTCATTTCAGAAGTTTCCACACAATGGACCATTCCTATCCGGAAGATCCGTTCGACACGAAGGACGCAGAGAGTTCCTGACTCATGGATCCTTCTGCCGAAGCTCCGCGACGATAACCTCGCCGTAATTGGTCCAAATGCTTCGCCCGGCTCTCTCCGACTGGTCTCAGCTCGCACCAAGAACTTTCTAGATTAAACGCTTAATTACACGACCGCTATCTCTTTTGGCCAAGAAACCCCCTGAATCTTTGTCATGCCATGGCGCAATGAACGGGGAGACGCTGCGAACTCTACATACGCTCTGTCGAACACTGTACTTCATCGGGATCAATCTTGCTGCATCTGGTAGCATACACCTTCTTCGTCTAGTTTATTTAACTGGAACTCCGCAAATTAAAACACCATCTCCGGCTCAAATGCAATTTTCAATCTTCGCTCTATGCTCTCTTTGTTATCAGCGAACGATAAAATTCGTCTAACACAGCTGTCTCTATAAATATTAACGTGGTAAACAGTAAATAGTGATTATGATTCTGTAGATCCAATATTTTCTTGTCTATATGCTTACTCGGTATTCTCTTCTGAAACTATAAATATTTATTTATGTACACTTGCTTAGCAATCAAGTACCATTGCAACCAAAACAAAAATTGCTTATTGCAACAGTGTGAAGTGAAACAGACATCTATTTTAGGTGAAAATTGTATTAAATGGATATAATCGCACATTTGCCAATTGAAAGTCCAGATAGAGGCAGTATGAAATAAATTTCTGCACAGCCAGTCCCATTTCGTCTAAGGTAACATTAAATCTGCTTCTCCTTCGTAAGACTGTCATCTAAGATTGTACCAAGCCTGGGATAGAAAAGGAGCATATCTTAGGCGAAAATTTGGCAAGAAACAGTGTCAACGACCTCCCACGAATCCTCCACAAGAGTATTCCCGCGTGTGCGACCAAAGGAGCCGAGGTATTGCGAATTCTTCACGATTGAAAAGCGCCTCGACTTCTCCGGCTTTATCTCTATGCGGACTATCGAAATTTCGCCCGGTTTCTAAGGATTGGTCATTAACCGTACCCAGCCCCATTGTTCTCAATGGCGAACTGGCTAAAACGTACACAATACGGTCTCAGGCTTTCCATTATCTCCGAGATTATCGTTGTCTGCTGCAGCGTGGCCTGCGAGTTCCTAACTCGAGCGGGGTCGAACGTTCCGCGCAAGAATTTTTAAGCTCGAGGTGTTATCGCTCCAAGGAATCTTGTGTATAAACAGCTGCTTTAACCGTGAGGCCATCATATTACGTGTATAATTCAGGACGATTCCGCGTCGTAATCGCGGGTTATTCTTCTATCTGATCGGAACGAATCTGCCGTTTCACGATTACGATAAGGAATATCGTACTGTGTTTGACATGCATGGCTGTGTATCGATAACAATAACAAAATTTACTACGGTATTGTGCCGTTGTCTGATCGTAACGAGTGAGACTCGTGACCGAAACTTCAAACTGAAAATATATTATTAAATTGAGGAGTCAGTTCATTTTTTAGAACATTTTAACTACAATTCATCCTTTTTGAATTCATAGTTTACTTCCTTGGACAGCATCATTTGGCTACATAACTCTAAGGATTCATATCACTTCGAGATTGTTTTACGTAGGTGAATTAGGTAGGTAATATCGTAAAAACTGTTGACATTTAAGGGTGAAAGGGTTGAATATATTTTATTAGGTTTCGGTCCACTTTTTACAATTGAAAGTATATTTTCAAGTGCTACGTTTGAAACACTTTGATTTTTTCGTCCTTCTGCACCCGCGTCTTTGAAGCGTTTCTCGAGCGTTATTTGATGGTACTCAGGAAATCCGCTAAAACATGTGCCAATGAATTATCGAAAATGAGGCGGGGACGATCGTCAGAATGCATTGGAACGCGCGTAAGCGCTCGGAGGACTCGTAATTTTCGTCGAGGAGCGCGGTAACAAGAAAAACGACTGCAAGGGGACCATGTGTGAGAGCCGCAACGGCTGGGGTAGAGAGCAAGGAGGGAAAATGGTCGCGTTCTGAGAAAATAATGTAATTGGCTAGAAATACCTCGGCGGGACGGCTCGTTAAGTTTTATTAATCCGATGCAAAATACAAGTACGGAGGAAAAGTTCGAATACGAAAGTCTCCGAGAATGGCGACGTGGCTAGCGACGAAGAAGAGGAGAAGGGAGGGAAAGAGGGGGAGGGGGGACAGTGAGAGAAAGAAAATAAGGAGGGATGGATGCCGATACTCGAATTGATCCGAACCAGTCATTCTTAATTAAATATAATTGCGGAGTTCAGGTCGATAGGGTCTCGATATGGTTCGATTTCCTTTCGCAACGGGACCCATCTCGAGGTAGCTTTCGCGAAAGTTACGCCGGAACCTTGTCTTTTTCTTTCGCAAGCCGATGGCCTTCGATGCTTCCACGATATCTATCACGCTGCCCCGCTTCGCCTCTACCTCTCTTTCCTCCTCCTCTTCCTACTCGTCCTCCTTCTGCTTCTCCTTCTCATCCTCATCCTCCTTTTTCTCCACCACGCCGGAAAGCTCCGACTTTGAAAGAGGTCTTGGAAACTTTTTCAATCGGCGACCTTTCCCCGATTCAGAGGCATCGATGGCGTTGGAAGGAATATGAAGTATTCGCCAACTATTTCCATCATTTTATAGGTCCCTTAAAAACAGCTCGATAGAGGCATTGTGCGGGCGTCAGCCGAATCAAATTTTTTGGTGAAATACTTTCGGTCGGGCGCCGACCACGTGTCGCCGTTTCATTCACGGACCAACGAGAACCAAACTTGATTCCTCCATCCTTGCATTAGGCAAACTTTGATTCCAAACCAAACTGATGTGCATTTATATGCGATAATTGTGAAAGTTTATGTATTCTGCATTTTACTTGTTTGCGTCTATTTTAACTGCATAACACTTGCCATCTACAAAATTCATTATTTTTAGTGCGCACCTTGAAGAAGGAATATGCCGAGCAAAGTGTTTAATTTATACTGTTGATTGCACTGAATCAAACATACAATGAAATTATATTCAATCTCAATAACATGCGTACTCCACAATTTTCCTTCGAAAACTTTCTTACAATAATCCTTTAAAGAATAATTTGAAGAAGTATTTGAAGATCTTGCAAGGATGTTCCTCTTCTATACACAATTGAATTCACAAAGCTGACGCTGTTGTCATCAAAAGAGTATTTCCTACTGTCCGTGCAAAACAAGATGGAATAATTCAGAACGTTACCATTGAGTCAAGATTATGATACTAGAAAAAGGGACTGCAGCTTTTGCTCCTGTTTCCAAATAATGCATCGAACGTTTTCATCATAATATTCATCTAATACAAAGTCTCGTCCGAGGCGCGCAATCGTACAATCACGAAAATTTGTTGGAACCGACGTATAATCAGAGGATGGTCACAGTTCCACCTAAATGGAGTCTCGTTGATCCTTTTGGTGGACTAAGGCGGATCAGCTCAGAGATTTCGTCGACGTCCAGGAAATAAGAAGAATCGGACGGGGGAGAGAGGCGCGCTGTACGAGTAGGTTCTCTCTTTTCCACGACGGTAAACACTCCCGGCCGATAGCTACGGTGGCCACGAAACGAAAGTGTGGGACAAAAAGTAGATAAATGGTGACTGGATAGTAAGGGTGGGCCAATCTATCACGCCGCAGGGGAGTGTTATTGACAGTGCAAGAACTGTCTAACCCTCGGCCTCCCTTTCTCCGTCTCCCTTCTTTCTCCTCTTGGCTATTTTCTCGCTCTTACGTTTCTCTCTCTCTCTTTCTCTGTCTCCTCGTGCTCGCCTTTTAGACCATCCTTCTGTACCTCTGTTTCGACGTTCCGCATTTTTCTTCCTCCTCTGTATGAGGAATGTCGAGATAAGAGAACATGATCCCGTGGCACGAACGCGCACGCGATCCGTTGTCTACCGAAATGCATTCGTTCGTCACCGTAGCAGTGCAGTTCGAAAACTGCGAATTCCGAAGGAATCACGGACAAAAAAAATATGATTCATATTGATTTTAATCATTATCCATTGCTCAGAAAATTGAGACATTTTGAAAATTAAATTAGAAAATTTCGAAAATTCAGTAATGCAACTCAACGTTATGCCAGACAGACGAAAAATTTTGGAACTCTCGAAAAATCCTGTATCAGGAGAATATAATGTCGAAGGAGATGGTATGAAAATTCAGTAGTACAAGTCAACGACAAATCAGACATCGCGAAATATTTGTTTTTCAAAGTTAGGCTATTTTTGCAATTCCAAATCAGTACAGTAGCACAATGCCAAGTTAGACTGGCGTTCCTGTTTGTGAAAATCAGTATTATAACTCTGCGACAAATCGGACCATCGGGAAAAATTGAGGTTCACTACATACACAGATATTCTTTTTTATTATATTGTCTTTATTTATTCATTGCAGATTCACATACAATATGCTTGTATTGTATATGTACATAACTTATATTTTACACATTTCTAACAAGAATGTTGACTGGCTCAGAGAGACTGACAACGCTATAGAGTTTAGCTCCCACAGACACATACCTTTTGCGTTGCAACATGATGTAGTTCACTAGGTGATCGTTTCATTTCGATGGAGTCAGCTGTCCTAATGGGGCATTTTCTTCGAAGTCGGCAATTTAGAACCGTAGACAGAAAAATGCAGTGCATGCAATATCTGTCCTGATCTCGAGTCTGTGTCGTCATCCAGTAGAAGTAATTCCCGTTTACGCGAATTCCGTAAGTAAGAGCGTGGAAGCGTTATGGGTTAGGGCTCGCTGCCGGGACTGGATAAATCTGTATACACGGTAGGTGACTTTGAAACTCATCCCGCTAAGAGGGCACAGCAATTTCGCGCAAAATTATTTGAGCGACGGACGGGATGTTGACTTCTCGACGTGTAACTTGCCTTAAACGGGCCCGGGTAACATTAGTATCGTTGACCACTTGGGCGCACGTGCGCTCCTACCAACAGGATGTACGGCGTTCGTTCAGGTTCGCAAGGCTGGGATTTCCTCCGGCCGAAAACCGGAAGCTTAAGAGCGGCTCGGCCCGGTGGAGTTTAGCTAATGCCTAATGACGGGTCGTTTCAAATATTTACCGCCCGATTCCGCGAACTCCAGCCTCGACCGTAAACGCGATTACGTCCGACCGTTGGGTATACGCGATAGCTATCCCGGCTAGGAGAAATCCCTGGTAAGAGTAGCCATCGATCCGAGCGTAGTCGAGCAGCGCGAAGCGGATCGGAGCAGAGCTGGAACAGAGTCGTGGGCATACAGGAGGGTTGTCCCGTGAATTTTCTCAAATTACGGAATCGCAGGATCAGCCGGGAATGTCCCGGAGGCCAATCTGCCTCTAATCCAGCCTGCCCTACTCGAAATTTATTCATATAACTCCCCCGTTCCCGTTCGGAGGCGTGCCTCGTTCTCGACCTCATCATGGAAACGTTTAATGGAGGCTGCTGCCGGTGATCTCCGACATGTGCGCGTGCACTTTTGTGCCGCAGCGTGAAAGAAAAAGGGGCCACGCGTCGAATCGTGAACGCGTTTTCTTCCATCATCGTCCCTCCCCCGACGAGGAAAGGGTTCAGACCGATGACGACGGGGTTCTCGTTCAGTTTAGTCGGGCCTCTCGCATCACGGACGACAACGCGCATTGTTGGTCCCCGCTTTTTGTCCTCCGGGACGATAGGCGCCGCGATATCCTCGCTCCCGCCGTTCCGCGCCGCTTTTGCGTCCGACTGGTTCCGCTCTCTTCTCTTCGTCACTCTTTCGTTTCGCTCTCTTCTCCTTCGTCTCGCAAAAAGAATCGAAAAAGAATACGGCACGAGCGACACCAAGCATCGGTGAGGAGGGTCGTCGCGCGTCGCGACGCTAACGCGTGCCACGCGAACGGGGGAAGTCGCCGAACGAAACGCTCGCGCCGCATTGTTTCGACTTGAGTGGCTTCGCTTCGCTGTCATAGTCATTTTCAATTAGCCGGTAATGACTTAGCCGGGTGACGCCGCGTTTATTGAGTACCCGGCACTACCCTACCGACCTACACGACGTATTAATTATTAAGCTGCCGGCGTGTATTACGCTAATTAAAAATTCACACTGCGACGACAAAGCGGACGATACTCGGGCTCAGTGGTACTTCGTTCGGGACATCTTCCCTTTGGGTTTGATGAAGCTTTAGGCCTCTTTTGCCGATATTAGAATGGGATTGTGCTCTCTTTGGCAAAGATTGATTTGTTCTATTCTGTTCGATTGCTTTGTTGTTTTTTTGTGACAGGAACTCTATTGATCTCTGGTTTGTTGTGTAAGAACTGCTGAATCGTTTAGATGGGGAAGTTATGTATTTCTTAATATCGATCTTGAACATTTGAATCATCGAGAAAGTGGATGTCTTTAAAAAGAAGCAATTCTTAACAATCATTTCAAGAGCGAAATCATTAACCAAGTATTTCATGTCAAAATTCCATTACTACCTCTGCGATTTTTCAATTGCATTTACTAAGACTAGTAGTTGTTCGGGTTTAGCGCACCCGACCAACAGTCACTTGTCACGTCTGGATTATTTTTCTTTAACATCATTTCGCTTTAATTTCTAAATCGAGCTTAACTTCAGATCTTTATAATTTGTCACGCCTTGAGACGGAACAAAATGTATTCAATCATTTCCTGTCTTCATAATTTAGTAGCAGAACAAAACGCCAATCCCACGATCATGGTAGGTTTAGTTCTAAACATCCCAGAATAAACAATGATTTAGACCCAGTTTCCAGACCCACAGTCAACATGCATTGGCCCCACTACTCGGTCTTGACCCGTATCAGCGATCGTCAACGTGAAAGAACGACCTCCGACCGTCCACGAGGAAAAGTTTTTGCGGTTCTTTGATGTTCCCCTTATCTATTCATCCCCGTATCGTCCTCCCTCGTTCTCTTGGCTCTCGTGTCCCTCTCTATATCGCCCTTACGGGTGTGCGTTTACCAGCTTGAGCGGAATTAGCATAACCAAAGCAGCTTTGATCAATCGTAACGGCACCTCGTTGCGCGACTATGGCCATTAGTATGCACCATTGACCGTGAGTCGGCACCACGTAATTAGCATAATATAGCGATATCATAACGTGCGTACCGGGAAATGTGTTGGCCACGGCAATCGTTGGCTAGGTGGACATCAGGCTCTCGTCCTGCGAGTCCCTCCCGGGACCAGACTCTGACGTCCCAGCATATGTGAAGCGGTTTCATCGGCCGCCATAATGAACTTCCCACCGTCGTAAACCGTTGGTCGAAACTACCATCGTAGATTTTACCAGCCACCACTCTAAAATCCGAGACACCGCCTTTCATTTAATCCCACTATTCAGCAATATTAAAATCACGGGAATTCACCATCGAAATGAATCCTCAATTTTTAAGAGTTCAAAATTTCCTTCTGGTTTTAAATGTGGTATTAAAATTTCATGGTTTTGAATCCTACATAAGTGGGGGAACGATTTAATACTTAACAAGCTGTATCTCGGAGAGTCAACAAGTTCGAAGAACAATTCCTAAAAACGAATAATAGCATGGCAACTCTGTAGAGAGTTTAGTCTATTCCATGTTCTCTTATCAATATCAAAGAATTCGAAAGAGCTGATCAACTTCGAAAGCTCATTAAGTTGTTATCTAAACCAAGAGCCTCGATGGATTATGAAAATGAAAAGAACAACTTCCAGAACAGCGTTTGAAATGTTATTAGCATATTGCCGTGGAAAAGTTCCATTTGTAAAATTATCATTGACGAAGCAACGTCGGTAATGCACATCGCAGCAGAGTGCTTTACCCCGTGGCATGAAATTATGCTATAGCCGTGACTGTGATTACCGCTGGATAATGCCTGGGTGCAGATAACATGATGACAGCGATTGTTATTGCGAGGAGAGCGAGATAGAGAGAGAGAGAGAGAGAGAGAGAGAGAGAGAAAGAAAAGGAAGGCGAGGGAGGCCAGCGTTGGCCGGCTCGGCTGTCGCCCATTCGAAACTTATCCATTCATTGATTACGTTTCCGGTTGCCGCGTATCAGAAGCCGCGGGTACACCATTCGTCGATGGGAAATCACAACCTTCGTTTCTCCGTGGTAGGTCCGCGGGAAAAACCCGTTGCGCAAATGGATGGGATATTCGTTTACTTCTCGCTCGTTCCCGTTCATTCCCTCGCTTATGAACACGCCAGTGTTTCACTTCGATCGGAATAATCGACGAGGAAGTAGCACCGCCGAGCGTCGCAGTTATTAAATTACAATTAAAATTAACGAATCAGTGGCCGTCGATCGTAATGTTTCGCGGCCCGGCGAACTTTGTTCGCGTTAATTAACGTTTCTTCGTTAGCTGCCATTCGATACGTCTCAGTAATGGCGGTAATGCGCGGTGTCGCTAGCCAAGCGGACTTTTTTTTCTCTCTCCTTCCCCCTCTCTATCGTTATCTCTCTTTTTTCTTTTTTTTCTTTCTTTTTATCATATCGAGTGGAAGTTTGATTCAATAAAACTGGGTGAAGTTGATATTGTAGATCGTTGCGGGACGAGTGCTCATTTTTTCAATTAAATCGGATCCATCGAGGACACGCGACTGAGAGGTTCTACCTCGGATTATCTGCTGTTCTGATTTCGGTGCTGCTCGCTGCAATAGCAAACGATTTTCATAGATTCTTTAGAACCCTTTTTCTCTCGTCAGACTTTTCTGAAAACGTCTGAATCGCATGAAGTGTTACAAAGAAGCATTTCAAAAGAGCCACTAATTCCTCCAGATATGAGTTTGTGTGATCAATGTTATTTTGTAATTAATTCGTACTCATGAAACTACTACAAAGATTTTTGTAAATGTATCCGACAAAATTATTCAACGGTAAACTAAAAACTGTTTGTCTCTATTGCAAGAAACAGGAGCCAAGCAGTTTATTTATTCCTTTACCGATTTAAATAAGCTGCAACTAATACATTGATGATCTTAAATGTTTTTCCCTGTCAACATAGGAAACCCTGTTGAAGGAATCGCGGTAAAATCAAAGAGTTCCATCAACCGTTTTCCAGGATCTTGTCTCATTAACTTTTTAATACACTTATCGCGCGACGCTTCTTCATCGTCCTACGCTGGAAGAGAGCGTACATCAACTGAATCGAATCTGCATAAAGTGGCATGCATTGAAATGCAAATCCAAGAAGTCCAGTGCAACTGGTGTGCGACAATAAGCAATGGGGTTGGAACTGTGTTAAATTTTAAAACTGAATCCCTGTACAATATTCGGCCGAATGTACTAAGATTGAACTGTCGTCTTCCTTGACATCGAATCCTTTATTCTCTGAAATCCTTCGAGAAAAAGTAATTAGCACAATAATGAGCTGCGACTTCAAGCCTTCATGAAACTTTTAAAAGAACCATGAAGACTTAGCAATGCTCAGCTCAGATCGGAACAATCCACTTCTTAGATCTGTTGACGGTAGAACGAGCTAGAACCAGATGATTCATATCTAATCAAAAAGATTTATCTCTCTCAACAATAGATCAAATCGGTTCACTTCTGCGAACCATTGCGAGAAGAACGAGCTAAAGCTAGTGACACTTAAACAGATCCGTGAAGAAACATCTAGCAACCAATCACAAAGATTTAGCTATCCGAAGATCAGATTAGAGAAGGTGTTCGAAGCTGTTAAAGGAAGCAGTTGGAGCCAGAGACAATTACGCAAATTCGTAAAGAAAATCGGTTGAGCTTGAAAAATGATTAGCGCAGGTCTAGAGCGAGATGGAAGTAATTTACATGGTCCGCGGATAGCCGGTGCGCTATCAATTTACGCCGTTCAACACCAGGACATCGGAGGGATCGAGAACGGAATATAACATCGACGATGTCATTCCGGCTGTCGATTCATTGATTATCGATTTGGTATCGGTACCCGAACTATGGGAGGCTTTATGCACGAGTCACGTCGACCGAACAAACACGATGGTCGCGTTCGTTTGGTCGTGCACACGACGAGAGAGAAAAGGGGAACGCGATGGAGAGAGAGAGAGAGAGAGAGTCAGAGAGTCAGAGAGGTGGGTGGGGGAGGTGCGCACGGTTCGGTAGGATGGGAGGTTAAGATACGATATTTGCAGGGTTATTAGATAGCAGTTGCGATTCCCCGCGCTCGCCGCGCAATATCGATCGTGCATTTACCTGATGAGCTACCCATGCGTTATGAACACCCGTAGGGATAGATAGTCGCTCGGGTTTCATATGTAAAGAGTACCGATGATTACGACGGCTCATCGTGACTTTATGCTTCTTATTCGCTCTACCTCACAGCCGTGCTCTATCCCTTTTACTCGGTCTATCTCTGTTGCACCTGTGTCGCTCTTCTTTCACCGTCACCGGACTTTTATCGTCTCCGTTCGCCAGGAAACGGGCGAAACAGATCGGTCTGTCCCGTGGGCCAGCACAACACAATCCGCGGATCGTTACGGTTTCGAAGCCAATGAAACCAACGGCCAATTTATGAAACGTAACGACCCGTGAAAGCGATCCTTGATGAGATACATCGTGCCTCCTCTACACTCCGGAAGAATCCGCACCCTCTCTCTCTCCCATTCCCTCTCGCTCTCGTGTTCGCGGAATAATCCGGATTCATTGGATCGCGACCGGGAGCGGAGCTGAGCGGAATGGCGCGGAGCGGAGCGGAATGGCGCGAGCCCCTCGACGCGCCTCGGTAATGCAAGCTGGACAGAACCGATCGGACGTTGCGTGTTCAGGTGTTGCTGATGATGTCCGACCGGACTTCCCGCTGTCGCGTTATTTATTGCCGGCCACGGTAGTGTGGACGGCACGGTTGTTTTGCTGAATCGCTAATCCAGATTTACGTGTAATTGACGACCCATACATTAGGGGGCCACGGTGACTCTAATCGCCGAGCGTTATTGCGAGCTCGTTTGCTTGCAGAGGTGATGCCGCCTGCGTCAAAGAACGTTTCCCGCCATTTCAATTCACGTTTCGACACTGTAACCTTGGCTACTTAAGTTAGTCCAACCGACTAATTTGAAAATAATTTCCACATAATAATATCATTACTTCTTCGTTAAACGAATGTCCTTCTTACAAGATTTAGTACAAGTAGCACATGATTAGAATTGACTGCTAGACTATTAAAAGTTAGGGGTTTGTAACTCTGGGTTAAAATGAACCCAACTTCGATTATTTAAGGGTTAATATTTACCAAATGTTTATTATACATGCTCGTACACGTTTGATTATTTTCCAATTCAATTTTCCGATAGATTTTATAAGAGGATGTTTTATGAAACAAAATGAAATGTACGAGATAAAATAAAAGGAAAAAGCTACTGCATTTGATAAAAACTTATTGGACTTCAACGGAGAATACTCATCTTTTTTACTGACAAAACAGAGTTTCATGAAAATTCGAGTAGTTTTCAAAATGGTCTGTCGTAAATAATTTGATTAAATTCGTTGATACTCCTTGACTAGAGTCTGCAATCCGGCAATTAATTTTATTACTGTGATTAGTAAATGGACTGAGAAAGATTATATCTGATATTTAGTTTACTACACTTACACTAATAATGTAGATGTAAGAGTAACGTTTCCAACGGGGTCGTGTGTTTATCTTCTATGCAGCAAACATCAAAGCGAGCAAAATGCAGCAACGGAATGCACATTTTCGTGGTGTGTCCGGTTTTCGCGGGGAACGTTCATATCGGAAATGCGAAAAGTTTTGAAGTTATATATGCATACATACATACAAACATACACATAGATGCATATATTTGCCGTGTAGCTGCTGTGTCAGCATTTATTAATTGAAAAGCTGAATTACTGTCGAAAATATTGTAGTAGGTACGTGAGCGAAGGCAGAAGTTGCCTGTCAATTAAATGAGTTAAATAATTTGGAATGTTTTCGGAGCGAAATGCTTCGGATAAATGAAAGAATTTGATGGCGAGGTGGGTAACGTGTGTGGGAGGGGGGCGATAACAAACCGTCGAATAATTTTGACCGAGCGAAAAATCTGCAAGTTCTTCTGGGCATTCAGGGTTTCCGCGGTAAATAATTCCAAGCAATTATAGAGAATTGCGTTCGAATATTGCAGTATTTCGGGCCCCGAGAAGCGAGGAAACAATCGGCTGGAGAAATGTCGGCGTTTTCCCACGTTCCATTTTCGCCTGCATGGAATACTCGTATTATCGAACAATGAAGTATTTCTAACAAAAATACCGACCGCCCTCTGTTTAATCAGCGGCCATAAATTGTAAATCTCTGCTCCATATTTCATAATTTAATTTATAATTTCTAGTAATATTCGTAGGTACTCGTCAACCTACATTTACCGTCAGACATGGGAATTCTGCTGAAAAATAGAATCACGATCCATGCTGAGATCGACGAGCGGTATTATGAATACATTAAGCAAACTTAGTAAAATAAACAATTTATTAGCGGCGGGTCTATAGGGAGTTGGAATAGTTCCTCGGTCCATCGTGAGATACAGAAATAAAATGACAAATAATATTTTAAAATTCTTGTAATGTCGACATATTTTTGAATTTAGCCAATTCAGTTTTAAACACGGGAAACTTTCGTTTTATTATGCAAATGAGAAACAAATTGGAGGAGAATAGATTTTTAGTACCTTTCCCCAGAGGTTCGCAGTGGGATCGCAATAACAGAGCACTTAATTTTCTCGAGTTAACAGGCTAAGCGACTGCGCGGAGGAGAAGGGTAACCGATCAGAGAGCGGTGTTTCAGCAAATTGTCGATACAAATCTCATTAATGCAAGTCTTCGGTGCTCCTATCGTCAACGTATTCCCACGCAAACTGCGTAGATAAGCCGTCTCTGAGGTCGGTTTGTATTCGTCGCTTTAGAAATCTGATAATATGGGAAGCCGGGCTATTATGAATCGAACTACAGTCAAATGCCAATCAAACTTCATTGTAAATCCGCAGCTGCGGTATGCGGCCTAATATCTCCCACTTCCGGCGTGCATCTTCAAAGGTGCTCGGGAATATATTGTCCAACGCAATTCCCCGGAGGCTGCGGCGACAAGCTTTGCTACGTGAATTTTCGCGGACGAGTTTCCTCGCTTTCGCGTCTCGCTTCGGTTTTTATACGACGAAACGTCCCGGTGGGCGCTTCGCGATCGCGACGAACCCCTGAGACGACTCGAAATCGAGTTGGCCGAGAACTGACAATAGTTCATCCACGCCTCGGTAAGTGGGTTATTATAGGAAGCTGTCTGTGCCGCCTCCGACACGGAAATTGCTTATGCATTAAGCAAATACCAGGCAGATATTCCGCGGTAGGACGACCCGATCAGATCGTACGTGCCTGTCGTAGATAACCGCGGAATTCGATTGCGATTATGACGCGTGCTCGTCGCAGCTACCTTTGACTTTCCATTGAAAGACGCCACCGACGGCGAATGCGTCGGTCCGCTACCGCAGTTTATCCGGGAAATGAGTACCGTTCGGGCGACGTCGTTTTCATCACACGATTTAACTTTTAATTACTCGCATACAGTACATACAATCTCAAAACTTAGTGTTTTAAACATAAACAAAGGTGTCGACTACAGCAGCAAATATTTATTTCGCATTAAAATAGTCTTTTTTCAAAATAAAACTTTATTCATATTGGAGCCATATAAAGTTCCATGTAATTAGTTATGTAGAAAGTATAGTGCGAGTAAGGGAAGTTTAATTTTATTTATTCTCTTACGATATTTTTTTGATTATAGGCGATCGTAGTTAATTGGGGCAAGTGAAATAGATTCAAGTTAGTACAAAATAGAATAATGTAGTCACCAGTCACGCGTATGAAAATGTTCACCAGTCAAATGTTCGTCAGTCTATTGACAATATTGAATAATGCATCCTATGTCCTCACAAAATAAAATAATGCTGCTCATAACCACACAAAGTAGATCAGTGTAGTTTATAAGCTGACGAAGTAAAATAGTACCGCCAATAATCAGACAGAATAAAACAATCAATAGTCATATAACGTAAAATAATGTAGTCAATGTAGACAAAATAAAATAGTGTGATCCGTAACCAGGCTAAGTAGAAGAGTGCATCGCATAAGCATACAAAATAGAATACAGCAGGTTATGAACAGGCAAAGTAAAGTAGTGCAGTTTGTGAGTGGGCAAAGAAAAATAGTATAGGTCCTGTTCGGAGGAAGTAAGATGATACATAGCTTGGTAAAGTAAAATACGGCAGTTTATATCGAGACAAAATAAAAGAGTGCAACCTTTAGGTATGCGCAGTAGAATAGCACAACACACGGTGAAGCAAGATATAAAATAGGACAACAGGTGGTAAACGAAGTAGAACCACTACTACAAAATTGTTCAAGTGCCTTCAAAGGGGCGGATCCTGAGGTCATTTGAAGCGACATTTTGTGAGTTTAATTAAACCAATTTCTGCTCCTTCTGGTTCTGTTGCACCGCGGCACGACACCAACGCTACGCTCAGTGAAACCTGCCACCGCACTCTTCTCATCATCGCGCGCCGAGGTAACGTTCTAATTGGTGCGGGTTTTTTGTTGGTAATTCCTTAACAAAGTCAAGGCGGATATTTTTTCAAATTAATTCGTCACTTCAAATGACCGCATGAACTGCTCCTTTCATGGAACTCAAACATTTTTGGGACATCCTGTGTAATAGAACAGTCTGTAGATTGGCGCTGTAGATATGTAAGTCAATATTTAGTACTATGCCAATAATATAAACGAAATACCTGAAAGTACATTTTTTGATCGTGCAATCACCTGTAGTAAGACATATTTTGTACTGCTTAAGCGTTCCGAGTAATAACCATTTGATACATCAATAGAAAGCTTACTATTTGAAACAGGTTCCAAATAAGATTCCAAATAAATCTACTATAACATTTAGCAACTAACTATTACCTAAAACGTGCATAATAAATGTGATAACATCGTGGTAGGCGATGAAAGTAACGAAATGAAATAATAGGGAAAAGAAAGACAGAAAACGGACGATCCGTTCAGTGATCAGCGAGACATTATTTTTTTGTGGCGGATGAACGAAGCGCGACGAATACGCAAATCGCGGACACACGTATGAAACCTTTTCACGCACGTGTCCGCAACGTGCATTTATGGGCCCTTTACGCGACATTTATGCGTGTACGCCGCGGGGCAAGGATTTTCTGCATTGTAACGGGAACGATAAAGCCGCCCGGGCCGTTCGTGATGATAAAGCGACGAGCTTGCCGCGCGAACTTCATCAAAACTTTATTGCGCGCTCCTATCTTTTTGGAAAGCTGCTGCTGCCGCCGTCGACGGAGCTGCTGCTGCTATGCAGGCGTTTTCCTCGAGGAGTGCGCAACTTTCGTTGAGTTACGACCCGGTGTAGAAATGGACGATGTATGTTCTCCTCGAAGCAAGCAGAACGACACGTATTAACGTGGTCGCGATTTTATAAAATGAAATTTCACCAAAAATAACCACGTCTGTTTAATGTGTCAATATTTTTGTTCCTTCTTCGCTCCTGTGAAATGTAAATGCCTCTGTACGTTCGTGGAACTATAGATTGTACAGGATCCTGGGATAATAGACCCGACCGACTGGACAAGACGAAGTAGAATAGAACAGTATATGGTCAGGCAACTAAATTGAGATGTATTGCGGACAGACAAGTAGAATGTAATTTTCTTGATCCAGGCGGACAGAGTGGGTTATTCTTTTGAACAGGAAAAGTAGAAGAGGACAGGCTTCAGTCAGGCAGGTAAGGAATTTACCGGCGAAAAATATTTTGGTGTAAATTTTTGCTTTTCGACTGGTAAATATACGACTGCCTGTTCGAATTTTTATCGAATTAACGACCATGATATTACATTCCAGTATCTTCCGTTTCCTCTTAAGTTGTGACTATCACCAGCCATCGCATACTTTCATGCGACGCTCCAAACGATTAACGCTCTCCTTTCAGACTCTCTGGATACTCCCGAGGTTTTCTAACGACGCTACAATTTTTTATTAGCGATAAAAATTCTGCCATCGCATTTCAGCCATTGCAAACTCCCAAAACGGTTTGGAAACGCAAGAAGAACGCCATTTGAACGACCACGAACACACACGCAGGCGATCGTGCCGTCGGACAACGAGCATTTTCTCAAGAAATTATCGTGTCCGTGCATCCGGGCGTCCGGAACGCCGTGAAAACGGGGAATAGTGCACACGAAGCGGCTCGCGACATTAACGGTTATCGAAATGGCCGTCGAAAAAAATTCCATATCCAGCGCAGAGGAGAGTGGGCTGCTCTCCGTGGCCGAAGAATCGGCTTTATGAACGAGATTTCATTTCCCGAGAAAACACCGCCAATACGTGGGCTTAGAGAGGCGAACCGATTTATTCCTGGGAATTCAAGCCGACCGATTCGTCCGCTGCTTTGTGCGGGAATTAGAATCCTCTTCTGTGCTCGCGCGTCGCTCGATTAAACCATTTTGTACCCACCCCTTCCCCTTCAACCACCCCTGCGCAGTCCTCCTTTGTCGTGAATTCGGGGAACAATTTTTTGATGACACGGATTTGTCTTGGCAACCGCCGACCCGCGCCCGTTTCGCTTCGGAATCGTTTCAAATTATCGGGAATATCCTGGCGTTGAAATGCGTTCTGCGGATGAATGTTTGTTACCACATCGGATGCCTGAGAAATATCAGCCTCCTGCTCAAAACAAAGTACAAACTTTCATTAGAAATATTGTTTGACTGTATTGCTCAGTAGATATAACGCTTTCATCGACAGTCAAAATTTCTGTCAAAGAAACGCTTAAGGTTTTCAATAACTGGATTTACAAAAGTTTATAAAAATTCCGAGATCGATCCACATCCAGTTAGGGTCCGCACTTGATTGGGATCCTCGGACAGTTCCAAGGAAAACGATCCTCGTCCATGAACCTCCTCCGGTTCTGGAGGCTTTAATTGGCCGCGAGGCGGCAAGCACGTGGCAATTTAAACTTCATGACCTTAACTGCTCGACGGTGTCGGCGCGTGGAAGGTCGTAAAAGAAAGGAGGATAGGAAGAAAAAGTGGGAGAAATGTGGCAGCAGGAGCTACGAAGAAGAAGTGCGAGCGCGGCGAGGGAGACGAAGAAGGAAGAAGAGGCCGACAGCTCGAAGATGGCGGATTAACAAGAGCAGGAAGAGGAACAGAAAGTGGGTGGTCCGAGGGAGTACAAGGGGTAGGAGGCAGTGAATAAATTCAAGTCGCTCAGAGCCAGTCACGCACGCCTCGCGTGTTAATCATCCTGACTTATGTGCGGCAGCGCCGGTATCGCTCGGAACAAGCGATGGTGATAAACGTTCGATGCCCTGGCAGAGCACTTCCCCGGGTTTGTCGGTCGAGGAAAAGAGGTTAGACGAAAGCGGGAATTCATATTTACAACTGGAAATCCGGTCGAAGGGAAACGGCAACTATGAACCGTTCGGAACGCCCGACCTCAGCCGGAAAATTGCTGGGAACGAAAGGCGAACGCCTGCATCTTCTCCGACTGTTCTCCCGTCTTTCTCTTTCTTTTCTGCTGCTCTTTCTCTCTCGAGGTCTGGCAGGGAGCCTCCGGGCAACCCTTTTTGCTCTCTCTCTCTCTCTCTCCCCTACTCTCTGCAACTTTCTCCGCGGCCAGTGATTTAAGCGTTGTAAATCTTGGTAGGGCCGCGTACAATCAGCCGCGGAAGGACTACGCTCGATACCAGGATAATTGCCTCCTCCGCTGGCCTACTGGTATCCTTGAGAGCTTTATCGATGTTCCTTTTCTCGAACCCGGTTGGCCAGCGATTAATCTACTGCGAGGAGGAGTCGTTCACTGCAAAGATCGCTCGGACGAGATGGCGTCGAGAAATAAACGAATCGCCCGGCTGGAAATCGGAATCTGGCTAACCGAAAGTTTCCGAGCTGAAAATATTGGCATACTTCGGCACTGAATGAGCTGCGTACACGCCCTCCACCGCTTCTCCTCTTCCTCTTCCTCTTCCTCTATCCCCGAACGGTACCGCCGCGCCCGTGCAACTTTGATTTGTGATATTTCATGCGAGCGTTCGACGGCAACGCTCCGACCCCCGTGTTTCGTATCAGTGAATTTATTCCGACGTAAACTAACTGTGGAAATCGGACTGTTTGAAACACCGGCTTCGAAATAAATTCCCCGATCCCGACGGAGAAACGCGCCGAAGGAAATCGATTGACTATTACCGAGACCGACCCGAGTACCGTTTGTCGCCCATGATAATCAGTGTTCACGCAAATGACACGCTCTTGCTTTATGTCGTACTACAGTCGCAGGAATGAACTGCAAGCATGCAAACGCTTGAAAATACATCGTACATTTCCATACACGTTCCTCAGAAATCTGTGGTTTTATAATATCTAGACTGCGGATTTTATGCATTTATAGCAAACGTAGACGGGATTCAAAAGAGTAGAAAGGTTTTAAAAAATGTAATACATAAAAAGAAAATACCACTTGACTTTCAAATTCTATTTATCGCAATTGATTCACTAATAATGTCTCTCCCTCATCGACAATGTTTATGAGCACTCTGCAAGTTCTAAAAAATGATCAGACAAAAACTTGAAAAACACTATACACATAATAAAAATTGTTTTATTATTTTTACACTCTCTAGACTCGGGAACCTTCAATTTTCGGACAGTCGACTCGCCAGAATTCGAGAGATGCGATGTTCCTCATTACAGTGTACCCGTAATAGAAGTGTTTAGCGAATTGGCGAGTTAGTTTGCGCGATTGCGTATCAAAGGGAATTGATCGGTAGAAACTATTGACGGCGAATCCGCGTGTTTTCCATCGAAGAATATATTTCCTGTTCACTGACCCCAGAGTGTTGAAAATTTGTTAAAAACATGATGAGGGGTGGGGTGGACGCATCTGTACAAACAGAATAGAGCGGGAAAATTGGTTGGCAACAACGAATCCATTTTCCATACCGTTGGAAATGGGTGTATGCCTCTAGAAGCGAAACTGTTGCAGTATGGCCGATGAACTTTAACGCTCGGCCGGGTAACAATAACGGGGGCTTTTATCGGGCAATTTTTAGCGAGCGCCCGCGCGCTGGAGACCGAAGCGGATCCTCGGACAACTGCCGGCTAACCATTAAAACATTAACGCGAGTTAATACTTTATAATCGGCGACGTCACGGGGAATTCGTGGTCACAGCGGACCCACTCTAATCTCCACGACTATTACCACAGAGATTTCATCTCGAGAGCAATTTTCGTTCCAGCGAGCTTCGAGATATTAAAGCGGACTCTAAACTGCACGCAATTTTGCAGGCGGCGTTTGCTATACATCTTGGGATTCAGACACTTCTACTTCAATTGTATATATTTTGTATATACTTCATTATATTCACATTTTTTTATTTTCTTCGCTTCGCGAATAAGCATTTGACACTGACACCTAATACGTTTTAAGAAATTAATAACTTTATTTAGATATTATATGCATATCAAATAATTATTAGCGACATCTTTGAAGTCTGCACAAAATTTGTCAGTCGTTTTTACTCGAGAAGAAGAGCGTGCGATTCCGTAATTCAGCCTGTTTGTCCGATAAATCCAATATTTCAGGTGCAAGGGACAGGACGGCGTTCTCGCGAGTAAAAGAGGAACCAAATAAATGATTTGGAAGACGAAAGGATCTGTTTTCTTTCGAAAAACCGCAGCCCGAAGATTCCCGGTCGCAAAGAAGGGAGAACGCAGCCGGAAGCAGGGCGAGTAGTAGCCACGGCGAAGAAATGCATTAAGCGCTTTGCAAAAATGGAATCTTCTTACAAGAATGACAAGCATCGTCTTCCATTTTATTCTTTAAAAGGAAAGTTTGTCTTTGATGTGTTTTTGCGTCTTTTTATTCGGCATTGCCGAGCAGAGAGAGAGAGAGAGAGAGAGAGAGAAAGAGTAGACAGACGGTAAGACGTTTTCCCGCGAACAAAAAATCGCTTCCTTACGCAAATAAAGTCGCACCGCCCTATGCGACGTTCCCCAATCGCGGGGAAAAACTTTGGAGGAGTTAAAAATATTTATTGAAATCGGACTGCAGCCGTGGCGTTTAATCTTCGCAACCGGCCCCGAGTATATTTCCATGTAGCCTGCTATTTACTTGAAAGCATTCGCGTCGACGGTAAACAGTTTTAGGAGATCCGTTCTCCACTGTTGGAATTTGAAACTTCTACAAAGAACTCGCCAACGCGACGCGACAGCGATGTAACGCGTGATGCAACGACTGACCGAGACCGGAAACAGAAAATGCAGTGCCCCGGTGAACGCGATCACCATCCGGCTGATGAATGTCCGCCGTGAACGTAATATTTTTTCCTAATGGAAAATCGAGCCGCGGCAGACCGCCGAAATTGAATTTCATTAGTCGTTCCTTTTTATCGGTATTGGATCGAACCGAGCCAGCGAGCGCGCCGCGCACTCCTCCGCGCTTCTGGGTAATAAATTAAGAGCTAGAAACGTTTTCGATATATTGAATATTCAGCCTGACTCGACTGCGACGTTTCCGGATGCTTATTTAATGGAGACATCCATCTTCCTCGTTTACAATTCTGCCGGAAGAATTGCAATATCCTTTATCGTCATTTTTATTCGTATGGTTATTTTATTTTTCTTGCGCTTCGTCTGTTACACATCATTACATACAATAGATTAAATATATTCCATTTCTTCGGTGTTAAAAACGCTGCATTCTTCTTTTTTGGGAGAAATGTGAGACGTCCATCTTGCTGATTAATATTTCCCGGAAAAGAACTGCTACATTCCTATTCACGATTTACGTACGTGCTAGTATCGCATATTATTTTTGCTCCGCTTGATGCAAATCATTTTTATCACCGTTAGAATTATTTTATCAAGTTATTCTTTCACACAAGAAATATGATTGTACACATATCAAGCTGAAAATGCTACAGAACAATTTGTCGCTTCGATCGCTGTAAAAGTGGATCTCTTTTTCGTTTTATCACTCGCATTAATTACACTGTCCATATTTCCAGCAGCACCTCGTGTGATAAATTAATTTTTACCTCAAAATAAGGACCGCATCGACGCGAACAACGGCACCAAAAAAATTCCTTTGGTCACCGGTGAGCATTCTGACGCTAACGCGTCCGTTTCGCCTGCGGAAAAACCGGGAAAAGCGAAACAAGCGTGGCACGGGTGGCGATAAGAGTATCGGGTTCGTGCAGCTCGGTTACGGGCGAGAAACAAAAGCCATCCTTTTCCACACAAAATTATTTGCGAATGCACCGCGCAGGGCTGGTAGAAAAGTTTCTTGAGCTATCTCAGTGCAACGTAAATGGATCAAACTGTCCCATTTTGGGACACTTATTTTATAATTACTGTGACAGCATTTTTGAGAGGAATTATTCATTTCGTTCAAAGGAAAGAAAATGTGTTACGTCATGATGCTAGACGGTAGACCACAAAGATTAATAGTTTCTCAAAACGAGATATATGCAGCTGGCTAAAAGAGGCATGCAGTGTATGCATATAAAAATCTACAGTCTAATAATTACATCAACGTTATGAAAGAAATATATCGAGCAGACGGCACAAATTAAATAGAACAACCTGATCCTCAAGAATTACCAAAATAAAATTGCTGTTAACAAATGTGGGTTGGAGTTGGACCCACCATTACTTGAAGACCCCATAGATCAAAACGAAGTGCTTGCAGGAACCAGAAGCATTTTGTATGGGTTTAAAGATATTCTGCTTTATGTTCGAGAGTTTCTTCTCGCGGAAACGTGATGGCTTGCGTTTCAGGTGGTAAAAACGAAAGCACAGAAGTGTGTGCCGGCAGAGAAAGAGAAGAGAGAGAGAGATGGGGTAGTGAGGGAACGGGGACAAGATGGGAGACAAGATCGTAGGGGCGATACGCGGTGGATATAAGGAACAACTCTCCGCGACAAGTGACGAGAAGCCGACTTTTAACCGTCAACGGTGCGAGGAGCAGAAGTGGATGAAGCCCGAAGGAAAAAGAGGCGGCGACGACGACGACAACGACGACAACGACGACAACGTCGACGTCGGCGGCGTGGGGCGCGACGGGGTGAGCCACAGCGGTAAAAGAAAGCCCTGGAAGAGAGAGGATGCGACGCCGAGAGGACGGGAATGCAGGCGACGAACTGAGATTACAGCAAGGCGGTAAATAACACGTCACTCGCTACTCCGTTTACTTTGTGCCGCCATGGGTGACGACACTGAAGTTTGACGAGTGGAGGTGGATCCTGACACTGTTCTTGTTCCACGTGGAAACCTGGCGAGAGGACGCGGTCAAGCAACAAAGAAACATCCTCCAATCGTAATTAAATTCCAAGTGCTGAAAATTCAGACCGAGGGATCATCGGGATTGCCCGAGAACGTTGCTGTTGATTTTACACCCTCCCCCCCCAGGATTGGAATGTACCGGAGTGATGTTGTCCTTGTTGCTTCGGATTCGCTCGACGAATCGTTAACTTCTTTTACTTCTCGGTTTATTCTAATGGAAAGACAACATTTTTATCTACAAGATTGTAAAATTTGCAGTATTGCACCGAGTTTAGACATTTTTTAAATCTTTGCACTTCGTTGTCGCCGATAATGCGACGTTTGAAATATTGAAGATGTATAAAGTTGAACTTGTTTTCTATTATATAATGTAACCAAGGACTAAATATTTTGTTTTATTGCAGCAACCTTATTTTTTAAATATACATAGTGCTGGATTTGTGGTGTACTGTATGAGTTACTAGACTGGAGTGCAAAGGGTTAAAGTATCAATCTATTCATTATTCTATGTATTCATTAATCTATGAATTTATCTATCTAATTATTTATTTACCGTTCATTCGTTCATCTATGCAAAAAGAATCTTTACTGACCGAACGAGTCCCCGTCGTTGTCACGGTCTGTCGGCGACCGGAAAGGATTCGCTCGTCGTAAAAATACCCGCCGCTACGGCTGATAGCCCCTTGACGTGATGATGTCATCGTTGGTGATCTATGATCGATTCTCAATATAGCCGGGGCGACGCGACGGGCCCCTGAGCAATGAATTCACCTTAAGAGCATGAAATGGGCGCACCTCGGTGAAAGCCACTTCATGGTAATTACATCGGCGATCCCCCGATCATCTGGAAGGCGTTAAAGCGCGAATGAAATCAGCCGGGAACACGGGGGGTGGAAAAAAGACTAGCCGGACTGGGGGGTGCGGGGTTTACAGCTCACCGCCACCCCGTAGCGACGGTGGATGATGGATCGGTTCGTGCTGGAATAATGGCGGCGTTCCGTCCTAACAGCCATTTCGTAATTACACCGGCAGTGATTCGCTTGCCTTCGTCTTAGCTATCGGGACTCATCAATAATCTTTCCTGGTTCTTTGGCTGCGTTCGGTCGAGCGCCGATTAGAAAACTAGACAGTGACGTGCCAACGGGCGACGACAGCATCCAGATTACACGAATTTCATTTACTTTAAAAGGACTATGCGATGCTAAGTTGCCACTAGATGACGTGTTAATAAATTACTAGGGGACAGTCCCAAACAATTGCGCTACCAAGCGCTGAAGATAGTGTTAGGAGCTTGATAGACAGCCTCGTTCGTTCGATGATTTTCTGGTGAGCAAAAACTACACTGAACCGGTCCACTATCGAAGCAGGAGACCCAGGGTCTAAGCTTTTACAGGATATTACATACCTCCTCGAAGGATATTAAATTCTCAGATTTATCCCGCCGTCCTCGTGGCGACCTATCAACCCTACTATGTTCAGTCACCCGATTACCAAGTCCGGATTCAGCTCCAGTGATTGCTCATTGCAGTGACGTTTTTTGGAAATGACACACTGCGGTGGAGGGTTGTACCACTGTCAGTTTATGAGACTCGGTTACCAGTGCTTTCTCTCTCTTGCATTCTATCTGTAGCTTGTTTCGTGTTTTACCGAGCAAAATTAAACGCGGAGTATTAAAATGAACTTTGCTTAACAACAGCCGCATCGACGGGCTTTGAATATTAAATGGGTTCCGGATGCGTGACGGATACCTTTGGATAGGGAACAATAAGTTTGTAAGACTATTTGGGTAATGGAATTATCTTGAAACATTTAAACGATCAATTTGTATACTGATGGACCAAGTGTATCAAATTTGCTATCCAATTCTTGTATTTGCTGGGTTAGCAATCAAACTGCTAAAAAAGTTACTTTTACTTACTACGATTATATCTTCGAATGAAAATAAAGCTACGTCACAGTTGCAATGATATATAGCAGAGGAAATCAGCACACAGACCATTTTGTCGATATTATGAAAAATCCAAGAACACGTGTGATTTCTATTATCAGGATTTTTGTACCACATTTTTACCGAGCGAGTGGATTTTAATCAGACCACGATTCCACGTTCTTCGATGGGAGAATATCCCGCGTATCCATCGATAAATAAATGTTTACGCACCGGCGAATTCGAGAAATATCTGCCCGGTTTGAATAAATAAACAACGTCGGTATTAATATGCATTAGAAATTTATGAACCATTTTGTTCTACCGTATGCCGGATGAAAAGCGAGAACGCAAAGGTTCCGATTGCCCAACCTGAAACAGATTCGAAATATGATTTCGCGGCTTGAATAATGGAGAATTATCCGTGCGGAATTAATTCATGGTCGTACGGGGACCGTTCCCGATTATTGCGTCTCCCGTGGGTGTGCCTAAGCCGATTAGGGTTATATCTGCACTCATATTTAGATTGCAACGGGGAATCGCCGATTTTACTGCTTTCCGTGTTTACGCAGCGTAATGTCACCCTAAAGTGCCATTTAATATTATGGAAAAATACGCGGGGAATGATATGTGACACCATTCCGTCATGTGGTCCTCTCTCGACTATCAATCGGCGCTGATAATTCTCTACAATTAAAATTTCCATTCCGTTTGTACTTGGAACTTATCTATTCCGATTGGTGAATTAATTTTTCCGGTAATATTTGGAGTTAATGTTTTGTTACGACTATCAGATGCAGGACAATTCAAATGGGAATAACTATGATAATTTTCGACATCGTAGCTTCTTTCTTTCCGGTTCAGAAGACGATGCATTGAAAATATGTATATTTCTGTAATATGCGAGCTCTAATGTTATTTGTCACTAAATACAAAATTAATCAACATACTAAGCGATGCAAGATTCCACTATCAAAGGAGCATCGAGAAGCATCATAGTTTCTTCTTACGAGCCTTTCAGACTCGATGCTCAACACGAAATCAATCCACACACCGAACCACGCAAGATCCAGCAATTAAAGCAACATCAAGAAGCACCAGAATTCAGTTTCCACAGCTCGCAATATTACACTACTTAGTTGACATCGAGCACAAACACAACGCACGACGCATCCAAGCAAGCTGCAGCAATTAAAACAGCATCAAGCAGCCGTAGAATTTATTTCGCACAGTTTACGGGCTTCTTAGACCATCATGTCGGCAAATAGCATCGCAGAATCGCGTTGCCGATTAACAACGGTCTTGGTTCGAGCCCGAGAACGCGACGGAACGCGAAAATCCTCAATTAGGCGAGACCACGACGCGACGCCGCGCCAGTTGGAAATTCGAATTTTCCTTTGAACGTAAATATCAGAAGGCAGCGGGGGAACCTGATGTGGTCTGTGCGACAGAGCACACACACACACACCCACTCCATAGACACATACACAGGACATCCGCCAACAGGCACAGAGTCAGTAAATGTTGGCTTTTCGGTGGGCGATGCAGATTCTCCTCGGTTTCGTGTCACTTGGTTCTTCCCCCTCCCTCTCACCGCGCGTGCAGGTAACTAGGTAAAGTACAGACACGTAGGATAGAGGAAACTAATTACTGGGGTACAAAGGATACGCGGCGTCATTCTGATTGTCACCCTATCCGGAAATGTCAGGCCCCGTGAAGCCTCCAGCCCCCGCCTATCTTCAGGTTACCCCTTCGGTTCGGGGGTTGTGTGGTACAGGCACTCGACACACGTTGCCGTTCGCATTTATTATCACGGGGTCTCCGTCGGCGTCTCTATGATTAATTGACCTTTTGCCGGGCGTTTCTTCAGGATGACTTTCTACCCGACAGAGGCACGACATCGTCAGGCTATCGATTCGAGTCGTCGTCGTCGGGGTGGAGCGCGAGCGAGCGAGCGACGTATCGAGTCCGAAAAACGCATTCCCTCTCTTCGGTTTTCGTTTTTTTTCTCTTCCGAGGTCGACGAAAATTCGCTGCGGATGACGAGGAGGAGCATTAGTTATGTTTTTCGATAACCGCGCTCGGAATAAATTACGCAGCATGGAAGTCGACCACCGGGCTTCTGGGCGCACGCGGGTCCATTTTTACGAGGAATGACGCAAAGAACTCCAGCAAATGCAAACCCCGGGCGCGCTCGCGGGATCGCGTGTAACGAAGGTAACTAAGTGTTCTGTAACCTGTTATCGAAATGCTGAACCGTCGGGGCCATTAACGAGGAAATAAATTTCCTTTTTACGGGGGAAAGGAAACGTTCGCCGGCAGCGGCCGCCGCGGTCACATCGGCGGTAGGGAAACGTAAAACCAGAACGCCCACCGCCGCTGGGTGATACGGAATCTTTAACGGCCGAATAATAAAAGTTAATCGTGACGGTAATGATTTGGTTTCAATGAGATTCCACGGTGACTCGCGGGGTTTTCTGCGAATTTAAAGGGCGCTCATCGCAGAAACTTTCACGCTGTAATCGTTCCGTTTCCTCGAACTTCGATCTGTAAGTAATTCGCTTTGTTTGAGTTCGAAAGTACAATTTACGCGATGCCAATACCTTTTGCCGACTGCTCGGCACTTTTAAATTAACTCTTAAGCTCCTGAAGCTTGAAATTTCGTATTTCAAATCCTATTCGAATCCTTGCGTATCAATTGCTAATTTGATCTATCTACTGTAGTTTAAAGAACGTGATGAATTCCTACCACCCGAGAGTCAAATAGTAAAGTAATTTTGACAAAATTTCATTTTAAACACAGTACTTCCGACGTCGATAATTTCAGTGAAAATACAACGCGGAGCCACGATAGATGCTATGGAATAATTTATTCGATTAATTTCGCGAGATTTCCAAGAGACAAAGGATCCGCGGTCTAATTCCGGCATGATTAAATTTCCGTCTCTGTAGGTAAATGAACGTGTTTAATCGAACACAACCGACGAGTTGATTTTTCGTCTGCAACTCGCCGCCGTGTTTTGCATAATCTAATATGCTCGATTCCCGTGCATTCATCGCACAAAAGGGAGTCGTCTGCATTTGTGTGTACGCCGAGTTATTGAGTCTCCTCGTACGAATAAATCTACGAGACACTGTAGCATCCATGACGAGCGTAATATCGTATTTTTTTTACTCGATATCGAATTCCAATTAACGGTGCAATTTCATTTCAATTACCCCGCGTGTATTTCAGTAACGGCCGTCGCCGCCGTATTCCCCACCCTCTATCATTCCGCTTGTTGTTGCTGTGTACCAGCGAGCCGCGTAATTAACGGACCCCTTAAGATCCTAACGATTATTTAATTCATAATGTAATAATTCATGCGACGAATATCGCGTTTGCTCAAGCTTTTGTGTCCCCGTCGCCGGTTTTATTATTCACTGTTTAAAAACGGGAGATGGTACGGCGTTCGAAGTCGACGTCGACGTCGCGTCCCGTCGAACGCAATTGGTATCACGATTCTTTTTAGCCCGGGCACCGTCGTCGTCGCTTCGTTACACGGAACAAAAGACCACAGGGGTGCCATCGCCCATCGTCCGGCAGTGAGCTAATTATAATTTCATTTTTGTTGCACGGATATCGTTACCATCAGTCACGGGCGGAGTCGTTCGGCTTCGATCCGCTGACGGCGCTCTGTAGTATTCCGTTTCATGTTAACGAGTACATACTTCCGCTACCGGACGTCCTTTTCTTTCCACGTCAGCGTACTTAGCGGCCGACGATGTCATTACCGCTGACAGTCCTGGACGAAACTATGCTAAGTACAGGCTTGGTCTGTTGTAATTCGGTGCTCATCAATAAAACAGGTGTATTCGTTAATTTTCAATTAGCAGCCAGAAATGCTTAAATTACCGATCATCAATTTTTTAACGTTTTACTAGTTAGAAATGCATACCTGGCTGAAATTTGTTACAATTTATACGAATATTTGGTTTATATTAAACATTTCACATAATACAGTCATTGAAAAGCACATGTACGTATTCTTCATTCTTGACGTGTGTACTACAGAGAGACTGTTTAACACTGCATTGTAAGAATCAAGCTGACTTACGTCATTATAAAAATATAGTTAGGCAAAGTACGTCAATTTCTGCATAAATTGTGATCATACTGGAGCAGCAATTTCCCGAAGTTCTCAAGAAATATTTTGGTAGTTGACAGCAAACTTACCAGAGTTTTGTTTATCCACGTATCAATCTATCGATTTAGTGGGTTTTTAAAGCGGATGGAAAGTTCGAGTTTGGACCGCGTTTTAGCCGTGCAGCTAGTTTACTCGAAACCGCTTTAGCGCGGCCGCGTTTTAGCTGGATAGCAGAGAGTTGCTAGCCAGTGTGAATTAACCGAGGCGTCTTCGTTGCCAGGCCTCTTCTTTTTCTGGCCCTTTTGTGTCCCCGTTCGGTTATCTCGCTCTCTATCCCCGGCCCCGTTGAACGAGCTTGAACGTTAATGTAATACGCAAGGTCTACCGGCGTTAACTTACACACAGTGTGTCCGAGGATTACCGCGTCGTTGCTTATCTGCGCTCACCAGGTTCGTGTTGGTATACCACGACGACGGTTTGCCTCCGGAGATATGCACGTTTCAATTTATTACTCACTGCAGACAGACTCGAATTCCCACGTATACCTTTCACCGTCCCCTGAATATTTCAGATATCCGTCGTAACACCGCCGCGCTGTAAACTAGACCCCGGAGTTGGTCGCCTTTTGTCACGTAGCCGGGCATAAATCTCTCTCTCAACGGGAAATGTAAGCGAACGTTCGCGTGCGCGCAGGCTCCCTTCGATATTAATGGAGGATGGGCTACGACGACAGTGTAACGAGTCCGATCCTCCTACGAACTCATCAAACCCACCTCCCTCCGCCACTCCTCCACTTTTCTTATTTTTGGCTTTTTGCGATCGGAGCTCCCGCGGGGGAGAACAGCCCCTTCGAAAGACACATGGCCTTGGACGTCGTCGTTTGTGTCGATACCGTGGACCCGAGGCGGAAACGAGAACGGATCTCTTGGTTGGCAATCGAATCTTTCGGTTCGCGTCCAGCGAAATCAACCATCGGTTTTGCACTCGAGAATCCATTTCTCATTTTTCGGTTACAGCGGGCGAGGTAATATGACCTCTGTGGTTGAATTATGCAAAATCGATCCGTGGTCGTGGCGATTTGATGCGGCTGTGGCACACTGATAAGTGGAATAAGGTCTGCGTATTGTCAGACAAATGCGGAGGTCTTGATTATATTGATGATTCACTAGTGGTCGGTGTTATTGGATCAGATGAGAAGATTGGGACTGCGGTAGCGAGAAAGGTAGAATAAACCTGCATGCAGTCGGGCGAGTAAAATAAGTATGCATATTGTCAGCCAAGTGGAACGAGACTGTATCTTGTTAGGCATAAAGCCGGGTATAATTATTAGCCAGATAAGAAGAATGCAGGTTGAATAAGTCGGTTGAATAACAAACTTAGGTGTAGCTAAATTAGTGCAATAATCTTGTGTTAATCACACAGTTGGATAGAATGTGTGCCTGGTTACACAACTTGAACGAATCTACACTCAGCTGTACAAATAGAGCATGGATAATTCTTAGTCAGACAATTAGACCTGGGACGAATCTGAATCACACAAGCTCAACAAGCACAATTTGATTAGACAAAAGGAGAATCTACAAGGAGATTATTAGGAAAATATAATGGACATAAATAAACAGAAGCCGGTACTAAGCTTGAAGAGTAGAATCTGTTTGAACTAATAAAACAAAAGCAAGGTATTCACAGCTAGTCTCGCGAGTAGAATTAATATGCGCTAATCAGACAAGTAGAACGTATTCATACCTGTTGAAGCAAGTAGAATAAATCTGAGCCTAGTCAGACAAGTAGAACGTATTCATACCTGTTGAAGCAAGTAGAACAAAATCTGAGCCTAGTCAGACAAGTAGAACGTATTCATACCTGTTGAAGCAAGTAGAATAAATCTGAGCCTAGTCAGACAAGTAGAACGTATTCATACCTGTTGAAGCAAGTAGAATGAATCTGCGCCTAGTCAGACATGGGGCATGTGTACAGTCTATAATTAGCCAAAGAGAACGACTATAATAATGGAAATAAGTAAATTAAGCCAATCTCTGAGCAGTAGTAGAGCAAGTAATTGTCTGATCAGATATCTATATGTCGTTCGAATGATCTATAAGTAGACTGTAGATTTTAACATGTTCGCATAATTTAAAACAATGGAATTTCAGAATACTTAAGTAACATTAATTACATTTTTAACTGATGATAAGGACCGTATCATCCTTTGTTTCCGAGGCTCCACTGTCGACATGGATGACAGTGGAACAAACTGCGGTAGCTTTCGGAGCGGAGAAGTAATCAAGCAAAATCTCCCCTCGATCGCGCGTATGGGAAAGTTGACAGAACGAGCGGAGAGGCAAGAAAGGAAATCGGGTTGACGAAACCGGTGAAGGGCGAGGGTGTGCGGGACAAGATAGAGGGACGTCGACGGACAAAAGAAAGAGACAGAGTCAGAGGATGGGACGGAGGGCGATTTCGTTGCGAGGAGTTCGATAACGAAGATGATTGGAAGCGCGATTGGTGACAACGGTAACTGCGTTAACGGGGTAATAATAACCAATCTCGAGGCGATTTCCCCTCGGCTGGACCAATCAGAAGACGCGTCCTTATTTCCGTCGTCGGACCCTTCGCGAGCCTCGCCCGCGAGTAATCGAAATTTTGAGCAGCTCGTTGTCAAATCTCGAAAGTCGTTTCCTCCTTGAATAGCGGGGACGCTGTCTGCCGAGCACCCTCTTCCTAGGACGTGGCTTCGACATCAACTTCGACTTGAGCTTCAACTTCAGCTCCGCCCGTTCCGTTCTCTTCGAAGGAATTCGAGAAATCCACTTGCTTCGGTAACGGCAATTTTTCCGCTCGGATCGTTGATACGCAAATTTCGATGAAACTTCGGGATCGTGCCTGCGTCGAATTTCCGAAGCAGTCCGCTTCAGACCGGTCATAGCATTATGAAAACGATCCGCCGATATCACCGTTGGAAAACGGCTCCTGAAAAGCCGTGGTCCGCTCGTAAAATACGTCGGATAACTGGCCGTATATGCCTCACGTCTCGGCCGATGCTACTGTTTCGGTCTTAAGAACGGAATACGCGTCTCCTTTATGTTTGCCTTGGCAATGAAAGGGATGTCTGGCCTCGTTGACTAGCTGTTTGTCCACGTCTCGTCAGCCAGTTTACACGTCGATGCTCCGAGTGTACCGTAAACTGCTTAAGGTCGCGCGGCGAGCAAACAGTTGTAACGCGACGGGAAATACACGTTCAGTTTCGAGCTCGACGATGGGAGTGGGCGAGGAAGATGGGGGGGATTTCTCCTTCTCTCGTTTTATATCGCATCCGTTTCGTCGCGTTTCCTTCGCTTTTTGGCGCTCGACGTCCGCCCGGCTTAGCTGCATCCAATAGCCCTCCACGGTCGTTTCTTCTTCCGAGCACGCGACATTCTTGGCGGCGGAAGGGCGCACAACGATTCGGTGTCCTTTTGCTTGTCTGGCGCAAGGATCGTCCTCGATGGACGGTAAATCGCAAAAGGAACCCGATTGCCTCTAAGAAAAGCGTTTATAGAGCTAAGCCAACTCGTAAAGGAGGCGTGTCTTGGCCTGGAGACAAAGCCACCAGATGTCACTGACGGCCCCACCACTGGCCATCGATGTCTCTTGCGATTATCCCTTTATACTTACCCTCGGATCGTCCACTTTGCCTCCACGTTTCTCGCCACCCGTGTTTCACCACCGACACGACCCACTTTTAATAAACCTCCGCTCTTCCCTGATCCCGAGAACTGTTCCTCTATGTCATCATTAAAACCTCGTGCCGTCACATTATTCGCACTCCGCGGATTCGGATTTACGGTCTCGTCGCAGATGGAGCACGTTCACGCGTTTGCCAAAAATACGGCTCGTCGTGGAATACATTAGGATGAGCCAGAACTATTTCTCCATTCTGGGAACTAATTGAAACGATGCTACTATTATACTGTTATACGCACTCGAGCAACAAGTCATTCCAAATTACAAATATACAGTCGATTAAGATACCGTAAATATTATTGATGAATGAACATCGTGCACTGGACCGGAGTAACAATATTCATGTCTGTAGATTGGTTGTTTTATATTTTTAGGTTTAATTCTGCAGTACATATTTATGTATATAGCTCTGACGTGCAACAGTGGCGATTAAAATTACAAACATTTTGAAAACACAGTTTCCCGATACTACATTACAGAGATGACTATTAGATTATTTCAATGTTGTTAATTATAACAAATGACACACTTCGAAATGTACAGAGGGGAGGCACAAAGGCGGATCAGGGAGCAAAAGAGACAGTTCGGAACGTTGCAGGAGCTCATTAACAATGTAATCATGTTCGAGTAAGAAACTCGGTGGTAGCGGGACGAGTTCGAGAGGGGTAAGGTCGCGGCAAATAACAACGGTAGAGGAAAAAAAGAATTGCCTTCGGTTTAAACAGTCCGTAGCGGGGTAAGTAGATAAGGCAAGGGAGAGTAGAGGGAGGGGTGCAGGAGAGGAAGGAGGAAGAGGAGGAGGACGATGGCTAGAGGAGGGGCAGGGATGCGAGTTGTTATTTCAGACTCCGGGACCACGGCGAGGTTCCTAGTTAAGAATTAGCAAAGTAATTAAGAGTCAGGAAATGGAGCAAAATAAGGCGGAGAGCTTATATCTAGAACTTATACCGAACTTGCCGGAGAAAGAGTCTAACTTAGCCGAGGCCAGGGGAACGTGGTACGGCTCTTTTCCGTTCGAGAATCCAACAACCCTCCTTTCTCCCTTACATTCCCACAGTCCACCGTCCGCTTTTAGCCAATTCCACCGCCATCTCCTTTCCGGTTCGTTCGTTCCGTACGAATCTTCGGCTAGAAACGTCGGAAGTTTCTTTCAAAAACTCCGAGAGACGGAAACGTCGACGAGACGGGTGAATGACTGGCCAACGAAATTACCTGACGTTCTCTTTCTCTCTCTCTCTCTCTCTCTCTCTCTCTCTCTTTCTCTCACTGAACTCTACCCTTGGACCCTTGCTTAACGAATTCACCGACACGCTATTGATCAACCATGCTCGTTTCGAACCTCGCGCCACCAATCCCCATAAAGCGCGCATCCGCGACCACCAAACTGTTCGCCACCGTTGCGGACGGATTAGGTACTTTAGTATAGGGATTTTAGTACTTTACGTTTTCAATTTAATAAAACCCACAGCGGTTTCATTCGAACGATGCCAAGCGTCCGCGAACCGGTTAGCAACCCTCTCCCGCTGCTACCCTCGACTTCGGAATTTCGCGCGACGATCAAATCCGGATTTCCTCGAAACAATCCATTGTTCGATGGTAATTACAAGCTGGGCGGCACGTATTGTCCCGGACGTCGCGATAGAAAAATCGAAGTGGAATTAATTGCGATCTGAACTGTCGGGAACCGTGCAATTAAAAACCATCGTTTTTTGACGGGAGGCTACTTCGCGCGACTAGCTACTGTCTACCGCGTATATCCGACAATTTGTATCCCAAATCACGCCCAAAACTCTATTACACGTTTTCCCTTGTAACCGCAGCAGTACTTTTAATGTACTGAATTAGGCTGTTGCAAATTCATTAACAGTTGCGCATTAGTTGTTTGCGTTCTCCTATTATGGATGTACGACTGAAGCACGAAGAGAAGAGACGCGATGCATAGGCAAATAGACTGAATAGCAACAAGTAGAACAAGGAGGTCATTGAACAGCCAAGAACTAAGAATTTCAACTGGTTCGGCGAGTAGAATAAGCCTGAGCTATTCTCCCCATAAAATCAGATTGATGGTTTTACTAAATATAAAATAACACGTATGTGCTGTTTATTTGGTAGCAGTGCTAACCAAGTTCGATAATTTAAGAAGAATTTTGTAAGAGACGTGTTATCATTTCTGAGGAGCATTCAGACTGTATTTGTGCCAAAGCGTTAACACTAAATCTACCACCGTCGGTCAAGATGACCGGTTCCAGATTTATTATTTCACAATTATTGAAATAATAAAAATGGTTTTATAAGAATTGATTGTATAAATATTTTTAGTAGAGCACGTATTATAATTGGAGCTGCACAAAGTCTAAATAAAATCAATCTTGTAACTTTCATGAGGGAACATGTACCAGTTATTTTTAAAGTTCGGTAACTGTAGTGTTAGTGTAATTCCACCAAACGTGAATATTAATTCGTCTGTAGAAATTCGTATTAGCTCGCGAGAAGCATAAATATCCATCGAGCATGCATGCACGCGTATGACACACGAGTCGGGGACGGCCACTCCCATATATATTCGGGGTGAATCAATGATTGCCAGCTCTGTATCAAGTATCTCGGTGGAAGATCGTCGAGTTACTTGGAGATGCAGGGATTGAGGGTACCGCGTCATAAATTCTACTATCGGTAGGCAGTCTCTCACCACACCCCTCTTTCTGGGGTGGATCCGGGGGTGGTCCGGCCGTTGTTAAACTTGCGGCCAATAAATCAGGCGAACTAGTATAAATTTGTTACCCACGAAAACGTACGTGGATTGCCTCTCCTCCGTTTCTCCGCTGTTCATTCCTCTGGCACTCCGTTTTTCCGCCGTTTTCTCTTCGCCATTCTTTCCTCATTCCTGTCGACCAGCTTCCCATCCTCCCACTTACGCGATTCTTGCGAACGGAAAGAGTATTCTGCATACGCAAGAATGAGACACAAAATTTGACACGGAAACGACGGGGATGTTCAAGACCCCATTAACTTTAGCATGGTGGAGATTATAGCTTTGTCATAGTCCATGGGTTTATTCAAAATACTTGTAACAAGATTATAGAGTTCATGCATTTATGACAAAAGCGAAATTCTACAATTTAAAACATTAAAGAAACTAAAACAGTCTAAGAACATCCATATATTATTTTCAATTTATTAAAATCAATAACGTAATGAAAAATTTTTTATGTATCTTCTGGCAATGGACCAAAACAATTTTTGTTTTCTGTAAAAGCACATGCAAGTTTCTCCGTGGTCTCTTCTAGTGGACGAAGAATAGCTAGCCTCTCCTGCGTTCCTTCGCCGTTCATCCCCTTGCCACCTCTACTATTCCACGGTCTTCGCAATTCTTTTCTTCCATGGGTGGACCCCATCCTTCGGTCCACCCGCTCACGTTTTTTGCGAACAGAGAGAGGAACGGTGGTTTCGCGAACGCTTTCTTTCGCGTCTCTCTCCTCCAGGCCGCGGGCGATTCGCTTTCAACCCTATCTGCGGGAACGGCGCCACGCGCCACATTTACGAGCGTTTACCACGTGCATTTTTATCCGTTGCGTAAATAACAACCGCGGCCATAAAACCTGATATACCGCCGATGCGGATTTATATATCGCCGCCGCGATAGATGCACCCTCTCACGGATGGCCAGCACAGCCGACCAACCCCACGGATTTATAGGTGTTTTCTATGAACGGCCGACCAAGAGGTACACTCGTACCACCATTCACAGAAGGGCTTTACCTTTTACCGAGCAGCCCAGACCCCCGTTACATCGCCTTCCACTTGGAAAGTGTTTCCTACGATCTCCCACCCCAACACCGGTACGCTACGATGCATTACGTTTGAAATCTTCGGACAGATGCAGTTTTTCCGACCCACGCCCATTGTTTCCGGCAACTTTTGTGCTCTGCAATCTTGACAGAAGATTTTATGGTGGTGCCGAACACCCGAGACGGACTATCTGCTTCTGTGGCTGCCTGGCTGCACTTCAGATTCGAGCAATTCGTTGGAATTTAATGTTGAAAGATTGTGCGTTGTAAACCTGTGTCTTCAAGATTTGCTGTCTTTTGATCTGGCTGTTAAATTGATTGCCAACGAAGTGACAGTGTATTTTAATTTTACTTTTTAACCCCTTGCACTACAATTTATTTTGTAGTACTTCTTTATCCTTAATAATATATTTATTGATCCTTAAATATATATACGTCTATGTATTCTTCAATAGCTACACATTATAACGATCATCGCAAAATACAATTTTATTTCGTACACATACTTAATAGATCCTGTTCGAAATCTTGATCACGAGTCTGATTCAATGTTATAATACGATAGGTGTGAAGACAGTGTGTTTTAAAAATTTGCTTAGATCAAGACTGCAGTGATGATTGAAATTATAATTTGCTTGCAATTGTGTACAAAACTGGAATATGGATTGCATCGTAAAATATGCACAAATTATCATGCGGGTGCTATTAAAATCGAGAAATAGAAAATTGGAGGAGTCTTAAATCCCCATTAGCAGATGAATCGGGTAATTAGGAGTACATTTGCAAAATCGGAGGAGACGCCACAGCCCGCTGCGAATGCATCCATTTAATCGGAAACGAAATTCTTGTGGTTAATGTATCCAAACGAAATAATTTCGTAGGGTGAAATGAACGATGCCAGGAACAGTGGAGGACCTAACTGCAGAAAACGAGGCAGCCAGACGTAAATGGGTAGAAACAGAGTAGCGGCACGACGTCGAATGCCGAGCATTGTCTAATCAATGCACATTGAAGCGCCAGGTAGAAGCTGTGGCAGAGGCAGAAGCAGAAACGGAGATTCTCTCTGTTCTTCGTTGCTCCTCTCCCGCATTTCCATCCATGATCCGCCGTCTCCGCCTGGTGGCTCTCCCTTCCTTGCACCAGTAACATCCTGGTACCCGCAGGCAGCATACCCGATCTGCCAGCCGCCAATGCTACTTCGGTGATTTAGGCGCCTTGCTAATTACCTTGAATGGCCGTCCCGGATTCACTTAGCTACGTTCTTGATATCCTATCCTCTAACGGCTACACGATCGGACTGTTAATAATGTCTGTCGACCACATTACAAGTGTTTGTACGTTCACAGGTCAACATTAAGTGGACGCATGTCTGTGAGAAGGAAGTATCACTCATAATTTATCATTTAACTATGATACAAATACAGTAATATTAGAAATGCCCCTAAACTGCAAAATTTGTGTAACATTATTTACAGTACAGATCATTTCATCATAAATTGATTTCACTAAGTACACTAAAGTTAGGATTATATATTGTCCCCAATTTTCTATGTATCTTTGGATAATAACTTCAAAAGTGATTATTATACTATGTTAGTCATCGATTTTCGTTAAGGCCAAAATGTCGAAGTGTAATACTTCGTGGAGGAGAATTCGAAGAACCACTGATAAGTGGAATAAGGACCACTTTTAATCAGACAAGAAGAGTACAATTGCGTTCAGCGACAGAAGCAGGGAGAGCACTAATCGTACAAGGACAATAGGGACTATTCCTGGTCAGACACATGGGACTTCGTTGGTATGTAGTCAGCGAAGGGGAATGGAGACTGTTCGTGAGCAGACAAGTGGAATGGAGACACTGCTTGGAGGAAGGGGAGAGAGTCCTCGACTAGTCAGACAAGAGAGTGTAGCCAGAAGTCTTCAACACACATATCAAGCCTCCTATTGTTTGATAATATTAAATTCTTCAATGCGTAGATCTTTGCATCCAAATATTTTTGTGAAATATTCTTCTAAAATTCGTCTTAGTACTAAAATTGCAGAAATTTGAAAAGAAATTTGATTCGACATTGAATGGTAATTCACTTTGAAACAATGTGTCAAAAGGCTCATCCCGATTGAAATAAACCTGAAGTCGGACTCTTGGAATCACTTTCCGCGCTAATTACTTCCACACAATTAAGTGGTATTGACGACCGGAGAGATTAGGCTACTCCGAAGTTGGGAATTGAACGAAGGTACTGTCACCTTAACCGACTGAGAGAGCGGCTGTAACCCAGGGTCGCAAACTGTTCGCTGATGGTTGCGGTCGTGCTAATCAACGGATCGCACCCTCAGGAGTCGGCATTCTGACAAATGAAAAGAGAATGAAAAAGAGGGACGAAACGAGCGAAACGACCGCGCCGAGTGCGGCCCTACAATGTGCGTGCTTCTTAATTAAATTTCTGCTGACCGAGATTGCCTATCGTGATTCTGTGCGAAGAATGTCTCTGAAAAGGTAACTGATGATTCATCAGCTACACTGAGAAATGCCTTCATTGCGGACCATCCGTCCTCCCAAGTATTTCTAATATACATTAGTATCATGCTTCTTTCATACACAAAATATTCGTCGGAAACATTTTCTCCAAAACATTTCTTTTGTCAATTCCAGTTAAATTGCACTGTTTTGTGAACATACCATTTTTGAGCCATCCAGATACACGATGATTACACTGTGGATCTTTATGGAAAACAATAAAAGTTGGGTCATTTGTAAGAAACTGAAATTAAATAAAAATTGTATAACAATGTCTTCAAATTTTTCTAATGTCTGTTAGTTTCGTAATTTAGGAACCACATAAAATTATTTTAAAGAGTCCCTCCGATTTCTTCACAGAATCTAATGAAACAAACTTACATGGATTATATGAATTTTCACTGATATACGATGATATATGACGAGATATCTAGACAGATTATAAATATCTGACAGCCACACTGAGGTGTTTTAACCAGGTTCTCTTTATGTTTTCATTAAACCTGATGAAACAACCTCGCGTTAACAGAGACTGTCACCGACACGCGATTTAAACCAGTAACATTGGTATTCTGGAGCAACGTTTCCAGGCACCACTGTCATATCAGACTCCTCGTAGATCATTCAAGAGACGTTGATTGCGCCATCAACTATTAAAGCGGCAGCTTCCGTCGGTGGTAGCCTTATCCGCGAAAACAAACTCCTCTTCGTCATTACGGCCACTCTGAGCGGCCGATAAAGATAACTCTGTACCAGCGATACGAGCTTGTATACGGTCGTTTCGCGGGGAAAAGTGCTCTAAAGAAAAACCGCGAGCCGAACCCGAGTAAGACATTACAAGTCGATGTGTGTACTTCAGGATGGAACAGAACGTACTTTAGATATTCCCGAGTCGTTATCTATTGCTGGCCGACCAACCAGGTTGCGGAAGATGTTGTAAGGTTGATTCAGCTGCAATCCGGGTCGAGGGGAATCGTTTATGACCGGCTAAGTCGTAAGCCTAAAGCGGGACGATAACATTTTCGCCGTGGCCCCCATCGTTTCCGTATCTGCAGCTGCGTTACCTTGGATTTTTCCGACAATACTGACTACCATGACAGTCGAGCACTTTCGGCACATTTTATATCTCAACAAACTGTGCCCGATACTCCCGCTCCTCAAAAGTGTCACTTTACTAGGCGTGGATAATTATTTTAAAATCGTAATAATATACAGACTGAGACACCTACAACAGGCCACCTGAATAACTCGGCTGCTATTGGTGTTAGGTAAAAATGCATCAGATAGAACTTGCTTGGTTTCGAGGGGCATTAATTTGATGTTAGTAGCTTTTTGTAGACAGACGCGTAAAGCATATACGAAGGTCATCTTCAGTTTCTTCAATAGAATGCCTAATATTTTTGATCTCACACAGATGAAGCACAAAAGTCTGCGTAAAAATGTACTGACCTCCCTATACTATAAATCTAATAGTTAACGAGATATTATCGAAATAATTTTGAATATGTACTCGTTTAAGTTGAGGGATATCAATTCGAACACCTACTAGCTTCCAGGTAATAGCTATTATATATATGGGAAATTATATCGTTATTACATTTTGTTATTATAAGGTAAAATGAGGTGCCCATATATTTGCATGAATACCAATATATTTGCGATTTCATGATGATTACACATGACATGTTTTCTATTCTTCTGTTCCCAAGAATTTCGTGTGTGTAAGATCTTGTTGGCTGTGTTGAAAATGTCATTTAAGGTGTGAATAATTGGATATGTTTGAGCTAAATTGGGTAGGGCCTGCTGCAAAAGAGAAACTAGGGCTCGTTCTTTCCGCCTGGAAGAAGTAGAAGCTTTATTTAACACGAAGAACGAGACGATGAGAGTGTCTGGCCAAACAAGAGTAACAAACATACAATGTACTTAATCAAGCGAAATTAGGACACACTGTCTACTCTGACAAGTGGAATGACGGCAGCAGCTAATTAGACACACGAAATGAGAGCAGTATCTAGCCAGACGAAGGGAACGAGGGTGTCAGGCAGATAAAGAGAATAAGGACAGTATCTGAATAGACGAACGAAATAAAATCTGCATTTAGTCAGACAAATATAACGAAGCCATTGCGTGGTCAGACAAACCACTTAACCTCCACTCCCAAAAGAGAAACAAATACGTACTTCAAAGTAGAACGGTTCGCTGTCCACAAAATACTTTGCACGAACAAAAATACACGCCGTCCAAAATCCATAGAACTGCGATAACAATTCGAGAATGTCTAATAAATTTTCCCCTGTGAAAAACTGTCAGCCAACTAATAGCGCAACTAACACAAGCCGAAGCACGAACAGGGGAACTAAATCGAAAATGCAGAATAAAACGTCATCGCAGCATCGAATTCGAGCAAATTCAGTTTCAATTTCGGAGCGTGCTATTGAATGGGGCTTGACCAGCGTGTCTGCTCGTTGTTTACCGTTTCTACTAGTTGTAAGTACGAAAACACGTGCATCAGATACATTTCATTGCCGATTTATTGGGAAATGGAATCCCGCATGAAAAAATGTTATCGTGTGCAACTGCGCCGCATTTTTTGCATGCACACTGTTTCTCGTTACGCTGTCGAGTTCGTTGACCCTGCATATTAAATTCTCGATTGCCTTTCGGCGCTTCGCATCGAATCATCCTCGAGCAATGAACGAGCGTCGTCCTTAAATTCCGGCTCGGGCATCCGGACTCGTCTCGTGTGGCATAAAATCTGTCGTAAAGAAAAAACACAGCGCTCGTGCGCGCGCACACAATGTTCCTCTTTCATTTATCATTCGGCCGTGCCGCTCTCCGTCGAAAGTCTTATTCCCGTGGAGTATTTCCTTTAGTACACGTAATAAATTTTTGCCGTCTCATTGGTCGTTTGTATTTGCAGCAGTAACTCCGGCTGATAACTTCGCAGCGATGGCGATCTCGTTTTACGGGAGTTTAATTCCCGCCATAAACTGATTCCATTTTACATTCGCGTAAATACCGGTCCGTGCCACCGTGTTCTATTTTTTTCTTTCTCCCTTTCTCTCTCTCTCGCATTCTCATTTTTTCCCGAAATACTCTCACGGTATACTTTATTCTGTTTTCCGCGTGCTCGGCTCTAGCCCGTCCGTCCCGAGGCGAGCTTTCGCGACATTTCTCAAAGCCCGGGCAATTTACGCGTGAAATTAACAGCCTAACGTGTCTGCGACACAGCAAGAATTCTTTCTTCGCTGAAATAAACGGCGAAATAATCGCACCCCGTCGGTAGAATAAATCCGGAAATTTTTCTGTAGCACCTGCCGTTCTGATTATTCCGTGCGAGCTGTTTAAAACTTTACGAATCCCGCCTGCGTCAACTGTTAAATTAAATTCTCTCGACGCTCTTAAGCTCTGAGTGCACTGGCTCGTTGTTCACTGTGGCGGATTCAATCCACAGTTCGACAATATATAATCCCATCATGAGTACAATAGTCGATTCGAATCGAATTTTATGCTTTCATGAGAAAAGTGAAAAAATGAAATTGAAAACACCAGAAAGATTAAAAGAATTTAAAGAAAGAACCGTCGATACGTTTAAGAACGTCAATACACCGCTTGCATCCTATTCAATCTTAAGAACAGATACATAGTAATTTTTAATTCTTAATAGTACGTTACTTTGACTCGTAGATGGTATTGCACTAGACTAAAGAATTCTCACCACCTTTTGTAGAAACATTTTTGAGGAAATAGGATGTCAAGGAAAATCGCGTTTTCTGAGACGACAGGGCTACACAAATCACGGAGAGGATAGCGGCGATCTCGTAGTTATGGGATCTGATTGTGACAACCATCGAGTGGCAGGCGATTGCGCCACTCGAAGGATGTGTACCTTAATTGCGTCGTACCAGGATCGTGGAACGAACCCTCGAGTTACACAGGTCGGTAGCCGCAACTTCAGGGTCGTTGAAACCGAACGCGAAAACCCTTCAAACCACCGAATCCTTACCGTGGACACGCCCACCTTTCGCCCACACAAAAGAACCCTAGTTGACATCGATAACACTCGTGGTCGGCAACAATCGCGTTTATCCTTTACCCTCCATTTGCATACTGGGTCGATTTCTGCACACACTGTTCTCGGTTTTGTACTTACTTCAACGTCACAAGGAATAGAGACTTTTGTCATCGTAAAAAAAGTTTATTATAAATTATGTCTTCGATATAACTTTTTAATGCAGGGGCTACAAGATAAAAAAATGTCTACATCAATTGCAAGAAAGAGGGACCAACTAGAAATTTCACCGTTTTGTTTTTAATAGCTGTAACGATCTAACCCTAATTCATTGACATCCTTTAATAGTTTTAATGTTTATACTTTTAAAAATTCCACTTACTCTATAAAAACGAGTGGATGATCTAGAAACATAGGAAAACATCCACATTATTTTGAGGATGTTTTAGAGCGAGAAAAGAAAATAACGTAATCTTAGACCCAGTATGGAAACTACGTCTCCAAAAATAAAGTTTTAAAGGTTAATCTGTTGTCGACGTGAATCACTGCCAAAAATAGTAAATTTTATTCTCGATGGTACACGTTGTCTCTCTGTGTGTGTGTGAAGAGACAATTCATTCTAGTATAGGAAGCAGGATGTTTATTCTCAAAACAAAATTATTCCAGAATGTTTGCCTGAGGAACTTACAGTAGATTGATGAATCTGACACTGTTTTCACATTTTGAAAATTCAGGGGAGGATTGCATTTCGAGGGGGAGCATATGGTGGTCGATTACCGTCATGTTTGGCTGCTCCTCAGGATAGGGGACTATGAAAAATGGCCACGGGAGTCAATCAATCGAATCGGTTTGAGGAAACAAACAACTTCAAACTCCGCCCTTAATCTCTGTCAACCTTAGGAGGGAAGCCTCGCTTCTCAAATTCAGCCTCTGTCATTTGCTCAGTCAACAGGTGATCTCAATCTTCGCCGATTACGATAAAAGCGATTCGTTAATGGCAATGATAAAAATCGTAGAACGATATCATTTATATAATGCACACAAAAATTTTATATAGATTTTTTCAGAAATTAATTATAAGATAGAAAACTCTTGCACAATAAAAACAAATATATTTAAAAGAGCTGGCAGATTGAAATCATTTTCATAAGAATGTAGACAAAATGCATCAGGGAATTTACATCCGGTAATATGCATAAAAGCTATATACTTCAACGGTTACGTCCGCCGCGTTTGAAATAAAGTTCGCTTTGCTTTCACGGCAAGTGCACATATTATTTCTTCTCTTGGCAGTTCCTGCAGTAATGTATTTAACGTCGGAAAAGTTTCAAATCTTCTTGGCTTCTCCGACCGGAAACCATATAAATTCTACACCGTCCATTGTACTGTTCACAAGATCGCGAAATATCAACCCTCGATTTATTTTTCGTTCTCTTGGCCGGGCCATCACCAAGGTTCAAATTAATGTTCTCCACACCTTTATCTTGTGCCCACAGGTGACAAAATGTTCCACTTCATTCAATTCTGAATTTAATTCTCATTCTCTCTTCCAGATGTCACTATGTGCATGTATGTATACTCTAATGATTGCAAAAAATATTAATCATTTTAATAGTACAAGAAAAGAATAAAGAGTTCTGCCAAAGAAACAACTCGGTTAATCTTTAAAGAAGATTTAAAGGTTATTGAACAACGTAAAACACAGTTTCCCAATATAGGTGACCGAAATACGCTTAAAAGAGTGAAAGGTGATTCTATGATTGATGAAAATAGAGGGTGGAGCAGTTTGGTAGCTAATAATGGGGGACATCGAGCGATCGTCGAGGGCTTAACGGATTAGAGAACCCGGACGTCACGCGGAACGTAAACACGTACCGCGAAGAATAATCCAGCAGGGTATCTGGATTTATTCGATAAAGAGAAAGAGGAAGAGAAAGAGAAATAGAAGGTGGGTCAGGTGCGAACCTTCCCTCTTTTAGCCACGATCGCCCAGGGCTGATTTACTTTGCCGCGCGGCGTGACTCGAAGGGCGCACGCGGAGGCGCCGCAGGTTCTGTTAATAATTCGCAGCGGTTGTTACCCCGCGGGCTTTTCACCCTCCCCCCGTCCTTCTGCCGCCCTTCTGCCACCCATTCCCATCGCAGTCGCGCTACCCATTTCACGGCGACGGCACCACCAGCAGCGCCGCTAGTAACGCAAACACACCGCCGTCTAATTCGGTTAGTCGGCCCGCAAAAATTATATCCAATTACGCTCCCACGGCCCTGCGAGCCAACCAGCCAACGCTATCCCTCCGAGGAACTTTTTCTTCTCTCTTGTCTCTCTCTCTTCCTCTCTCTTTCTCTGTTCCCTATTTGTCGGTCTGTTCATTTTTCTACGTGTCTTCGCGTCTTAACCGACTGCCGAACGATCGTCATTCGCCTGGGACTAGGGAGGGTGGTCGATCGGAAAGAAGGTTAGCTTGAAGAGGGAGAGATGTCTTTGCCTGAGAATCTCTCGTAAGTTGAATTTTACGCATTCGCAAAGTATACGAGACGTAAAAGAATTATACAGTTGAAGATCCTGTAATATTGAATTGGTCGGAGGATTTTATTGCACGGTTTAATGCGCTACGTATTCCCCAGGAGAATGATATTTTGTTTCGGCTACGGGTAATTGGTGAAATGCAAGATTTTTATGGAGGAATGTTAGCAATGTCTCGAGAGCATCCCACCTTAATAACGCTGGAGTCTTTCAAACTCGATTTATACGAAAGGAGCCGTGGAACGGTAAAATGTTATTCCTTCGTTTCGACTTGCATTTGCATGTACAATAGAATCTCTTCTCTTGTACCACGATTTCTAGTATTTAAGAAAATAATTGCGTGTGCATCTTGGAATACAACATCCTGTACAACCACTCAACTTTTATCGCATCCACCCCTAGAAAAACCACAGTAGCTCATCTTTTGCGTGCACCGACTACATCAAATTTACAACTTTCTATTTCCTTCTCGCAGCCCTCTTCGCAATCGTTGATGCATTCGGCGTTAAAAACTGTCCCCCATTTTCCGAAGGAATTACCACGTCCTGGCGACGGATGACGGTCTCCAGCCCCTATTTCGAAATCGCAGGGCAAACGAGCGCTCGTCTTTTCGTAGAATCGAGAAGATAGAAGCAGCCTCTATCTCTTTCCCGGCAAAGAGCAGTAAATACACTTTCCCTCCTCGGCGGTGTTCGTCTCCGGCGCTTGTACGTCGTGCGGCGGGGTGCGTTGTGGGACGAACGGGTGAAGAAGAGGTTTCACTCGCACTTTCCGGCATGTCCTCGGGAGACTACGCGTCCCAGGACTCAATAAACCTCTTCACTCCCTCGCTTTCCAAAGGCGGAGGAGATATTCCTCTCCCGCAGGTGTCTCGCCGAGTGGTTGGTAAAGATTCGAATCCGCTTTCTTCTCCTTCTACGCCCTCTCTTCCTCCTTCCGCTTCCGTCGGTTCTTTCCGCGTTTATTCTCCCTATTCCTTCTTTTTCGTTCTTCCTTCCTCTTCGCCCTTCCTTCCTGTTCACTCTTTTTCTCTTATCATCCTCTTGCGTCCTCTTATGCATCCTCTCGTTCCCCTCATCGCTTCTGTTTTCCTTTATTCTCGACGTCGCCGCTTTTCACCATTGGCGTCAAGTAAACATCCGAGATTCCGTCGGCTCCGCATCCATTGGAAATTGGCAGATTTAGATAGGAGGAGCCGAGGTAAATCCACCAATTTTGGATGAGCACAACGACCCGGAGAACTCTATTCGCTGTTTGGCTTGCAACCGGATCATCCCGCGTAACAAAAACCGCCCCTCTGTTTCCTGTCGACCTTTTCCGACGTTAATCCCCCCATTTAAACGTACGTACGGACCCACACACTCCCGCCCCCTCTTCCCCCTTGTTCTCTCTCGCTCCAATGATTAGAGAGTAGAAACTGTGTCAGTAGTTACGTCTCTGCCGGAATAATACGCGTCGAACCCCGAAACTTCCAGAGATTTTGGCGTGCCGCGCGGAGCGAATGCAATTCCCTTTAATTGCCGGGCGTTAAGGAACTCGACGAAAAATTTATTTCTAATCCCGGATCGCAGAACAATCGGAAGTTTCGCGCTCCCAAGGAATCAGAGTTTCCATTCGACTGGTAACTTTCCACGCTGCTCGATTCTTTTACTGCGATTTTCAGAACGCAGGGATTTTCATCGGTCAAGTGTCGAGGAGCTGTTTAACGATTCTCGAAATTGGTTTGTTGAAAGCGAAGGAAGTTCTGAATGTGTTAGTCACTTTTTATAGAAATTCTTTCATATGTTGATTACAATCTTTTTGCTGTTCGTAATCGCCCAGTTGACACAGAAAATTGACAACCATCGTCTATATTTTCTACAGTGGTTAAACATCGATCATAAAGGAAAGTCATAATTAGACTTTGAATCTAGCACGTTTCCTATAGCAACAATCTTAATTTATTAGCGAGGGGATGAAGAGAATGTTGAATTAAATTGTATTTTTAAATATATTGTGTTCTGGATATTTGTATCTATACATCTACAAAAATATTTCTTAAATTATTAAATTTGTTAGTGTTTAGTAAAATACTAAACATTTCAATATTATATAACTCCGATTTCAAAAATTTAATAGGTCACATATTCAGTAGACTCTGCTGGGAATTTTGCTTGCCGAAACCAGCAGAATGAAATGTGCACTATGCATTTTCGAAAGGATTGAGCACAGCTGAAAAATGCGGACTTCTGACGGTGAAAATACAAAACTGCAAAATGGCGGTGAATTTTCGGAAGACTGGCTTCGAACAGTGTGTTCAGTCAGCCCAAAATTTAGTCAGCGCGTTGGAACTATCAAAAGAAAAATTTTTCTGGTCGCGGCGTTGCAGTTCGAAATGAAATAAAGTTGCTTGATAAAAATTGTAGCGGTGCCGTTATCGATCACGGTCTCTCTCCACGGGCTCAACAGCAACAGATACTATTTTTCATCGCGAATCGAATGGAACGGTCGACGTAGCGCGAAGCGATAGACCGTTCAGCCTTGGTTTTTAGTTCCATTGTGCCCCGTAATGCCCACTTTAAGCGAAGCATAAGTGCCCCTATACAACGCTTAAGGAAGCTGGCGCGTACAACAGGCTGCTTTCTCTCCCATCTCCCTGACGCACACCTTCGCGAGTATACATGCACACACGCACACACACACACACACACACACATACACACACACACAGAGAGAGAGAGAGAGAGAGAGAGACCTACGATCATGGTACCGCGTGCGTTTTCGACAGGACGAGACCCTTCCTTTGCCGCTTAATTTACTGTGAAAAGAACGTCACTACGGACGTCTATATTGTAACATTACCGCGTCCTTTTTTTAGGATGATCAGCCGAGGCTGCGACAGTATTGTCCTCTTATGCTCGTGCACGATCTCGTATGCTCATCTTGCGCAAATAATAAATGGTCTGTCATTACGAATAAAGTGCACTTTGTTCTTTTGCGTTTTGATCTTTTTCTGAAACGTTTTTTAGATTCTTCAGAAGTAGTTGATAAAAAAATAAACCACCTTTTTAAGACGAACTAAAAAGTATAAAATAATTTTTCCTAACCCGATACAGAAAGTCCTGAAAATTTGTGTTTGTGAATTTTTATGTAATACCAATGAAAATACTTGTAAGATTTAAAACGAAAAATAGATAATTGATTCACGAATAGTTCACTTAAGCCACTAACAATTTTATTGCACTACTTTACTGCAAATGATATGTGAGTTTGTTGTATGAGTTTCCTCAACAACAGCTACTCTGTATACTCCTAATTATTATCTTTACTATCCGTCATTATGCAAAAAGGGCATCTGTTCTTTAGCCCTACATCCTTTCCACCGAGGGTGGACGCGATCACGCGAACGTTTTCCACATTCCTCGTGGGTAGATGATCACTATTAATGTTTCGAAAAATTTGGGAAGGTATGTAAATCCGTGTTCAAACGCAGTTAGGATCAAAAGGCTATGATGCTAGTAGAACGGTATGTTTTTTTCAACAAACCCCTGGAATGTGAATTCCTGGTCGTTGGAAGTTGAAGAATGTTTGGAGGATCGGGAAGGGTCGAAATTTCTGTTGTTCCGAAAGGCATGTGACAAACGGGCTGTTTTCGAAACTCGTATTAATATCACTGGACGCAATGATTAGGAGAATGCGATTAAAGAACGTTCGTTGCGAACAGTCACAGCAATTGTCTGTATTCAACACCGTCAACTCCTCTTTCTGTAATCCCGTCGCATTTTGGACAATTGAAAAATGCTTCTAACTCAGGAACCGGAGCAAAAGAAGTTAATACGAACACAGGGTATGCATACACGCGTAAATCCATTAAAATCCATATCACAGAAAAGAAATCAGGCAACGCATTATCGTCGGTCGTAAAAAGCCCAAACAGAGGATCGGCCAACAAATTTGAGGCTCTTTGCTACGAACGTAGCGTAGCGCGTGTTTCGTTCCCAAATATTTAAAAGCCACTTTGCAGTCGTCCGCCGCGCAAGTTCGCCCAAATAAATCCTCGTTCCGCGCGTTTCTCGGTGGTCAATATTTGCAAATTTCATCAGAATTACAACGGGGCTCGTCGAGCGTTACAACGACGCAAACACAGAAAGCGGCGCACGCGTTCCGCGTTTCGCGTAGCCGGCGGCGTCCTGTTCTTATTTGCCGAAATTATAACGCTGCTCTTGCGGGACAAAGACAGTCATGCGCGGATAGAAAACGAATCGCTTGAATTCCGCTCGCACACCCGTCGCGGCGGCTGTGGTCTGTTGCATAGCGGGCGAGAGGTGGCTGCAGCCAGCATAAACTTATATTAAACAATAACATGCAAATAGACCGCTTTATACCGCGATATCGCGCGGGGCGGGCTTCTCGTGATTTCCCGGTGCGCCTTTCTCGTCCGCTTGCGTGCGCAATTCAGCTCCTCGAAGCGTGGGAGTAACAGTGGTGGGTATAGGTAGAACGAGGAGAAGAAGAAGAAAGAAAAAAATCCGGGAGAGCGTTCCGGGGATCGTAATTAAAAAATGAGCCGAAATATCCAACGAGCCTCGTAACTCCCAGGATTGCGGCCTTTATTCAGCAAATCTCGAGCTACGAGGAATGGTACAATTTCGCTGTCCTGAATGGTGGCCGCGACCGAAGTTAGGGAGAACGGCAAATAGTCCAGGAAGAAGTAGAAACGGGCAGCAAGGGACGGACGAAGAAAGGAATTAAACCATTTAAGGATCTTAATTAAAAAATGACTCAAAGCGGCCCATCAAGTTGGCGAAAGCTTATCGCGTTTGCCCAGCAAAGCTTGATTACAGTTCACTCGAGGAGAATCGGTGTACCAATGGCCAGACCCTGTTCCAACGGTTCTTATTCATGCGTTACCGGTCAGGGCCGCGAGGCTGATTAAACGCGGCCAGTTTCATTTCCACGTGAATTATTGCCGGGCGACCCGCACGCCCGTAATTAGGTTTTTCCTGCCGCGGATTAAGCGGCGAGTGCCGCGCCGCTGCTTCCTCAACTTAACGATCGTAAACAGTTTTATGCCGAAGATGACTCCGCCGACGGTAAATTGGAAACACGACCAGAGAACGACGAACACTTCTTCTTCTTTTTCTTCGTCGTCTTTGCTTCGTTTCATCTCACTTTGCTCCGTTTTGCCTAGCCTCGCTTTTACTAACGATTGCGAGCGGGTTAAGCAATTACCGGACTCGCTTTTCTCTTGTTGATCAGCAATAATATCCCGGGTAACCCTATAAGAGTCCACGCCGCCTGGGAAATATAATGGTATGCAAACCTGCAATCTAGTTGAAAGATTTTTAATGAAACCATTTGTGGAGAACTGTATTGAAGGATTCAGGCCCTCAAATGTTTCGTGTAGTGTGAGAGAACGTTAAGATATTTGACACTTTAGGCATCGATATTTCGATGCCTAAATCATCGATATTTACAGTCTTCATATTGTCTAACATCATCAAGCGTCTCGTGTACATTATGAAAAGATCATTTTAAACAGCCCAATACCATTTATTAATCCAGCAAAAGTAGACTAGAGATAGATTGAAGAAGTTGAACTATACTACGATTAGGCCTATATCTTGCACAGAATGATGTCGAAATTGCCGAAGAGGTTTCTTTAAAATTTACTGCGTCCATTAAAAATGAATTTGTTGAATAAAGGTGTTTCAACACAGAGTCAGTTAAATATACAAATTTTATTTTGGCAATTCTCTCTCTACTTTGTCTCTTTATATTTTAATGGGATATGAATAATATACACGCTGTGAGACAGCTTGAATAATTCAAACTAGTGCTATTAGGTGTCTACCATGCACAGAAAAATGTAGGTGGCAAAAGACGTCCGCGTTAACGAAATCGTATTGAATCGTGGCCGAAGCCCATTGATCCCGGTGATATCAACCGATATAACGCAATGGAAATGTGCACGTGTGTTTGACAGTCGTGTCACGTTATTGTCACGTGTCGCACGAATGTTTTCCTCTTAAAAGAATTCTGCGTGTAGTCTCAATACGGAGTGCATCCTAGCTGCCCGAGGCAGGAAAAAGTTTCCTTCGATATATGAACGTGCCGTGGTTCCATTCGATCCTTTACATGATCCATTTTCGATGAAAGTCTGCAGAATATCAAGTTCTACGCTCTTGGTAACCCATTTCTGGCTCCCTCTTGATGTTTCTCCTGTTTTATTAAATCCACCTACTCCTTCAGGATGCTCTTGAAAAAAGAACCAACCGTCTGGAATGCAACAAAACTAATTCACGAGTCTACAGGGCGATTCAAGATGCCACGTCAAGCTATAAAATTCTTTTCGTGATGTTTCGGAAGAATTCTCTGCAGAATAATCTTCCGTAACCTTTCTTTACGTAATTTCTACGCTAGAAAATTAAGAAGAAACAAATTGCCAAGTTAGTTAACACGTTCAAACAGGTCAGTTCGTCGCTAATCCGCATGAGCTATTTTACCGTTAAACCCTCTTTTCCAGGTATGTTGCCTGAAGGGAACGGAAGAACGGTGGGGTTCGTTGGACTCCTTTGTTGCTCTCGCAACACATGCTTACAAAAGAATTTTAATAAACCTTCCCAGGGTTGGATATCAACAGACGGAAGCAATCTTATTACGTTTATCGTTGTGCATCAACAGCCGAGACAAAAAATATCCAGGCAGGCTTTACGAGGAAATGATACTGGCTGCGCGATAAGGAAATAACCGGGAGTCATCGAGCCAAAAGAAATAACATTAGCTCCTCTTTCTTCAGCGCGGTATCATTTTACGATAACATTTTTTTGCACATCACCACGTCGTTATCGCATTTCCTAAACCATTGGGGGCGTGGGATATGTAACGACGGCTATCCCCAGTTTATGAATATCGTCCAGCAGCTGAGAGGAATGGAACTCTCATTTTTCTCAAATCGACCGCAACTACCGTACACACTTACGACGCACTGGAACTCCACAAATACGTTTACGGTACTATTATTTATTTTGCAACACTGTGTCAATGTTGCCATGCTTTTAGTTTGTCATTTACGTGTTCGTTATTTTAGTGGAGTTGTTCAATGTTGCGTACAGTAACTAACACGTTTGAATTTGGACATTTATGTGATCCGAATCATACATAAAATTTCATACTTTGCAATATAGTCTAAGAGAATGCGTTATGGAGGAAAATCATAGCAAAAAGTAACGAATACGAACAATTTCTGCACGTAATTATCAATTAAAAACATGTTGGTAAACACAATTTTTGTTGTAGAAGTTTTTCAACCAGTCAAGTTAATATTTGACAATTACGAGCCAAGTGGAACCTCTGCACGAGAAATAACGAAAGTATTGTACAGCAGCGATCGTTTGCAACCTCATGTGATTAATTAACGTTACCACTCTACTGCATAAAGAAACAATCGCGCGTTACATTTGCAACGCAAAGCTGCGGCATTAAATGATTCACTACATCGGATGCATGTAAATTACAGAAGTACCGACGGAATATTTTCTGTCGGTTCCGAGCGGGACAAAAGAATAACGAAAAATAACACGAACCGATAGCCATTTTTTTGCTGGAAACGTTGCAATAACCGTTCGAAACAAAAGCCGGATTAAATGCAATTAACCGAATCGATGCCTTCAATGAAATACCTTCTTGCGATCGCGATCGCGCGCACGGCGAGCTTTAAATGAAGTTAAACTGTCACGAATAACAGCATCATTTTTCAGCGTTTCGACTGCAATTAATTATTTCGTGCATTCGTTATTCGTCTAACGAAATTGTTCGACTTTTGAAGAACAATTTAATTGGACAACAAAACTTTTTTTAACTTAAAGCCATATAAAGAATTGCAGAATATGATACAAATAAGCGGACAGAATAAGGTATACGGTTTGACCTTGAAAGTATTTCTTGAAGGTGACCTTTAAGAACACTCCGGTTTGCCTAGTGCAATGTGTAATTGAATTATTTTATAACATATTATATTCTAGTTTTTAAATTTTTGGACAAATCGATCGAAATCGTGGTTTCTCTGATTTACACTCACGCATTCATGATATTACTATAAATTTTAAGCTACGAAAACGTTGAACAGCTGAACAGGTTCAGCGACTAAATTTGAAAGAACTTGATGATTGAACATATCAAAACCTATGGGTAATGATAAAATAATTAAGAAAAAAATTCATCGATCACTATAATGGGAAAATCGACTTTTTTCAAAGGTCAACTTCGATCAATATGTTTATGATCAAAATTACTTCCCCACTGTTTCCCCTCATTTTCTAGATACCCAGCAACGTTTCAGGAGTGATTTAAAAAATTGTTACTCTCTACAATAATTCTGTGGGAAAAGCTCAGCGACGTTACAAAAATGGTCACAAATGCGCTCGGTGGTGGTACAGAAAAAAAGACACGAATTGCGTCCTATTTTATTTCTGTCGTAAATCGCGCATGGCACAACACGTAGATCGAGGGACTGCGTGCGGGGGAGTAAAAGGCTGGCAACGGTCAGATAAAACGCTCGAAATTGTTGCCGCTATTCATCGTCTTTTGAAGGAAGAAACGCCAGGAGAGGTGGGAGGGTTAGGATGGCATCTCAGAATGCGGGGGAGGAAGGTGTCCCGTGCCCCAAGTATGCACTAATGCAGCTCGTAGCTCTCGCGGGAGTTTGCTACAGTTCCGCCATCCTCCATTTCCGGTGACAGAATGCGCGGTCCTTATCTGAATCTATGCGAGCATTTATGCACCGGGTGGTGGGTACCCCGTGCCGCTAAGCGGACGCGGAGCACTTGCGCGTTCGAGAATCTGAAAATTGCATTCCTGGCATCCAGCTGGCGAACGCCCGTACGATTTTCCACGGTCACATAAGTGCACACTGAACACACCAGGCTCAAGAGACACAAGGCGGTCTTCGTTCGCGTTTAGAGCCGGCCTTGGGAATTAGGTTGCTGCCTTTTATGGACCCGGGTCTTCGTGCCTTTGCTTCGTTTCCGAATCGTTTCTGCACCCTAACCCTCCACCGGAAACTCGAACGAATTTTCCCGCCTGAACGGTCCCATGAATTAAGATGGTCGATCGAATCGCTCGTATACCGTTCACCTTGATGATCTTCCCCTTTTTCCAGTTCGCGTCATAACATGTTACTTGCCGACAGATATTCGAAGTTTCTTAAAACACTGTATATTGATGTTATCGACGCACTGGTTCGGTCAATCTTTTTTTACTTAGCAACTTCTTGAAACACTATTCGACAACGCGGCAATTTTTTGTTGTACCCAAACCACCCTCCGAACCTCTCCTTCTGAAACGTAATCCAATCATTGTGAAGAGTACAGCAAAAATATACTACATATTTTGCTTAGAATTAGCGAAGAAATGTATTCTTGACAATTATTAAGATGATGCATCGAAATTGTAAAACAGCAGGAAAAGATTTTCACTTGACCATCTGCGATCGTCTGAGCTTACTGGTAAAGAACTCGAAACTACAGGTAATAGTGTGGCAGGGCCGTGACGAAGTCCGCTTTTGAGAGATGCTTCCACGACAATTTCTGGAGTTGAGCTAGCACGGCGCAGTCGAATCGTAGGCGATCAACGAAGAAGCGGGAAACAGAGGTCGGAAAGTGTTGCGGTATCGGCGGGGGGCACGTAGATGGGTCGTCGGATTGCAAAGTTGAATTGCAAAATGGCAACTCGCAGCAACGCAGGATTATTGTACGTACAAGAGATTTACCGCCTGTGGCCCTTCAGCCAAAGGGCGGCCGAGGTCGCTATGGCAACAGACAGGCGGAAGCCAGAACCTACCCTTCCATTTCCCCGGATGCAAGCACCCGACGTCTCGCTCTCTTGCGTCAAGTGATTCTCTTGCATCGTCCTGCAACCTCTTCCCCACCTTCTCTTCATCTTCTTCTTCTCTCGTTCACTCCTCTTATTTTTTTGTTCTACTTTAGCCTGGTGTGTACGTCTCTCGGTCCTCTCGTATTTGGGGCCCTCTTCTAGCAGTCTCAAACGGCGCGTCGCCATGAGATCCTCGTGCGCTCGTAGCCTCCTCGATCCGGTGGCTCCATTATCAATTCTTTTTGCTAACGAACCGGTCGAGAGTTTCGGACGAAGCGTAGAAAATTGTCGACGATCTCGGGCTGGAACGCGCCCCATCTATTCAGACTTCTCAAAATATCGAGATGTTCCTTGCTGGATACGCTGAATAAGAACTCGGCGACAACGGCCCCGCGAACTAAAGCGGAATAAGATCTTCACGAATTCTTGACAATTGTTAACTCTCGATGTTAACTGCCGCCTGGCACTAAGTGTTCCAATTGAATGAATCGTCTTCGGGCATTGTATCGGAACGGTTTCTTCAAGATGATCGGGAAAAACGTCTTGGCTTCTTATTTTATTCAGATCGATTCGATCTCTGAGTTTATCCTAGTGTACCTGCCGAAACTGAATACACAATAACGGACTTTTTAATCGTCTTTCTTTAGACACTGCAACGATGATTTACGAAGTACACATACAAACTAATCGTTTCCGATTCTGAACCCTTGAAAATTATTCACATCCTGTGATTATTCATGCGAGGGTTGAGTGCAAGTTTTAGTAACAACATATAAAAAAGCGATTTAGGTACAATTCTGTTAGCTAACATCTACACAAATCTCTATGTATGTACCCTTCCGTAAACTTCCCTCAGCAAAATGTCTGGACTCTTACAAAAATGTGTTTGACTCAGCACCGGCGACCAAGGTTCCCGAGCTAAAAATTTCAAATGCCGGTACCTTCGCACTTATTTATACACTCCGTCTGGCGCTGTAAGGGTTCAGTAGCTCGCTACTTAATAAAACGTCGAGGAAGGTGCGCGTTCCAGGAGGCAAGAAGCAGGATCGAAAGAGGATCGTCACGTCGCTCGACAGGAGCCAGAGATCAAAGTGTCGGCGTGGTGAGGCCTGCCCGGGCTTCCAGGGTAAGGGAGGGGGTGGCATCGGAAGAGTGGCTACTTCGCGTCTGCTCGAGACTTGAAGAGGACGTCGCTGCCAGAAGAAGAGTCAGCCGGAGGAAGAGCGAGAGCGGTGGAAAAGAAACGCACGGACTCGAGGATAGAACGAAAGATCCGTCCACTCGACCGTACGGCTGGGAACGTTCTCAATCCTTCGTTTCCACTCAAGCGTTCGCGTACGGGGATCAAATTGCGATCCTCTGCGACACAGAAGAAGCGAAAGCGATACCGTCGGTAGGTAGCACGGGGCACGTGGTCCGAGGCATCGTAATTTCTCTCGGTCTCCGAGTTTTCGCGATCCCACCTAACCTGGACAACGACAGCTCGCAAGCGTAAGCTGTTTAGCCGGGACGTAACAGAAATTTACAATAATCACTTGGCGAAAACTCGCGGCGAATATTCAGAAGCGCATCAACAGGTGGTCATCCGGCAGTTTTTTCGCGCCATGCACCCCGTCTCGTCGGTATTCTCGGTATTCGGCTAGATTCTGCGAATCTTACAAGCTTTCCGACCGCATCATCCGCAGACCAGGCTGGAATGTTGGCCTCGTTTTGTTCCCGCTCTCGACGATCCTGCGCCGTTGCAATATTTTTGATGTAGAGAAAAAGAGGGAGAGAGGAGAGAGTGGCTCCCTCGAAAGGGTGGAAATTCGCGAACACTGAAAAGAATTCCAGCAAGCCGGCTGCCACTGAGGGACACGCGGAACGTTTGATCCCCTCATACCTCGTTACCCACCGCCACCCCCGAATATTCTCTCTCTCCCTTTATCTATATCCCCTTCCCCCGCACCCCAAAGAAAAAAAATATTGAAGCGAGGATGCGAGAAAGTGCCGAGTCAGAATTACGCGACTATCGAGTTATTTCAGCGTCGAGATAAGCGTTATCCGAGCCCGCCATCCCCCACAGCTATGAATATTAACGAATTCCGGCGTACCAGGACGGACAAGACTTGAAAGGGATCGACTGGACTCCGGTTGTGTGCGTGACAATCCCGGAATGAAATTAATTTTCCACTCCCGCGACGTATTGTCGTAATGCTTTATACGCCGATAAATTATTAGTCGGCAGCTCTGCAACGGAGGCGGCACCCGGTGACGGCACCCTTCTTCTTCTTTTTTTGGTTCGCGTGCTCGCGAATGCTGTACGGCCGATTCTCTATGTATTTCTATGCGGGCAAGCCGAAAATAATAGATGCCTAATTAAAACCGGTAATTGGAGAGTGCTTTCATATATTTTTGTTCGACATCGTGATGAAAATTTGAGGATGATTTAGGTGCTGTTGGCATTTTCATTTAATAATCGATGCAGTCGAGATTAGGTTGATTTTGTTGGTGCTAGGGCTTTGGAATTAAACGGGATTTGTTGAGAAATTTTTGAAAGACTGTGCTACTTTGTTTGCAGATCTGAGAAACATTAAAGCTATCGTTCATAAGTTACGATTAATTCATGTATCGATGTTCATATAGTACCTTGACATTTTTTCACCTACCAGCGGTTACTGAAGAATTATTGAAAGTCAAAGATAAATTAGTCAGTTTTTGAATAAATTGTTTGATAGGCAGAGCAATTCAATTTGTGAAGAAGAAAATTGTCTCAACTGATATAGTATAACTTTCGTGGAGATTACCATTTAAAACAAGATTTTTTAACTTCTTTCGCATGCAGCACAGCTATTAAAGAGTTCCTTAACACTTTAACTTAGGAAAGTGTTGTCTAGTTAAAGTGTGGAAACAGTAATTTTGTATAAAGAATATTTTCAAAATTAAAGTGCAGTTCAATTTCTGCTCGACAGAATTTTTCCGTAGAACTTGAGAGAAGTCTTGAAAATTTTAGTGACGTTCAAGCGAGCCAGTCTATGTACATTGCTAACAAGGTCTCTTTACCGGAGAATATTCGGATAAAATTGAAAGTGTGGCATTTACGTCAGTAAGAAGTTCTTTTACTGAAACGATATTTGATAATCACGGCTCGACCAGCGACTTTTCAAGGGAGTTTTTCGTAAATCATATTTCAGAATCCCCGGCTCAAGAAGTTTGTCGGCAAATCAGATAGAGTGGACTGGGATTCTCCTCGTAGCAGCTCGTTCTGTACTCTGTGTCGGACAGCGGACAATTATTCCGCCGCTAATTGAGTTACGTCGCGGCCTAAATGCCCGATGAATATTCATATCCTTGCTCGTGCTCTCCTCTGTCTCTCGCCCAGCGCGCTGCTCGTAGCAAGAAAAAGTTGTCGCGAGTTAAAAATGTAATAAAATTAGAAAATTACGTCCGCTCATCATTCCGAGCGAATGCTACGAATTTTCGTTTCCGTTTCTTCCCACCTTTTTCGCATACCCCTTCGTGCTTTCGCTCCGCCCTCTTGTCTCCGCTACTGCTGGGAAGAATCGTAACAAAAGCAACAAGAGTTTTCCAATATCTGCTGAACTGTCCGTCGAATCATTAACGAATATTCAATCATAAATTACAAAAATATTACATTATTGAATAAAGACAAGAGTATAAATCCAGGTCGCTCAAACTCGGTCGCTGATATTTTACAGATATTTTGAAATCAAACTTATCTTCCGTGAATATAATTTTATTACTACTTTTTGTGAGTAATGTAGAGCTGATATTTCGGCGTGTTATAATCGCAGATACAATACTAAATATTTAATTTTCTTACATTTGTACGCAATACATAGACATTAAAATAAATGCAAATACAGGATGAATATAGATAATATTTTTTATTCCTATACATAACCTATTAAAATCAATGTAGTTCACGTACTAAACCAAATAAAATGGTCGTACACTCTTTGATGACATTGAAATTACTCAAGAATATGTACCAATTTCATTTATTATATTTCTTGCATTCGTATATCGTCGAGTGCTATGTTCAATCTCGCAATTTGTGAAGGACTGTGTAAGGGATTCCGCGGCTGGGAATGAAATCGACTCGATTTTAAATAACAGTTCCTTATAGCAGACAAAATAAAAGCGATCCGTTCTAACTTAGTTTTAACTGATTCCGGCGAGTTTAATTGCCTTGGCGGAATCGCGTGCGAATCGCGATCTCGTGGGCACGAGCGCGGTAGCAGGGGCGGTGGGCTGGCAGGGGGGTGTGGACTGGGAGAGCGGGAGGCCGGTCCAATTATGCATGCAGCCCATAATTTCGTCGTTAGAGAGAGCGTCGGCTGGAAGCGTCGGGATCCGCGTCGGGTTCGAGGTGTCGTTATCGCGTCGCGCGAATCGCCGAACGGATCACGAGCCCAGATTTCCCAGCTGGTTTTTCCCCGGTGCGAGAGAGAGATCTCCGAGATCTGACCGTTTTCCTTTTCTCCCCGGGGCGAGACGCGACTCAGCCGCCTGCAGCTGACGGACGAGGTGACTTAGAGAGATGGTGATTTGCATAATGCAATTCAACGGGATCCCGTTTCAAGGAAAAGTCAAGAAGAACAGGGCAATTACAATGAAACTCCATGGGACGCGGTGGCTTTCACGGCCTTGCTACCGACCACCTAGACGATGTCGACTTTATAAATATTCAGCCGGTCGTTAAGGCGAGCGAGACAGACAAGGCTAAGGCGGCGCGAGCAACGAAACCGGGGGATGGCGGTGGTGGAAACCGGAGGAAGAAGGGAGAGAAAAGTAGAAAGGGTGTATAAAAGTCGTGGAACCCCCGACGAGCGGGAGTCGAGCGTTATTATGCGCTCTCACAGTTCCTTGTAATTCGATTCAAAATGCTGGTCTGATAATAGCGACTGTACAGCCTCCGACGAACTCACCTTTCTTGCTTTCTTTTTTACCGTTAGATCACTTATTCGCTCTCGGAAACCGTGCGCGTTTTATTAGCACGCTTGAAAATTGTCAAGTGGGCGAAGGGGGATTCCTAATCGCGATTTCCGATCGATGCCCTCTTCGGTTCAGCGTCATTATAATGGAAAGAAGTTTTACTGTCGGAAGCACTTCAGATTGGACATCGACTTTAGCGAGGATATTTGAGGATCTTTGATAAAACAAATTTATGATAAGATTTTTTTCGAACTTCACTTGATACTGAACCTATCAGTCGTGGAGTTTGAATTTTTCATTATATAATTATTGATGTTATACAGACGCTTTTATTAGAAACGAATGGACACGTTTCTTTAGTCAAACAGGAGTTGCAACATAAATTTCATAAAATCTAAATATTACAAAATCAATTGTGTCAGTTTCAGAAGGCAAGTTTTTAGTATTCCGTTAAAACGAACTGGAACAGTCACTCTTACGTATTCTGTATGAATACTTGCAAGTGAAGATAAGCTATCGAAAAAAGAACTGGACGAATTAAACCGCGTTTGATGCGTGATAATGGCGAGACTTAACAATCAGTGACCGGGCCGATCTGTAAGAATAGGATTATGGACTCAACAACAGTGTGCTCGCGATGGCTACTTATCAAGTTCCGAAAATCCCCTAGACATCGTAATACATAAGGAGTTCACGAGGCGAGGAAATCCGACGAGTAAATCGAAAAGAGACACGAGGACGGCGCGCGTTGCGGTAGGAATGATAGAGCGAGGGAAAGGGGTGGCTAAAAAGAGAGCGACAGAGGGAGGACATGAGAGAGAGAGTAAGAACGCAAGGATCGACGAGAGACGGAAGATCGAAGGACTGGTTGCTACGGGTTTCGCCGGGCGGGGTGATTGTCTTCGCCTCGGAGAGAGAAAAGCGGATTAAAGCGGTTGGTTAAAGAGCAGTTACCATATAGTTGAGCAACGAAGCAACGGGCCGAGGTAGGCGAAGGGTGGCTCCTGGGGTGGAAGGTGGAAAAGGAGATGGTTTCTTGAATCGTGTTGGTAGGAAGGTACGCGCGATCCTCTTTCTCGCTTCCTTTCTCACCTGCTCACTCTCCGTATCACTTCTTCTCTCTCTCCCTCTCACACTTGCTCGCTCTTTATCTTATGCACGCACACATACTCTCTCTCTCTCTCTCTCTCTCTCTTTCAACACGAATCCCCACCCCCTGAACCGACGGCTACGTCCATAACTAGCTTCAGTTCCAAGGCAAGGAAGGCAGCTCTCCTCGAGTAGGTATATGGCTGCTGCCGTCGTTGCTGCTACCACTGCCACGGTTACTGCAATAGCAGAAACTGTCGAGTTAAGTAACTGCCGGTACTTACAGTAACTTCGCGCGCAATGAGACCGCCTACATAAATACACCTAATACACTTGCCTCCTTTCTCTTCCACCCCTACCTACCCTCCAACATGCAGGATATACCACCCCTCGAACCCCCCTTTCGTTGCGGTAAATTCCCTGGGCGGCGGGGTTCCGCCGCGGCCTTCTGCCACGATACGACGGTACACGGCTTCCGTCGCGCAGTTACATTCCAACTTTCATCCTTCGCCCCTTGAACCCGCAATCTTCTTTTTCCGTTTTTCTCTCTACCCCCTCTCTCTCGTTCGTCCCTTCTTTCTCACCACCCTTTTCACTTCTTCCGTTCGCGATAGCAACGCGTCGCATAAGAGCCGTCGCGTAATGACGCCCGCCTTAATTGTTACCCGCCCATTCGGCCTTCTTATTCCACGTGAAAGGCTTCGAGCAAACATGAATGGAGTGTTCGATGCAGAGCTCCTAGTACCAGCTCCTACCTTTCTCTCGGATCTTTTTTTTATTTAGGCTGTCGCGGGATTTGAAAATCGGGGACTTCTGATGACAGGATATTCAGTGATAGACTGTGCCCGACTACTAGGTAAATTGAGAAGATCTGAGTTGGAGTGTTGCATGGTCTTCGATTTTACTGCTTTATAGATTATTCATTTGGTCGGTCGGTGATACCAATATTTTTAAGTCCAGGGACTCGTGGTAAAGAAATATTTTATAGTAATCGCATCTGACTGTATAAGTGGAGCTCAAACACCATAAGGTTTTCTTTTAAAGATTTTGTTATTTAGTCCGTGGGTGGTCTAGTAAATTGTAGTTGTGGTAAAAGATAATTCTAATTGCAAATCGCGCGGTTGCAAGAAAAGTGGAAAGGTTGCTGAGCCTCTCTCCTGAAGCGATTAAATTAATTTAGTATGTATTATGCTGGATTATTATGTTTGACTATAGCTAGATTAATTCCCATAAGCTCCACGGAGTTATTGTCGGTGTTCTGAATCACGTTAACCACTGCCTTACCTTCACGTTACATTAGACAATAAGGCGCAGTGGTGGGAGCAGCTACATACATAGTGCGCCAATGATAATCTCTTGATTGCGTTGGCCGTCCACTTGAATTTAATTATAATTGGGTAACTTCATAATTATTTGACGCACGGCAGTGGCTACTTCAACAATAACTGCCGCGTTTGAAAGATCTGCTGTGTGCACTGTAGACTGTAATATTAATGGTAGAACCAAGGTCGTAATAATTTAGTGCAGATTCATTGCGATAAATCACGAAATCATTTTGGTAAATAGCAAGACAAATGAAATTTCGATAGAACACGTAAACCATGAAATTAATGAGTACAGGAATAAACGAGAAGAAAATTTTCAGACAATTCTAGCCAGCGGTACAATTTATTTTGATATCTACTTATAATTTCATTGTTGTATCCGCGATAGCAGCACGAGTTACAGAGTACAATAAGGAGAAGTAGAAGAAAGCAGAACGCTTTTTCTTTTAATAATGTCCGCGCGAAACTCGTCGACGAGTACATGAAGATTAAAAAGTGTCTTCGAAACCGTGCCTCTCTGAGGGGACGTCGGGCTCGTTCCATTCACATTTAGTAAACTTAAAGTAAAATTCCTTTTCTTAGCCTATAATTTTTCCTGTCGCTTCAGAGCTCGTTATCTTTGACAAAGACTCCATTCGACTAAAGGCGATAAAAAATCTCATTATCTCGGCATAAAGATTACTCTGAAGATTTATTATGACGTTATCCCTCCATCGCGCCACGCCATACTTATCGTTCGCAATTTTTTCCGGCGAGAGCGTAAGAAGAAATAAAAAAGAATGAAACATCGTCAGCCCGCTTTAAACCGATCAAATTAAAAGTTCATCGATCAAACGACGTTCACCTCCAGTATCTGAACACGTCATTGTCAAGCACAATTTATTCGTGTTAGACGGATGGGCTTCAAACTATTTGTTAATAATTAAGAGCACCAGATGATTCCATATCAAAACACAATAATTATTGTATATGTTGCAGCATGTACTAGAATATGAAGCTAAAAATAAGGAAAGGTGCTTATTTATTATAGACTCTATTTTCTGAATTTTATCAGTTAGCAGAATCGTTTAATTTGTTCAATTGTTTAAAATTTTGGTTGTGAAAATCAGTGAAAATCACCGTAGAATATTTTACTATAATAATTCTGTTGTCTTTTCTATTGTAATATCGTCAAATATTGTTCTGGTTTTGAGGGACCTGTATCAGTACACTGTTATAGCAGTCAAGAAACTAAATCGTACAAATCGCAAGCTGTAAATTTCCCTACGTTCGTGTATTCCAAAACGGAATTTGGAAACAGCCACTGTTAACATCAACAGCAGAGATTTCCATCGAAGTAGCGGATCGTCTAGCGAATCGGGCGACTATTCTGGGAATAAAAAGCCGACCTCCGTCTAATCAGTAAAAAAATATGTCGCCGGAGATCGCCGAGATCTGGCTTGCCCGTCAAGATTTTCCCATGAACCCTGTAATAGAAGGATTATCCGTCGGATAATCCATAAATCCTTTACAGATTATCTCTATTAAGCCTGAAAGCAAGTCCTGGGGCCGTCTTCGTTACCGATTCAGGAGGAGTGGCCCAGCGTGTAATGCGACGATCGGCGATTGCGCGTTTTATTTCACCGAGCTTCCTCAGCAACCTTCTCTCTGTCAACCCCTCTCTTTCTCTCTGTTATCCACTCGCTTCCGCCCTCTCTATCTGTCGGTTTTTTTCTCTCTGTCACCTGTTCGCTCGATTTTTTCTCTCTCTCTCTTTTTCTCTGTCACCTGCTTGTTTTCTTCCTCTCTCAGTGATCCGCTGGGTTTCTTCCTCGCTGGCAGCGTCTCCAGAAGACACAACGCCGGCGTGTTCAGATAAACACGGCTTCGCCCGATTTCACAACGGATTCGCCTGTCCCCCATCCATCCTCGGCTGGCCCTATACAGGAAGAGCTCTTTTCCACGCGGTGGAGAGGGTGTGGCAAACAAATGCACCGCGTCAGCCCGGCGTGACACTTCTTCCGTGGCCTCGGCTGGCTCGGCGAAAGGGGGAACAGAGACCGAGCTCCAGAGCCGAGGGTGGTTAAGGCGAAGAGGCCGGTCGCCAGACGAGGATGAAAGCCGGAGGATCGTAGAAGCCGTGCTCAAGTAGACAAGGGACACGTCAGCCGCCATCCTTCTACTCAGCCTTTTATAGATTATTCACGTACAATGGTCGAGTGACAAGTGGCGGGCCACCGCCACCGCGCCGCACCCGAACGATGCCTCTCTTCCTCTCTCTCTGTCTTTCTTGCTCACACTCCTTTTCCGAGCCACCTTTACCCCACATGCCAAGTCTCAATCTTCTTTTTTTGCAACATAGAGGCGGTTCGAACTGACAAAGGGCCGGATAACGAACCAATCAATTTACCAGATTCGCTCTCGGCTGTCAGCGCAGCGTACGATCTGACTGAATGATCGAGTTAATCAGTCGTAGTTCGGGTTGGGATTTTGGGAACCGTGGGGATAAGCTACGATTTTCGGTAATTTGCGGGCAACACGGTGGAACTTCGTAAAGGAGTTGGATAATGTTGTTAGATTGCTTACAAACTTCTAGAATGTTCTATATTCTATTATTACCAAATTGTCCAACGAAGTTGCTAATAATTAATAAACTAGAGGCAAGAGGTTTGACAGGAAGACGGAGCTCCTCAACAAATAACCAAAGATCTCTTAAAGAATCTGACAGTGTAGCCATCGTGTTCTTCAACAGAGAGTTCACAACCCCAACCATCGCCAACATAGCAACGTTCTCTCATTTGATACATTTACTAATTTTAAAACAATCATAAAAACAATACAGTAGAAACGAAGTGTCGAATCCATGAAACATATTTGTTCCATAAAAAGCATTTACATTGCCAGTTCGAAAGAAGAAACTCCATATTCATGAACAAAATAGGATTGCCCGAAGATCCCTCGATCTACCATCGAATTTATTCGAGACGTGATCTATTAAAAACACATTGCAGAAAAACGAGATAGCCATTACTTACATCCGTCTACTAATCTTTCGGCATTGTCGTTACAAACAAAAAACCCGGTATTTCCGGACTGGAAGGGAACAACGACGGGCCTGGTTGAAATAACGTCGACGTTGAACTCTCTTTGAGGCAGCTATTGATTAAAACGAAACAGTGCTAATTGAAAGAAAATAGTGACGGTACAACGGCGCTGTTATTCGTCGAAAAAAGCGAGCCAAAGGAAAAAACGAGACGTGGGACCGATAGAAAATGGCATGTCGCTGGTCGACGATCGTCATTGTTCTAAGAATCCTGGATCGTTTGTTGCGCGCGACGGCGACAATAACATTTGCCGGAACGTACAGTTGTCGAAGTCTGTGCTTCGGGTATTGTCGCTTTCAGGATTCAACGAGAAGCAGATGCGACGCATATCAAATTACAGGATCGGTGAATGTTTCGTGCGATATCGCAACAGGCACCGTGCCCGTGATTTCGTTCCCCGTGAATTGTCGTAAACACGAAGTCGTAAAACGCGGCGAGGAGAAACGGTAGTTGGCCGAGCGCATGTAAATTCGACATCGGGGATACACCACCGCACCGACGCGGTCACTGTTTTTTTCCTGGGCACATTCCCGGCATTCGGTATCGCGCTGTTTGGTGTTTTAATGTTGATTGGACGACTGCCGATTCAGCCGACGTTCGTTTGCAACGATTGTTGTTTCGACGTCGAACGTGGCCGAACGAGAATTTTCAAAATTCGAGCGGTGCATACCAGCCCCCTTCCCCTTCCCCATGAAAGCAACGTGACCATACGCCGGATAAATTGACTACGAAATCGTGAGCACCCGCGGATTTATTTCCTTTCGAGTGGCCGCACGTTGTTTTCCGTCGGGATTTTTTCCATCCGGTACGCTGCGACAAAATGGCGGTGGAACATTGAATTTGCCGAATTTGTCTCCATTATTTGTGATCGTTTAATTCATTCAACCCCCCCTTCCACCTGGTTCTACTTCATCGAAGACCGTATAGACTGCAAACGTGCTACGCTGTACACGTGTTATCGTTCTACGATTTTATTTCCCCACGGAAAAAATAAGTACTAACTCTTTGCGGAAGTGTTGCATTTGATACCGCGTCGTGTAATTCAATTGTATAAGTAACCTTCGTGGAGTAGCCGAGAAATTGGGCAATTGTTCCGTAGTCATCGATAACTTGTACTCAGTCATCTTTATGTAAAATAAAAATTGCTGTTTATGACATTGAAAGTGAGGAATAGACCATTGTGCCCGTTATTAGTAGTTAATTTTAATCAATTTGTTTTCAAGGTGCTTGACAATTATTACATACCATATGCGATGCTTCTGACGACTGTAATGTTAATCATTGAAATGACTATAAAGTATATGGACCAATGAAAAAGTTAATAGCTGTCAGGACAAGGTTTGCAGATTTTCTTGTCAAACATCCTCATTTTATGATTTTGTTGCTGCTTGCTTTGAACAAGATAGAGTGCAGAGTGTACAGTTTGACAAAACGCGCATGCGACGTTGACAGTAGCGGACCGGAAGCTCTCTCGGGGTAATCACTTCCAGTTTATTACCGGGAGCTGATTTATTGTTTGATAAAGGACAGGTATACGGCCGGGTATTGTTATTATAAAGAGGGATCTATGGGAGCTATGAAGCTGTCATGTAGCAGGTGAATAGTGGAGGATGTGTGTGTGTGTGTCTGTGCATGCCGTGGACGAGTCTAAGTAAACGCTTGAATATGAAAGCCAGTAGTTACAGTTCGTATACGCGGTGCACACGCAACGGAATTTTGATGGAGGAACACACTCCCGCTAGCACACAGCCCCGTTTGGTAACTAAACAAATTTCAACGATGAATTCCAACTTAAAACGTTAATCTTCCGTAGTTTCGCACAATGCACGTCGGTATAACAAATAACATGCTAGAATGATCTATACCCCCCCCCCACCCTTGAAGAGCTTTGCTTCTCTGAGCGGGAACGCTGTACCGAGTTCCAGGAATACGAAAATTATGCAAAGCGATTCACGTGCTTCGCGAAATCTAATTTCTCTCCGAGGCTGAACGCCTTTTAATAAACCGGATGACCTACATCGGAACTGCTTTAAAACTTCGCAAATAATAGGAGTGGACGGGTACCTGGTAATTTTGGGTACCCGAGCCTCGGATCGGGCCGAGGCCCGAAAATTGACGAAATTTCGGGTACCCGAAGTCGACGTCTGGTTGGATTGGGTCGGGAATCCAAAAAATGTATATTCTTCGAAGACCCGAATAGTATAGATTTTCAACTTCCCGATCTGACCCCAGTTCTACCCGACCCGATTTAGACTCTGGGTATCCGAGTATCACTAATTTTCGGGTCCCGAATTTCCGGATACCCGCCCACTCTTTGCAAATAACAACAATATACTCTGCGTACGGTTATCCTTGCGCGTAATATTTCATTCATAATAATTACAAAATTCTGTAATAGTCACAATCATAGTGACTTTGTTACTGAACATCAAAGGTGTGCGTTACCTTATAAAAGCATTTTTTAGTGCAACGCAACATGTGCTTGAATTACGAAATTTATTGTGTCATCCCTCATAAAACTGTTTGCATAATATTCAATAATTCTAGAATTAAAAATGTCGAAGCATACAAAAGCGAATACAAACGTCACTCTAGGTAATCGGTATCAACCTTTAATCGGCAAATTGATCAGTTTGCGTAGCAGAAACCCAATCGGCCAGCCGTTTAAGCATGATATTTGATTTCGCAAACAAGCCAGAGATCCTGGCAAATTTACGGGTCTACAATATTGTGTTCCGGCCCGGTAAATTCCCCGAACGACGTACAAAAATGGCCGAAGTTCACATGACATGGGCTCAACAAGGCTGACGTGTCCCGCACGTATTTGGGTCGTCGCCTACAATAGAAAGAGAACGAGAGAATGAGAGACCCGAATAATATCCATATATATATATATATATATATATATATATATATATATATATATATATATATATATATATATATATATATATATCGTGTGCTAGAGACAGCCGACGGAACCGTGTCGCGTAGCTCGATAATGCCCGTTGTGGAGGAGGTCTAGGGAGTCGCGAAACGAGAAAGGACATGGCGTTCGGGAGGTAGCTGGGTCCATCAAAAATTCAATCCATACGAGTACGTTCGTTGTTTCTTGTCTCGACGAAAGGCGTCATGCCGACAGAAAAAGAAAGAAGTTATGAGAGAGAGAGAGAGAGAGAGAGAGAGAGAGAGAGAGAGAGAGAGAGACAGCGTGAAACGTTTCCTGGAATTCTCGATGCGACGCATGGAGAATGACGAATGCATATACGGTTTTCCCAGGGCAGGCTTGGCGAGAAAGGAAAACGGAAAAGGTGAGATTTCACGCGGACCAGAAGAGAAAACGGAACCAGCCAAGGGAAAGGAACGGCGCGACGGAGTTACATCGGAGAAATTGGCGCCTGCTTTGGTTCCTGAAGCATGTGTGCCCCATAAATAACATGTAAATATTTTCAATAACTGCCGCGGCGGTCCCTGCATGAAAAATGCAAACCGCTTTGCGTCCGGTCCTCGCCGCCACGCCACCGGTATCGTAACGTGTACATCCAGACAGGGTTCCAACCCCTCTCTTCAACCCCTCCTCCAGACCAACCACCCTTGCTAGCTACCTCGCCAAACTATCTTTTAATATATCTGTATGTACACGGTGTCCTGCGCGAAATTTATGGCACCGGACGCCGCCCGATATTTGTTTCACTCGAGCGGCGACTTCGACCTCCGCCCACCAGACTTCTACCCCGGAACAACGATATGTTCCACTTGCACCACCTCCTGGAAAAACAGCCCGCACCCGGGACGAAATCATCCCGCGAATATGCGGTCGTGACTCTTCAGAAACGATTCACTACGTGGAACACCTGGATTGCTGACATTTTTCGTTACGGGGAAAGTTTGTTAAGGAGTGCTACATGAAAGTTTTATCGATTATACGGTTAATCTTTGTATCAGCCATTAACAAGGACGACGGAGTTGCTTTCAACTTTATATCTCTCTGTATCAATTTATTGGAACATATTTTTTCAAGTTACTCCTTACAGACTCATTAGTAATCGTCCAATGTAATCGTCAGAAATTGAGTAATTAAATGACAATTTTTATTGTCTGAGTGAAAATGAATTTTTATATAAACGTATGAAACTTTTCACTTTCGACGTTTCAATTCCAACATTCACAAAAAAATTACAAAAATGCGAACTAGTAGAAATAAGGTATGTGCAGTAATGAGCTGCAAGTCGCACATAAGGGATGTAATACAAAGTGCAGTGTTTTAAATAGTGTCGGTAGGAAATATTAATTTCCTCCACAGCTATTATTATAGATTGCTTAAGTATACCGTGCAGTCGACCTGTAATCTGTCAGTTCACGGACACGTAACTAACGTGTAATTATTGTGTGTTGCAGGGGCTTCGGATTCATCACGTTCGCAGATCCCGCGAGTGTAGATAAAGTTCTAGCACAGGGTAACCACGAGTTGGACGGCAAGAAAGTAAGTACTCTGAACACAGCAGCGTATTATTTGTTGAGCGTGGTCTGTGTTTTAAATCACATTACCGACTGCTTCGCCCCGCGTTACGACCGTAAAGTCTCTTTAATTGTATTCACGCGCTCGGAACGCGGAAATATGAATCCGAAATATACAGACCCATGTACAACCCTCCCCTGATACGGTTTTGCTTCGTATTGGATCTGTGTTTCTAAACACACAAAATTATTAATATGATCTTCATGAACCGTAAAATCGTTCAATTTATTGATGAACGGAAACATTTCGCAACAGGGAAATTCCTTTGTGTCGATCAGTACGAATGATCCATGGAGTTTCTTGCCAGCGTCGAGTAGAAATCGCCTGGATCCAGACGCGAACAATATTTATCTATCGACGGGATTAATTAACCGGGACGGTGCCATATCAATTATCTCGATCGAGTATTCAGCGGAAGTTAATTGGTTTCGCGGCATGCATTTGATTGCGGCGAACCGTGCGAATCGATTTTTCTCGGTACGAGAGCCCCGGTTGTCTTCTGCGTCACGGACAATCGATAACGTCGTCGTTCGTCTTCGTTCGCCTAATAGAAGAGAGACTCTCTCCGACCCCTGTCTATCGCGCTGTCCCTCATTACCCCTTTTTCTGCTCCGTCACTGTTTCACCACGCGTCTCACAGCGCGGCACCCCATCTTTCTCGTCCCCGAATGGATATCGGTGACCTTAAGTGGTCGTTAGCCACGGCGAACTAACGATCCCCTAATTAGTGCGTAATAGAACGCCGCCACCAAGACACGCCCGGTTTTCCGCGGCGTAACAACCTCTCCCTGCTTTCCGATAAGTATCTCGGCGAGGCACCCGACCCGTGAAAAACTAGTCCAGCCGGCTGTGATTCCTCGCCGAGCGTGTTACAGATCGTGCGATAACCTGCGCGAATTCTTTGACAACCTGAACACTAACTTCATCCGCCATTTTTTACTTTGGTTAGCGTCGAAATCTTGGATGGAATTTATTTCATACGCTCCGTAACGCGTTGAATTAATTTCGAGCTTTTCATGCTGGATTAAACACTAGGCTTACGGAACAATAAAAAAGCGACTATTTTACGTTACTTTATAAAAATGACTAGAATGTGTCTATCCAAATTATTAGCCATTTTTTTTTAAATAATAGATCTATGGTTGTAAGAAAGAATGCCACCTGTCACACTTTCGGGATATTGGTTTCAGTCCTATTATTGATAACTTGGTAATGATGCTTGCACCGTGTACTATAATCTAGTTAACGTTATGACTTAAACTCCCCTCTGGGACACGTGTAAAAATTAATAGACCGTGCACTAACTGCAATTACTTTTCTACTGTAACGAATACGTTTACCTAGTAAGTGTCCTCTAGTAATAGCATTTTTAGAATTTCAGTTAAAAATAAAATAAGACTAATGACTCGCATATATAATAGTCAGGAATAACCATGTATCATTTACAAGAAAAGTGCGTGGAATAAAACTTCTTTCTTCGACTAACAGTTCGAAAGCTTCAACGTCAACTTTCTTCGTCAGCGAAATTAACAAGATCACGGTTATCTCGCGTTAAAAACGAAGGAAGACGATTCTCGGGGAAGAGGATCAGGAATGCAGGGATGATGACAGCGACCATAATAGGATGCAGCAGGGGGATACAGTTCTCTCGCGGCTAGTCCCGTGCACTATCGAGGAGGTGTTAGACGCTGTGCAGGCGCGGCGTGGCTCGGCGGTCCTGCAATTTGCATTAGTCGAGCGAATTACGCGAAATTTATGCGAGTCTGGATATACCGGCGGCAACGCGGCGCGGCGGTCCTCCCCGGTTAATACGTATTCGGAGTACTTACGGAAGCGACCGCGCAGTCGTCGTACTTATGGCTCTGTGGACAGCTAATGTCCGCAACTATTTCTCTCTGTCCGCCCTATCCACCGACTATCCATTCCCGCCTTACGATATTATTCCCGGCGTATTGTCTGGCCCGTGGCAGAAACGTATTTGCCAAACTGTGACACGTCGCAGTCTCGTCGATTAATCTCTGCCAAAAGCATCGTCGATGGCTGGAGACGCAACGACGCGTGTTCGCTTGGCCACGTAGCCCCGTAATTGTCTAAGCGCGCGTAAAACCAGCCCGGGAAAACCCGCCGCGCCAGATCGAAAAGTTTCAACGTCGAAAACGTTGACGCGAAAACGGACCAGAGAGGATCAGAGCGGAGAGGACGCTGTTAATGCGGAACCGCTCCCCTCTCTCCTGACCCCTTGGAATTCGTTTAATTTGTTTGTTTACGTTCGACGTATCCGCGAGACGAACCCCAGACCCCACAAACCCCTTACCCCTCGAGTCTCCCTCCCCACCCTCCCGATTTGCCAGTTACCCGGATGATACTCGCCAGGGGACGGAGAAATGAACAGCAAGAGGGCTGCAGCGCAGACAAACCGGTTTCAATGATCATTCATATGTGGAGAGGCGATCGCGATCCATGGGAACGTTTTGACACGAATTTTGCGACCGATGAATGGTCGGATAGTGATCTCTTATGCGGATAATGCTCCCGTGATTAATTTCAAAAGTTGTAATTGGAGGTACAGTTATGTGTTGATCATGAACTCGTGGTTGTGCTTTCGAATGCTTGTGCTAAAGATCCATCAGATTACCAATTACAATCGAATTTTTGACACGCGACGTATGCAATATTTACAATTTTAGTCTTTCATTTAAGGGTGATTAGTATTTTATAAGGGTATAAAATGTAATGACTGTGACAAGCTTCAACTATACAGTTTTGATTAAATTGCTTTGATTTTGTGGGGTTATTGTTCTACAGTCAACACGTTAAACATTGTTTACTTTGAATGCAATCTCGTCTACGTATGCAAATATCTTCAATAATTTGATTCAGTCACTGCAAATACGATAAACGTGACTCTACTCTATCGAAAATAACACGAGTATTTATGATCCAAATTGCACCGTATTTGGTGTCGTTTCAACTAAAAAAATACCACGTATATGTCGGTAACTGTTGAATTGTGTTTGTAAGTGCTGCCCGGTTCCGGGAATCGAAGCGGACCAAATGTTTGTTGCGTGGTATAGCCGATTCGAGGAATCGGTAGCGGGCTTACACTTATGTTTTGCGTTCGAGGCGTTAGAGGCGTTCGAGGCGTCCGAGGCAAGTTGTTTTGGTTAGCGGTTGGCCCACGAGGCGAATAGTACGAAGAATAAATAACCTCTTTCCTAAAGTGTGATACAAATAGCTTATTTCCTACCAATCCCAACAATAGTGGTTCTATTTGAACAGTAACAATTCCCTAAAAAAATAATTGGATACATTATCAGTGGTTAATAAAACGAACAAAAGCGAATGAACAAAACCAGGAAGAAAAGTTTGAGAATAGAATACATGAATAGATCTTATTGTCGGTGGAACGCGATTTGGGGAAGTCATAATGACAGAAGGCATAAAGAAGTCTCATTAGCGCGTGATTATAGTCATGCGAACGCGATTGATTTAACTGTTGCTGATCCGTGCATGTGCGCGCGCGCGACGCGATTAAACAGAAAGCTAATGAGGCAGTAGAGCCGTGGCACGTGCGATGCATGTATTTTTTAATCAGCACCCAGGCCGATTAAGCGCAATTTGAGGGCCATTCGGTTCGACCATAGGCGACGCACACACTGCGTGTGCTTACGCGGCAGGTTGCGAAATCATTGTCCCGGGCAAATAGAGAGAAACGGCGGGATTTTCGATTCGCGAAATCGCTCTTCCATCATGTTGATGGTGATTTTCGATAATATTAACGTTCTTACTATTTGTCGGCGTGAGCTGTTCGTTGCAAAAATGTCACGGTCCGTTATACAGTCTTCTGATCATTCGCGATTGCTACGCAAACAACGATTTTGCGCACTGTTCAAACAAAGATAACATGAACATTTATTTCAGAAAAACGACGAATTTCCTCAAGACTCTTAACGTCAACATAAATGCAATACATACTAACGTTTTATATACTAGAACTTTTCTAATGGAAATTATATTTTTTACGACTTCAACTTATCGATTCTGAAAGTGCTAATTGTATTTGCAGAAGACTTAAGATTCTGCAAGAGAGAAAGAGAGAGAGAGTACTCGTATATTTTTCAAAAATCATCATTTCTGTATTTCATATTGTAGCTAGTAATTGCAGTTATGAAGGGGATACAATTATACTAGGGGTGAGTTTAAAGACTATGTACGGGTCCGCGCGAACTTTGTCAAATAATTTAAAAGCAAGGAGTTTAATACACGAAAGGAGCGCCATATTCCGACAACCATGCCCGCCGTTTCCCTCGGCTCGTGAAACAGTCGAAAGGATGAAGCCACCGTTTCATTATCATTTCACGCCGAATTTCTCGGCAGCCGACTAGCGATATTCCGGTTGGTTCATTCCGAAAGAAGAATGCTGCTCCTGATTACGTACTTTTCCGTATCGTCGTCGAGTGCTCAGATACTTCATCGTTTTCATAATTCAGAGAGTCTGTGGTGCGGAGAGAAGAGAGGGAAAGAGATAGAGGGGTGGTCGGGGGACGCAGTCACGACGTAGATAATAAAAAACGAACGGAAGAGTGTTCTCGAGTGAAATATAAAACGGATGAAAGTGAACGAAGTAGGTAACCGCGAACGATCTACTCGACTGTGTATAAACGAGACCTTTCTTTTTCTCCCATCTGGAACGCTACGTCGACTTTCATCGAGGAAGAGAGGGCAAGAGAGTAAGACAGGCACACACACACACACACACACATACATACAGAGAGAGAGAGAGAGAGAGAGAGAGAGAGAGAAAGTGAAAGAACTCTCTCGTCGATACGGTTCGAGACAGATAGAGGATCCGTCGTCGGTTTCGCGACTTCCGGTCCGTGCCTGGACTACTTCTTCCACTCCCCCTTATGTTTCGTTTATTTTCTCTCGCGCACAACACGGCCGAAGAGTCTCTCCAGAATTGCACGAGAGCGTTCATTAACGCAAGCGGAGACGAACGATCCGCTAATTAATGTGACGAAGCTTGTCAGTGGACGAGGAGCGAGTCGTGCGCGCACTCTTGCCGGGCTTGCATTTCTTGCACGCCCCCGCACACCTACGCCTTCACTTTCCACTTTCGCGTCTTGCGTCCGGAATAGAGCCACCTCGGGGGAACAGACGTGTAGAACGAAGCCGGGGAACAAAAGCTGGCCGAGGGAGAGAGACGAAACAAAGGACAAATCTCGAGGACCCCCGCGAACGCGCACGGGGCGACGCGACAGAGCACGGGATTTTTCGTTGAAGCGCCGCGCCGTGTTTTGTTCCGACATGCTAAAAAATATCATTGCCTTCATTTTTACACGTACACAGTTCCGTCTGATGTCTTCTTATGTTCTTATGGCTTTCAGCTAGTCTAATTTTACACTTTCATTAAAAAGTTGATCGACTTCCAAATTTTATTCAATTTTGTTCCTAACAACTCTCTATCACTTTAACAGTTCTACTTGAAAGTGTACTGCAAAAGGCAGCTCGTCGATTGGCACCAATGTTAAACAATTACTTTAACTAACTGTATATGGTACATGTATATTGCTTATGTAAGTAAAAAAATATTTATTTCGTAATATATAATACATATTTATGCTAGCAATTGAAAAAATGTCCATAGTTCCCGCGATTAAAATTGATGTCGAGTATCTCTCCATGCAAAGGATTAGAAAGATTATTAATGTATCTTATTTTATCACATTCTTTTCGTCTACCTTTTTTTATATAGCGGATCTGGAAGGTAAATAACTCCCAGATCCAAGGACACTGGATGTTATAAGTGTCCCCCTTTTTTTCTCCTTTCGCGTCCTTCAGCGACCGAGGGCCCGCTATTCGCATTTCTCAGGACCACTCGTACGCGCACAACCCCACTCCTGTTCTTGCCAAATAAGTATTCTTCTTCTTCTGGTCCACCTAGTCTTCTTCTGTTGCAATGTCTTCCAGTTAGTCTAATTTCAATCTATAAATGATTGTAACATTGTAACACAGAAAGTAAGCAGCAAATGTTGGCACCGAACGTGTCAATTCTGTAAACTAATTTTTTGATCTGCAACATCCTATAGATTTTATTTCTAAATTGCTTAATAAATGAACGACAAATGAATGTTGAAAATTATAAATCGACCGAAAACGAATTTCATTTGCCGAAAAATGTGACTTCACCCCGGGAACACGCGTCTAAATAATTATTTAATGAAACGAACATCTTTGCGAGATGATATTGCCGACTATACGATCTCTGCCGATTTATCTGCTCAAAGGAAATTCCTTCGAGCCTGGCGAATTAAGATATTTCCTCGGGAACCTACCCGTTCTTGTACATCGTCTCCAGCGAGGCGATTCGTCGCGTTTCTCGTACTTTCGCGATTTCCCGCACGTACCTCCCGTTTGCTTCATGGCGCGAGCGTTCCGTGATATACATAACGATACGAGTAGCGTGCAATTAGATTTGTAAGTCTGTAATGAGCTTCGAGGAAAGGAACGCTCGCCGGGCCGATGTGTATGCGTGTACAAGCGTGTGCGAGGCGCGGCGGCGCGTGCGACTTGTCACGAATGAACCTGTCCTCTTGTCGTGTCGTGCTCACCGTGTCACGTGTCATGTTCTTTTCGCGTTCGCGATACCTGACGCGGAACGCGATTATTAACAGCATTATGTTGTCGCGGCGACTGTGCAGAGAGTTTTGCTCGAGGAAAATTGCCGATAAGTGGGAACGGGTGTTAGTAGAGTTTACGCAACGTAACGCGTTATGTCTCGCAAAATTTTTGCAACAATCCGCCCAACAATGGATCGTCTCTTATTATTTAATGTTCGTGTTAAGCGTGTTAAGCGTTAAGAATATTATTGACGCTCGAAATGAGCGGTTACTTGAAAAATTTGGTGATCAGTCCACTACGGATTTTATGCATTCATGACAAAAATTAATATACGAAACACAAAATGTATCAGCAATAAAGAAGTAAATTTGATTATATTATTGCATAATTTTCTTGATTATATTTCTACGAGCGTCTAACATATTCATATACATTTTATTTTTGTACAGCAATTTCAAAATTTATTATAAAGTATTAGCTTATTACGTGTGATAAATGAAGCAGACTAATGAATAAATATTGTTTGAAAATATACTTTTGCAAATGCGTCAGATTCCTTTGATCATCGGAAACGGTAGTTTCAATCGAATGACAAGACATCGCGAATCTGTGAATGGTGCAAGTGTATTATCTGTTACTTTTTCTTACGAGCAACGTTATTTTGTGTATTGATGAATGATGGAAATTGATAGAAAATCGTGGCGAAACTTGTAGAAATGCACCGGAGGAGACCGAAAGAATCAAATCTTTCACAAATTCAATTGAGATCGCATCGCGCGAGGTTGCAGATGTCTGGTTACGAGGGTGAAGAGGGTTGATGGCGGCCGGATGGGGCGAAAAGATTCGTGAAATTGTCAAAGCTCTTTGGGAATGTCTGCACGACCCGCATTCCTAGATATTCTGAATCGATGCCCAGTATTTCAGAGACGCTCGCGACGACGACACACATACAGAGGCAAAGAGAGAGAGCGCGATAGAGAGAGAGAGAGAGAGAGAGAGAGAGAGGAAGAGGAACAGGAGTGTGCCCTTTGCCCACTTTCCGTTTTTCTATTCGAGACATTACTGGCTAGAAGAATGATGGGTCCCGCTTGTTTTAGTCGCTTTTCACGTAACTGGGCGCTTCGAATGACAGAAACGGGATCGATCGTGCAAAATCCGAGACATTCTACGTTGATCCTTCGGAAACTATACTTTAAATTCTACCCCGTTCGCGCTCTTCTCCTTCCACCTGTCGAGTGGCTCCTTGAACTTTTCCGCCACTTTTCCTCGCAATCAAGACTGTTTACCAAAATTACAGTTACATTTTCAGAATAATATTACGATACTGTACAATTTAATACAATATTACAATCAATTTTATATTCAACCTTGCAGTCTGAATTGGTTTCTTTTCTCCTTTCGAAATTGCTGCATTCATGATTCTGAACATTAGGACTACATATATATTTAGAGTGTAAGCACATTATCAAATCAATGAAATCATGTTCTAATGAGTCGGGAATCTGTAAGGCACACTAAATCGAGAGTGCTCGAATTAATGGCTTGTTCTACTCGAAGACGCGGCGAAGTGATTCTACGCATTTTGGAAATCGTCCAAGGTCTGAGCGGGATTCGTTACCATGTTACGAGAAAATCATTATTATAATCATTTCATTACCTTGTTGCGCTAACCATCGAATAAATGAAACGGACGGGGGCATCGTTCTTAGTTACCGATACTATTTAGCCGGTCTCGCGTGCACTTCGGGACGCCCATTGCCGGTGCCACGGAAAATGATGAAAAACAAGCAGCGTCGCTCATCCGCGGAATAATTTATTTGAAGAGCCCGAAGCCACTAAGCCCTGTGGAAATTGTCTGCAGTCCTTTACAGAACTGCAGCCACCCCTGATTCTCCTTCTCTCCCTCTCGGAACCCGTGTGTCTCTCCCTCTCTCTCTCTCTCGCGTGCGTTCTTCTTTACCTTCATCTCTCTCTTCTAGCGTACACTTCTGTGCGTTTCTTTCTTCTTTCCTCTCTCCTTCGTCGAGTGAATCAACAATACGAGAAGCGTCCATTGTCGAATGCTTTTAAATTTGAAATACAAACCGTCTGCCTTACCACTCTCTCCCTTCGCTAGCCCCGGCCCACCCCCGCAACCTATCAACGTCATCGTGCATGCGCACCTCCTATTCAAAAAGCTTTCTCACTTACATTTTTTCTTCTTCTCGATATCCGACTTTTTATGCGTCTCTCTCCCTCGCCCTATATGCACTCTGTTTTTTCAGTCGGTACTATACTAGTCTCCAATGTCTTTGTCCAATCTTCCGAGTGTCCGTATTACTGCTTCAAAAGAAATCCTGTGAAAATCAAGGCTGCGTTTCCTGACGCAACGGCCTCGTTCGCGACTTGAATCGGTGAAACCAATTGGTTACGACTCCATTGTTCGTACCACTAGAATTCGATCCGCCCGGGCAGTGTCCGCACACTTCACTGCGAAATATACCGGTGAAAATGAAGTAGGAAGATGGTAATTCGATTTATCCGATATAGGGCAGATTTATTGAAACATGGATATAGGTGTATTGAAAGGTCTACTTGTTTTACGAAACAAAAACGAGAAGCAAGCTTCGTCGTGCAAAGTGAATTTGTCCGACTAACGAAAATTGTATATCAATTTTCAAGATGCCGTTGTAAAGAGGAAGCTTCATTCTGGTTTCAGTCACAAAAAAAAATTTTCGGGAAAAAATTCGAGGAAAAACACATCTTTAATTTTATCCTCGATACTAAAATGAATGATGGATTATGAAACTTGAAGCTTCCACCTTTAAAATACGTCCAAATTTATTGGCATACGATTAGTTTTTACGAAATTATGTTCCACTATACATATTATTGTTTGACCCAATTGTCAAAAGCCATCGGTACTACGTGTATCAACGAATTAACAATAGCGTGCAAAGACGCGTTAACCGTTCTACCTTTCTGTTAATTCTGATGGCAAAGGAGTTTGGTAGTGTGCCGTTCAAATCGCGCAAAATTTCTCACATCCTAAAGGTAACCAGGAATCAAAGTCAAAACTACAAAAGCGAAGCATTAAAAATGTACATCGTCGAGGCAGAACTCGACGTCGAAAGAAAGCCGTAGATTATGCATCCGTCGGTATACTCGGGCAGATTCGATTCAGAGTGAAGGCGAATCGCGGCGAAAGTCGCCAAATGAATTATTATAGTTGTACGATGAATCCGCTTGAGCTTAGCATCTCGTTAATCCCCGTCGACGGATCTGAAAGATATATTCCCCGGCCTTTCGAGGAACTTCCGCTTGTCACGGCCGCGAATTAAACTGCAAAGCGGAGCACGAGCATCTGTTGCTAGCGGTTTAATTCGTTCTCTCCCTTCGCGAGCATTGTACGAGCGCTAATCACAGCGAAAACAAGTCAAAACTAGGACGGCCGGTATTGCCGCCTCCGGTTGCGGAACGAAATTACGGAAAAATTGGCACGCGTACGCGCAGTTAGGGCAACGAAGATTACCGGGAGGAGTCACGAGTGATTTACTCTAATTGTTAAGCATCCCTTAGTTCGAGAAGTCTCATTTACATCGGGCTTGAAAGCTCTGCTTTTTTCCACCGTCTCTCTTCCATACTGCCGTGCTACTCTGACTTTCTCGTTGTTGTGTACGCGGCGTTTTTGTGGAAGACACTTGTGATGATACAGCAGGGGAATATATTACGCTGCAACATTTTCTTTTCCATGCTAAAGGTACGTTCAAAGGACGCGCGACTAAATCAAGCACCGCGTTGCACCGTCGCGTTTTATGACCGTTTATAAGTAGCACGGTTATCTTGCGAGACGATGCTACTGTACCGAATTCCACCGGTGATTTATCATTCTATTTTTTGATATCGAACGCGACACGGCCGCGGGATTTTTCAACGCCACGGAAGTGCGCCGACATTCGCGCGACTACGCTCCGCTCTCTGTCTCTTCCTCTCTCTCTCTCTTTCGTCGTAATGAACGGCGGAAAATTAGGATCGCATCACCGCGCATCCCCGGCCGGATAATGTCCCCAACTATTTACGATCTGCTCGAATATGTGCACGGGTATTTAATACGCGGACGTAATTCTCTTCGGTAATGCGACGTATTTAATCACCGTTCTCACGTTGATATACTGCCAGTCAATTCCACCGTAGTTTACTAAAAATATATTGACTACGAACCGACAATTGGCATATGAAAATACGCGAATGGTGTACTATAGTAGAAAGAACATGTTGGATAAACATGTTGCTTATCTGAAATTCGTACTTTAAACTAAAATTCCATTCAACATTCTTTTAATTCCATCGTGGAAAATACGTGAAGGTTTAGAAACTTGTGTTGGCTAAGTTTTTACTCTGTTAATCCTTGAATTTCATTTTTTCCAATGTTCGAATTGGTGTTTGGAAGAAGGGCCTGTATCAGATTTTTTGAATTTTATAGGAGCGCAATTATGAACTCAAACGTGAATTGGAATAATAAAAACCAACTGAAAATGACATACGCCCTTCTTCCATTGGACAAGAACTGATAACTGAAAGACCTTCTTTTACAGTTTGATTTATTAAACGTTAAAGCAAAATAAGATTAGATAAGTTTAGATTTTTCGACAGTCTAGAACAGTAAAAAAATTAGTCGTGAACGTAAACGACCCAAGTTGCCCACGCAGGATTAAAAATACTGTTTAATATTTCCCTACACGTGTTACTATCCTACTAAGAAGTAATCGGTAAAAATGTTTCTCGAAAGAAGATTAAAGGTCACCGTGAAGGTGTGAGGAAGTTCAAATAGAGAATGTCCGAGCAACAGGGGAAACTTACGAGAAAGTGAGAATTACGGAAAGAAAGCGTGTCTTAGCGAAGTTTCAGCGCAACTTCACGAAGTTAGAGGTTTAGCGGTTGAAGAAGAATCGTTCGATACTAAAGGGCAGAAAGGAAATTTCCGGGCAGGTGTGGCCCGTCATGGGTGTTACGAAGATTTTCGAAGGTATCTGGTAACTGACGTAAAATAAAACGGCGAGCCCTCCCTTAGGCGGCGTGGCGTTAATACCATTCCCTCTGATTTCCGGCATCGAGGAAACACGATCCCCTTAATAGCGCGTAACATCAACAGGAACTTTCCCGACCAATTCCTTTCCTCGTCAAGGAGTAAACTGTCACTGTCAGTCGGGTAAGTCGAAACGGGAAACTTGTCGGGAGAGAGGGCTGCCTTTAGTTATAAATCACATCGGGAGACGGGGACTTAAATATTTTACGACGGAACTTTTACCTTCCATGGAACTATCTTTTGGCGGTAGATGCATTTCGCTCCGGATATGGAAGAACGGCTCGGGGATTATCCGGGGAGAACCGTCCCGAACGAGAGACGGTCTCCTCTTTTAAAATTTAACAAACACCGCCGCTTAAACGGTTCGACTTAAACTTTGCCTCGGATTATTTAATTTAGGTAACTACATTCTCGCAAAGCTAGTCGCTTCTTTCTGCAGGTTCGTCTTCTTTTTTTACTAAACTTCGCGTGATCAAACTCGGCCGAGAGACAAAATCAATCTGTGGGGTCTCGGATAGAGATAGCTTTCGGTTATTGCAAAAACAAGCTTTTTTAAATAGACTGCGACAGATGGTCGGATATTTGAGAAATTGATACCGCGGAAAGGTCGCGTGCAATTTAAATGGACTCCAATTGGAAAGGTTGTTTAGCTAAAGGTGACGGAAATCGATAAGAATCGTTCTCCGGAGAAGTTTCGCGTTTCCATGGCGCTCCCCGAGATTAAGAAGTTGACACATTTCAAACGTCGTCGTTTTACATTAAATTACATCCCCTTTGTATTTTAGAGTTCGAACAAGTTATAAGTATTATGTGTACAAATTAATTCTTAGTCTTTTCATCGTGAATCTATTAAATTGATATACCAAAATTATCTTCATTATTGGTTATACATTTACATCATCGTGCAAGTACTTAATATGACGAAAGAAAGATTCGAAGTAAAAGTAAAGTTACAATTGACTAACTATGAGGGCCACGAATTAATTTTTACATCTCATAATAATCCCGAAAAAAGTATCGGTAATAGATGAATAGTGCACGAAATTTTATGAACATTGCTGCTCAGAGAATTTAACAAACTACAGCAGTATATTGAATTGAAAAAATCTACAACGTTGAAGTAGATTTATCGAGAAATATTGTGAGTCGTAGATTTTTGGATTGGTGAAGGAAAGCCGCGACGTTTTGAATTAAATTCAACGATTAACCAGGGCCGTTTGACAAACATTAACGAACATCCGGCTAGCAAAAGTGTGAACCGAGGCCACAGTAATGTGCGGCCGATCCGCGTGACAAGATGTTTGACGATATTTTCGTGACGCGGGCCGCAGCCCCACGCCGCGCCGGACCGGACTGGTTGAATAGAGTTTGCACGTTGCACATGGTACATGGGCGACGTATCACGAGTGTAAAATACCGCGTACACGTTGTAGTAGGCAGCAGGTACCTACGCTACCGGTGCATGAAATATAAATAATTAGTATGATATATAAGCCGCCTGCGGCCGGGTGTGCCGAGCGCGATATATCGACGCGACCCACGGCTTTATTTCGAGACCGGCCACATTTTATCCGCTAAATTAGCTTTTCCCGCCGCGATTTATGTCACCCGCTTCGAGAAAATTACTGCCAAAATAGATAATTTCGCCAGTCTGCGTTTCGAGTTGCGGAAGAGCCGAAAGGTGACAGTGAATGACGGAAAAATCACCGGAGAACTGCTATTGAGCTGTACTGTCCATTGTTCATCAAGATTGCGTTCAGTGACACGAATCGATTGAAACCTTATTTATTTTCTACGGCTTCGTACAGACCTAAACAGCGCGACGAACGCGCATTTCGCCAAACATTTCGCCGCGCCGAACGCTGCGCAGAACGCGCGCATTTCGTATTACATTAATTTCATATACTATAAAATGAAAAAAGCGTGTACAATGAAATTATTCTAGGTCGGAGGAAATGTTTACTATTCAAGTCAAAATAGCTCCGACTTTAAACGGTTAAAAGACTTTAAGAGCATTAATGTATGTATTATTTTCACTGCACTTCAATAGTGAAGAGTATAGATTTATATTTAGCTATTGTGTCTTGCGTTTGGTGCACAAACTTTTTATGAGAGAATCGAGTGTACAGAAAAATTAACAAATAATCGGCACGACAATCTCCCAGTCAAACACCCAATCGCCAAAAATACTATCAATATCTGTTTCCGTGAGGAGGTTTTGTGCGGACATCCGTGAATCCAGACAGCGCGGTAATAATGCGTATAACTCGAGCTCTGAATCGCGGCCAAGATAATAATTTGTGGAGTCAGTTACAGCTTCGGAAGGGCGGTAGAAAACGAAACGGCATGTGGTGGTCCGCGGCGCGGTGAACGTTGTATATCGGTTTATTGCGGTTTCAGCTGTAGGTCGGCTGAGCGTCGTAAAACTAATCCGGGGTGGCCGTGTCAGAGATGAAATGGAAGGGAATAATTAAATCGCTCGGTTCCTTTCGGTAGGCACATGTTTGCCGAAAATACGGTTGAAAAATGTAGACGGAGCTTAGGTACCGCTCGCCGGTCAGTTTTTATAATACAAGTGGGAAAAAGGATAACGAGCGAGAGACAAATAGCAGAGCCATGCCATGGCCACGTCGAGCTGAACCGAGCCACGCCACGTTTGGTCCCACCCTGTCGACCATGCTTTCGCTAACTCTCGGTTCCTTCAGCCTCGGCTCATAGAGCCACATTCTCGGGCGATCCATTTCCAGATTAAACACGCGTAAAACTCCACTCTGGTGCGGTACACACAAGAAACACTCGTTTCCCTCTGTCCCTCGGCCCGGCTACTATTTCCGTCTCTCGCTTTTTCCCACTCCCCTCAACTGACCCCCTTGTATCCCCACAACGCACACCCTTACGCTACCAACCCCCGGGAATACACAGGGTCTTATCTGTCCCGTTTTGCGCATGAGTGCCAGAGGCGGGAGGGAAGCTTCAGAAAAAGAGGCGCGTTTTCGTCTGCGGGTTCGTTCAAAAACTCATTGAGGTAAATCTGTCACTTCACCGGAAGAGCTTCTCTTCTCTCTCTTGCTTTTTTCATTTTCTTTTTTTGAATAGGAGGATCCGGGCTCCCTTCGAAGGGATACTCGCGAGCGGCACACAAGCGTTTCATAATAAATCAAGTATCGTCGTGGCCGGTGATAAAGACTGCTTTGTCTTCGGGGAGGGTCCATCCGGTGCCCTTCTAGAACGACGAGATATAGATCGACACCAGGAACAAACCTTCTGTACAGACTCGAGTGTGGAAACTTTGGAGACAAGGGGAATTTGACAGAAAAATTAATAGAAGGTGCGGCTTTGATACAGTATGAAAATATTTGTATCATTCGAGGATCTTCTGTAGCTGTTTACATAACTAGTTTATGAACGCTCAGGTTGGTTGAAGTGACAACCTGTTGAAAGAGCAATCGGAATACAATGATTTATACAGTCGGTCATAAATAGACAGTGATTTTATGCATTTATGACAAAAATGAGTAGACGAACGCGGTCTCAACGCGATGTTCGTCAGGCTTCTCGAGCAAGAAATAAGATGCACTGATTGCTTCCTGCAGAAAGTTGCATTTCCCAATCAGCACACTTTTGACAGTTAGGACCTCCTTCCCGTAGCTCTGAATGAGGCCCTGGGAAGGAGACGTGGGGCAATACCTACACTCGGGCGACGACGGGTTCCGGTAATTCGACACCGTACTTAACGGTCGCGGGTGGTCCCTTGGAAAGACTAAATTTATGACACTTTGTATTTTCAAGGGTGAAGAAAAACTAAACATTAGGTCAGATCGACTGGTCGTAGAATGCCCATAGTTTGTTTAATCCTCTATGACGGTCTTTGGGCACGAACGGACCATGAATATCAACCGAAAGAAATCCACGTGTATGGTTCCTACGCGACGGAACAGTGGTGCTGAACATCAATTTATTTCAAATGAACTAAATTATATAAAGGACAAACTTCATTATGAAGTAATTAATAATAATGATTAATAACTCTGATCGTTTATGTAAACAGACAAGACTTGTGCGAAGCGCGCAAAGTTCACTCGACAGTAAACGTTAACAAGGTAAAAGTGACTCGGGCACTCGAGCTGATTAAATGGTTCACGGTGTGCGTGTGTGAATTAAGAAAAGAACGGATATGTAGGAAGAAACGCGACTCAATTTGCCTCTACTTTGTTCGCACCTTGCCGGATCCTCGAAAGAGCGAAACGAAGGAATTTGACAAAGTTAAATCAAAGTGAAAGCGGTGGTCCAGAGAATAGATAGGAAAACTAGAGAGAGAAAGAAAGAAAGAGAGAGAAGGAGAGCCTTCGGAGAAATTACCGCAAGCGTTTCACCTTCCCTTCATCCCACCCTCCTACCCAGCTCTTTTTCTTTCGTCCTTCCTTTGCCTGCCTTCGTCTTTTTCACGCATGGACCGGTACTCGGGCTTGGCACGTCAATACTTTCAGCCGATAAAGTGCTTTTCTTTACGAAACCACCATCCGTCGCACAAGCGCGGCCAATCAGGCGACAATGGCTCGTAAATTCGAGCCAATCAGGAGGGAAGCCATGACGTGACCGCGGCAACGGTGCGATATTGCTTATGAATTATTTAAGCGGTCAGAATAACAATGTCCTTTATCCCTCTCCCTCTGAATAACCCTTTCTTTCTCTGTTTCTCTGTCCGATGCCTGAACACGTCGCCTACCGCGGGACAAGAAATTATCCGACGTGTTCGGCACAGGTGCTGGACCGTTCGATGCTAACTTGCCGAGGCGGTGCTTTAACTATTCTGTCGACGTTATGTGATTAGAACCGATAATCCCATGGCTGGCAATAAATTGCTTCATTCGTGATTGTATTGTATCTACCAAAATCTCTCAGCATATTTTACACGACTTAAACAACGAAGTGTCCGCATTGAAAATTCTCTTACAATTAGTACGAGTCACTTCAATATAGCTTGCGATGTGTATTATACGTATAATATAGCCCAAGGCTCGTCACGTACGAACTATCATTAAGATTATGGATTACCGCGTGGGCTATCGGCACCTCGTTAGCAACGTTAACATCGAGCAGAACCGGTAGACAATGGACACCGGGGGTTTTTGCCGGAAGGCGGCGTTTAATTTATGAAAATCTTCCGGATATTCCTGGGACGCGCGCAGCCTTATCGGCTTAAGTGTTTCCAATAACACGAGGGACAAGAAAACGAACTATGCAATTACCTGCAGGCTTCGACTTCGATAATCGACAACACCCTTTCGAGTTCCCAGCTAGGCGAGGCAAGGCGAAGCGACACAGCGGACCACGGCTGATTCCAAAGTCCCTAACTACTTACTCCGTGGGAACGTGTACAGTGTACGATGCTGTTCGATTCCTCCGGCTTCGATCATTGCGCTCTGCCCGTAATGGAACGTTGTTTAAGAGGGTTGCGCCGCGAAATTGATTCTCGTGCGACCGGCTGCGTCCCGTCTTGCTTCTGATTTGTTTTCTGGCTTCGTGATTGCTTCGACTTGCACAGCCACGTAGAGTACATAAATGGCGACCCTGATATGAAACAGTCGCTTACGCTTTGTCTACGAGTCAACTGCCTGAGTCACTGTCAATTGTGCTCTCTATGTTCTGCGATCATACAATTTCTAGTATTTCCAAATTTCTATTAATTCATATTTCCTGCTATTTTTCATTAGTTTCTACAAATAGTCTAATTCTGGATGATCCGGTTCATTCCAGATTAACCTAGCACGTCAATTTAATGTTGAGTTCATTAAATAAATATGACAAGATGAAAGAAGGAATTGGTATGCCGTAATAAATTTTTCTTGAAGTTGCTATTGAATATATATATATATATATATATATATATATATATATATATATATATATATATATATATAACTGTACTTAAACTAAGTGACTGTTCTATTATCGAGGTTCTACTGTACACACAAGAGGATCCATTTGCTATGTCACGAAAATGTGAACATGATTTCAGCTGCAAACGAAGAAGCTACAACAGAATTATTTTATACCCAGCCTCCTTGCCCTAAACTAGTGATACGATAAAAAGACCTGCAGTCCTTCAAGGGGTTGCAGCCACCCCGAAAACGCCATCGAAGACCCGAAATATCAGATTTAGGAAAGCAAGGCCTTATCTCGCGAACCACCTCCGTGGATCCGTCTCAACAATTCGACAAGTACACACGATACCGGTTACGCTCCTTCTTCCGCGACGTGGTGCCGCGAGTTGGCGAAGGGATATTATGTCTGGTACGCTTTCCCGCAAGCTGCAATTTCAGTTCGGTCTGGTGGACCTCGTTGTCCGTGACACTTTGACGCAACTCCGGACAGAGAGAACGGTGTCCAGAGGGCGCTTGTGCAAGGCAGTTATGAGTTGCTTAATTGTTTTGTCACTGTTCACCTCACTCCCCCCATCCTTCGTTCCCTGTTCCGTTCTTCGTCTGTCGTTCCCTTGTTCTCTTTGTCATCGTGTATATCCCATCCCCTCTTTCCCAAACCCCCTGTACTCGAACCGTTCTTGCCTCCTACACGTCCTAGCAGTCCTGTCGTAGAGTTCCACGAATGCTCGGGATCGTTTCCGGAATAGTACTGGCTTACCCCTTGACAAGTTATCCGTGGGATTCTAACGTAGGAAAATCGATACCGGGACACCATTGTTTGCACACGGAGATTCGCCGGACGGACCGCGGAGGAATAACTGTTGCTTAAGTTATTCACACGCCGGGGGAAATCAATTCAACGCGATACTCCCCGCCGTTCCTTTTACTCCTCTCTTTATTTCTCTCTCGCCTCTTCCTCCCTTTCACTCTCACCCTCTCCCGCGATGCATATTTATGAAGCGTTACGAATGTTGAAAGAGTCAGTCGGGGTAAGCTTGTAATACGTCTTCGCCCGAAAGAAGAGGAACTTCCGCCGTGGACGGAGTTAAATTCTAGTTACCGGTATCCCGATTCCTCGCCGTTGTTCCCCGTTTATTTTCCCAGTTAATTCTGGCATCGTGGTTACGAGTTGTTAATTCAATAATATCCCGAAGATTCTTCCGTTGGGGTTCATAAATATTTATGGGTCGATTCGTCTAGTTTTCTTGCCAGCGGAAAATATCGACTGCGCCCTTTGTTCTCTCTCTCTCCCTCTTTGAAAGGGTGGAAATCACGTTACCGTCACCGCCAGGCCCAACAACTAAGCTCGATCATCGAATAAATCGGCAGTGAATGGTTAACACGCACGCGTATGGTAATCGGATCGCAACATAGTTGCGCACTCCCCCTCAGGTGAGACTCGCGTTTTTCTACTGTGTGCGTTTCTTCCGTGAATGTAAATATGAACGATGTGTTTGCCGGGGGAATTTACATAGTAAAGTTATTATTACGTGGGACGTAAATACGAGACGCTGCGCGGAGGCTCGTTATTCGACACGCCCATAAGTAACGGGTTGTTTTTAAAGAAATTAGGGGACCTGTACGACTAACTTGATTTACGATTCATCTGATAGTTTTCGAGTTCGTGAGATCCTCAATAACGAGGTCGAAGGGACCACGTGAAAATTGGTCGTCCTGCCCTTTTTAAATCGCTGGGCACGGCGATACGGATATCTCCGCCAATTATCGACGCATAAATAAACAATGCCAAAGGGTTACAATTTCCACTGCGAGAGGGGGTCTAAAAATTTGTGCTTCGAGCACGGGCTTTCCCGATTAAGCTACATTGTTCGGCAGTAAATTGAACCTGTATCTTATCACGACTTTTGAACATAATATTCTGGGAAGAACATTATCGTCAATTGAAAATAATGCCTTGATTATACTCTAAATAAAGTTATGATGGTTGAAATCGTTTTGCAAGCTTCTTCATTACTTCGAGATAGCGTCCCAATTTTCTTAGTAGCTGTACAACCAAATTACTTAGTGCCAGATGGAGACAATTTTGTGGAGTATTTAAACAAGAGTACATATTATTGATATTTTCTGTGAAAAGATTAAGTAAATTCTCTGAACAGTATCAACGATTTGAAAGTACTGAAGAACTTATTCAGCAGGACAGATTGAATGAGAAATGTATGCGTTAAGGAAGCAGAGCATTAATTGGCAACCCTACTGGTCTTTTTAACGACCGCAATTTACCGATGCCTGCGCTACATCCTGAACGATTCCAGACCATCCTGGACCATCCGGGACCGTCTTGGAGGCCAGAAGGCGGGGCAGTCGAAGGGCAATATTAGGGGTTTCATTAAGCAGACGAGGAGTTCCGAATAAAGGGTGGATCCAGCCAAGAAATATGAGGATCTCGGTGATTTCGAAATCCTGTAAAGAGAACGCTGAAGTTTATGAATGCTTTTCCGACAGGGATCAACATTGCTTCTTGGAAAACGATCGTTGTATTAGTCGGGACACCGACGCGCATCAATCAGCAGAGAATGCGGAGCCGGGCGCTTTGATCAAACTTTAATTTACCTGGCGAGAGAGCAACTCTTCAGCAACCGGATTGTTTCTGCCTCGCATTGTAACGATCGAGTTTCAAATGTGTTTCATCAGCTGCATAATTATTCTACTTTGACGGATAATTTGAGTACCACGGTGTTTGGTTACAGTGTTTACCTTCAAAGCGAGAACTCGCGTGCTTCCTTAATTTTATCCGTAGGACTATGCGAGCAGATGGTGATGGGGATCCACCAAAAGATAGAGAACCACCAGTTTCCTTACAAATACTCGAGAGAAATCCGAAGAAGAATGTTTCCCCAGCGAAGATATATATCTCCTAATTTCTTCGGGCAGACTTTTACTTCTTGCCTCCCTCAATTATTTAGCCTTTCATTAGCCTGGGGATTGTTCCTTTGTGCGGAGAAGAATTTCAAACCAGACGCTCATCGCTTATTGCACAAAAATCATTCAATGCTTCACTGAAGCGAATTTATCTCTTTACACAGTTCCAAGTAATTTTCTATTGATTGGATAGACATTCACTTAGGATTTTAATCATTTACATAAGTGTGTGAAATTTGAAACAGTGGACAGACTAAAGAAATTTAAGAATAGCGATATGTAATATTCGACATGTTTAAAGTATTAGTGAAATTAATGAATTTTTAGTTCTTGTAGCTTGCAATAGTTGGAATTGATGTGTGAAGAAAGGCCCATAATCTTGTAATTAATTATCTTCATTTTATATTCCAGATTGTAGGTCGCATTTATTTGTTTTTACACAGACAGTGTACTTAGTATTTTGTATTAGTAGATTGGTAAATAAAATGCAAACTTCAACGATATTTTGAAGCTCTTGAAAAGAACATCGATTCAATCCTATTTTTATCATATAAATCTTACATAAAAAGAGAATTTATATTCAATGTTAACTTTGGAGTTTACACTTTGATGACAGAAGAACATCATTTTATTTCGTATTTAGCGAATCCTGTTTAAAATTTTATTCACACGAAATAATGTAATATAAAGGGTCAAATCGTGTAAATAAGGATCGTCCTAGCTTTTATAGCGATTAGCGTCGCAGTCTCGGTTTCTGTCAACAGAATAAAAAATATCGGTGTTGATCATTTCGCTGTCGACGTCCGAGTGACCGACGCGACGTTTTGCTTCCGTCGCAGCCGTGACTTGTTTATATTTGAAAAATTCCTTCGCGTCCGCCGGGTGTTTGAGTTATAACAGGCTTGGAACGCAGCCCCGATAATTTGTCACCCGTTGCGCGCGACCCATTTTTTGATTTTGCGCTTTGTTTTCGCGACGTTCCTCGTCCGTTTTCGTCGGTGTCGATTCCATTAGTTGCTCGCATAAACAAATCCGCATTACCTCCCAAGTTATTTCGATATTAATCATTTCCCTGGCTGTCCTTCCGACCCGCGCAAAATAGAATCGAGAGCGGCACGAGGAAAATTCGAAACAAAAGAACATAAATGTGCTGTGCAATCACGTGCAATGTTTGCTGGTATTAAACGTATCCAAAGAGACCTCGTTCAACTTTTACCGATATCAAATAATTATTCGGGAATTAATTGGAGCAATATCCTCGTCATTGTATGCCCGCGTTTCGATCATTTTTCTAAACAAATAGAAATTCTGTATTTGAAGCTGTGCAAAAAAATGAGTTTATAGAGACAACCGAAAATTCCGACTATTAATTTGACTGAATTATAGTGAAGTAACTGTAGAATAATGTCACTGTCATTGTGTGCTCGAGTTTCGTTCATTTCTCTAAAAAAAATTAACAATGTTCAGTGGTCCTTTATTCGATAGGCAATAAAAATATAATATATAATATAAATAATATGTATAAATAATAATAATACAAATAAATATAATGTAATAAAACGTGCATTTTCGAAGGCAACGCCTTGCCATGGCATTCGATATCGTCCACCGTGAACGCTTACTGGTTTGCAGAGCTATATCTAGTACTCGCCTGTGGTGTTTAATGTCCATAAAAGTGCAATCACGCGTGCAATATTTATGTACACCGTAGAAATTTTGTAGTCTGGAGGCAACTTAATCTCATGCTACTCGTACCATTCAACAGCCAGGATTATAAATATTATTCCACGGAACTCGTATATTTTCGCGAACGCGCGCACTCGAAACGATTTCACGTGTGTGAATTGCCGTAAAACGGCGCGGACGATACTCGAGAAAATTCTTTCCAGTACATGATACATAATTGATTAACGAAACGCCGAAGCACAGTACGTAGTTGCACTAAAAAATCAAGGTCTGGAAGTAAATTTGATTGGAAAATATGGTGTTAGCCTGACGACCTCGGAACTGTCGAAGATTATATTCGTATGTAGCTTTTTTAGTTGCAGATAGGTTATGAATTTCTAATTCACGGTTACAGTGAATTTATTACAGAGTAAAACAAAATTATTCAATAAAAAACGCATTCAGTAGAAGCTTTTAAATTTGTAACGTTTTCATAAAAAGAATTATTCTCTATATTAACATTATCCTAGTTCACGAAATAAAGTGACTTTTAAAAAATAAAGTTACACTATCCCCTTAAATACTGCAAGATAATAATTGGGCCACAATTTTGCATATCACGGGAAGAAAGTTCAATTAATTTTATGATTACAATTTTTTTATAAAATAAATTCATTTCCATATTTGACAAGGAAATCCATTACATTTAAACAATCTCTAAGGATCACTTTTTCCACAGAAATCGTACCATAGAACGGCTTACGAAGATCGCAACGTGCGTCGAGTTAAGAATCGAAACCAAAGGTCTCTGTGAAGTTAACCGCGGTCATCGGTCAATTTGCAATGCACACAGAGCGAAACATTCGTGATTAGACAGTAGTTCCGGGTGCGAGTGCATTTTCCATCGCGTCACAAGTCATGAGCGTTCTCGACGCTATTTATTTCGTGTCTCGTCAACGAACGCGTCTCGTGGAAAGCCGAGGCAAAATCAGAAGAAAAAGAGTCGGGTAACCGGCGAGATTGATACGATATCGATAGAGCCTCGGATTCGATTTATTCGGCGGGCCGGGCCGCGATATACGCTCGCCTGTTTCGATTTTTTTTCGGGCGTTGCAGCTGGCGTGGCAGCGGCAGGGAATTTTTAATAACAACGCTTGTCAGAAATCTTCTCGACAACGTCACCGGCATTCGGCGCCAGCCAATATCGCGGCTCTGAACGTTTTAGCAGCCGGCATCTGCCGACACCGATGAACTTCCTTTTTACGGAAGGGAAACGCGGGGACAGCCCGGAAAATGAACGGATAACGACCGAGAAATACCGAGAGAAACGTTCCCCAGACGCGACGACAGACGTCGCCGACGACGACGTCTAATCCGTCTTTATTAAGAAATAATGGCGGTCGAGCCCCCGACGATCGGGTCCTCTTCCGATTCGTTTAATGTGTTCCGACATTTTCTCATGGAAATACCAGACACAATGCAAGGTTCGCCAACACCGAGTTTTATTAGTCCAATGATATTTCAACGGAGATTAACCTGAATGAGTATTATTACACTGGGCGAACGTTTCTCGCCGGACCAGTCGGGATCGCCGAATTTTAATTAACTATTTTCACAATAAAAATGATATTAAAAGTGGGATATACGCGCCCCTGGGACAACGAGCTGCCTCGCAACTTAATTTTTCGCGATCCCGAGCTGTAATCCGCACGATTATCATCGACGCTTACCCCTTCCCGCGTATTAACGCTGGGTTTTTAATATTTTTTGAGTTTGATCGGGGTGGCTAGATGAGGCACGAATTTTGCAGTTTGTTAAGGGCCAAAAATTTAATCGAGAATCCTGGACATCTTTTAGATTTACTTCTTGCTTTGATGAAGAAAGTTTGTCATTGTCTTTTGAATAGATGCAGGTTTTGTTTTGATCAATAATTGGGTTTAAAGAAATATTTACACTAAATTTATACAAGGATACTTTGTTACCATCGTGTTCCAATTGTAAATTTATTTATTTACTAAGTTGTGTACTAACATTTAGTGGAATTATTCAGTATGTAGCCAGACATGCTACATGAATGTAATATAATCTCTCCGGCGCATCGAATGTATTTTATTTAGTTACACTCAAGCTTAGAGCACTTTTATTGTTTTTATCCATTGAGCTCTTTTGTCAATAAAAAGTATTATACACTGTAAACGGTTAATTTTGAAAATTTTGAAGAAACATATTTAGTATCAGAAACTCTAATGAATATTCGATACTGCCCAAGTGGAATTAAATAATCTATGGTCAGACAAGCCACAAAAATGTCAAATCATGCATGTATTGAATGTGTCTCCTTCGTTTTATTAAAGCGACGATTATTTAAGGCCTTTCGTAATACAACCAGTAGTTAATAGCAATGATATTTCAATTATACGTCTAAACATGTAAAACAGGATGAATAGAGTAGATTTTAATATAGTTTTGATGGAAGTTACGGAGGGAGTCATTTTGAAACAGCATATATGGTGCACTACTCACTGTCTTTTTACCTTCACAATATTAAATCCTTATCAATTTTTCACGTGTTTTATAAGGCTTTCACTCAGTTTAGAGTGCTAGTACCAATGTGTTTCGACAAAAATTTGCAGGCATCGTCCTGATGGAAACGTAATTCCAACGAACCGCGTATTTCTCGGAGTTGCAGAGTTCCCGTCTATTGCGATGATTAACATTTAATTGACGCAGTATATTCGTGTACAATATTAAAAGCCCCCGATGTATTTATTAAAAACCGTTGGGTGAGTCACGTTTTCGAGATGCAATTTACTGTCCAACATTCCGGCAATTCGCGGATTCTCTCCAAGGCAGCCGGCTCGGAGCGACTGGCTAAATTTTATCACTTCCATTTTTTATTCCGTCGCGCGACGGATCCGAGGAAAAAAGGGGTTCGCGGGGAGGAGGGGCGTCGTAGACGGGGTGCATATCCGGGCGCACTTTACACCACCGACGCAGCTGAACGCCGAGTTCCAACTGGAATTTCAGCTCGCGCTCGCTAAATGATAAAACCGGATTACGCGATGCTTTCCCTCCTACCTTTCTCATTCGCCGGAGCCTTTCAATCGCGAGAAATTACGGAATCCGCCTCCTCGGCCGCGAAGCCTCGCGAAAAATTCGCGATCGCTTTCCCTCGTGCCGATTCGATGGAACTGAAGTTCCAGCTGCAAAATCGCGGCGCGCTTTTCAGCCGAAAGAAATCCCAATTTTCCCCAGGAAGGAAATCCTTTTTTAATGGCTCCCGTGCATGACAGGTTCATTTTCGTGCGGGCGGACAGCGGATCTTCGCGCGAAACCCAAATTTGGCGAACCATTTCATTGTGGAATTTGAATTCTATGCTCGGAGGTTTGGAAATGATATCCTTGTTACTTTACTTCATTTTATAACTGTCTCTCTGGTTCGCGTCTACGAATATAGCATTAATTTAACGTGTTCACAACTAGCATTTGTTTGGCTGTCCATTTTCATTAACATTCGTGCATATACTTTATCAAATTGAAAGATTCCTTCGCCAGAATTCCAAATTTTGCGAACCATTTCATTGTGGAATTTTTATTTTATACTCGAATCTGTAGAAATGATTTCGTTATTACGTCACACTGACATTTCATAACTGTTTCTCTGGTTCGTGTCCATAAATCTAGCGTTAGTTTAACGTGTTCACTTCCACTAGTTATTTCGTTGTCTATTTTCATTAACGCTTGTCCAATCCTTCCTTAAATTAAAAGATTTGTTGAGCTTTCTTTATATCAAAATTAAGAAAACGGATCTATTTAATTTCTTTTATCCACTTTTTGGAACAGTAGCATTGTTCTATACTCGATGCAAACACAATCGTCGGACGTGCGAAATAGTATACATTGAATCAGCGGGATCAGAACTCCATTTTTATCGTCTATAGATCTTGGGGCGAGTAGAATCGACGACAAGAGGTGAACGAGGCACGATTTGAACCGGGTACGCAGCTGGCGTCGAATATTAAAAGCAATCGCTCAGCCCGCACAGTAGCTGACCATCCCCATCTGCTAGGGGACGTAATAAATCCACAGTCTCCGAGTTAATTTACGGCGTCGTTCGCGGTCGCTGGACGTAACGAGTGCATCTTCGCGGATCTTGACGTACGGCGTCGTTTCAGATGGCTGTGTAATTCTGTTCCACGGGAAGAAACTTTTGTCGCTGCCAACTTTAAAGCTGGGATAAACATTTATCGGGGCAGAGATAATTTTCGCGTAAACATGATTTAGTCGATCCTAGCGATTCTGCAGAAATTGCTTTATTAAATTCACTAAATTGTGCTCTGAAACGTCGCATCTTCGTAGTAATCTGAAATAGTATGTATATTCGGACTAGATTGTCCAATGTGTCTACGACCTGTGAAGCTCACAAAAAATTATAGAGCCTACACAAATATTGTTGGATCACTACATCAATTGTAGTATTCATGAAAAAACTATGGGGCCCTCAAAAAATTGCAGAACATACAAAAAGGGTCATGGGCCGTTGCAAAGCTCTTGTAAAGCTTTTCGAAAAATGTAGGCCCGAAAACAGCGCGAACCCTATGATACAACTTTAAATAATTGCTGAGGAGAAGGAGATTCCTAAAATGATTTGTGGCAAGAGTATGGATTAGGGGTATGACGAATTGAATATAAAAATACGCGAAGCTCTGAACAATTCTATAATTTGTAGCATATTCGATTATTTCTCTCTGTAGGAACTTAGTACATTCGAAAGAACGTACGTCATTGCATATCCGACCAAGTTGCCCGACAATAGGTTAGATTTTAATTGGACCAGAAAGCCGTAGAACTTTTCAGTGCCCAAGATCCGCTCAAGAGAGCACATTCTCTTCATATACATAACTCAATCAAAGAAACAAGGAACTATTTTCCAGTGTCTGGTCGAAGAAATGTTGTTCTTCAATCTCGCCCGTTGTTCCAGCGAGTAACCGTGGAATTCAACTTTCCGATTCTTTTTGCTTCATCCGATAGTAATCTGCTATGGCAAATAACTTACATCACATTAACTTCGCCGTGTTCCACTGATATCTCCGGCTACGTAGGAATGACAGTTGCGACGGCCATTACAGCCAGTTTCGAGGATGCCGTGGAGAAACTTTATGGTACAGCAAAAACACCAAAGTTTATACACTTTCAAGTTTGTCACGAAGAATCCGTGTTTTCCTGGCGTTGGTGGACGCGGAACCGTTCTAAGAATTGAGAGGAAAGCTGAAGAAACTTCGTCGGAGCGTCTTTTTGCATGTGCAAGTGAGCCCGGGGCTGGACAAAAACCTGCCGAGGCGTTTGCGGAACCTAAATGCATACGCGTCGGCATTAATCAACGCGACCGATGCGAACAAAACGTTTTTCTACTCAACTTTAAAATATTAGCTTCCGATCCAAGAAATGTTTACTCTGAAAGACGAAAATTTTCACGTTATCACGAACTAGGGACTCCATGCGAACCCGTATGCTTGGAAACTTAAAAAACAAAACATAAGAAATCAAAAATTGAAACAGAAATCTACACTGTTCACTAATAGACTCGATGAATGAAAATCAACCAGAAACTTCATTAAATATTAGCAGTCCAGGGGTGACTCAAAATCACCATTATTTGCAATATTCTTTACATTATGAAATATGTTGGTATATAACCAATTACTACACATTTAAGTATTGCATAAGGTATTGTATCAATTTCATATTCATAAAATTAATAAAATCATATACAATGTAATTATTCGAGGTCAGAACTGTAGAGGGTTAAGATTTAGCCAATTTTATATTTCACTTATTGATCACACTGTTCTAGATAGATTTTACAATAAACGTTTCACAGAATACACATTGAAAAATTGACCAAACCATAACGAGTAACTCAAACAACTAATCGCAAGGATTGGAAAGACAATTGTTAAAACCTGTTAGTGTAGAAACAAAGTATTTCGAACTTTCACATCGAAAATTGGTCGCACATAATCATGATTGATTGCATGCTGCATAAAATAACACTAGTAGTTAACGACAATGAAACTGCTATTTAAAAGCACGGTTGCATGTGCAGTATTATTAGAAAGCGTACTCGGGTAGAAAAATCGTAATGTACATAATTGCAAAAATTGAGCCTTGGCAGTAATTGCCAGAAAAATGGCATATTGTCGAAGAAGTTCAAGGTCACCGGATTCTCGATGCATGCTTTAAGGTTGGAATTTCCTCTGCATATCAGGATAACGAAAATAAGAGCGTCCGCTCCGTCCGGGATCTCGTCGCATTGTTTCTGGCCCAGTTTTCAAGCGATGACTGTATTGTCCGTTCGGCTTTGCGCACCCACCCCCGTTTTTCTGTGTCACCCTTTTCCATGCTTTGTGGACCTTCTCAATGTCCGATTCCCTTTTAGACGATTCGCTTCCCCGATTCGCTCATCGCTGCTCGACGAGATCTGCCATTTTTGCCGGCTCCTCTTCCCGACAAGCATTTTGTCACGTCTCTTCGACGCTTACGTCGATTCGCGGTTCGTCGGCTTCGCGGCCATATAAACGGAGCGAAACCTCGCGCGGAAAAAATCGCGAACACCGCTAAAGAGAACAGTCGCGGAGAGAAACGAGAGCGACGCAGAGCAAAGCGTTGGCGGCTGCGGTGTTCCATCGGAGATACGAAAGAAACGAGTCACAAAGACGCACAGCGGCGATCAAAGGCACCCCGTGTGCGAGACAAAGATGAAAGACAGCGAAGAACTTGCTGTAAAATCAGCTCAGCCTATTTGTCTTTAATTTGCAAGGCGGAATTCACTGTTTGAGTCCAGGCTGATGTGACTACGGTTGTTCCAGCTGATGAGTCGGTCTCTAAACTTTATTAATAATTTCTCATTGCGACGTCGTCTGTCTCCACCCGCTCGTCAAATATGCCAAAATCTATTTGGTCTTTGATTTAATAATTATTCCTCGTTCCTTCTAGTTTTCCAATCGTTTTATCACAGGCTTCTTTGACGCGATTTCTGCCTCTGCTTTTTGAGTTCACCGCGGGAGAGTGGCTGCTGATCGAAGTAAATTGTAAGCGCGCTCGCTGTTTAAATAGCTGACGAGCGACAGCCTAGAGGAAATAGAAACGCGGGGGCGGCGAGTAAATAGGTGGGAATTTCGGGATCGTATGGCTTTACATGGACCGATATCGAATGCTGCCAGACCTGATTCACGCGGTCCACGGATTTAGACCGTATTTGCGTTCGATCTGGCCGTGATTGTTGGATTCTGTCTTTTCAGGCGCGACTTCTGAAAAGGACAGCAATTTCTTTGATCCAAAGTTTTAGCGAATCTCCAATTTTCTATTTCATTGAAATAATCGCTTCGGTGAATTTAGTAGTGATATTCTCTCAACTAATCGTATTCAACTCTTGTCGCGTGGGGAAGTATAGTTGACCTGCCTGCAGCCAGACGTGTCACAAAAATGCAATCATACAGTCGTGTCAAATGTATTGTATTTTCTTACATCCAAACTTAAAAGTATTATTTTTTATCCACGATTAACAATTGTAAATAAACGGCAGAGACTTTTAATAATTTTAATAATTTTAATTATTACCTGTCCAACTCGGACGTTGACAAAATGTTATGTCCAATCCCAGTGGAAATCGAATCCCAGAATCTGAATAAAAAGTTCCGATTCATTGTCCAAGTGGAATACGCAAAATATGATCAGCCCTGTCCCAAAACAGTCCGTGTAGACAGCGAATGTATAGATTTAATTTAACTAAACAGACAAAAATTAAAGTGGGTGTAAAATATTAAAAGTAATGAGACCGAAATTGCATTATGCATGTGTCTATATACGTGAAACTGCATAAGCAATTTTCTGAGGTTTAGACGAGAGTAGCAGATGCAGTATAGTAGTAACAACTGAACGAAAGATTGTTTAGTGGCTATCAAAAATTCACGGTAAATTAGAACTTCTCGTCATCGTACTCGTCACGTGATACGGCTACCTGTGCGATCTCCGGTGCGAACATAAAAATTGTAGGGTTTCAGCGCTAGCGTAGCCTACATTTCTTTATGGATACGTCGTGCTGCGGGTAGAACTCATTACTTTGGCATTCCCCCAATAAGAGGAGGTCTTCCAGTCTCGATTAAAATTCAGTGTGCGTGCGGGCGACGGGCTCGAGTGAGTTTGCAGCAGCCGAGAAATGTGCGTCATTGCCATAAACCTGGGGAAATAGGGCGGTGGAGGAGAGAGGAAGCGAAATATCGTGGAACAAACGGATTAAGTTATACGTGAGGAATCTTTGACTGCTGCCGCGCCCGCGCCGGTTTTATATTTGTGCCATCTGTTCCTTGCAGAAAAGATTGCGCCTCCCCTGTGACGGGTAACTGGCGTGCACGGGTAGTTTATGTCTCGCGAATGAAATAAAAACACGGCTAAACGTCCCTTCAACTTCCTTAGATTATTAGCGGCGTAAAAAGTTTCTTTATAGGACAATCCCGGGACGATAAAGCAGAGATGAGGAGGCGGGACCCGCGTTACTCCTTGGATAGCGATGCATCGCGCGTGATGTATCGCAATCTTTCCCTCGTAGCTCCGGACCTACGCCTTCGCATCAAAGTCTCGAGAAACGAGGACAAACAGTCCTCTCTTTAAAGACCTGCAATTTTCCCATCAATTTCTGCATCAAGCAAGATGCACACGCGACGCAATAATCTCGCGCATTTTTAAAGATAATCAATGCAAATGTATAACACATTAAATTATTTTAATACTATTCCCTAATCTTTAACCAAACGAACAATCTCAGTCAAACAGTTGTATACAGAATTAAATAATATAATTAAATAAATTAAATATAAATCAATAGATAATTTAGAAAAATGAAACTACACAGAAAAATAGATTAAAACTGAGTGAATAATATAGATGTTACTGTGGTTGTCTGTATACACGGTACAGTACGTTCACGTTAGAACACCCGTGGCTCCAATCCCATTATTTCGGTGCACCCTGCGAAACACGTCTAACGGAAACATTGTTCGAACGAAGAAGATTTGAACGAACAGGGTAAACTTTGATCTAGTTTCTAATTTCTAATTTACGAAACGATCGATCTCCGCCGGTACAGTTCATCTTGTTACCGATTTCCTTGCGGCAGATCCGGTCCGGGTTCAAAGACAACGAACCGCGCGCATCTCGAAGGTGCATCAATCAAAAGTTTCGTCGCTGTTAAAAACCTCTCAGCTCTCATTGTGCACACGGCGAGGCTGCTCGGAAGTTTCGGAACTGGCGAGCCATGTGCCCAGGACAGACAGAATTAGATAGGACGGCGGTAAAGGGTGGAACGGGGTGAAAATCGCGGAGGAAGAAAAGGACTGGGAGGGGCTCGGAGGATTGTTCGAAAGTGGGAAAATCTTCCACTTGTAGCTGGCTGATATTTACTCCGATCTTGCTGAGACTGTAGTTAAATCTTGAATGACACTCGAACCGTTCTCTCCATCCATCTGGTTTCCACCCCTTTCGAGCATAAAGTGCCGAAAGAATGTCACCGCGAAACCAACCCCAAAAAGACAAATCTGCGAGCCCGTCGGATTTCACGAATATTTTTACCCTGTCTACCATGAAGCAGTGTTCGTAATTGTTCTACAGAGAGTAAGAAGCAATCGAGAAACGCCCACTGTATTCGCCAGTAACTGTAATCAATAACGTTACAGTCTAGTTATAATGTCCAGTCCAGTTTCCCAAATCCATTTGCATTCTAATCACCTGTAAACTCAATCCAAACACGGAGAATTTATCGCTAAAGTTCACAAATTCATTTCCTATCCAACAACCTCCGGTTCACAGAAATCCTGTTTGATAATGTCCAGCATCAACGAGTAACATAATTCTTAATTACCGGTTACGAATCACCGAGCACACAAGTCGACCGTCCAGATATTTTTAATCGTTTCCCGGTGGATTTATAATTTAAAGTTTAATAACATCCTCCTCGGGTCTGCTTCTGTGTGTCTCCTACACGTATCCATCCATTATACATTGATATACTTTGCCAGACAAAACTTTAAGCCCGAAGGAAATGGAACGGCGTAATATGTTTGCCGCCCAAAACTTTTCCGCGTATACCACTGATGGCTTCGAAAGTAAAACGAAATGAAAAACAGTGCAACTCTGCCGAACACTTTCCTTTGCTGGAACGTATTCGATGTTCCAAACGCCATTGATGTCTTCGGAAGATCTGATTTGATCTTTGCAGATCATCAAACAGATTCACTCACAGATCTGGTCCCCTTAATTTTGCACGACTTTATCGAATTGTCAAAATATGATGCTTACGTAAGAGTCAAGTGTTACATTATTTTTTAGAAGAATACGTAAACAAGATCAATCGATTACAAAATAATTTTATTCTTTTCAAGTTTGGTCACGCAGTTAAGTTAAGTAAAACAGGTTAGATCAAAGTGCAACATAATGAGACATAAATCGTATTTGTATATTTTTAAGCTGACCAATTTACTCTCTTAATAGAACCTTAAATCGCAACAAGAATGAAAGAAAAATTGTTAGCTTCACTATTTTGTGTTATTGAAAGTGTAACGCTTAAGTTGTAACCCTTTCACATATTGTTAATTATAAAAGAACTGTAGATTATTCATCGTGTAGCGTTCACACACTCATGAAAGATATTGTTTCGATAGAAAAAGAATCTAGTATTCACTTGTGGATGTAGAAACGTCCCGGAACGTCTAGTGGGAGCACTCCAGCGAACAATTTAACCATCTCCGACAGGGAGCATTCGGATTCCGTCGAAATTACCGCGAATCCTTGCGTGAATTTTCTCGTTCGCGAATAGAGAGCGTCGAAGCCACTTGCTGGTTTCGCGAGTGTAGAAAGATAGAGCAAGAAGGAGATCGGAGGCGCGAAGAATAGTGTCCCGGATTACTTTTCCAAATGTTGCCGATACGAGCCAAGGGTTTTCCTCCGCGGCAGCTCCTCGAATCAGCCGGTCGGTCGGGGATAGGTGACTCTTCCAATTTCCAGGCCTGCGAACCAGATTGAATTTCTATCGTCGTCGTCGTCGTCTACGTCGTCGTCGTCTGCGTCGTCTTCTTCCTCGCCCGCAGTCATCGTCGACGATGGTTTGGCGGCCGATCATTTCGCGCGATATAGGGTAACTGGGTTATGTTTGCGAAAATGGCTTCGAGCCTCTCAATTTTTCTCGGTAATGCCGGCTCTCCCGCGTCACTTCTATCTCCCGCGATCCCGTGACTTTGTCTTCTTCTCTTTTTCTCTCTGTTTCTCCAGCTATCGTTCTCTATACGCTTTCATCCGTGCGATATACCCGGCCCGGAAGCGAACGAAATGAATCGAATAACCGGACCGTCGAAACTAATCTCATTGATCGATTCGTTGAGCACGATTCACTGGCCGCTGACAAATTCCTGTCGATCATGGACCGTATCTTTCTCGCCGATTGTACGTAATGATTGGGAACCGTGATCGCGTTCCTTGTATCGACGGGTTATAATAATCTATTTCCACGATTGATGGTCTGGCAGTCCCTCGTCACTGTTAACGCCTACAGTAGTGGAATGGGTCGCGGACACAGTGCCCATGAAAAATGTGTGATAGTCTAAAATACGACTGTTTCGGGAAGGTGAGAACTGTGAGTAACCGTTCATAGTTTTTGTAGTGTTTCCACATCGAATCAAATATATATATAATAAAAAAGAAATTTAAAAAATGTTGAGAAGTTGGAAAGATACTGTTGTATTATTTCCAACTACTTAAAAGTATAAAAAAAAGAACTGAATATCTGTGTAGTTCTTGTCTCTTCTAATTAATGCAAACAATTTTTATTTTACATAAAATTCTAATTCTCTTGTATCCACTTCAAATCATTGTACACTTCTAATGTAAACAGAAAGATCGACAGTTGTCAGATCGAGCCACGACTGACGTGAAATCCTCGAAAGAATTGCAATAATAAATACAATTTCGAAGGAACGTTGTTGGCAACTACTCATCATGTCAAGTTCAAGCGTATTATCGGACAAGTTGGTGAAATAACAGCCGCAGTAATCCATCGCAACAAAGGCAGTGCCGAACCATTACATCGTGGGGGTGGACGTGTATGGTGCGATGCTTACGCAGGAATTATGCTCGCAGCGCGTGTCAAACGGCAGTTAATCTCATCCTCGAAGCTCGCGTCCGCGTGCTTGCTAACTTGTCCACGGAACCCGTTGTTCCCGTTGTTCCTGAGGGGCTAGTAGCGAAGTTGTCGCGCTAGGCTGGATCCAACGACTCTTCCGCTTCCTCTGGTTCTTCGACGTGGCGTCGGGGGTAGGTGGAAATGGAGGAAGAATCACGGTGTCGGCGCAGGAAGACGAAAACCGAAAGACTTTCTCTCCACCCTCATCGTTGTAGCTGTCGACGTTGGGTCGCTTGACGTGCTCCAGGGCGTCCGGGGGCGTGCGAGCGACCGGTGTGAACTTTGCCGTAGGGGATTATGCAAACGGGGTGGTTCGCGTAGCTGGAGAACAGGAAAGGGAGAAAACACAGCAGAGAGAGAAGGAGAGCATGAAAGACGGAGAGAGAAGAACGTTGCCGACGCTCGTTGGTGCGGATGGCGACGGCGGCGGTGGATAGAGGCGGGTTTTCTTGCTTGTCATTACCACGTTCGTGGCTTCCGCTCTACCCCCTCGAGCTACGTTTTCTCTTGCCTAGCCTGAAACCAGCGCGAGCCGAAGAAGCTCGGGTTCGGGAACGTCACGTCTTCCCTATTAGCGAATCGTCTTTGAAGGTTTGTTTCTTGTAAACACCGGTTTGTTGCGTGATTCGCGACAGGAAAACTGTGGTTTCTGATCATGTAACCTGAACGATACTGTGATTCCTGCTTCCCCGCTCCTAGACTGTTCCTTCCTCGCCTATCACGAACAAATTCTCTGCATTCTCGTCTCTTCTTTCGTTCTGTATTAACGTTTCGATGTTGATTAGAAAGAGTTCAATTGTATTCAGAGTTCCCTGTGATAAGATTGAGTTCATCGATGTTCGATAATAATTATTGAAGCTCGATTAATGGTGCTTAACGATTTCTACCACTTGACTCTACCATCACAGCAGAAAACTGTAAGGCTGATCAGACATCGACTTTTATCGCTTGATTCTGCTATGCAGGTAAAAACATTGAGACTCGCCATTCATCGGGTTCTACCACTTGATTCTACCGAGCAAATAAGTTCCGTAGTGGGAAAATACGTGGGCGTGGATTGAATTGCGTGTTCTAATTAATTTTCTGGTATCGCTATGAGTGACATAATAATCCTCCTAACGGAAGGATATTGATAGCAAGCGCTGTTTGATGTGTTTGTGAAGAAGAGTATTCCTTGTAGTTCTACACGAGACGCTTTTGCTCGCAGCTATGCCTGCGATTTCATTTATCAAAAGCTCGGCATGAAAGATGAAGCGTCTTTTAACGGCACGGATTATCTCGAAGACATTATTCTTAATTACGACGGTGTATCGAAACGATGACAGACGTTTTAAAAGATCTCCAGTGAAACCGCTGCTTATTTGATAGGAAAGTGATTGCTCTCAAAATGAATACAATATATTTTGGAAATGGGACTCCGTGATCAATGCACAAAGAAATTTACAGAAATAACGATCATGAATAATATCGTTACTGCGTTTACTATGCCCGAGTAATTATTCTGGAGATGCGTGAAATAATGAAGTAAAAAGAAAGTACAGAAGCACGAATCCAGATGGAAAACTGTAAATCTAATAAAGAAGAAATGATGATAATATCAGGGAGAAGGATATACGTGTGTTTTAAGTTCTCGGAGACATTAATGGAGCAGTCGATTATGGCCACTGGGTCCAGGACATTAGTTATTGAATAAAGTTAAAATGAGATACTCTCGAAGCGATAGAATTGATTGCATCTTCAGCTGGAACTTTGAGACACGACCGAATGAAACAAATATTTCCAGGACCGGCAGTGATCGAGAAAAATACTTTAGATGGAGTTGCCACGATAAAAAATCTCCGAGCTCCGCGTCTTGAACCGGGCGATAAAAGCAAGAAAACTGACCCACTTTAGAAAAGTGGCGAGAAACTCGGCCTCGATAAAAAAAATCGTCGAATCAGCGCCACCGACGATTGTTCGGAAATTAAACGTACAATATAGACTTTCGAGTACAACTTACCAGAACCGTGAATATAAACGATCGTAGATTGCATATTTAGTAGTCCTCTCAAGCAGAAATTGATAATATCTTAATTAAAATCTATATTGAGGCAACGTTTTCTTTAAGTCATTGCCTGTGATACCTGTTGACGTAGAAAAAAATCAATACGCAATTACGGACGTACGACCATAAAGTAGAATGAAACGATCATGGTCAGAAATTCTTTTTAGGAATAGCGTGTGGTCAAACAATTAAACTATGCATTGTCTTTAACAAGAAAAGTCGAGTAGAACAAGATTCGTCCGAACAAGTATAATACGACACTCGCTGCCAGACAACTGTTGTAAGAAAATTAAAATACATCAACCAGTCCCAAACAAGCAGAATATGACAATTTTAGTCGGGTGCGTAGAATGGCCAGTGAAAGACGTGTCCAAAGAAGTAAAATATTACGTCTATGGCTTAACAAGAACCTTAGAACGACAATGTTTAAATAAATGGAATAGGACAATCATGATCAGGCATATGATGGGAACAATGGTTCGGATCATCTCTTCATATACATTAATTTGTGATAAAAGATTGTTTCTTCTCACAAATCCATCACATTAATCATTGTACGTAGCTCTTCCTAAATAGTCAGCATTTCAGGATTTAATGTTTGTCGAAAATGTATGTTATATTTCCTATTTTCTATTCCGCGTGCACTCGTTACTGTCAATGTCTATTTCCCTGACAGGTAAAGCTTCTATAACGCTCTCGCCTTTTTCGAAGCCGAGACTCGACTAGGCGGAATTACTATGCCAAACGTTTTCGAGCAATCGCGGTTCAGATATCGCACGCACCGAAAGTATGCAAGTCGGTCTGTCGCGGACCAATGGAGTGCTCCCAACACAGTTCACGAAGATTTCCCCGGTAAAGCAGCGACAAAGTCAGAACTTCTCGAATGGCTGGCTGCTCAGCGGAACGACGCCCCTGCGGTCACGTACGTTTCCGCGTAGCTTCACGCACGTAAGTTCGAAGTAAGGTCACGAGGGAAGCCGGGACGAACATTCGAGCGGCTCGATTCGCGCCGAAAATTTACGTCGCGGCTGCACTGGGAATTCCATGGTGTCGCGACGTGGAGGGGAGGACGGAACGCCGCAGGATGGGTTTTTGCTTTTTAGCCACGTAGGGCGTAAGCTGCGGTTACGTCCGACCTGGTTCCTCGTCCCTGCGGGCAAGCCCACGGAACTCGCTCGAGGAGAACACGCCGAGAGTTTGGCTAGCCGACCGGTACCAATATTCTCTTTCTCCGAGGATTTCTCGCGAAACTTGATTTTATGACTCGGCGATTACCCTTTGAATTACCAGATACGACAACTCGGAACTTCATATTTTATGATTACCGACACCGGGAACATCTGTTGCGAGAAGTTGTTGAACTTTGTTCATACGTTCGGTTGATGTATTGAAAACGAAACAAGGTATCGATAAAAGTTTGTAGTCAGTTTCTGTCTTTCCTTTCATTATTACTGTATTGTAGAATTAGTATTCTCATTGCAAGGAAAAGTTTTGAAACACAGTAAACTAGGTGCTATAGTTCTACAAGTGCAACGACATACAGTAAAGTATTGCATGTATAGAGATTCCAATAAAGAGGATGCATTTATAATTGTCTTTGTTGAATATTTAGATATTATTTTCTTACCCCTTTATGTTGCACTACAATTCAAAACAATTCCTATAACTGTTAAATATTGAAGCGTGATACGCCTTAATACATGTAATTTTAAGTGGACAGAACGGAGTAGGTCGTATGTAACAAAAATATGTATTCTACATCGAATGAAATATCCGAATTCTGAAATTAAATTGCATAATCGATTGCATAGAGTTAATATGTTCATGTCTGCCTGCATACAGTACTATATCACTGGCATTTCAACTGCGTACACCACATTGAGTCGGTGTCTGATTAAACATTGATGGATGCTACTTATGAACCAAATTGATATATTGAAAAAGACACTTTCTGATTAAATTGCTAACAGTTTGATATTTCTCTTTGTTGCAGATCGACCCGAAGGTAGCGTTTCCTAGGAGAACACATCCAAAGGTGAGTGAGACCCTCTGAATTGACTATGGTACTCAGAGCACCTCATCAATATCCCAATTCGACGTTCGTTTCGAGGGAGCGTACATTGGCGCGAGGGATTAGGCGGCAAAAAGCAAGAAAAAAGCAAATACGATTAAGGGCAGGAAGTGGCCAAAGGGCAGAGGATAGCAAGCGAGGGGCGTAAGCGTAGCGGCGCGGATGAAGAGAGAATAATAAAGCCCTCTCGTTCCCGTAATAAGAGCAATTAGATGTAATTCATTTCAAAACCCGGAATTATTTTCTTCCCAGTCTGCATGGCCGTGACTAACGGTCAAAACTCTCGCCCGTAGTCTGCGAGCCGTTGAGGGAGGATGGTACTGAAGGGGGCTGGGAGAACGTATCAAAAGGGAAAGGGATAGAGAGCGCAAGAGTGGAAGGGTCGACGGGGTCACGCGTGTACGGTTGTCTGTGTGAAAATTTCCACGAGGCTAGGAGAAGAGTGGGGGCGGGCGGAGAGAGGCGAGAGAAATTTGCGCGGCTTAATAATATAAATGCCAGGCACGCGAATTACCGGCGAGCGACTGAATTGCGCTAATTTTAATTGTACCCTTTCCCTTCCTCCCCGTTCCGCGGACTGTACCCAAAGCGTCGTTCTCTCCTCCTCTCTCCCGCATCCCTCTCCCGTGCACTCTGCCCTCCACTCGATGCTCTGTCGATCCGAGCGTTTCCACCGGCTCTTTTCATCGGTCCGGCGCGTTCGCGGCCGTCTGCGTGCCTGTTTCCGCGTCGCCGCGACATTTCTATATTTTTACAAAGTCTGCCGCTGCAGGCCCGATGACAATTTTATTCCGCCCCGTCGTCAAAAGCCGGAAGCACATAAATTATGACGCGACCTCGGAAATCACGATTCACCGCCGCGGCCGATAATCACGCATCAGGCGTATTAACGAGGCAAACGCCGCACCACGCCGCGCGCGCGCTCGCTTGCTCATTCGCTCGCGTCCCGATGTTCGATCGGGGCCGGATTGCCGCGATGAAAATTTTGTTATTTCGGTTTGAAAGACTCCTCCATGGCTGGCTGGCAATTTGCGCTATTATTCGATAAGGGACGGCCGGTCGGCCGTGGAATTTCGTCGCGTCTGACGGGAAATTGCCCGCCAACCTGAATGAGAGCTATTTGCCCAGTACCGTGTAACCGGATAACAGATGACTAATAATAATGATATTGTGCCCATTATAATCGAAATTGATTGATATTTAGTGCGCGGTAATAGTGTTCGTTGAACGGGTGCGAACAGAGATGCATGCAAGAATGATTTCGAAAAGAAATAGTTTGCTACGCGTCGATGTAATTAAACATGAAACCTCTGATTTCCATGCAATATCGAACCTTTGAATTATTTAGACAGCACTTGATGGCATTTTCAATAATTTATCGCCTACTGCTCACTCTGTATTTCTCTCGTTTGTACTATTTCCCAGCGTGTTCTCATTTATTTATATTGTTCATGTTATTATCATTCTCTTGAATGATTGACGCGTTCTATAATTCATTGTCTCTTTGGCATCATGATATTACTCGTTGTATGGACCAAGTGCTGTTTAGAACGGGCAATTTTCTGTTGGAATCGTCATGGTTAAACAAGTAGACTAGAATCGTTATGGTCAGCCCAGTGGACCTGAACCGTTATAGTTAGACTATTAGACTGGAAGTACGAATATCGGAAAAATAAACTGGAATTGTTATAATGATACAAGTGCATAAAATATGGCAGCTACATTTTGAAAAGTTCTACTTGTCCTACTGGGACCAGCACGTTCACCGAAAGTACAATGCGGAAGTCGTGGTTAGACCAGTGAAATATGAAAATCGTATCCAACTAAATAAAATGTGACGACCATGGTTAACAGGAATAATGTTCAGATCACTATGTCGGTCAATTATGTCGCGGTCTGAGACGTTCTATTAACAACCATGAAAACTAAAATAAAAATAAAAATCCCCATTCGTTGATCGAAGATAGACGCGGCTGAAAGATTTTTAATAGCCGGGTCATCATCCCTTTTCGGGAGGAGTGGGTGGCTGAAAAAAATGAACGCGGTGCATGAAAAGTTGCTCCGGCCTGTTTCCAGCGCAGCGTTCGGCGCGGGGCTCGGGATGGAGCGGTACGCGCGTTATTCGAAATAAAATAACGACCATTAATCGCGAGATGGAAGTAACATATTTCGTCTGAACGCTCGGGGCAGCTGGAACGGGCGGTGCAATTTTCATAAAATGGCGGTGGCTGCGCTGGCCTGGAGCCTCCCTCTTTCGCTTCTTTTATACACCCGGACCGTCCCTCTTCGTTCGCCGCTAGGCTCGTTCGGAAAAAGTAATAGGAATGCACGCGTTCCGTTTCGAATTCGGGACCGGTGCCAGACACTCCGCCCGGCAACGCGCACAATACGATACTGGCACGTTTGGCGCGATCCGCACCGCGATAACTCCACGCTATAGTTGATGTTATCGTATAGTCGTTCTCAAGGAAATTCCTTTTATTTTGATGTCGAGTGGTATACCCGTTCGGGACGAACTAGGACCCGTGGATCACATGCGGCGGATTTGTCCGGTTCAGATACCAACCCGTTTGTTTCATTACAGTACCCACCAGTGATTATTTAATATCTCTCAAACGTTAATGGTTGAGGTGCCTTTGGTCAGTTGACTGAGGCGGCCTTTTCGATCGTTGACCAACCATCGTCCCGAAAAACATAATGTACTTATTCCTTATGAAACCATTATTGGACTGGAAAATATTTAAGATCCTCCTTGATGAATCATGGCCATCCATAAGTATATTAATACATATACACATCCCCAGGATAGTGATAGGAAGAATTTCTACCGTGGTCTTTGTAAACAATTATTTTTCACAATCAAGATCTTGTTGTTTGATAAACTTCAAATTTTTAGGAAGTCGTTTTGAAGTTCATAATAAATCGTGATTTTTCTTTATGTTTTTGTTAAATAAAAAGCGGGAAGGTCGACAATTAATAAATCCCGGACTTCAAAGTACCACCATCTTGTCAACCCCTTGTTGATCTCAATGTTCTGACTACATTGTTGACTTCCAGTTGTCGCAGGTATTGATTTTTTTCGAACTTTGTTTGTCGTATATTTCGCAAAGATTATTTCAGAACGTAGACAATCTATCGTTATTACAACGTCGGGAAGTTTCCGAGCATTTCCGATTGTTTTGCCTACAGTCTTGTAATTTTAAGGTGACAGAGGTTTGAATGTTAGAAGCCGAGTACCGCACCGAAAACAGAACTTTGACGTGCGCGATGACGCGACTGTTCCAATTCGCGGGCGTTCCTGAACTTTCGCGGTAATATCGCTCGTCTTTAATCCCTCCGCGAAGCCAGAAATGTAGTGTCGAAAGTTCGTCAACCCCCAAAACACATGTTAGACCCGATGAACTTTCGGGAGAAAATGACTGTGCCGCAAAGTTCATTGAAATGTCACGGAGTGTCCCTACGCCATGGCCCCGTCGTAACAACCTCCTCGAGACTGCGTGCCGGAAGCGCTTTGTTACCGCACTTCCGGGCTAGCGGAAATGGCGCAATGCGCTTCCGACATGCTGGAAAAGTAGCGACAGTCATTACCAAGTTCTCTGCGAAACGCCTCAACCTTCCCCTTTCCATTGGGTTACGTTTTCTTCATATTCCTGCTACAGTCCATTGTCTATCGGGCTTGAATGCCTGCTGGAATCAAAAGGGAAACACAGCGGCGAAAAGTCCGCGTAAAAGCTCTGTACACCGTTCAATGCGCATTACATGCTGTCTATGACCTTGCGTTATGTGTTCAATTCAATGACAGAAATAAAGATAAATCTATGCCATAAAAGATTGAAGCTCGGTTTTGATCTTTTCACATGTTCTCAACAATAAATTAGTCTAATGTTTTCTATCACACATTTTTTTACAGATATGGACTCGTTCATTGACTTTTCGTAATCTCCATATAGTGGAATTCGAACATGAACCTTATTGAATATTCATATTTTAAGAATTATGTTTTGTAAACTCTGTAGACGATATATATAAATTATCTCGTATAGTGAATAGACTTTGGAGGAAGATCAAAAATATTTTTCAATTTTGTAAGTATACAATTGAATATAATTTCAAACTGTACATATGTATGTACTTAAGTCATTTTTAGTGTTACCTAAAATTCGCTATTGGAGATAGAACAAGAATAACTTTAGGTGGACAGTTTTAGGAGAGGATTGAAAAAGTTCTCGCAATTGTGACGATAGCAGTCTGCAGAAAATGCGTAGGTGAGGCAGCGTGGCGCCGGTATCGTAATCGCTATCGATGTTAGGGGATCCCCTTAGCCATGGTGAACAGCGTGGCGGTCCAGAGTATGTAGCAATGGCATCAGCACCGGTAACATAATATCCACTTGTTACTGAGTAGCGATACGCGCGTATAGAGACAACCGTATACGCGGGACATTATTCAGACCGCCGTTGCCTCAAGAACGAGGGGTGCTGAGTGCAGGGGGCGAAACGAGGATGGAGATAGATGTGCAAAAGGATCAAGGCTCGAGAGAGTCACGGCCGAGGGCTGGAGTGAAACGGAGAATAGCATGAGAGAGAGGGAGAGAGTGAGAGAGAGAGAGTGAGGCGAAGGAAAGCCCTGGGAGAGAGAATAGAAGGGAGAAAGAGAGCTGTGCCACGTCTCGCGTAACGAGCTGCCGGCTCCCTAGGGTGTTCAGCTCCTCTACGCTCACACCCCACCCGGTTCGTCTCCTCGTCTAGTATCATTTCTACCTCCGTGTGCCCTCGCAACCGCCCACGTACCTTCTTTCAGAGAAATCGTTTTATTTTACCCAAGCCGAGTGAGAAATACCCCGGCTAGTCGACTGGTCGTTGCCGTTCCTGGTGTGTATCAACTCCAACCGTGATCCACCGTGTCGCAACTCGATGTCCTTCCGTCCCGACGATTCACCGTTCCGCGTTCCCTTGATTAGCACAATTCGCTGATCAGTGAATTTCATGAATCTTAGAAAAGATCGCAGTGTTGATCGCCGAGTTGTTGCTTGGTCCAATTGCTTTATGACCGGCGTGATTGAGGAACTACAACCGAACACAGCACACGTGCGTACAGATCCGGGGAAAGTCAACTTTCCGATAATAAATCAATACCAGAATATCTAGAACCCGGGAAGCAGGTTTTCTGAAGTAAACTTCCCGGATGACTGTTTGGAATAGGGGTGCCGCTGCTGAATTTGTCAAACGGCTGAAAAGTACAAACTGGTAGTAGACCAAAGGAGATTAACTTTATCTTCGAGAATTCGTTTCAATTTTATTACCAAAGCATTAGATTGATGATCATCTTTTTATATTTTGAGATGTTCTTCGCAGTCTTCCAAGGCTTCTCATAGAAACTAATATTTTTATTATTTGACACCCTTCTTTTTCTGTTTATTTTTGATGCAGATAAATAGAGTTAAAGAAACAACGGATTGTATTAAAAGCTACGTTACCATTCGAGTATTTGAAAATCAAGAATGAATGCGGCGATGCCAGCGTCGGAATAATGAACTGCTCGTCTGAAATGATTACGTCTAGCTCTGGTTCTTTGAAGCATCATGGATCGGGGTTGGTCAGGGTCTGAGTCTGCTATATAGAAGCGCGTGCCCGTTCCTCGAGACTCGCTCGAGGCCAAATCTCGAGGTCAAAGCGTTAAAGGCTTGTAAGGATCGCTAAGCATCATACGACATCGGCGAGTCCCCACTCTCCTCTACCCATTCTCCTCCCCCCTCTCTCTATCTCCGTTGCTCTCTCCCCAAAGACCAATTTGCGATTCCGAGTAGAGCAAGGACTACGCCCACATGTACATCCTTTGGATACTTTCGGTTCCCATTTCCTTTCTCGGGTGGGCGGGTCAAAAGAGACCTGTTACATTCATCTTTCGGGGGACTAAATACGCTCCCTGGCAAACTCCCTGGCCGGCATTAGAGCGAAATCCCATGCATTTTATACGTGGCCAGGTCATTCAAAACGATGGCTCGTTGGTTATACGTGATGTGTACACTGGAACACCCCCTCCCTTACCACGGGCTCACCCGCGGGCACCCTTGTGGACACAGTCCAACCCCGAGGACCTTCGCAACCTTCCGCTGAAACATCGAGTTCTCTCTTCTTTCGTGCTGCCTAACATGCCCACTTTCTCTTCACCGGCGAGCCTTCCGGCTATACAGACCGGCAGAGCAGCCTAGAAAAAGGGGGTTGGTTGAAGCAAGGGGTAGAGTCGAAGGGGGAGGTTATGTTTGCGCGTCGTAAGTAGCGTCCAGTGTCTGTACAGCGTTCCTCGTCCCTGAAGGTTTCAGAGCACAGCAGCCGAGTCAGGGATCATATACGCCATTTAGTGACAGATACCGCAGAATCCAAGTGCATTTATGACTGGCGACTTAGGACGATGGCGGACCAGCGGGGGTTGCGGGGTGGCAGAGGTGTAATGTTATCGTTTAGTGGAAAAATAGCACGTTCTGCGGGGCGAGGCGACGCTACGGTGGGATGGTAGTAAAAGCGATGCGTCTTATCGTTACAAGCTATGAGTGGTGTCTTCGGGGTTTCTTCGGGAAGTCGTTCGACCCGACAAAGAGCTCGCCCGGCAGCTTTCCGTAGGGGAAACATGCCTCTCCCCCCACCTCGAGGAAGTCTGTTTACCGCGCTTCCTCGCGCCGCGCCAGCGCGAAAGTATTTTCGAAAACTTTAGAGCGTCCTTCTCCGCCGGGAATACTTAATAACGAACGCGTTATTCAATCGTAGTATGCGCACCGTGGCTCGTCCCGAACTCGGCTGATCGCGGGTATTTAACAGGGTCACTAGCCCGGTCGTTTTCGAGATATGAAAAGTTCAGTATCTCCAGTTTTCAAAAGGTACGAACCGATAATCTCCCTTTTATCCCGGTCCATTCTGACTGGACGGTCGATCGTTTCGAGGCTCCAGATTGAAATTCGTAGCTCGACCGAGCGCAAAGCACTTTAATGCTACCCAGCCACCCCCGAACGCCCCGCGGAGCCACCCCATCCTGCCGAGGACTCATACTCTTCTTTTCCTCCTATCATGCGGATTTCGATGTGATCAATTTTATTGCCCTACTCGGTCCCCGATAGTTCTTTTCCCCCTTGGCGTCGTACAATCGTTTCCCAAAAACATCCGGATTTAAAACTGGAAGCTTCCATACGACGGTGTCTTTTAGTACCAATTGATACAAAATAACGCCCCATCGACGACCAAGGAATATTCTAACGGAGGGCTGATTTCGATAGGAGATTCTTTCCAAATAACAACATTGATTAATGGATGTTAATTTCACTGTTCCGCACTTTATTCTATTGTACTTGTACTCTATTCTATATTACTATGTAGTACTCTAAAATTCTTGGTACGGGGATACATTTTTAATGAACACAACCTAACGAATTCACCCCATACATCTATCCATTTATCTGTGATAGTAATACTACTTTGTGTACCATCTTCTGTTCAAACATTCGAACAGAAGTTCCATTAGTTTTTGCTAAGCGAACGTATTAGCGCTTTCATCTATTAGAGCAGAGAATCTACAAGTATCCCACAAACCGTTTTGCAACGCCCGACACCAGGGTCGAACCCAATCAAAATCTATCGAGTCCCGGCAGTCCAATAGAATCTTGCTCGGAAAGCAACACCGAGGCGAAGTCCATCGGTTCGGAAGTAACGTCGCTAGAAAGCGTAGGCGGCGGCGGGTGAACGAGAGGAGGCGGGGTGTCGTGCCATCAAGCATCTATTCAGAGTCCGGTGAACGTTATCGGAGCATCGCGCGATTAACCGTTGTCCGAATGTCTGGAGCGTGAAACGTGGCAGTCGGGGAATCGGTTGGCCGTTCGCGAGCCGTCGTCGGTGTGGCAAAATAAATCGTCAGGTTAATCTTCGGCGAAACTTTGCGAACAGCGGAGACTGGTGCGGGGCCCCGCGCGCCAGTGTCGAGCATGGTTTGGTCGCGAATCGCACAGCAGCTGCCACCTGTCGCTACCGACAGTAGTTTCTCGGCCGGCGGGAGACGGAAGCCTCAGATATGTTGTGTCGCATTCAGATAAGCTAAGCTCTCGCGTGATGGAGCAGCCCGTAAACTCAGCCAGCTACGCCATGATGCCACCGAAATGGCTGCTAGATAATGAATAGGTATACGTGATGCGCACCCAGTCTCTTGCACTTCCACGTTGACTCGCAACAAACACCAACGCGCGAGAACGCGGCAAACGAACAGAAGCACATATAGACGAACTAGGACGTATGTAGACGAGGAAGAACGCGTCGACGTGTACGTGAACGTCACTTTTACGCTTCCATCGTCACCACCACGTACTCGTACCACGGGCACCGACGTGTACACGCGCAAACAAACCTGCACACCTGCATACACCTGCTCACACGCCGCCGCGAACCATCGTTCCCCGGCTGAGGGAGAGCCAGCTATTTTCGGAACGACACTTCACTTCATACATACAACTACCTGAGGTTTAGAGAAACGAGCCCCAGCTCGGCTTCCGGTGCGACGCCCCTGCCAGATTTTTCGACGTCGCCGCGATCCCGAAGCGCTTTTGTTAAGCGAACGTCATTAGATCCGTTATTTTATGCTCGACTCACGTTGCCATGCCCACCCATCCACGTTCACGTTCGAAGACCGCATCAGTCATCCACCGGTATTTATCTCGCAGAACTGTGTTCCACCTAGGTCTACCCACGTCGTCGACGTGAAACTTATCGGTGTCATAGTTCTATCGGAGGATCCGAGGGAAAATTATGCCGCGTCTGGAGACTCGTTTCTTAAGTTGGAACGATGCTCGGTGGAGAGCTATTACCACGGGGGTGGTAGATTGAGGATTCTTCGCTGATTCAGGGGAACCGTTACGGCGCTTTATCTCATCCACTTAATTGCGGTCACAACGAAAAATCATTTGCATCCGACGCCATTCTTCGGCTGTCGACGATTCACAATCCGGCGCCCTATCATGATTATTTTCTCAATTTAAATCTTGCTGCTGAGAGTACGAATGAATTGATATCATTAATTCGATGGTTGGTGTACTGTATCACTCTTGGAAACTAGACTCAGAAGCTTTCTTATACAGTACATCCACTACTCCATAAAATTAAAGTCTAAAGGAAAACCTCCCTTTCAAAATGACATCTTAAAAAATGTTCTGCAACAAGAAAAAGAACATTCGATTCTCGCTTTGCTTTACGACATAGAATAAGACATTCAAAAAAACTGTGAAGGAATTATGCTCAGGTAGACACTTCACTCTTTAAAGCAAGTACAGTTAGAATGACGTTACTTTAATGATTTTACTTCAACTTACAGTAGTTTGAAGATCGCAGATGTTCCAGTCTCAATTCAGTGATTGCAAAAAATCATATCCACTGAAGAAAGAATTGTTTAAGTATCGTATGTATATCTTCATGAAACAATATTCTTCGAGCCTGGCGAACGTACGATCCCGCGGAGCTCCCATTCAATAAAAATTCAACCTCGGCACAGGCTGCTTATGTATACATACACGCGAAGTCCATTAGCATTTGCGTCAGAGCCTCGTCGATATCTCGATCTGGTCGCGGCGAAATCATTTTTCATTCGTCGTAATTGCAATTTTATCACAAAGCTCGATTCTAGATCGAACTTTTTCGAGCGTCGACGATTTTTGCGCGTCATGATTTATAGCTGGCAGCACGGCCCGCAATTTTTCCCGTCCGGAGCTCAATGAGAAATAGAAATTTTCGCGCGTGCACCGTAGAGACACCGTTGCCCTCGGGCCGATGGAAATTTCATGCGATTTCGAAAGGCGATTCGGAAAGCCGTGCATTCGAAATAGATCACGTCCGGCGTCTATACACGGGTCCGTTCTACAAAGAAAACAAATTACACGCCGTTTAATGGACAGCTCATGAATATTCAAAAACTCCGTCGCTCTGTACCTGTTGAGCGGGACGCGTGCGCCCTCAGGCTTATTTATTCCCTTATTCTTTTAATCCCTCCACTCGCGTTCGCTCGTCCCCGCTGCGATTATATTGTCGTCGACCGTAAATCCTCGTAACTCGACGCGCCTCGTCGCGTCGCATCGGCCCCGTAGTAGTATATTATCGAATTTAATAAATACCCGTTTGAAAAAGCCGCCGCTCTCGCTTTACTTACCTCGGGGCTCTTTCGAATCTAATATACTTAACAGCGTCGGGTTTTAACGACGACTTAACGACAGCGGGACGCAGGATGGACGCCCCGTGCATCTCGGGACAAAGCTCGAAACAATGTGGCACGGCACACAGGTCCCGTCTCGCTCGTGCGCCTCATCCGAGCCCAGCGGTCGCGAAAAGCTTTCCATTTTTCGCCTAGCGCGCTTTTTATCATCACATTGAATCGACGTGTACAGAGAGCGAAAAAGAAAGAGAAGAGAGGAGAGAAGAAGGGGGAGAGCGCAGAAGAAGCGAAACTGAACGGAGTGTGTGTGTGCCTTGGTGATTCTCTGTTCTTTCGTCGACTTCCAACCCTCCTTCTCCTCCTCCTCCTCCTCGTCCTCCTCATCCTCCTCTGCCACCCACGTCCCGCCACCCCCCGAACGAGACTCGCTCCTTTCTCCTTCGCGTCGCGTGCTTCTCTTTTGCGCTCTGTGCGTTACCGACGCGTGTCTCAGCGTTGCATCACGGTGAATGGGTCTGGTAATTGCACGCTTAATATTTCAGGGCTTTCTCCGTGTAAGCATGTAAAAAAAAAGTCTGCGATTTAGCCCTGTGAAACAGGAGAGCGAGCCACCGAGAGAGCACACCCTCGCACAGCACGCCCTGCCCCGCCGCACCACGCCGACGGCGTTCCGCGCCTTTTCATCGCGCTATCTTTCTTTCGTATACACCGGTGTGTTTGCGATGCACTGACGAAAGTAGCAAAGCGGAAACTCGTTTCTCTCGCGCTCGACGGCTTTATCCTGTCGCTCTTCAGTCTTACTTTCCTCTTTGCCGCTTTTCGTTCGGCCTGTTTCACCGATCCCAGTAAGCTAAACTTCGCCGGATCTTCCTCGGCGACGCGCGACGTATCGCTCGCATCTCGACGCTCTCTGTGCGCCGCAAGGAAATGGAGTCCAGAAAAATTTCTACTGTCTCTTCATTCAACAAGGAGATTTTAAACGGGATCGAAAGATTCGATTCGGGATAAACTACTGAAATCATTGGACTGTGGATTTTACGCAATTTGTAACGAAAATGAGTACATGAAATTAGAAACTGGAGGGTCGTTAGATAAATCTAACAATATTATTCTATTTTCGGCTTACTGAAAATGTGCGGTTTCGACTGCTACAGCCTTTTAAGTACAAGATCATATAAGCATTTACGTTCACATACATGCAAATTGACTCATTTTTCATTTTTTAATGCTGCACAAAAGTTGATTTCTTCTTGATTACGCTGAGCACAATGTGTTTAAGTATGTAAATTATGAAACAATACTGAATGAAATAGTATCTGAGGCTCTTTTATACAGTACTTTTCGAAAAGCGTACGAAATAAATTTTTTACTGTTTTGTATCAAACTGTTATTGTAACTAATTGTTTAATCAGAAAAATCAGAAACAGATGAAAAACAGAAAATTTCCAACAGCAATAACAGAGCACTTCAGTCAAAATCGTGTAGGAAACGACGAGTAAGCAAGCAGGTGTCTAGCCGAAGAACGCGAATTGCGCACCTATGGTCGTTTAGTAGATTTCGTAGGGTCCAGAAGTGTAACTTTCCGATGATCGAAGGAAAACCGGTCTTTCAAGCGAAAACCGTACTGCACTCTGGCCAGCTGATAAGGGACAAAGGGTGTCTTAATGCAAGCCTGTCGACAAAGCCGGCATTTCGGGTCCTCTCTTTCTGTAGGATTGCGCGACAAAGGCTGTCGCGATTTCAATCACAAATTGACAATAAAAAATGTCCAATTAACCCGGGGAGTTCGGAGGATAGAATCGACTCGAATTGACTCGGCCCCTCACATACCCGCCATACCATTAAACGTCTTTTCACCGCAATAGGGAAGCAAGAGAGAGAGAGATTGAGAGAGGTGGGAGTTAGAGGTGGAACAGGGTGGAGTGTCTGGAAGAGAGAAACGTAGATGGAGAGAGGAAGAGAGAGGGTTGTACGATGAAGAGCAGAGAGAGAGAGAGAGAGAGAGACGAAAAGAGAACTAGAGAGTGAGAGAAGGAGAGTGAGAAAGAGCTCGCGTGAAGTTGGAAGCAATCGAGGAGGTTTAATCCCACTCGATTGCGTTCCTTGCCCGGCAACTTCAGTTCTTCGCCGTCCTCTTCACCCTCGCGTTTCATCCCCTGCCTTGAGCAAGCCACTTTTCCCCTTTGCTACAGCAAACGACGCTCGTGTGTGGGCGTACCCCGCGCCTCTGAATGTGTAAAAGAGGAGAGTCCTTCTTTTGTTCGGCCGCTATCTTCGTGCATTCCCGTAGTGGTCGTATAGAATCTCGAATCTGGCTGCGAGACACACACGTACACACTTGTAAACCTGGACCACGGGCGCGTCTCTTGACGACGACGTCAGGGGCGTCGACGACGGTCACAAAAGGTGGCTGGCTGGCTGGGGTGTCAAACACCCCGACTACGATCGTCGGTGTGTGCGGCGATGTTCGAACCCTGGCGAAGGTGAGACCACCTCGTAAATATTCTACGGCCAATTTCCCATCGCATGCGAATACAACGGTACCAGGCCGAAACGAGTCGCAAAGAAAGGGGGGCCCTAGAGCCTGCGGAGACATCGCCGGAGATATTTCTCACACCCCCGCGTTACCCAAGTCGAGGATTTCCGCTTATCCATTGCCGATGAATTTCCGCGGGGTCGAAGGGACACGTTTTCTTTTCTCCTCCTCGGACCCGGAATCGAAATGGAAATCTAAATCTGCGTTGGGAGATATTACCGATTCCCTAAGGGTCTCTAGATAACGCTCTCATGCATTTTCAAGAGATAATTCCTCTCTCTCTTTCTCTCTCTCTCTGGTTCATGTTAAATGGTTCATATTAATTCTTCATAAGACAATTCTTCTAAAATTTGCCAACAAAAAATCTCTGAAAACCGTACAGCGCAATATCTGATTGTATTATGCTCGTCTATGGTGTGCGTCAAATATTATGATCCTAAAAAGTTGGTTGTATACTCTTCTCCTTGTGAAGAATTTTCAGAAAGGTTTGCAGAACCGATGTCGACTTTCTCATCAGGCATCGCGTAAGTGTTACGGAACTTCTTTGAAATTAGATTGCTCTCGATCGTAGGATGTTTCTCGTTCGACGCCGATCAAGTGCCGGTAAAGTGTCGTTGTTCGTTCGTCTAGCAGGGGAAATTCCTTGCGCCACGCCACACCACGCCATGCCATGCTATGCCAGGCCAGGCCAGGCCAGGCCACGCCACGATACGCCATACCATACCGTGCCGCGCCGCGTCGGAGTACGGTACGGGACGGGACGGGACGGGTAAATTAATCGCAAACGAATTTATCTTTGACGCTCCGGGTTAAACTAAAACGCCCAGATATTACGGGGAAGTAAGCTCGTTAGAGGGTTTACAGCATCACCGGTGCCTCGACCGCCTCACGCCCCTCCTGTATTTCTCGCGTAGGTGGTAGTAGCTTGCGGTCTGGTAACCGCAGTCTCTACTGCGCTGTCGGTTGCGGATACCTCAGTCTCGTGTGCAACCTCGCGTCTGTTTTGTGCAAAGGGCTTTCAAAAACCGCGACTGCCGAACCATACCGACTACCCCCAAGAACAGACGCCGCCACGCCGCGCAACGCCGCGTCATACCGACGAGCCAGAGGCCCCTCTGAAGCACCGTCGGATACACACACTTTGACAGGCACGCGTTTTCGATTAAGCTTGAAATCTACTGTTCGATACGCTGCTAATCTCGCCCCTGCGTCCAACACATTGTCCTGAAATCGACGTCATCCACGTTCAATCTTTTCCAATTTATCGTGCTCACTTGTCGCAAAAAAATTAGCAACTTCCCTATTCAGATATCTAAGATCTGTCTCTTTCTTTTCGAACTCTTTCAAACTTCTTCTTCATCTGAATTGATATTTATCGAATGCCTAAATTTACGAACATTTAAGTATCACTTAGAATAAAACAGAATTCTGTTGCAAGTTGAAGAAACTAGTAAAGCGTTCTATCTAAAATAGAACATAGGATCTCGTGGAAAACCACCTTGCCGGTAAAGATGATCAGATAACGACGAATTAATAATTAATCTGAACTGTTCGTGTAACTATCCGCTGATGTGCGCAGATGGGAAAGGACGATTACCTCATATTTTATTATGAATCAAGGAAATACCTGTGGCGTGCACTTGAAAAAAATGCCCTCGTGCATAGATCGCATCGATAACGCCGGGTCCTTTGTAACTATCTTCTTCAACGATTACTTTGTACTTCTCAAGACAATTCTCAACTCTATCAACAATCACACTTATTAATAATCGTCATTCTCACATGTACATTCAATCCGATAAAACCAAGGAAATCAGTTGGGTTGATTATGATCCGTACATGGTATTTTTAATTACCATAAGATCGATCGAGAAGTTGAGTTATGAGTAAAAGGGAATAGTAAATTTTTCTGCGAGCCCATTAAACGATAGGGTAGCAGGAAACGATGAATTTTCTTTATTCCCATTTATCAAGCGCCGAGCAAGCCAACAGTTTTCAACCTACATATCCCAGGTGACAACAATGGAACTTGATGCATGCATGCGTCGCATGCCGACGCTATAATAATTACGGTGAAATTACTGCGACGCCGAATCCGAGTCGCTCTGTGTGTCAAGCCAGACACACACGTGTATTCAAGACGATACGGAAACGTGCCCCCTTGCGTAACGACTATACACGCGTGCTGACTGCATGTACAATCTCGAATTAATTATTCACTTAGATAACGTCGATCGATACGTCATATTAATCACAACAGCGCGACTAACGTAGTTAATATTAATCAGCAGTCTAGAAGAGGGTCTACGGGGAGAGGCGAGCCTCGCATACGCGTTGCCGGAAGGACTGCCACGGAGGGATAGACGCATGTATATGTATTCAGGTATATGTATATATATATATATATATATATATATATATATATATATATATATATATATATCTACAGATTCTAATTACTGATTAGTCGGGGCAAGCAGCGAAAAGGGATTGGGGGCGAAGGTGCGCAAATACACCCGTTTCCCGATAATCAAATTCATAGCCGGGTCTCACCGATCCAATTCCAATATTATATTTCTGTCTTATCGCTCGAACACGGATTTTCTTCACCATACATGACACGCGTCCACGAATCAAGCTCATTATTCGAGAGTAATGCGAGTCTTGATCCACCTTCGACCTACAAATAGACTGCAGATGCTTGTTCACGTGCCGTCTCCTATTTTGCCGAACTTGTCAAAAGGAACACTTTCATCAAATTTGTTTGGTGTACTCTAGTTGGAAACTTATTCTACAAATTGACATAAAGTTGGGCCATTGATTAAACACCACATATTTCTGTGATATTGATTAAGCGCAACATGATTCGAAGCATGTTCAGTTGACGATTATACAGAACCTCAATTATTTGGAATTTCAATGATCTGGAATTTCCTCGAATTTTCCATTACCCGGATTCGTGTTTCACGTGTAAATAAATCCATCAAAAGGAATCTATACGCAACATGCACAAATGTCACAAATGGTATTGGTACAGTAGGATTGCTGGGTGTTGGCAAATTTCCAATTATTTTATATTTTGCGGCCTTTAGCAGAATAACAAAATAAGAAAAACTTCATGGATTTAAAAATTTTGCTTTGTTCATTGACGCGGTATGTACTGAAGATTTCTGGATAAAGACGTATAAAACTGTTGAAGAAAATATTTCTATAAATTCACGAATTGTAACAAAGAAACAAGAAAACAATAAGAAACAAACTGAAATCCATCATTTTGGTACTCTGTAGATCCAGTGTCAAAAACGAAGAACCAGTGTACCTCATTAAAAAGGAGAGCAACGCACATCGTGGCGTGTGGTCACCGCACCTGTGTGACTTACGTCGCGTGACAAATTATCGAGCGAAGTTACTTACCGATATTTAACGTCGTCGTCGGTCGAGTTTCCGGCGACAAGATTAGAAAATATTTGTCGGGGTTCCCAAATGGCCGATTCATTCCGGGGCGGACGCGTTTGCGGGTTACGCGTGAAACAGGGGACCGGCAACGAGGCTTCCAAGGAATGACCATTATGTCCGAGGAGCGTGGCGGCAGCTCGTTCGGCTTCGCACGGACGGCCGCCTAACTTGGGGGAGGCCAGTTAAAACACGTGTTCGCTCGCCGGCATAATGGCGGCAATAATTTCTCGACTGAGAAATAAATTCTCCAATAATAATTCTCTCCTTGCGCCGCCGCGCCGTATGTAGCTAACGTACCTAACTGGCCGCGATTTATCATTCCCACATTCGCACCTCGCCCCGATGAATGCCGGCCCGTCGTCGAGCCTTCCGCCTTTAGCTTTTTCTCGAGCGAATTCGCGTTTTCCGAATTTTCCGCCGACGACTACAGCGAGCCCTTTGTCCTCGTTCTTTCAATTTATGCGACCACGACACTATAATTTTTTACACGCCGTGTATGCCGTGTTAGCGGTCCGATAAAATAAGTTTGTACTACAAAGTTAGCCACGTGTGACCAGAACGCAAACAGCTGCCGACGGTTTTTTTGGTTCTTGACTTCTGTATTATTACTGGTTGCTGAGTGAATACGCATTCGAAACGTCATCTCGACATCCCTTTTTTTGTACAGTCACAAGTTGCAATAGAAAACAAAACGTGTATGCGTTCCGTCGATAGTATAGCGTGAACCCGTTCACCACGATGTTGTCTTTAATCGTGTTGCATTGTAATTTGTGATTGCACAAGCAAAAGGCACGACGAGAGTGTGTGCTGGCTGTTTACAGTGTTTGTGCTTGAATGATGTATTTTCGTCTTGTGTGGTTGTACTGATAAATCCACGTAATTTCTGCTATTTGTTCTACAACGATAAAAAGGCAATATGGCACAGTCTTTAAGTCATGAATTTATGAAATGTTTCGTTGAGAATTAACTAAGAAGATAAAATTAAAATAACATTTCTCACACTGTCCACGGAGAATAACACATTGGGTACACCATTTTCCAAAAAAAGGAAAAACTGTTCGGACTAGGCATGCCTGAACATGAAACCAACATTTTCGAAAATGTTGAAGATTTTCCGGGAACAGTGTAAGACGTCGACATAGCATAGCTGCGAGGAAAAAATGGCGGCGCGGTAAGAAGGAATCGTTGATTTATGGACAGCCAATCTATAATTTGCAAGTCAAATACATGAATAAAACATCATGGTCGGGTATCGATGAAACACGAGCGCCGAATGTGAAAAAATGATCGATGGCTCGTCAAAATTTCGCGGCGGTACATAGATTGCCGGTTCCTCGGTACGCAGCCCGGTAATTGCCATCCTGTTCTATTTCGTTTCGTTCGCTGCGGATCCCGTTCCCGTTTCGGTCTGTGCGTCGGCCACACCATCTCGCCCGGCAACGAATTAAGCTGCTTTATAAAAATGTAAAAGGCTTCGGCGAGCGAGCCGTTTTCCCAGGTAGAAGCGTTGGATCGTGGGGTAGAAGCGAGCCGGAGAACGAGAAAACGAGAAAGAAAGCTTCGTTCCAACTAGAGAGCGAGAAAGATGAAAAAGGTAGAGAGAATAAGGGGACGGGGGATACGACTAGCGCCGCGAAGCTGGGGAATCGCAAATGCGATTGGGAGCTTCATTGTTTCTGAGAAAAGAAAAGAAAGCACGAGACTTCCACCGGGGGAGAGAGAATTTAAGTCGCCGAATGAATGGTTGGGAAGCGAGAGAGACCAGGCCGAGGGGTGAACGAGCTTATACATTTTTACACGAGTCGAACGAGAGCACAATCAACGTTCCGTATCGCTAATCAGCCGGTTCTATTTGTCGGACCGTCGTGTCGGTAATCGAGTGGACGTCGTTCCTCGATCCTTATCTTGACGCACGAGCTACGATCCTAGGCGAGATTAACGCGCGCTGGCCTTGGCGATCACGATCTATCATCGCGAGTTCGATGATCCAACAGTCGTAACCGGTCGAGGTCAATTAACTCGCCACCTACCCAGACCAGGAAAAGCTGCGACCCTCTTTTCCACTGTCCTTACAGGCTATTCGTATACCAACGGTAAGCTGTTCAGAACATATCCGGTCGTCACACTTCTCTTACCGCGACTTATTTCTAGTATGCTGTTGTGTGTGAAAAAACTTTACCGCATGCAGATGGTGCTTCATAATTGATCACTAGTCGAGTGCGGCATTGATATGAATTATACCTGCTGCGACAACATAACTTGCAGACTCGCTCTCATCGCTTTGCTCGCCTTTTTCTTCTGTTGATGAACCGGTGACATTTGTGACAAAATTAATCGGATGAAATTTAAAATGCAGCCAATTTAATTTAGTCATCTAGTCTGCAGAAAGAATAAAAGAAGGGAATAGAAAAAGAAAATGAAAGAAACATCGTCGCGAAGAGCACATGCATAGCAATATAAATCTAAAGTTAAGAATCCATTTAAACGGCCAAAAATGCACTCTGCTCCTTGATCTAATCTGGAGAAAGAATAGAGGAAGAGAATAGAAAACAATAAAGGAAACGGAAAATGAAAGAGGCATCGTCACATCTTACGACCCATCAACAAGTGCTCACAGCTTGCTCATCCAGAATCAAAAATGTTCCATTCAGCTACACCGTCTCCACTGAGAGAGTATCCCACACAACAGTTTCAGAAATGTTCGAAGCCTGAGTCGCTGCCAATTCCGGAAATATTTTAAAAGGCAATTTTCCAGAGGCGTCGTCATATTCGATCGTGTCGTCTCCATTATTCCTATCCGGTGCCTTCATTTTACCGGCGGGCCCCGTAGGATTTACGCGCTCGACGCAGTCCATGCATATCTGCGTGAGCAGATCCGTGGCCCCAACGGCTGTCCATTGAACTCGTAGGAATCTTTGGAAAACAGGCGACGGTAGTCTGCGGCAATTCCCGATTGACTCGTGGCGTCCTGCGAATGTCATTACCTTCTTATACATTAGAAATACGCGTTACTGTGGGTGGAGAGGAGAGGAGAGGAGAGAGTATGAGAGAGAGAGAGAGAGAAAGAGGGGAGAGATAGAGAGAGAGAGGAGAGGAAAGGAGATCGTCGACAGTGTCGCGTAGGAAACAACACGCTCTCGATTCCTTGTCCCAAGAAGCGGGTCCGCATTACGAATTTATTCTTGATTTCCTGCTGGCTGGCGGGTCGGCTGGCACACCGGGCACAAATGTACAAAGTAAGATTCCGATTCCGAGGCATTAATTGAGCGGGGCCCTGTATTTCCCTGCGGGCTACGTAGACAGAGGTGCTTTCGGGCTACCAATTTCCAAGAGTTTCGGTTTTAGACCGATACGGAAACGGGTAACAGGGGGGGCGCGGTTGGTGTAAGGGGGTGGTGGTTGCGAGAGTTAGGCGAGCCGGATCGAAAGAGCGAAGAAGTTGCATGCGCGTTCCGTGTAATATGGCGTAGGCACGGCCTACGACCGGGCTTCCCAGTGCAAGCCGCCGGGCTGCACCGGGTAATAGAATGTGCATGTAATAACCGAAGGAAATATATACTCGGCAGCCTCCGAAAGAACGAACGGAGAAATAACGCTGGGGAACCGACGACTGCGGCGAAAGAAAATTCTCTTCCTCCTCCTCCTCCTCCTCCTACTACTACTACTACTACTACTCCTACTACTACTTCTTCTTTTTCCTGTTTCCTCTTTCTTCTCCTCTCACGTTTTCTCGCACGAGCGCGAATGTTCACCCGCGGATTTCGAGGATTTGTTTGCCCTGGAACGCGTTCGCCTCTGTCTCATTCCAAAGCAGACACGCGTCTGACGAATCGTAATGAGATTCTTTGCATGGGAGAAGTGGCTGGCGAGCGCCGTATGAAATAATACTTGGGGAACTACGCCACCAACCAGAAACTTCCAGAGGCTCTTTATCAATGAAAACAGATGCGATGTGGTTTATTTGCACGAGGATTCGAATATGCCTCCTTCCCCTCGATGTAGCGCCCCTTTTCACTGCTCCTTGTCAACTAGTTTGACGGTTTCCGCACTTTACATCGATGACGTTTAAATGTTCCATTCGTCTCGTTGACGTTGGTCTTGGGAGAAATAAAGGTGTTCTCTGTGGTATTGGAACCCTTGACGAAGTTTTAAGCTACATCGTTACGATAAACGATGCTCTGGTCGTTCTAATGAATTCATTCTCGAAGATGTTATCTGGGAAAATTGTGGGACACCACAACGTATTTAGAACATTATCCTGCCACATTTCCATTTTCTTTCCGTAAGGTGCGTTCGCAACTTACAACCAGTAACGTACCTCCACCATAAGTTCGCAAAGAAAGCAAGGCTTCATCCTGCCAAGAAACCGAATCCCTTCGAATTTCACCAATTTCCGCATCCGTTCCCGGCGAAAACAATCGACCAAGAGCAAGCAGAAAGAAAAACGCCATTCCCGAAGAAACCAGTGTGTAATTTTATCGGGCGAGCGTTTCGTGGAGCGTTGGTAGGCGACGCGGCGACATCCGTTTGCTCCGCGATGTCGGCTACAGAAGCCGGGACGCGTTTTGTGTGCGGGAGACCGCAATTAACTGTCTGGGATTTCGCGTGGACTCGCACGGCAAGAGCAGCCCGTGTGAAACGTCAGATGCGTTTCCCGGACACCTCTGTCCTCACGTCAGAGTCAAAATTCGCGGGACTGAAAATCATCTTCAATCCACGAAGAAAACCGGTAACGCGGCCCTTTCGGGATCGAATGACCATGGAATAATCAAACGATAAAGAGAATAATACGGGAACGAAGTAGCAAACTGCGCGGACTTCGATCGCTCCCCCCGTTTGCAACCGACAAGAGGATAAGGGGCTGAACGATTCCGAGGCGGACGAGGCTAAGTCGAACCGATAAAGCTGGGATTTCCACGGTCGACGCGTCAGTCACCGCGGCTCGAGTTTTATTATATTAAAGTAGTAAACCAGATAATAAAGCGTGCTACGTTCCGCCGGTGTCCGACGGTTTTACGACTGCCAGTACGACACCTTATATCGCGTAGTTACAGTCACCCTCTGCCGATCATAACCGGGCGCATCAGTCACACGTACGCCCCCTGGTATCTCTGCCCCAGTTTCATGGTCGATCGTTGCCCATGGGACTTATTATGGTCTGCAGTCGTCGCCGGCGAAGGAACCAACCTTACCCTTCGCTCGAGCACTCACAGCTACGTCCCTGACCTAAAATCTGAAACAAATTCTCGTGCATTTCTAACCGGAGAAACGATCATCTTTCGTTCTTAACCAAATTCATCACGAGGAAGTATAGTTTTTGGTATGCATCATCCTCGTGTGAAACCATCATTTTTTCTAGGGACAGAGACACATAAGCTCTCGTGTTTTAAAAACATATTCTACACGAGTCACAGTAAGCTGGTTGTAATTGTAACAATTCAAGAGGACTGAAAATAATCCAGAATTGACGCGATTCGTCAAAGTTGCGATAGGAACCGTACTTCGAGCTTGCCGTCACTGTAGCCCAAATTGTCGCAGTCAGAGGTAGTTAAACAGCTGCATGGGCGATCTCTTCTGGTTTGGAAGATAGTCGATCGTCGTATAATCTAAACTTATTCGTGGAGGGCGGTTTTTATCTGGCTTCCGGGAATAAATCGCGTCTATTGGATAAGGAAGCGTTACCTAAAAGCGCCGCTCCCATCGACTTAAATCAGAAAAGAAAGCCTTTAATAGCCCGGGCCGGGGGTCCGAAACGCCTAAACGGCTAGCGATTCTTGCCGTGTCATTGGACTTTAGAACGGGCACGTCCCACTTCGTCCTGACGTTGATTCATACCCTCGTATCCACCGGTGTTCTTATCGAGAACAGAACGGCGGCGGCGTTTTGACTAAATTCAACGCGACGATTATCGTGGACAGACACAGTTGGCTGGCCTCCAGGAACTGGACGCATTATGTAAACAAAGACACCGGGACTAGTGCCGTAGAGCAGATATGAATCACGTACGACGTTATATCGGGAATTACGGGAGCACGTGACCAGCCGAAGATCCATCAGACATCCGCATGACGGATGCTTCAACGAAGCGTGATCGTTTTTGAGTTGCCCGGAACTCCATTACGCCCTTTGCTAATCTCTCTATCCGTGCAAGTGCATGCCGCGCTTCGCTGCCCACGATTCGAGTTATCTGCGTTACACTTCAATCAACATCGGGTACCAATCTGTGCATTTCACCGGCAAGCCCAGGCCCTTTCCTACAAATACAGCCCGATCAAGATCCTTACACGTAAAGCCTTCCTTTTCGCTCGCCCATCATCCTCCGGTCGCTCGAGGCAAGTTATGATGGACACTGGTGGGCAGCTTTCTGACCAATACGCTAGAACATGCAATAAATTGATTATGGTACAGTATGGTTCCGAAATTACGGTATAAGCGCTTGGATGGTAATTGTACATACATACATAAGTTAGTAAGAAAGCAAAACATTTCTCTATTCAGGGCATTGTTTTCGAGAAAAAAGCGCACTTTGTTTGCTGCGAGTAGAAATAGTACGTGATAAATCAGACGCGTCAAACAAATCCTCAAACTCGATTTTCACGAAAACAATGTGCCACAGAAACAAAATGTTATCCATTGTTTTCGACTTGTTTCGGCATGTCGAATCATTATCCGGCCGCATATACCACGATTTCGGATACGTGTATGCAAATACGGATTTTTAGGCAAAATAAAAGTTCTCTGTATTAATTCCATGGAACAGGAGCCAAATAGAAATTTTCTTTCCTCTGTAATCATTTCGATGAATGCCGAATGCTTTCGAATTGCATTAATCCCTATCCTCATTTTATATTTCGTTTACCCATTCTTCTCATGAATGCATAAGACCCGCGGTCTACTTACGAGACACTGTTTCAATGAATAGTATTAACCCCTTTGCTGTCGACTATTCCCTCTCACAACTAAAAATTACTACATTGTAAATGAAAGCAACCACCGCTGTTCGAAGAATAAGATTGCATCGACGTGGATTTGTTAAAAATGGAGTAATTAGAGACGTCTAAGAAGGCAGAATCTTGAAACGATGGGCAGACGTCGGATGTGGAAGATTCCTGCGACACATACATCGCGCAGTGTTATGGCAATCTAAGTTGGCATGTTTAGTCAGCTCGAATAAGGCGCGCCCGTGGTGGGTTTGATAGCTGGCTGAGTCAACATTCACGTATTTGCTGTGGCATCGCAGCGAAGCCATCCAGACGAAGCCCAGTTGGCGAACCGGGCTCCAAGGGAGAAGGGACGGCCCGTGTCGCGCACAATTTGGTGCAAGATATTGCTTTCGAATGCATCCTCCTTATCCTTCACCGCTCGAGCTGTTACCGGGCTGTTTACCTGCAAACGTTCGCGTCGCGGCGGGTACGTTCCTCACCTCGGGTAAACGACTCGCTTGCTCGCTCTCTCCCGTCGTCACTTTCTCCTCTCTATTTTCAATAGCGCCGACGGACGGGTGAGAGCGGTTCGCGATCGAAGGTCGGGAGCAATTAGGTCACGAGGACCGGGGGATGGAATGAGAAAAGGGGAGCGACAACGAGCTGACGGCTCTATCGGTATCGGCAAGACCCGGCCGAATTACCGGATTCCGTAACCGGGAAACTTCCCGGACGAATGTTTTCCCTCGACCCGGAGCTGGTAAAAAAGCTTCGGCCCTGACTCTGCTTTCCGCGGAGAAGCGTGCCAAGTATCGGGAAGTTGCAAGCCTGGCGTGCTGCAAAGAGGATTCCCGGATACACGCGGGCCGACCCCCTTCCGAATAATTTCACGGGTCTGCTGGGCTCGCAGGCCACCGCGAAATGGGAATTGTAAGCGAAGATGTTAAACAGTTGTCAAGTCCACCCCTTTGGATTTTCGGTCGATGGGGCTGTGCACGAAATTATACAGACCCGAAAAAGGGGCAGAGATTTGGCACCCGGAGCAACGAGGACGACACTGTCGTCGGCTGAGGAGAAAGCAAGAGACAGAGAGAGAGAAAAGGGGAAAGGAGCCATAGGCGAACAGAGAAGCAGACAGTCGCCCCGTGAAATTGAATTACAATAAGCAAAGTAAAGTTGGATGATCCAACCATTGTGTCATCCCGCCCATTGCTACCTCACTGCCAGTTATCTCCGTTCTTCTTTCCCGCGATCTCTCCTTTTGGCTCTCCCGCGATGCCTCGCGAAGTCCCTAGACGGGGAAGAACTTCTCTCGAGTACCACGACAACCGGCGGTATTCTTACGCCTTTGTTCCCCACAGGAGCTGAATTAATTGCTGCGTTTTTGACATCCATTCATTGTCGGGTCCCGACAGACGACGTCGGGATGAGCGGATAAAGGGAAAAGTTACTGAACGCCTCTCGTCTTTCCGCCATCTCGCACGGACGTTCGCTCCGATTTCCGTATCCCGGAGAATATTAATCCTACGCCCCGTTGCTACCCTCCTGGAAGTCGCTGATTTTGGTCCCAGACTGTTGGGAGGAATACTTGGGTCGTTGGCGGTGCCCTTTCTTGTTCTGGAGTCCTTGTTTTTCAAATAGACGAGTTTCAGCGGCTATTGGCAACTTGGAATTTTCCAACAAAATTAAACCGTCATAAAATAGTCCTTGGACAGTTGGGCATCATATGAGAATGTCCAATACCGAAACAAGACACGTGGACATTTACCTGACAGCGATACCGCAAGCAAATCAATAGAAACATAAATAGTCTTGTATTCGGGCGATGCACACACTCAGATAAGCAAAGCATAACTGACTTTCAAACAAATTAATGTCACAAACACAAATTACTTTAAAACTGTCAACATCGTGGATATACGAATCGCTCGGAGCACATACATTCTGCAGACTATTGTCAAACATGACCCATTTCCCACGAACTCCGAGGTATCAGTTTGTTCTACTGTTTTATTAGTCTTGCAATGAAAATTGAGTGATTCATCGAACAGATTTAATACTGGAGAAGCTTTACCTAGTTGTGAATTACTGTAAAATCCATAGAGATTGGTTATAGCACTTGGGGATGAGGCTAGATGCAATTATCTGTGCAAGAGTGTCTTAAATAGCTGCAGACTGTTAAATATGTGTCCTTCATCTTATTTGAAAATAGTGTATCTTCAAGCTTAAAATGGAAAAGCTTTTTACAGATTTAACCAAACGTCGTATATTGAATATATTCGTGTAAAAGTTCATCGAGGAACCAGTACAATCCATATTAAGGCAGAGTTTATTTAATGCAATTCACTCAGGACTGTTTCAGACAATCAGAGTGTCAATTAACTGCTTAACTGTCCTCTAATACATATAGCTTCATCAACGTCTGCCCAACTGGCAGCCCGCGGGCCACATTTGGCTTCTTCTACCACTTCCTTATTCCGATAACGTGCGAAGTGATAACCACCTCTATATTTGTCCATAGCCGTACCACATAAAATGCTTTTGTTTCTATCTGTTTATGGATAATCGATTACACGTCGTCAGTAGTTACAGTAGTAGTAGTAGTGGCACCTTAAGTGGTGGGGAATGCACTGATTGATGGTGAGGACCGTGTGGCTCGGAGAAGAAGTTCGGCAGTCCTTTAAGTGGTTCCCTTAAAGAATTGATAAATAGGTCCAAAACAGAAAACAATGACAAAAGCATTTTGCTTTTTATGAAACTTTTACCAGCATCCTGTTCAGGACATCTTTCTGGTTGAAATTATGTCAAATACACCAAAACTCAACTATCCGAACGAATCATGAAGACTGTACTTCTGTAAATTGTGCTGTGTGTGAATAGCTTTAGATTAAACTGTTCACACGTGAAACACGTACGTATTCGAACAATGGAGAATTATAATTTGGTAGAATAATAGAGGTTCTACTGAATCGTGAATGAAATAAACAAATATGCATCGAAGGATGTCATGTTTGGTCTCGCTTTAACCAGAAAAATATCAAAAATATGTTGGCAAATGTTCCTTAAAAATATGAGTAACACCAAAAAAATTTTGTGAATTTATTAATATTATATTTTCTCATCCACTTAAGTTACACTTCTTGATGGTCAAGCTCCTGCACCTCGAAGGCCACCTAACCCAGACATAGTAGTGGGGATAATCTTTTCACAAGTTTCGTGCACATCCCCTTCACATCCCACGAGACATTACTGTCCATTCTCCACACTATCCTTCAAGAAAGTAATACAACAATCCGCAATCGGACTGCGCAACGACTTATCTGTTTCGTCCATAGCTTCATTGCTGTTCGGTCGCCGTATCGCTCAGCAATTCGTCAGTTGGTCAGGCAACGTTAATTCAGTTTTAACGATTCACCGGTGATCTGCTGCGGTTCTCGCGATGCACAAGGCCCAATGCTCCTGACGGATGCGTTCCACGTGACGCGTAGGAGTGTACGTTTGTCGAGGTCTGGCAAGTTCGCCGGGAAGTCTGCGTCGTGACAGATCGCGGTAAATCGCGGCACAATCGTCATCTACACGGCTTCCCTCGAAACTTCGCGAGGCGGCGAACTTTCCGCGGAGGCGGAGGAAATTGCTGAGCACGGCCAGCTTTTGTCCTTCCGGTGGTGCATCCCTCGACCCTCCCGTTCCCTCTCGACCGGAGTGCATAACCCCTTCCAGTTCCGACGTAACGACGACTACGACGACGTCGACGACGACGACGCCGCAGGGAAACTATTGAATATGCATAAGTTATATTAAATTGGGCCACCGGGTGTATGGTGCTGCGCGGGGGTGGAAAATACCGACCAATTACAAGCACTTGGATGGAGTTCGGCTTCCGCCCCCTGAACCGGAAAGTTGGAACGACGGAGTATGTTTGAGGCGTATCGGTACTATGGATGTATGGGCCGCACGGATACTTTCTAACTGTTTGCGATTTAGCGGAAAAAATGCGGGAGATGTCCCTAGCAAATTGGTTCAGCGATCACTAGATTTTTATGTGAAATGAAAATTCTGTGCACGAATTATACAACAACAGGAACCTTGAAAAAGATATTTCTGCCTCTGCTAACTTTAGTAAGTTTAAGCAGTACTTCGTTGTCTCTAAATTCTCTTTTCATTATTCTCTACCTATTTCCATCGGACACCCGTGAAAATCCGCAGTCTAATGACCACTTGACAAAATAAAAATCTTTTGCATCCATTCGAACAAACAGGAGTTAAATGAAAATTGATTTAGTGTCGTAATTATTTTAATATGTTCATGACATTACGATGATGTTCTTAACTTCTTGTAATGTTTTTACGGTTCTAACTGAGAGAGACAGTTTCTTATCGTATCACATGTTAAGTTAAACCATCGCACAAATCGAATAAGAGACAACAAAACTTACGGAATGATCTAATATTTCTGGACTGTTAAATTATTTTATGATTTTACGAAATTGTTTAGTGTACGATTTTTATCACAGATTCGCAAGCCGTTATACCTCTTCAGGTTCGCTAAGAGGCCTGTTAGAATATCTAATAAGCGAATAATGTAGGATAAAATGAGCACAATATAGCAAAACACGCAGAACCCCGTAAATCGGTGGAATCTGTGCGAAACGTCGTAGTTTTAGGGCGATAATGCCGGCGACGTATCCTTGCGCCATTTAATCAGCGGGTAGACGTTATCTAGCACCGTTGTGATAACAGGCAACAGCCACTTAGAGTTTTCTTGTATCGTGGCTTAACGGGCCGTGATCTTTCGCAAATCTTTATTAGTAGGTCGTTTGTCGGTGGCAAGGATCTGTCGCAACCACGTAAAAATATATATGCGCTCCGGAGTTCCAGTTGACCGTAATTAGCCAACGGAGATTCGAGGGTCCTTTCATGGCTACTGAATATTTCTTTTATCTAACTGTGACGTTAATTAAAGTGTACTCGCGTACTTCCTCAGCGTCGATAGTGCGGACTGTCACACAGTCGTATAACAATGTAGATCGTTGGATTCGTTTTGACATCAGCTACAATATTACGAAGTCAAAAATATATAATGATCCTTAAAAATTAATGGTGATTGATATTTTATAGAATTACCATTTTAAAAAGTATTTTGTATTGAAAATTGTAGACCGCAACGTGTTGATTAACTTTTGCCTAAAAAATTTTTGTCTTATTATCGGGACTGCATGAAAAATCATGTTAAGTTTCATAATAAATAATAATCCATAATGGTATTCATAATAAAAAATTTTGTTAGAAATATTAAGAACGTTCGACAGGGAGAATCATATTCATAAAATGTTATATTTAAGTTTACTAGTACTAGTTTAGTAGATGCATTAAATAGATAAGTCATTTTAGCAACTGAACTGCTAAATCGGCAGCCCGGACCACTGTGCGTCGTCAAGGATGCATCAGGAATTGGCGGGAGAATTAGTATGCCGTAGTAATAAAGCAGATTTACATTCGCTGCGATTTTACCTTGCGTATACATATACCCTATGTACGAGAAGACGCGGGAGACAACGTCAATGTTAATAAATTTGATGGAGCTCTCGTGTGACCCAGATCCGCAAGATGCGCGTCTAGCAGAGGCTGCAAGTTACAACGAACTAGGGTTTATGGCTTTTGCAATATAACTACATTCTTCGCTGTTTTTAAGATAACCTGCGCGCATAGAACGAAGTAGAGTCTGAGTGTGCAGTGATTCTATTACCTGCCTCTTTCTCCACGATACTGTTCTTTCAATTATGTTACAAATTACATTGTATTGTACACGCTGCTCGTTTTATCATCACGGGCGAGAACGTATAAGAGAAATTGTTCGCAAGTTCTCAATCAGTTGAATGTGTTCGTTTTTAATGATAATAGTACAACGGTTCTCCGATCACCTTTATTTGTTTCAATGGATGGATATTTTCAGAGACTGTCGTACTGTATTTCAACGACGTGTGACATGTTAACCTTTAGCAGACATTCCTCAACGTTTAGACATTCCTCGGCATTCATAAAGCAATATTTATACTTGTCGTCTCGATAATTGGAAAACTTCTTCGAACACGCTGTCATTTTCCTTCTGATTCAAATATTTTTGTATATGATCTAACTGTTTGTCTGGCTATTCTTACTTGATACATAAGTTCATACGTCATGAAACAACAAGTTTACCGGCTCACCTTCTGAATGGATTTCCTGCTCTGTCCCAAAATGTTTATTAAGCAAACAATGTGTTCGGAAGCGATTTGTGCACGTCAATTCTCGTGTTTTCGTCACACAATGCTTGAAGGGTTGTTGGCAAAACAAAATCAAGTTAGAAGTATCTGAAAGGTCTGATTCCCCAATGCACGGGAAGAAAGGGTTCCAGAAATAAGAAAAAACATGGCATAGAACCGAGAAAACAAACGGAGCAAACTAGGTCAGAACATGATAAAACACTCGCTGAAGTAGGCTTCCACTTCGAATACAGAACTCTCTGTCTCCTTAACAATACATCTTCCTTTCTCCTAACACAGAATATATTGTCTCGTGAATTCTTAGAGGTTAGCTAACGTCTCTTCACTAATCTAGATTACTTTAGAATTAGAAAATGTAAGGATTAAAAAAAGCTTTTTCTTGTTGATATGTAAAGGTCAGTTTAGTATCAACAACGCATTGCACGCAAGTTTATATCAACCCCCATTTAATTTATAAAACACAACCGTGCTTTCCCTAGCATAGAAGGGTTAATGCAGTGGCTCTGTTGTTAAGCAGTGTAACGGTGAACCGTCGAAAAGGAGTCTCACAAAAGTGGAATCAAAGGTACTTTCGTGGATTGAAAAACATATTCAGGATTAACGAGGCGAGCCACTCGTCGTTACCTCATAATCTGCGTCCGAGGGGTCCGTAGTGGCACAACGTTCCACGAAAATAATGTTTATCCCTGCCCGGTTCTATTTCTGCGGTGCTCGGTTATCGCGGGGCACGGCGTATGCGGCCCGGGTCTAAATGTGTGAAAAGTCGTTTGACATTTATTCGTTTACTTTACCCAGTTTGTCCGTTGAACGCAGAGGAGCCCACTCATTCGCTAACGAGCTTACTTCTCCCCTCTACAGCACACACGTACACACAAACGTAACCTCCGACAGACGTACGGTCGTCGGTTCGCTGGGATTCGAGAGGCAGGTTCTCCAGGTGTTCCATAGGCCGCTTTTGACCGTTTCACGCTCGTTGACTTGGATAATAACATAATACGTCGCGGACATGTCCAGCGTGTACAATCTGTACCCGCGGAATGCGAGCACCGCGATATATTAGCGGCCTTTGATACTCCGTCCGCTAATACGAAGCATTTCGAGTGAAATTAGCTTTCCTGGTTGCAGCACCGACTCGTCCCCCCTCCCGCCTACCCTCGTTCTGTTTCTCTTTTGTTCTTTATTCCCCGGTGAAAAACGGGCATCGGGCTATGTTATCAGAGAGGAAGTGGCCAATGATACTGGTCGAAAAGACTGCTTCGAGAAATAATCATTATCATTCGCGTACTGATGCGATGATATACTCGCGTTGCACGCAACAGGCTCTGCACCACGCAGTTCACTTTGCTCGTATCGCATAAACACAGGAAAATGTAGAGTCTGCAAACACTGCTAGATTTTACAGCGTTGTCGGATTCCCTGAGCCAGTCAACACTTGTATGAATGTTTAAAATACAGGAAAAGTTATGTTCTTGTACAATACAAGTTTATGTATGTATCTACGATGAATAAATACAGACTATGTTATAAGATTGCATATCACCGTATATATTTACTGAACCATCATATTTTTCAAACGTCAGACTTGTTGTGGAGTTATACTACTGATTTCCGCAAAAATGTGTGCCCGTTTGTGCATAGCGAAACTTTGAATAACATAAATTTTCGAATATCTGCTTTGTCGTTGTACTACTGAATTTTTCTACCACCTCTTTTACTATCATACTCTCCTAATACAAAACTCAATTTTGAAGATTTTTGAAGATTTTTTGAAATTTTAGGGTTTCTTATAAGAGAACGTGATAGCAAAGATGGCAGCATTAAATTTTAGTGCCACTTATTTCGCTATCATATTCGCTGAATACAACAATCCATTTTCGAGATTTTCATGATTTTCAGATTTTCAATGTCTGTATTGATCTTACGTATGTGTTTCATCCTTGATCAACGCGTGACTTAAAGTATTACATTGTAATTAAGCACTTCTAATTATATCATCACTCTAAAACACTGTCTATAACCGTACATATCTCCTACGCAATTGTAATTTAATAATTTACATTCTTCCATAGCAACATTGCTGTTCGTTTCAGCACAAGTAGAATCAGCGCATAATAGTCAGACTCAGAAGCTGGAATTTTGGTTTCCACGCTTGCTCCAAAAAAGTCTCGCGAAACTTACAATTTACTTCTCGAAGAAGAAGTCGCCTAGCGCTTTTCCCAGCATCCTTCGATTTTTAGTGCTCTCTACAATGAAGCGAAAGTAGGACAGCGAAGACAACGACCAAGAACGTTCTTGCCCGCGTTATTTCAGCGGGAGTGGTTCAGGGGTCTTCTAAATCGGGTCTAAATCGTTCCGGAGCCGGAACGGTAGCGCGACTCAATATTCTTAATAGGATGGTAATGAGCAATCCGCTAAGAAATTCTGCCGTCCCGTGCCAGTTACGATTGCGCGAAACCGTTCTCGATTAAGATCGCATTGGCATCGGATCAACTGGGTCGAATATCGTCGGCGCGGGAACAACGGTTTAATTATTTCTGTTTAGGGGCGCGCGAGAGCCAGTTTGCTCGAGAGGGTGGAGAGGGGTTGAGAGGGGGTTGCATCCATAAGGGCTGACCGGCACGGCTAAGCAGGCGGCTTCAGGGGTCCGCGCGTCGTATCGATCTAATGAATGATATTGATTAATGGTGTCGCCGGTGTGAATAGGCCGCATTGCTTCGTATAAATTAGTGGAGCGATTCCCGTTGCCATTGCGCGCATTAAGCAACGCGGCTTGCTAACACAGCCTCCGCACCTGGTTTACGCGTTCTGGGCGCTAACTCGAGTTAAACGAGACGAATGTCGGTTCGCTAATAGTTGTTACGAATTGCCACTGGAGCTTGCTTAGCCCGCTTAGAGAGAGATTTAGTCGAGAAACTAAGATGAGCTCACCGACTAACCGTTCCGCTCCTCTCTCCCCGCCGATTCTTCTTCTCGCTCGTTTACTCTTCGGATTCGCCGCTGTTTCGTCAAGATTAGAAGCCTGGACCGCCGGCCACGTCTTCCAGGATCAAAATTTGACCGCAGACTAACATTCCCGCGGATTTACCACGAAATCGTCGGCTTAGGCGGCTCGCTCTGCTTCTTTCCACGGTAACCACCTGCGCTACATCTACGGCCAGCCGCGGGCTTTTCGAGCATGTGCTATGCAAACCGCCAGAAGATGTAATGATCACTAGACGGTTTTATTCATTTATGAGAAAAATTTTTGGTTTCGACATAGAGTGAATATTCGAAGGATCTCTGAGTATTGTTGCATTATTTCCGTCTCATTAAAATGATTACGCAAATAAATAAATGTATGCGTAGCTCCTGTACTGTGGGCCCAGATTAAGGCTTCTACCACTCTACTCCACGTTACTCCTACGGCGGCGATTATTCCCCAGTAATCCTCGCGTCCACCACAGACCCGCCACTTGACATCTTTCGTCTCCGTTGAGCACGTGTCACAATGTTAAGTGACTTAATCCTGTCAATTAATTTAAGTAAGACACTTGAGATCACGGTTCTATTAGAATTTATAAAACCTGCTAACATTATGAACACAGTTTTAGAGTAACGATTTATTTGTCTCAATCAGTTTGATCGCTCCTAGGTCTGTCTCTAACAATTTCGAACCGAATTCGGTGCTGTTTTGCAAACGTTCACAGATCTTTTCGTCTCGACCGGTGCTATTATCCAAAAGTTACAGGTCCTCGACGGATGGTACACCCTCTGTCTCGCGAATCGATTAACCGTGTTGTTCGGACCGAGAGTAATTTCCGTGAAATTCCATCCCCAAGAGGCGTAGCCTGACCGGAAGTCGATTCGTCCTGCTCCTCGGGATACTGAAATCTCCGTAGATTCCCTAAGTAGCAATATAGGATAAATTAGCTCTGTCAGAGCAGCAGAGCCTCGACCTTGTTGTCCTCCTTCCACCGTTTCTCTTTCTCTGTCGTCTTTCGCATCCAAACACTCGCCTCCCTCGAGACATCTCCTACCTGTCTCGCGATGCAACCCTGATGTATATGTACGCCTGAACAAGCACACATGAAACAGAGGCTGGAGATCTCCTTAATTCGTGGCGGAACACTTTTACGAGCCAAAAGATACATATAGTCTTTTTCGCGTCTCCTTTCAGTTTGCCACGAATCTGCTCGGGAAAATGCGAAATCTGGTGCAACTCTGATATACGGGCTTCCAAATGGTAATTGACGTGTTCATTGTGACTGTCGCAGCTAGATCTGATTTATGATGTGAAGGATAAGACCACTAAAATATTGTATTTTGCGTAATGGAAGATGCAAAACCATCTTTGGAGACCTTCCATGTATCCACCGAACGACAACAATTTTCCAAAACAAAAATTAGAGCATTCTATTAACTGTTCCTCACAAGATACAGCTTTTGCCAATAATCTGTGGTTTCTTGCTGATCAATTTCTTTTTTGATGCAATATATTGGGGGTGATTAAAAAATGCGACAAAAATCCGATACACCTGCATTCGACTCCCAGGCTTTTATGGTCGCGGATATTGTCCACGTACACGCGTAACCCTGCGCGTGCGAATGTGTGCAGCCGGAACGCGCGGCGGACGGCTATATTCAAGATAAGCGAACACTGAACATTTCTTGGTCTCGAAAATGGAGTCCGGAACTCATCAAGGTAATGCAGCTGGGATTATCCTGAAACCGAGCACGTTCCCAATGCCGAGAGTCGGGAGTACTGGCACGGCTCTCGGGAAAGGTAGAGCCTCGGCAGGTTATTAGTTGATCGTTTGATCGAAACCCCGCGGAGACCGGTAGACACTTCTGACACGTGCTACGTCTCTGGTTGGCTTTGTGAACGTACACATTTGATCGGCAGATTCGGCCTTGTTTATTGAAATAATTTGTAGGAACCGGAGCTAGCGGCTCGTCTGAATGATTCAATTATTAGTGGCATGCCTCACAGTGGTCCGGCAACAGATCTAACAGTTCATTTGATAAAAAATGATTAAAGGAAGTTATTTTCCTTTGACAAGGAATATCTTCCGAGTACCAAACAGTTCCGCATTTTATGATATTGCAATATTCTTGGTATACTTTTCCTTGTATCGTGCCGCAAAAATCATTTCCGCTTTGATTCTTCTTCAGGAATTATTATTGTTTCATAATTATATAAATAATACGTATATATAAACAAAATGATATATATATTATATGTATATTAGATTTGTTATATACATATAATATATGTATATTATTGTTTTAAAAGTAAATTGTATTTTATAACTACAAACCATGTTATTTTCCGAATTGAATTGTTTAAAAGACTGAATAAATTGTATAACATTTTTAAGATTACTCTCTTGGTATTCTCTGTAAAATCGCATTAATTTAGAATTGCTTAAAAGAGTTAAGTGCACCTTTTTTGTAGACTCTTTTCTGGGCGACGATGGGTTTTCAAAATTAATAATGAACGTTCCTGGTAATATAAAATTTGTTCTCCTGTGTAGTTATAGAAGAACGCTTGTTTGTTCCCCACATTAAAAATAAAATTATTATATTAATTTAGAAGAGAGCGACGTTCATACATAAGCTGTTGAATTCAGGTCAGGGATGGTTTTGTTTCTTGTTTTCGCATGGATTTGCATAATTTTAAAAACAACGCTGAGAAGAAATATTTTTTAAAGAATTTCTCATTACTATCTCTACCGGTGTGTGTGCGTGAATGCCTTGACACGTTTCAATGAGAATAATGAGATTTTTATTTCGTAATTCCTTTGCATCTTGCGGGGAGGGGGAATTTCAACCGTTTTTCCTGGAATAATTAGCAGCTCTATTGTTGCGCGATCCTACCAAAGTGAACACCACTTCCTACAATCTTCGTTGCCTTTTACGTGGAGAGTTTAAAAAGGTCTACAAAATTGACTTGACGAAATGATGTTTACCCTGTGATGCAAATTCGAGCGCTTTCTTTTATGATCTGATGGAATATGGGAGCGTCTGGCAACAATTATTATTTCGTAGTGGACTGCGGGCTCTGTACACTTATAATAGATAGAAATACATGACATATAAAATGGTAAATATTTATGAAGTATGTAAAGATACTGTTGGAAAAATGCTGGGACTTTACTTTCAGTTAAGTCACATAACGTTCTTTGCCAATTTTAAGAAGCAGGAGTTGAATGGAAACGTATTTCTCCTTTCTTTAATGACGTTGACGTCAAAGATAATTTACAAGTGTCCTCAATTTCCTTTAATACCATAGGTATACTGTGCGTTTTGCATTTATTAAAACAATCACATAAGATAAACACAGAAAACTATACATATTAGAAGAGAATTTGGCACTATTGATATATTATTTCTTGTTTGATTACTCGTTCATTTGTACTTTACTCTTATTATTTTGGATACTGCTAATTTAATCAATTATAATTTGGAAAGAGTTAAATTTTAATGTAGATGCTGACAATATGAAACCTGAATTTATTTCTTCATAACTTATTTTTTTTAAAGAAAATAAGAACAATATATATGCGACATTAAGTATAAAATATTTACTTGCGAAAAGATACATTTGTATCACGGTTTTGATGTTCCTTACAATTCTTTGTGCAACAAGTTTGCACCATTTCTCCATATGCTTACAAACGATTCGTAAATACATTGTATTTCTCGTCTTTATATCGCTATCCACCTCTGTTCTCTTGTAACACTCCGTCCTATGAATATCATATACCTATGCTGGGTCTATAAGTATATATGGCGTATGGTTGCGTCGCTATCTCGTCATGGAGTTTACTCGAGAATGCGAAAAGTATACAAAAGGAACCGGTCATGCTGGTCGAGTTCAGGATCGGCGGAAGCTTGTCGAAGTGGACATAACAGCGCGTGATAGCAGTAGAATACGCTCTGACGTCCGGTGCCAAGAGAGGCCAGTAGCAGCGTAATAAAATAATAGTGCAAGGAACGGGCCCGGCCGGGTTAAACGATGACCCGCGCTATAGCTTTCCAGTCGAACACCGTCGGATTTGGCGGATCAGATTAACCAGACACCGGGGTATTTATCTCCGAGCGTAACGACTACGTCCATGTCGTCTGGACGACGGGCGCGGATAAATACGTGCGTTTAGCGGATTGATTGGCTACAGCACACTTTGGCTAGCCTCGCTTCGGGGTGATGCACTTTTGCCATCGTCGCACCGAATATAGATGCGCTCTTGAGTCACGCGCGACGTGTCGGATCGTTCCTTGCCATTCGTAGCAAGGTTAAATTTTGCTCTGGCGCCACACACACGTACACAAGATCTCGAGGTCCTTCGCGACTCGCTGTAAGCGGGTGTATTCGTCTTCGTAACAGAGCCCCGGTTTTCCGGGTACCCAACATCCGTCGTGATACTAACGCGAAACTGTGCACGGAAGCTTCGGACACTTGCGCTTTTTATCGAAACGTAGTAAATACGACGAGCTCGAAGGTGCCGCGCATTGCAGCTTGTTTATCCAATGCTCTCGCGAATCTCCGTGAAATACTAGAACCAATTTGCTCTATCGGAGATCGATCGGAGAGGTTTTAAGTGCGACTCTAATAAAGTTCGAAAAATGGAAGTATAAAGAATTGTTCTGACTAAGCGTAAATTCCTTTGTTCGTATTGGGTCCCTTTACGCACATTATTCTCGTGATTCTTTGCTTTTTAAGTGTTTAATCCGTGAAGTTTGGATAGCGGCGCTCCTGAACTGCTGAAAATAAAAATATGAAAGTTCCATTCTCATACCATAATCATGTTGAGTTTCTTCGAACACTTCCACGATTTGCTCAGAAGAAATGAATTCGTTTTTCTTGAAAGTGACACAAAGTGTAGGTTATTTATGCGACAACGAAAAGTGCTATTACAAATCCTGGACACATCTGCGTTACGTTAAGCGAAAATAATAGGTAGAATAACTCGGTCACAAAATATCAAATCAGTACAAATAACTTGAAACACCGAAGAAAACCAGATCCTAGTAAAGATAGCTTATCGCCCCGACGGTCGCCTAAACTCGCAACCAGCTGGCCGAGCAGTTTAATTAAAATGTCTTTTCTGTTGCTTGTTGCAGGTAAGAACGGCTCATTGTCCACCCGGCTCGATAGTCTTATCGTTCATCGGATCGGTGAGTGGTTCAAAGAAATTCGAAATTGAACAAGGTATCTCTCTCTCCGCCGTCGATCCTCGGACATTTAGGGACGTCGGAAAAAGGGGAGTCGAGCATTTAATTACGAGATCTGTCGGAGCGAAGGCGGCGCCGAGAGATTCGGTGGGAAAAAAATAAAATCGGTTCGAACCGTTCGACGGATCCTTTGATAGCGGTGACGAAAGATACAGAGATAGAGAGAAAGCGAGAAGGGAGAGAAAGAGTGCCGCCCCGCGGTGGCGAATTCTCCTGGATCCTCGATCGGGGGTTGATACGGGCTGTGAAATGTCAGTGGGCCAGACATTTCTATATTTGAATTCGAGTTTCGCATGACGGCGCTTCGACGTAGAGAAACGGGAGGACCGACGTCTCTATCTATCGATCTAACTGCCGGCTGGGCCGCGTGACGTTCAGCTTGGAAGTAATGTTTTGTGAGTCTCGTTGGGGTAGTCCGTTCGTTCTTCTTTCTCCCACCCCTGCAATTCTCGTCGTTTCAACTGTAGCCTGCTTTCTTTCTCTCACTCTCTTTCCCTAACTTTCTCTCCACTTTGTTCTTCTTACGCTGACCGCCGATAACCGGGATACCGTGACAAAAATACAAAGTCAGTCAAATCCTTAATCCCGGAAATAGAGGCTCTTATCTACGCTGACGTAAGTGGTGCAACTGAATGTGAACGGCACCCACGCCCTCGTCTTCAATCGTTTTGTTTCGCTGTCTTTTTGGGACAATTGCTGCCCGTTAATTTTCAGAACCTTCGCAAAATTGGAAAAACTTCAGTGTAGCGCACTTCCCACTACAATTCGATTAATAATGATTCATCCTAACTTTAACTTAATTCTAATCAATTTTGCGGAAGGTCTTGTTTTAATGTAGGTCGCACTTCCTAGATTATAAAGTAAAGAACTATCTCCAATAGAAATGTTTAACCGAATGTCCACAAATTTCCCCTGGAAACAGAATACACATGATTTCAGCAAAAGAATTCCAATAAAAGGATCAGAAGCTTGATTCATTCCTATCAAGAGGATAAACATAGTCTCAGCGAACCGCGGAAATCAATCTCCCTCGTCATCACTACCACCACACCCGAAAACGACTCACAAATACTCGTTTCCGGATGCGTGTTCGCAACGAAGTAGAGCACTGTACACAGCAAAAACTCGTTGGCTATTAGTTTCACGAGACTCCCGTGCGCAGCGACAGTTTCTCGCTTAATAAGGATGGATAGGTGGTATCTCTGGGCGTTTTCGGTTGACAATGAGCCGAGGTATAAGTTAGTCTGTAGTCCCACGGGACACCCAGTACAGTCTATCGAGGGAACGTGCCGCGCGTGGTTGACGATAATTATAACATAGAAAATCGGAGAGCATCGGAGACCAGAATTCCCTCTCGTGGCACGGCATTAATGACTCGGCCGTGCACTCTCTCTCTCTCTTTCTCCCCTCTCTCTATCTCTCTTGGTCGAAATACCGGGTGCGCAGTTCCTAAGGCTGCGGCCGGTGTTAGGTGAGACACGAAATTCACGTCGAGGCCTTAAGCAGCGCGGAGCGTGGTAATATCCGAAACGGTAACTTCTGCACGTCCTCTGCGCGCATCCGAATCCACCGTCTACTACCAGCAGGAATATCCATTTCAAGACATTTAACCCGGCTGACTGCCGCGACGAGGTGAGACGGGATGTACACAGCTTCTAAGATTACTAGGCAGTTTCATTACGCTTACGAAAAGACCCCCTACCCCCTGCTTCTGCCGTCTAGGTCTCCGATCCCCCATCCCCCATCCCCTATCATGCCGTCCCCCTCTATCTCTCGTTCTCTCCCTGACCCCTCTATTCTCTTTGTGTCGCGCAGAAAGGTTTTCGAGAGGTTCAGACCATAGCACGTCAAAACCGGAGACGAGGGCACCCACGAGGAACCGAGACGAGACTTCTTCTTGCTTCCTCCTCGAAAGTTTTCTGGAAAGTATCTCGGCTAAGGGGCCGCGAAAATAAAACTGATATTCTACATTAAATGGAATGACTTTCATGTTCCTGTTAGCAACTGGAATTGGATTTATCGCAGACCCCGCTCAGCCGCTCTTGAAGCCCGAATTTTTCTGCCTCTTTCCACGGCCATTCGAAACCTCAAACAAGATTAATTCTAGCTACGCGCGAATAAGATTACGGATAAATTCGACCATTTTAATTCCCTGAGAACGTACTTCAACAACCGGTCCTAGTTAATTCTGTTGTTAAAGTACCTTCGATTAATGGTGACTGAATTTCGCTGTATCTACGGTTGACTATATGTATTGCGAGATAGCATCCTTTTATGTTAGATATTTTTCAATATTGTAATGTTCACAACTTCATTGTTCTTAATAGTTGTTTAGCAGAAAAAGAAACTTTACTTCAATGGTCAACTATTGATAATATATATATGAAAGTATACTTTAAAATATAATAAAAGTATACTTGAGCTATGCTTGCGTGCTCATACGAAAAAATTAATTCAACATTAAAAGGCAAAGTGTTCGATTATTGTTCCTGTGAAAATGCATTTTTTATTATTATCGCTTCAAAGAAGGGTTCAGATCAACACGGAACGTTCTCGTTCACAGTATCAAAAGTGTAATTTCGTGCAGCGTGTAATAATAATGTCTTCATGGAATGTGAAATCGAACGGAGCTAATGTTACAAGTTTATCGACGGCCGTGTAAAAACATGATTGATCGCCTCGGGGCGGACGGTACGAATAAAAAGAAAATTTCGTAACCCGCCATTTCCGTATCACACTTAACTAGCTTCGCATTTAATTATCAGGACGGAAATGTTATACACGCTGCGCCAGCGAGAATTCCTAGCGCGTTTTCGAACGTTCCAATCTTTTATATACGTTTCGCTAATTACTTTCGCAAACGCGTAATCCCCGTTGATTAACGGGGAACGCGTACGCGAATTTTCGTTCAAATAAGAGGCAGCCAGAGACATATTGTAATTTCGAAGGAACTGAATACGTGCTTACCGCGTAATTGGGGTGCGAATGAAAGAGTAATCTGCGGAAAGTGTCACTGTGCGGAAGCCTAAGCTCGTCAAACTTTCGTAATCTCCGTATCAGACGCGGTTCTCGCAATAAATCTCAACAGTCTCAACCGATAGACTAACCACGTTCACATATGTTTTGCCTACAATTATATATCAAGTGCTTAAAACGTTTGGGAAAATTAAGGCGAGACGTCTTGGTTTTGCAACTTTATTTATTTGACTAGCGTTTGTTCCAAACATCGTAACGCAGAAACGTGAACAACTAACGCTGACACTGCGGTGACGACCGTTCAAAGAATCGCCTATAACTCTATATGCAAATATCTAAAGACTATTGATCGATTCAGACAAAATATTTATAATTCAAAGGCTCACAAAATTACCATCCTGAAATTATTCTTAAATTAACTGCGGATTTTCATGTATGTACTTGATTTACACACAAAATTGTGAAATGCAAAAGGAAATGTAGATTACCAACAATTTCCAGTCGATGTGAGAAACATTTCTCTTATTCCAACGTTTATAAAACGCTCCATTCAAATGGATGTTTTCAGATACAAATTTGCAATTTAGTCTGAAGTTACCAGCTGTATGAACAAATATTGGAAGCAATGTTTCCATGAGATCAACCAAGACATACAAGACAAAAATTTTATTTATTTTTCAATAAAGCATCAAATTATGATAAACTACTACGTCCCAAGCGACCAGGCGAGGTCCTTCGACACGTTCAGATTAAAAGGGTCACGGCCATTAAATTAAGTAAAATCAATAGTAGCTTCAGAGTACTAAGATAAAACGTATTCAGTGAAAGAGCGGATCTGGAGCGGTATTTGCAGAGAACCCGATGTCTTTGATTAATTGAGGAAACAAAACGGCAAGTAGCCGCGAGTTTATTTGTACGCGTCCAGAAAATCTACTCCCCGGGTAAATCTTGGGTCTTGGCGCGCAACGCGGTCACAATTTCAGAAGTAATATACAGCGTTCTGTATTAATCGGGCACGCACCATTACATCCTCGAGCGCATTACGTGTAAACCAATCTAAACGAGCGACAGTCATTACGGAGTTTCGCGGAGCAAGGATGCTGCGGGCACACACACCTGCGTGCGCGCATTCGTGCCGTGTTGCCTCTTCCTTCTGAGAGCGAGCACAAATGACGTAGCTACAGTGCTAAACTGCGTTATGGCGGTCTTCCGTGGCACGTCTCATTAATCTCTTATTCGAGTCTGGAATCGTAGGGGCGGATACAAAACCAGATAAATTGAGGAAAGAATACTGCACTGAGCGCTCGCATGGAAAATTTCTGTGCGGCTACCTAGATGTCAGACTACCCGGCGTGTAGGAGGATCGTTTAATCAGTTTTCCGCGGAATGTTCACCCTTAATACCTGTAGATCACTTGCAACTGCAATAGTCCGGTTATCAAAAATTCTAAACAAACTGGATCCATTTTCAAGTGCACCAATTAATTCCTTTAAAGTAGCCACTGTCTCTACACGTTATAATACGCATCGATGTATGATTATTCTTCTACTATTCTACTTAATGGTTAAATATGATTTGAATGAATTCCTATGATTCTTCATTTCGATTGTACGTAACAACGAATTTGTGAATGACAAGATTCAAGATGTTTAAATGTGAACTTCTACGTTACTAAAAAGTTACTTAGGTATAAGTAATTTCGGTTGACTGAAATAGGCAATCCCGGTGCTTAATAATTGAGAAAAAACATTCGTCAGTATGCAAAGACCACACAACAGTTAAAAATTCGATTCGCGGTAGGCACAGGGGTTAATGAGTCTGGTAACGATGTGTGTGACCATTGTGACGTGTTTCATTCATGTATTTATTTTTCAATTTAATGGGCGCGGGATTGTTCGCATTGAAACAAATTTATTAGAGACACTTTAGACGCGGTTTGTCGAGTTTTTAACGAACGGTTGTTAATAATTGCGGGTGAGGGTACAATACGGCGTACATAATAATAGAATAGCAAATCTCATTCGAAGCGTGTTTCCTCGCTATTCCCGGATACCGGTTCCGCTACGCGAAAGTTCACCGGCGGAATGATTTCATTGTGCATTGGCAGTTTCCATGGACACATTAATGTCTCATTAGCGGGGCGGGCCTTTCAATGCAGCTGCAAAAGTGGCCCACGTTTTAAACCGTAAGAAATTCCCGGGGCACGGAGACTTGTTTAAAAGAAAACGATGGCGGTGCCGGTTTTGATGCGTACCTTCTCCAGGTGAATTCAAACCGACAAAGAAGAAAAGTCGAATCGGGGGGTGACTCGGAGGTCGATTTAAAGCGTAAACGACAAATAAGGTAAATACAGGATCGACGGAAGACGGGAAGAGGGGTGTGCCCGAAGGAGCAATTAACCCGCGAGTATTCAAATCGACGCGGAATGAAAAGAGCGACGTGTTTTCTCGTGGCTCGAGGCTCCGACCAAAGGAAGTAACCCCTCTTATTAATACCATTAATCACCCCATAAAGATCCGGCCGGAAAACAAGGGGCCCCGAGAGTGAAAAAGTCACCGAATCGGGAGAGTTCAAGAAATTCGTACCGGACCGCGCCACTCGCCCCGCGATAGTTTCCAAGGGACGCCGAGGGCAGTAAAAAAGGGCCGACTGGCACCGTATTGTTTCTCACGCAACTTCTCACAGATTTCACTTAGTCCGCGGAGCAAAAGCTGGCTCTGGTTCCGAAGAGGCCAGGCCCTTTCTTCAATAAAAATTCATTTCCTTCCTTTGATTTACTTCAAGCACTGAGCCAACTCGTTCTTCGCTTCTTTTCTTCCTTCCTACTCTCTGTCCGTCTAACCCACCCTTTCTCTGTTCCCTTCTTCTTGTTCTTCATCTTCTCCTCCCTTTCTCGTTCTCCGTCGTCGCTGAGAAACACTTGGAAAATACCGGCCAGATATAAATTCCTTCGCGCCGGCTGAAGCGCAACGAAATCCTCGTGAAAAGCGATTCTCCGTGACAGATTTCGCCGCGTTCCACTTACCTTCATCGGTAAATGGCTTCATCGCTTAATGAATCTTCTCGGGATGGATACGCTGGTTGGCTGGCCATTACTTTTCCAGAACGGTCTACGAGATTTCAGCGAGAATGGCGCAAAATGTGCCGGTACGCGGATTTATGATAACGATAAATTGGGCACGCCTCAGTTTTTCTCAGAAACGCGAGCGCTCGGTCGGACGCGTCGGCACATGTGTTGCTGTAAATAAATGTGATTTGTTTTGTTTTTTAGGAGCCGCAAACTTTGATTTTTTGTAGTGGACAGTGCTCTTTTCTTTCGTTGCGGTATGCGAAATATTCTCATAAGCGACCGTGAATTAAATCTTCGTTAGAGACGTAATAAATTATGAAATTGTACAATAGCATTAAAATTAGTTTGTATTAGATTAAAATATCAGTGGGGTATCGCATAATGACAATTATAGAAGCTTGAGTGCATTCAAATTGGTAAAAACTATCGGTGTCTGACTAGTGCAGAATATTCTACTTGATGTTTTATTGGGTTTGTTTCACAACTAGTAATTCTACAGGTACACAAAGTTGTTTCTTTAGATGTTATTTAACAAGAACAGTGAGTAGCACTATTGATTACCTTAGAAAATGGTAATAAAACTTGTGCCACTGAATATCACTGCATACATTCTGAAATTAACTAAATTATAGTATGGGGTGCAAGCTTCGTTATCAAATAACTAATAATAATTATCAACATCTCTGATCATGAAATAAATAAAATTCTCAAGGCAGTAAACGTGTTACGAGTCAGCCGATCGATTTATGTGCACGACAAACACCCAAGATGCATCGTAGACAGATCTGTTATTTTGCGGAAAGCAAGGATAAATATCGGGAGCGGCGGTTTGTATGTTTTCTAGTCGAAAAGCGGGATTGCTTAATCAGAAGCCGAAATTAAACGTCTCGAAAATACTAGCGAATGCAGGCGATAGCACGGCCCCACCATTAAACAAACGCCAATCCCGACGAGCGTTCCGCCAAAGAACAATGTACCGCAAAGCGTGCAAAGCTTCTTGGAGGAACGGGGATCTTGAGAGCGGCTGATGGCGCGGTAGCTCGTTTTCGTGCGCCCTATTAATTACGAGGCAACGGCTCGCGTGATTCGAGCTATTTGCCGATCCGGCCCGCCTCCCCGGCCCGGTTTTCTTACGGCGTCGGTGCTAGCCAGAGAGCCTCGATTTTCTCTCTCGCATTCTCTCTCTCTCCCTCTCCTCGGCAACCTCGGCCTCAGAACCTTCAAACAACTCGTGAACAACCGAGAGGCCCGTCGGTGAATGAGCGCCCCGCGGAATGGAAGACGTCGAACAGTCGAGGACGCGCTGCGGAACGGGACGGAACGAAACGGAACGGAACGGGCTAAAGAAGATACATAGAGACCCGGGGACTGCTTGAATAAGTCGAGGAGAGTCGCATCCAATATTTTAGAGAAGTTTCGAGCTCCTCGTTTCCAGCTTGATTCCGTGGCCGTGGGATCAGAGAGCGAGACAGTGAGAAAGGGGAAGAGAGAGAGAGAAAGGTCCGCGTGCATGTGCGGGGTCGCGCGCGTGCAGACGCCGCGTTCTGGGAAACAGAAACGGAAGAAACAGGAGCGAAAGGGTATGCTAAAGGGCGGTTTCAAGAAAGGTACTGGGGAAATGGAGGGAGAGGTGAGTCGGCCAGGATGAGCCGTATATCCTGGGGGATAAGTATCGAACCTGAAAATCGCGACCAAAAACCTCGACTGGCGCAGCAACGTCATGCGGAAAACGACGAACTAGGTCGATGTCGAAGAGTTTCGCTGCAGTTGGCTGGTCCAATCGAGTATCTATCCTCTCTTCTTCTTCTTCTTCCTTCTCTTCCGCCCGCGCTTTCTACTCTTCCCCCTCATCCTACTATCGCGCTCTTCTTCCAACTCCGACATACAGACCCCTTCTATCTCGTCCTCGTTCATCCCGTATGCGGGAGGAGGAAAATCAAGGGGAAGGGGCACGAGATTTGAAACTCCGTCCGACTGTTTTCCTCATCGCCGACGAAAACATGCTGCCCTTGTACTGTCGTCGAGACAAATACCGAGACAGAGAGACAGAGAGAGACAGAGAAGGAGAGAAAGAGAGTTGAAGGAGATGCGGAGCCAGGGGGACGGAAAACTTTTCTACTGTTCTTTTCTTTTATAATTTATGTTTCCCCGCGCACGGCCGAGACATTGTTATTGATTCCGTTACGTAAACAGGCGGCATGGTTTTTCCAACGCTTCCGCACGAAACTTAGCCGTTTAAACGCCGGCTTTTGTTCGCCGCCTCGGACGCTCGAGAGCCTTTCTGTTCAAAGGAGTCCACAGTATTGCTGTTCGACCTCCATTCACTGAACTCGCTTTTGTTGGATGCACGTTGTGGATTTGTTTATACTTGCTTGGAATAGGGCATTTATCTTCCTCTTAAATAATTATGAAATTTCTACACTGAAGTTCGGATGCTGGAGATTCTTCATGTATTTTGTAGTAACAACAGGGTCTTCAATTTCTCTGGAAAGATTCTGTTCAGACTTTAATTGCAGCTTTCGGTCGAAGAAAATCTGCTTTTCTAAAATATATTAGATAGAGAAGATATTTTGTATCTATTTTAAGTGTAGATTTACTATGAGTTACTTATTCAACTCAGGATCGTCACCGGATGATGGTGTTGTTCAAAGTATGCTTGTAATCCTAATCGGAATTCATTTATTTATTTCATGAATTAAAACATCTTTGTTACTAAATACAATAAATTTCATTATATGTTGTGTCTAATTGACATTGTCGTTCCGCGAACGTTTAGTAGTAACGCGACTCACAGACAGCTCAATTACATAAGGTTAAAGGTGAGAAGCTAATTGAATCCTTCAAAATACCAAGTCCCAGGAGAAACTATCCAAGAAGTACACATCGTTGTAACTTTCTTCGCGTCTTACATTAACAGATAAATTAACTTCTAAAATCAGTAAATCAGTTTCTAACCAACATTTCTTAACAAATCCCGCAAAGATTTCAGTGAAAAATCTCCGTTGCAAGTACGAGGAACATTAACAAGGAAGATCTATGTTAATAAATATGTAAATATCAATGAACAGGAGCGTTTGTCGAGCAGATATGTGGCCCCATTGAATATGGTGTCGTCGTAGCGTAAATCGGCGTTGTGTTGACGTGTCCGCGGCCATCGTGTGTCGTATTCTGGCCAATTGAAACCCCGAAGGTAAGGGCCGGGCCTCTCCAACACTGTGATAACCGAGTTACGTTCCAATATCATGATTACACGTCATCCTTGACAGTTGACAATCCCTAGAGTAATGACTATTGCGGAACTGTAGAACCAACGCGGAGCGGAGCGGCGTGGCGGCCATGGGATCACGTCGTCCGGTTAAATTCTTGCAGCCGAGAGAGGGAATACTCTCGCGCTCGCTAATCTTCACGGCCGTGGAAACATATTGCCGCACGTTCCCGCTTTAATCTTGTGACGTAAAACGGTTCGTGAAAGAATTTGTGTTTTTAGATGCCCGGACCGCCCACCCCGCTGTCCCGCGCCGACGGGAACTTTCCTCATTTCCTGCACTTGGGACTGCAATAATTTAAAAATCACTTGCGTGGAGTTTCATCATCGTTCTCGGTTATTACGCACCGACCGTCCCTCCAAAGAAATACATTTGAAAGATAACACTCCACGTGTTCCAGATACTAAATAAAATTGCAACTCTCGCTGTCTCCGGACTCTTTGGTCCAGGCTGGCACTCTCTCTTCGGGAACTTCTGACAACTTTTCTCCCGAAAATGTCGCTAGTAAAGATTAATGCTAGACCGAGGACCCTTATACAAAGTAAAAATTGTCGGATTGGATTGCAGAAGACAGGAATTACATAAAACTGTATTTCATATAACAGGTTGAAAATAATATTAGAATATTATTGAATCATTTACATATGCTCATTGCTTCGTGTTCGATCGATTCATCCTTGTCGCGAATGCATAAAGTGTTTGATTATTAAATACATTTTTATTACACAGAGTATTTCTGGAATTGTGAAATAAGATCCCAGGTAGTGATTCTACATGTAATCAGAAGACAAAAACAATGAGTAACAATTTTTCGTTTGAGGCGTCGTTAGAGGGGTAATCGAATTTGAAAACACATAGAATAGGCGCGCTGTTAGATAAGAGTCAGCTGACGCGTCTGATCATGGCCTATCGTTACTACTTACTATAAGTACTGATGTGAGATACGCAGGCGTAATGGATGATTCCATTCATTTTTCTTGAAACCATAGCCCTAAACAAAAAAATGTTTTTTCTTATTGACTTACTACTGCACGTAAAAATACCAGCCAGAAACACAAATTGCTGTAACGATTTTATCTTTTTTAAAATGGCCATTGTTTTGACTCTAACACCAGCAGCAGAACGTCCAGATAGCAATTGCCTTTTCGGCAATCAGCTGTGTCCTAAAAGTCACACCGGCGGAGGGAGAGGGGAAGAGGTGCCTCTTTCATAGTAAGTCGTTATTATGGTTTTAGCAACCCCGTTACCTCTGTTCCCCCAGGGTTACTAGAAAGATTGCCTGCGCTGAGTACTAGAAACGAGAGCTACTTAAAAATTGATTTATAGTTTTTAATATTCTATTTTGCAGAACGAGAATTTGTTAGACTTCAACATATACAACAGAAAAGTCATTATCTTCTGAACAAGAACATCCTCAATGATACCACAATATTTAATTAATCATTGAGTGCTTTGTCAAAAAGTGAAGCAAAAAACTCTAAAGCTCTTTAAAAGAAATGAACATATCCAACAAATTGGAAAGCCCCTAAGCATTCAGAAAATAATAGTTTTGAGGAACAGAGCAAGACCATAGGAGATTAACGTACAGACGGATTAAGGAAGCGAATCGCGAAATCTGCTGAGTCCTCGAACTTAAGAAAGACGGTTGATCGAGCAATTAGACGGGTCTTCGGGTCTCCAATTACTTTCTCTCTCTATCTCTCTCTCTCAGTCTCTGTCTCTGCGGGTAAGGTCGAGCGTAGCTCTGCTGTCAGTTGTGGATGCGCCTTTCGCACGACAGGAGGAAGCACGCGCTGCTGCGGTTTTCCCGCCAAGTTCATTCAGCATCTTGCGTTGGATGTAAGCCAAATGCTGAATACACCAGCGCGTTTCACCTCTCGCTCCTCGCCTGGGTTTCCCTCACTCGCGTAACTATTATCATCCCGGAACGGCAAGTTGATGTTGCCGTTGTCGCTAACACCGCCGGCGTCGCCGTGTTATAGAACAAGCGACACAGTCCCTAATAAGGTCGGGCCATGGCCCTATTCCGCAATATTTCGCGACCAATTGTGCGCCCCGTTACCGGGAACAAATGCGACAGCCAAATCCGCCGGGAATTATTGGCCAAGCTATTTCCTCCGAATCTCTCTCTCTCTCTCTCTCTCTAACGCGCACGCATTCCTCGCACTCTGCAAAACTAAACGGAATTCTCATGATAGTCTCCGCGAAATTTTCAACGCAAAAACCTACGATCCCTGTTTCCGGCTGCGAATGCTTTTTGCATCGATACACCAAGAATTCGTGCATATTATTCTAGTAAATACAATTGCACCCTTCTGTTTTTAGATCGAGATGAAAGTAAATTTTTCTGGTACGAAGACTTCATCGGTAGAATAAACGCACGCGCACGATAGACACAATTGTCTTTTAAGGGAATTAGTAACGATTAAAGTAATTTTTCATTTCGTCAATACTATTTGTCAAAGAATTGTTTCCACCATTTAAATAGTTTAGATCAATCGAGAGCTACATCGTCCGCACAGATTCAATTAACTCTCGACGATTAGATCGTACCCAAACGTTAAAGTGGAACGACTGGAAGAAAGAGCGAGCGCGAATCACTCGTGTTCGATAATTAAATTCATTCCCCCCCCCCCAGTATTTATGGACGAGTTAAACGCCGATTCTCGCGGTGCGGCGGATACATTTTAAATGAAAAAGTCCCGGGGTGTGTGTAGCGCGGCGTTCACATAGTGTTTACGGGTCAATTGTTTCCCGCACACGTCGTGTCGCGCTCGGGAGGGAAAACAAACGGCGCGAATTATGCGAATCTGATTTCCACGGAGGCAGCAGCCTTTTCCACGGATCCCAGCCGCGTGCTTTGGAAGCGAACGTGGAATCGGCGGGCGGGTGTGCGTAGTGTTCATAGTATTGGCAGCGAGCCAAGTCACGTTGTGGCTCAATGAAATCTTTCTGGGTTAGGTTAGCCCCTTCCTTCCGTGTTAAACGTAGGATACGTTTACACGGAGTCGCTGGACGTAAAAGAAAGTAGAGAGGGAGAGGGAGAGCCCGTGAGAGAAACAAAGAGCGAGAGAGTAGAGAGGGATCAAGTGGGAGAGAGGGAGAGAGTGAACGGGAGAGAGATAAAGAGCGAAAGCTAGGATGCTGGCCTGTGGCCAGGCGGAGGGCTCGTCGGAGTGGCTAGCTTTAGGATCTGTCGGAAGTAGTGGTGGTCAATATTGGTCAGACCAAGGGGCTTCTTAGGCACGAGATCGCGCCACTTCCGGGCGAACGCGAGCGTCGGCGCGGCGATTCCGCTGGCAGCTGTCAGCGGGACATCAAATCAAGGAATCAGGAGCTTGTTGCCCCAGATATATCCTGCACCCTAAAAATATACAACCACGCGGATACTTACTGTGGAAGCTCGAGGAATCAAAGGAACGATTTCGTCGGCGTTTCCGCGGAATTGGATTTTTCAAGATCTCACCTGGTTCCGAATCTTCGAGTCGCGCGACGACGCTTTCGTTCGATTCACGAACCTAGGGTGGCTTGCGAGGAATGGGAGACGATAGGGGGATGAAGATGATGGAGGAGAGGGTTGAGAGGTGGGGTGGTGAAACGGTGGCTCGACGGTATCGTATGTACGTACGGCTGACAGCGGTTTCAGATTCGCGCGAAGAAACACTTCATTCAATATCGCGTCGTGCCAGGAATTTAGCTCGCGAATGCGTAACAAGTAGTCATGCACCGTTTCGGCATCGGTAGAGCCACGGGCACCAGCGCACACAGCACACAGCACCGCACAACACGACTCGCGAGTACAATCCGGCTTCTCCTCCCCTTTCTCTCCCCCGACATGTTCCCCTACCTCGGGGAACGGGTTGCTCTCCCACCTGACGTTCACCACTCGACCGTTCTTTCTCCCTACCATCGCGCGGCTCTATCCCGCCGTCAAGCGAGCGTGGCGTGGCGAGGAGGAGCAGTCAGGCAGTCAGGTTCTCCACTGGCATTAAGTATTCCCGTTGGGTCGGCGTGGCGTGGCGTAGCACGGCACGGAACAGCACATCGCAGCGCTTCACAGCGCTGCGTGTCACGGCGCTGCGCTGCGTTGAGCTGCGCTGAGCTGATCGCCGCTCTGAGCGAAGTAGAGAGAGCCGCGGAGTGGCGCGACGTGGTGTGCGTCGCGTAGCGTCGGTCGATGCTGGGGTGCTCGCGAAGGAAGGAAGGAAGCGAGAGAGAAGGAGAAGCGTCGCCTCCCTCACTCTCCCTTCCTCCTCGCCCCCTCGGCAAGCCAGTCACTATATCTCGCTCGCTCCCGGGACACAGCTCGTCGGCTCTCTCCGGCTAAAATCCGAGAGGCGCTATCCCCCTCGAGCGACGGCAGCGCCCCGGGGGCGCCTGCGCGCCTCGGAGGGGTAGAAACGGTGGCGAAACACCCGGTCGACGGGGGGTAGGGGCCCCTCCCTCGTTTCTATCCCTCGCTCGTCCGACGTACACCCCACCACGTTAAATTCGCGCGGCTCCGCCACCTCCCCTCGCTACGGCTCCACTGCCCGGGCCTCCACGATCGCCCCATTCCGTTCTCGGCATCACAGCGTACAGCATTGAACTCGACGCACGACGACAAGGAGCGCGACAACGACCACCTGCCTCTCGGTGCACTCCACGGATAATCTGTCTGTCTCTGTTCCGCCCCCAGTCGCCTTTCTTCGTTAGACCCCGACGACGGTTTCGCCTATCGAGACGCGCTCGACCGCCGCTGCGAGAACGGTTACGCGAGAACCTAAATACGTGTGACAGAACGACGACTACGACAACGTCAACTACGAGGACTAGGACGACGATAGAGGAAATACAGGATTGGTATTGTTCTTCACCCTCGTCGTCTGCGCGAGGATACACAAAACATCATCCGTGAACGGGATCACGCGTGAATCCGTCGATACCCCAGGATCTTCTTCCTCGTACTTACGCCTCTCTCTGGGCCAGCTATCTCGCGGGTGGCTAGCGGAGCAGTGTGTCACTCGGCCAGTTCACAGTTTTTTCTTCCTGTGTTACGTTCGCCAGAGATCGAGTTCCAGGTTCAGTGTGCTCTTTACGACCACGATTACGCGACGATCAGTGTGCTACGCGCGCGAATGTAAGCCGTTCGACGTATACAGAGGATTTACGACTCGCCGGACAGGATCATCGTCGCTGTTTCAGCTACGAAGGAAGTGAATCACGATCGGTTCGACACCCGCATTCGTTGTCAGCGTCGTCTATCGTACGGTCCCAGCAAGGTACACTGTCCTTGAGGTTCACGAATCCGCGGGATCGACGCAACAGAACCGGCAGGAAGTAAGCCACTTCGTGACCATTTAGCCGTTGCCGTTGTAATCCGCGGAACCAGCCGAGGAGGCTATAGTTACGCGTGTGCTGAGGAAGCGAGAGCTGTTCGTGACAGCACGAGGAGACACCCTTGGGTGGTCCCTCGATCGCCTGTCCGTTTCTCCGCTGACGCGGACGAGCCGTAACGCGTTGATCGCACGGCGCTCGGTACTCGCAGCAGTACTGAGTGACCTGCAGTACCCGGCAGTCATCGAAAAGTGTACACGACGGCGGTCACCACGTACATCACGCCGCTCATCACACCCGAGAAGGTACGGTGGTTCCCTTAAGCAATCTTTGTTAAACGTATAACGCGTTCGTTATCGCATCGCGTTTCGTCGCGCCGCGACGCAAGAAAGCAAGGACACCGCTCCGATTGTACCCGAGGAGGTTCTGTAGATCGGTGTGACCGTGTGGGTGTATCGACGTTTGTACGCTCGCGATTCGCGGGTACATACGTCCCCAGACTATCATCGGTGTGCGTGTGGGTGTACCTTGTGTGCTGGCTGCGGGCGTGTGTGTGGGTGGAGCTTGATTCTGGACGTCATCCGTCGGACAGAGACGGAGTGACTCGGCTCGGTGGATCTCTTGCTACCCTCTCCCTGGATCCAACCCGCTTTCCCCTTATCTATCGCGCCGTTTATTTCTCCAGACAATGTGCAGAGACCGAAAAGTTCCGCGTAGGTGACGTTCTAGCGAGCCATCGCTGCCCTCCCCCCCAAAGTCCCCCGGAAGTTCGGGGATCTCGGGCTCCTGATGGACCGGATTTCTCGGAGCCTGTCACGTTGCGACTCGATCTCTCCCCCGTTCTTTCAACGGTTTCTCTCGTCGTCGATGAAAGATCCCGGTCAATGCTCGATCCTCAAATATTCCCGGTTCTACCCGTCGCGTCACGTCGTGGTAACGCCAGCTGAGATCGTCCGGGTAACGTTCCTTTACTCTGACCGTGTCGGTGCGTCAAATCGGATGAAGGAATTATTAATGGAATTAATAAGTTGAGTGGTCCAGCAGAGGACGCCGGCTGGAGAGTACTATTTCCTTTTCACCAGTGGAGAGCACACTCTAGTTCCTTATTACGTTCCCCGCCCGCCCAAGCAAACTTATTATCTTAAGTCCTTCGGCTCTCCGAGCGAAACGATAACGAGATCGTTACTTTCGAAGTTCCCGCCTTGCGGCCCGCCACTCGATAATTATTATTCTCCCTCCGTTTCCGACTACTCGCTGCCCGATCCGACTGCAGTTTTTTAAGACTTTCTCCTCGCTAGCTCCGAGGATAAACGACGACACACTGTTTTAGGAATAATAGATCTCTCTCTCGTTCTCGTCGTCGAGACTCGCTTCCTGACGGAGACGTCCGCGCGCTCTATTTTTCTGAGCCATCTATCCCAGCGGCGGTTTGTATCGCGATTTTAAATACGTTAACCCAGTTTCCTTTGTCAATCCTCGTTCTCCTCTTCTTCTTTCTTTTCTTTTCGTACTCTCTCTCTCTGATCTCGACGGATGTTTCAATCCCCCTCTGTGTCGGGCGCACCATCAAGAACCCGTTCTACTCTCCAGTCGATTCCAATTTATTCCCGATGAAAATCGTTTCTCGATTAAAGTACATAATCCACTCGATGAGATTTTTAATTAATCCCCTACCTGCTTTTCCTAGCCCGCTGCCATCGCTCGGAAAAAACGTCCAAGTCCGCGTCGACGCGCTGTACACGTCGAGAACGATTCTCGATCGACGGAATCGCTCGCGATATGCTCGTTATGCGGAAATTGGGTCGCGACCGATTTTTTCCGCCTCGTTTCTCTTTATGGCACACAGATATCGATGACTACATGTGGCTCGATGATCTCCAAATGTTCGCGATACTCGCACAGTTTCAGTTTGCGAACGGTTGCGGTCGGAACGTTGTGAGTGGCTTTTCGAAACTGGAGATCGCAAAGACGTATAACAATTTACGCGTAAACTATCCCAGAGTGAATGATTCCCAAATGTTCAATACACTCAAAAATATCGAGGTTCAAATACGACAAACTCTCGGTTTCCGCTTGCAAACGTCTCAAAACCAGAAACGTATTTCCACGTAAACTACGGTCGCCATGACTCCGTCGATAATAATTGAACAAGTGAACGTCTCCAGACCCAATGACTCCAAAATGTCCGCGATGCTCGGAAAGATCGCGGTTCAAATACGACAAACGCACGGTTCCAGCTCGCGAACGCTCATGGTCGGAACGTAGCGGGTATCGTCTCGAAACCGGAGACGCCGAAGACGTATTTCCACGTATATATCACGCGGGAAGAGGTAAATTCGCTCATACATCATGCGAGCGCAAAAACAGGGACGTCTGGCTGGGCGCGCGGACTCTGAAATTTACGGTTGGCCGCGTGAAAATCTTTCCTCGAGGCTTTTCGGGGTGATAACACTCACCCCAGGGTCTTGTTTCTTTTTTCGTTTTTATCGTCGGGGAAGAAGTGGAAAATAGAAACACGTCGCATCTGCGTCTCGGAATCTTCTTCTGCTCGGGCGATGTGTTGCTGTGTCAGCCGAGGGAAAATTAAAGAGAGACAGGGGATGCGAGAACGAAACGTTTTATCGTAACACCCCCCGCGATAAACCCGGGGAACCCCGGCTGACATGTGAATAGAATGATCGTCAAGTGTTTCAACCGGTTTTAAAGTGTCCGTGGCTGTGATCCCTGTCGTTCAAACCAGATTCGTCCGTGTGATTATCGTTTAGCTTTCTTCGATGTGCCCACACTCTTCCAAATTGCAATCAAGTCAATCCTCTGCATTTATAATCATCGAAACATTCATTAGTGTATTCATTCAACCATTCATCGTTGATGCGTAACCTTAAACAATTACAAATCTGCGAAAGTGTTCGTTTAAATCATTTCACAAATTGAGTTCTGCATTAATTCTTTGCGGACGAGACTTTCTGAAAATAGTAAGAATACTTTCATCGGAGAACTAAATTAGGCATTAAAGCGTTACATAATGACGAAGGTGAGCAATATGTTCGTAACTCAAGGAGTTAAATACGTAATTCTGATGTCGTTGATATGTCAACATCTGTTTTTCCGATTGAATAATCAGCAAATTTCATTGGTTTCTTGAACACAGTTGCAGAAAAGTTCTAGCTCGACAGTTCACGTCTGTAGTATTTTCGCGATCTCGTAAATTTAAAGGGATATATCAAAACTACAATAACATTAAGAGCAAACCGGTGCAGTATCTGGAAGAGGAAACTGGTCAAGTCTCTGGCGTGAGAGGATTGGAGTCATTTTTGAATAGGGAAGCTCGATCGAATCGATACCAATTCGCCAAGAATGAATGGACAGCGCGGCCGCGATTGCGACGACTTTTGGCAATCGGTTCCTTAATAAATTCTTCAACCATAGCTCTCGGTCTAATATTAGATCTAATGCCACCTAAGGGTTCTTACAATCCTCTACGGTGATTAATGTTGCGTTTCATCTCGGTCCTATGGAAATATCCGGGCGCCCTTACTATCTCTCTCTTACTCGCAGTCCATCCATTCATCAAGAAATACTTGTCCTCCCCTACACGTAACCAAGTTGCTCGTTTCTCCGCCGAAATATCGCGTATCACGATAAAGGGGGACGGGGAATCCGGCAACCGGGGGTGGAACGTATGAACGCAATAAATATTTTTCATCCTCGCGCGTGAAAAAGTTTCCTCAAAGGCAGCTCGGGGAGCCGGGTAGCAGGAGTGGGCTCTTGATTAAACGTTGCGCCAGCGAAATGTATTATTACCCGGCGAACGACGCTTCTAAACTGCGATGCTTCGAACTTAGTTGCGAGCGAGGGCGGATTTTTCACCGAGCGATGCTGCCGCTGCTCTTCGTCGGAGAGCAGCCCCTTCTTCTTCGCGTCTTCCTTCCTTCTTCGCTGATTTATCCGGGGAGAGAGGAGCTCTCGCGAATTCCTCGACTTCGATTTGGACGTGCTCCTTCGAAATAGCGGAGAATAGTTTCATCGTTTCAATCTGTTGAGTTCAAGCTTCAGACATTTCAGAATGCTGGGAGCTTGATATACGTAGGCATGATTTTTATATGATGTGGATCGAAATTGAACAAATTCTCTGTAAAAGTGCACTGCGATTTTCGGATATCAGTACTTTTATCTAGACAAGAATACGCGATACGCTACACTAGGGTTTTTCAATTTTTATATCGATACATTCTTTCAGAATCTCTTCCACTGTTGCGATCTGTAGAATTCGAACTTTAGACATTCGAGAGTGGTAGTAGCTACATGATTCTTGTATTATGTACACATGATTTTTACACGTTCTGGTGAGACAGAATAACATTCTCTGTGATGGTGCTCAGTGAATCGATTATTTAAATTTTCCAATGTTCATTCAAGGCACACTTTCAAAGAACAATTTCATTTTTCCGATTTCAAAGCCGAAGTTTCAGACACGCCGACCAAAATGCACCACCCACTCACCCATAGAAATCATTTAGTCACCCCATACATTTGAAAGATAACCAATAAGAAAAGATCCGATAAAATATTCGTCAATAGGTAATGCGTTAAGGTACCCGAAACATGAAACGAATTGAAAAAAAGACAAATCCTCTCGACAATGATGTTTGCTTATAAAGTATCAGCAGATTTGCATTAATTTTGAAAAATTGCATTTCTATTCGCCCTGTGAATTAATATAACAAATTGCTGAAATCCGGGAGGTTGTCAAGTACTGTACCGTTTCGCGTTTGGAATAAATAGCAGCACACAGCCAGTAAAAAAGGGAACGGATAAAAATGGGTACAGGACAAACCAGGATCCTTTTCCTGTTCGTACAAAACGAGGAGACGATGTTTCTAGCGTGACCGACACGCCGTGTCCTCTCCTGTTGCACACACGGACCAGTGCGCCCGGATTTTCAGTCTCGGACGACGAAAGAAGCTCGGCGTGCTCGTTCCGTTACCGCTTTACACGAGCAAAAGGGAGGTAAGCGGATTTAGTAGCGGTCGCGCGGCTATTCTAGCGGACTGCAAACGCGGCCAGGGGTAAGAAAGGTTGTTATCGGGGGTGGGGGGTTGAATTAAAACAGAAGCGTTCCTTCCCGCTGGCCAGTCCCAGGGGAGTCTTTTAAAGGACACATGGCAGGAGACAGAGAGTCGGAGCGAGAGAAAGAAATCGGAACATCAAAATTTTCGTCGCGTAGCGGACTTCAAGCAGCTTAGGGTCTGTCGAAAATAGATGAGGCGGAAGGGAAGCTAATCTGCTTAGCGCGTAATTATTCGCAGTTATTATTTGTGTTACAGTTTCCCCGGACCCTTCCGCGGTACGGAGATTGTACTTCCATAATAGCTGCATTATGTACCTCTTTGTACCTCTCGCGTTTCGAATTTCAGTGTACTGTTCTAAATACACGCTACTATTTTTAACTTGTAAAAATTTCTAAGTCTATTAAACTAAACAATACCATTACGTCTTCGCCTGAAACAAATATAACTGGATTAAACAATTAACAAAGGTTAAATTCTACTGGATTTTTAAAAATTTGTACACGTACGAAACTCTACAGTGAACAGTAAAATTCGTTCAGTAGTCGGAGATCGAGAAAAGTCGATAGGCGAATCACGGAGCAATATTCCTGGGAAACTTCGCCTCTGTTAAATGAGAAGCAGCATGTTGAATCCCAGAAAACTGTCATCCGGAGGAAGCCGCGGGAATTGCAGTGTCTTTCGAAAGAACGGAAGCAAGAACAAGCGACACCGATCGAAGGAATTAGGTGGCCGAATTCGCGAATAACAGGGCTGTTTACATCGAAACGCTTTTAAATCGGAGCGACGAGGCGAGCCGAGGCGAGTTGTGGCGAGTCGAGGCGAGGTGAGACGAGGCGAGGTGAGGCGAATCGAGTCCGACCACCCCATTCTGTGAATCGTTGGGACGCGCGTCGCACCCTCTGTCGGCGTTGACAAACGAGCGAAATGCGAAAGTAGGTGACTCGCACCGACCACTTTCATCCCTTACGTTCAGCTAGGCGTGCATGCACGCTTTCGGGGGAAAACGGGTGGCTCTCGCTCTCTCTCTCCCTCTCATCTGGTTCCCTTTCCATGTACAAAATACACAGGGCCAGAGAGTCACGGATTTTCTACTCCGCGTTCCCCCGGCACATCCCGCTGTTTGATATTTGTCCTGGCTTCCGTCGCCGTTGCAGATTGACACTTTTCTTCTCCGCTTTCCGCCCGGAGAAGCGAAATGTAATTCCGCTGGCCGTCTGTTTGGCGAATTCGCACGAGGCAAGGCGAGAAAAGGCGCGCAACCCTCGATGAGGACGTCTCGAAGTTGTGAGATGCAGCCCAGGATTTCAGTTTCGTGTGTTTCCGGCAGCGACCTGATTTTCCACCGTCAATTCTTTTTTCTCTATCTCCGACGACTGGATACGTTGCGCTCTTATTCCTCTCGCGAGTGACAAGGTACCGAAAGAATTCGATGTTACGTTGCTTTAAGAGTTGAGCTTGTTCCTCGGAGCTCCTGATAGGATATCAAGATTTCATTGCGATAGATTCTATCTGCTGCGATTGTGAAATCGACTGGGCACCGTTGTAGAGATAATTGGGTTATTTGTTTCTGACTCTGACGATCATCCGACTGTGAAATCATAATTTCGAGCGTTAATGTACAGTGAGTCAAAAAATTATTTGCTCAGTCTTAAAAAGGCGATAGCTTTTTAAATGTCGTACTATACGATTTGAACTTTTTTTAAAAGCTAGAGCAATTAGTTTGCTGCAGAATGTGAAAAAAATTTTGTCAAAAATTGCAATTGATCGGAATTGTAAAAGAAATACTAAAAGTTGCATTTTACAACTTTTTTATGTGGGCCTATATTGAAAATTTTAAAAATACGTTTTATAGATCTCTGTTAATTATATGCACTGGTAAAGTTCCATTGAAATCGGCGGATGCGGAAAAAACGACAGCCATTGAACGATGTAAGAATTCTTAGATTCAGACCAATGTCTGTAGCTAATTGCAACGTCAACCGATTTTGACTAAATTTTCAGAATATAGTCACTGCCAAACATTCTGTCCCGCGATCGATTGGGAGGAAGCAATCGCCGATGAACTGTGAAGCGCGGTAAATAAGAGCGCCGTAGAAAAGATATGTTCCGTCGTTAAGTAACGATATATAGCAGCCAATGATATAGCTCGGAGCATCCGTGTGTCAATTACGTAGAACGGTTTCCGTAAACGATTGCGGCGAAAGCGAACGTATACGTGAAAAACGAGACGAACAAGAAATCGCGTTTCGGTTTGATGGGGAAAACGCGGGTCGAGAAACAGTTTTCCCTCGATACACATTCGATATGTATATTTTGCCTCAGGTTCAGGTGACACGGCTCTGTCCTGCCTACCCCACTCTCTTCTTTTTTGCTGGTCAGTTGTTTTGGTCGAGTGTGTTCTTCGTGTGTCTTGCGTTGTTCCCCGTCGCGTACACGCGGGAAACGAGTACGTTACGCGATGTTCGAGAGCAACGACGTTATTAATTAACGACATCACTGAATTTCATAGTTTACCGTGTCAACGAAGACGCCGATTACTAGCTCGAATGCGTCGCGGTGTCCAGGAAAATTAACCGTGGAACGTTTAACGCCGTTAACGACGTCTCCCTTCCATCCGGCGCGTTGACGACGGGAAATATTTGACGTAGTTGAAAGCGCGATCCAGCTTAACAGAACTCACAGAGAGGTAGGAAGAGAGAGAGAGACCGAGGTAATTGCGCGTTGAACCGATTACAACGTTTTTACTTTGTTTCAACCCCGAGGGAAATGAAATTCTGAGGAATATTAATTCCCGCGCACAGATCCGCTGGACTTTTTCGCGCAAACTGGCGGACGATCTTCAAGTTTCCGCAATTGGACGTTTCTGAAAATGCTGATCGGGCTCTCCATTCGTTGGGGAGACGCTGAAGTCGTTTGGCTGCGTTGAGCAACTTGCGAAAGTACGCTACTGGGTGGCAGATGATCAAGAGCTGCCAAATTAGCATTTTGCACTATAACGACGAGTCAGACCGGTGGTCAAGATTTTGAACAGAATGCACTAAATATGTATGCTATTAATTACCAAATGCAAATGGTTCTCGTAAGATCACCAAAGTTAAACAGTATTGGACGTGAGCAGTACTTGGATGGGTAACCGCTTGGGTATACAGTATAGGGGTGACTGCCTGAGTATGGACCACGTGTTGTAGGCAAAAAAGAGGGCACCAAATATATCATATACATATACATAATTATCGAATGCAGATATTTTAAAATCTCACTCAATGAGGGTAGGGAAAATTATTTAATGTTACGGGTGGTTTCTGACAAATTTACGAAAACCTCGTTCCTCCGCGAATTATTCTCTCCAAGAAATTAAACCTCCACGATGAAGAGTATAATTATAATAGAGCCAGTTATAACACAGTCATCTTCCACCGAGCAGTCCAATAATCACTTTCTGGAACGTTGCAGAGCCGAGCAAGAAATATATTGCGCGAATTCAAATTATCCGGGCGTTCCAGTAATTTCTGGTAATAATTCATTGTTAAAACATTGACTGAATCCACATGATAAATTATCAACGGCCTGAATCTGGCTCGGTGGTGGTATTCCGCGCGAATCCGGGCTCGAGGTCGATTCTACCCCGATAGTACAACTGTGTTAATCTCTTATGGGATAATTACCGCGATATGCGGCAGCAGGGTAGATCCTCTAATCGAAGGTTACACGATTACGCAACGCGCGGGATGAATTCCGCGCGATTCCTTGACAAACGTAACGCAACGGGTGAGGTTAGTGCGGAGGGGGTTCGGCGAGTACAAGCACAAGCACGACGCACATAGGCATACGAGCACGAACACGAGCATACGAGCACGCTAGCGAGCGGTCGACAGAGAATTGAGGTTTCCGCTTCGGTGAACACAGACATGTCGACGCGCATCGGGCTCTCGCGTACAGTACACGAGTCGTTAATTAATCCCTCGTTACCGTACGTATGGTACACCCAAGATCTGCGCTAAACAGAGGTAACCAGAGGTTTGACCGTCAAATCGCGCTTAAGTACGCGTGCTTCGTGGCCATTCGAGCTCCGTGGCGAGAACGCCGCTGGAGAAGTATTGCGAACGCGATGCTCCGCGGCTCGTTCCGAGGCAATTCCAACAGGTTCCCATTAACGAAGCTACTAACGTATTCAGAAATAGTCGGCCGTTTAATGAACCGAAACTCTTAGACCAACGGAGCGCCGCCGAGCACGTAATTTTCGTGTTTGTCCGTGATTTACGAAAAATAATCGCTGGAGCACCGCTAGAAATCCTCAAATTTGACGATATTTGCCGAGCACACACATTCCCGGAGATTTCCCTCACAACGAATACATTTCCCCGTCTTGACAAAAATGATTTATCTATTTACCCTATTAGCATTCCACATCACTTCCCTGCTACTATTAACTTATTCATAGTATCTATAAGTGCGTACAGCCCTCAGTCTATTGACAACATACTTTTCGTCCCATTAGACTTACAAAATATACGCCATGTTCAATTAAATGGCACTCGTCTTGTTCTGAAAATTTTCATAATATTTTAGCCAAAATTTGTCTTCCATTTTTTCCCCATTCACTAATTGCAAGGATAATTGCAAGCAATCAAAGAACTATAATTATCACCCATCAATTTTGGAGAGGTATTTTTAGCCCATTTAAAACGTCCGATATGGATCAACGAGGAATATCGATTCAATAAATACCGTAGAACATTTCGTTGCTCCCGAATAAAATGTCCTATCTAACTGGAATTCCTGCAGGAGATTTTTGTTTTCAATCAATGATTTCCCGTGGTATGCCATACTGTTTTAATTTGTTCAACACTATTGATGTATTGCATTGTGCGACGTACATACTAATTTCTATTTCATTTACGAGCGAAGTTACTCGATCTCTAGCAAGACAAACCCCGGTGAATCGATAAATTTCGGTATTTTTCATTGTTCGCGTGCCATGCACACAGTGCACGCTTTTATGCAACGCGTAGAATGCTCGCGTGTCCGCGTGCAACAGAAACATTTACTTTCAATCGTTGTTACTATTAAATAATGAAATATGATTAACGCAACGATCCGTGACACGGCGCATTGTGTAGTGATTTATGCCTGTATTACTCCGCCACTAGCGCCGCGTTATCATTGGCCAGCCAGTTTGCTCTGTCTGAACGCGCGATCAATGGAAAATGTGCGGGAATGCATATTGCATTAAACATCTCCGTGCATCATTTAAGGTAGACGCGAGCTATTCTGATATGACACATTAATACGTGATAGCATCCCCGCATTACAAGCGTCGTTCTGCTGCCATGAGCTGCACACGACGAGTATCGAGTATATGTTTGTTGCAAAATTTATTTTGCCTCGGTGCAACACAACCGGGGAACGACGAATTATTCACGGATTCTTTTGTATCGTTTGAAACTTTAACCGGGCCTCTGCGTTTGAAATACATTCCGAACGTTATTCATAATAATTATTCATATTCCAGCCGATACGCTTTATCGTGGTCCTTTAAATAACGTTTTACGAATCGTTCTTTTGCAAATAATTTCATCGTAAGGGATTATACAGTTCGGAATTTACTCAAACAAATTGAATGGAATTCTTTCGCCTTAAATGATTCACAATTATTGAAACTTGTAACATATCGCGGATAAAGACATACAAAACTTTAATTCCAGAGAAAGATGTGACTTTGTTTTGCATCATTTTTAAACATAACAAAACAATCTTCTCAATTTCATCGTGATTTTTTACTGTTTTGGATATTGAAGGCAGGCGGTGAGCCAATACATAAATGCTTAGGGAGTGTGTTGTTTGAAATTGAAGGATAACGTTATCGATATTAATTTCGCACAGAGGAACTCGATAGGTAGATATCGATTTCACGAAAATTTGCAACGCAAACCTAATTCGGGCAATTGGAGCACTTACACAACTTCTGATTCAATTAAAAGTGATCAGCGTGTCTAGCAGAGCCGTTCTAATTTACGCACAAATAAATAAGAACCTCATAGATGCGTCGGAATTCGCACCAACTGGATCTGAAGTGTTTCAATCACTGTGCAAGCAAGAACATCGTCGGCGGATCGACGGCTGAAATTACGAATCTACAATAACCACGATTACTTTGGGGCCAATTATGCAAATCGGTAGTCTCTAATCAGAAGCAATCGAGGGTTGTAAATTGATGTATTGCCGGCGTTCGAAGCGATGCAGTTAGGAGTAACTGGTTTACATTTTAATTGGCGAAGGTGCAAAGCGGTCTTAATGATATTTCTGTGTTGCTGTGCACGTTTGAATGCGGCGTTACAATGGCATTTCTACGTACAATTCAGCTTCCATTCGTGATGTGGCAAACGGCTGTTGAATGTGCCCGCCTCCTCCTGGCCGTCCGAGATCGAGTTTACGTCGTTATTGAATTTCTACGTGCTCCAGTAGCGGAGACACGTGATTAAAGGTCTCCCTTCTGCGCATCTTTTCTTTTCTCTAAACACGCCTCCATGGCGGACGTATCCGTCTCAGGAAAAGAGACCGGCAGGAATAACAAGCATTCCGTTGCCTACTCAATGGACAATTTCACTAAATCCACCCGCGGATTAATTGCAAACCGATTATTCACCGTTAGCCATCCGCTCCTCCGTCGACGTGCTCCAAAAATCAATTTCGTGATCGACGACTTCCCCCAGACGCACAATAGTCAAGGCGGCCAATCTGGCAGTTCCTTTGGTAGAAAATGACTTGTCTTATATCGGTATTTTATCTATGTAAAAGTATATTACTTTCTAAATATTTACCATGTCCGAAAATGTCGATATTAATGAAATTCAATAATAATTATAATTACAACAAGCATTTTCTGAATATGATTTCATTTAATATTTTTTTCGCGCTGAACGCGATTTTAAGCAACGTTCCTGTTAATGTCACTAATCAAAATTTTTTTTCAAAACGAAATTGAAAGTGGGTACTCTTTTACTGACATAATAATTTCGATACTGATTTAATATTGTTTTATGTCGATTAAGTTAAATTAGGATTAAAGAGGACTAATACATACATCCTACCAGGAATCGAAAATTTTTCATTTCTTACTCGAGAAGCAAATTATAGTTGATTTCGTACCTACATTGTTCAATATGATTTCCATTATGAATAGAACAGAATAATAAATCAAGCAATTAACGATTGTGTTCGCTAGCATCGATAATGTTCAACTTCAACTGCGATAAAAGAAGAATTTGGTGCATGTTTACATCATACGAATATTAAAGTAAACAATCTCTACATATAAACAAAAGATGAATGTAAAAATATTTTAGGAACAAGATTGTACACAATGCGTTTTTGATAAATTCGTCGGTGAATCTCTGTTCGTGTATTACGAAACACCCAGTACGAGCAAATGAACTCACCGAATGCATAATTCAGAGGACAGAACCAGGACACCGAGTACATTTCGCCGAGGAGACATTGAACAGTCTCGTTCTCCGTACGCAAGTAGGGTTACAAAGGGCGGGCTATAGTTTGTTCTAATTTCGAGGCGAACCCTATCGTACAGAAAATTACGAGCGTTCTCCCCGCAACTTCAGGAATGCGTTGTACTTGAAGATATTTCATGGAATAGCCCGGCATCCCGAGGAGGGGATAAGATTTTAGGGTGGAGTTTTACGAGCGTCGCCAAAATCTCCGGCATGCAGCTCGATAAAAACCGCTCACCAGGAGCCGTAGTATCCACTTTTATTACCTAATACTCGCGAGATTCGGTCACCGACGTATCTCCATTCTATTTTCTTCTCTTGTGACGATTTTAGCGTGGCCGATCGCATTCTCGCTTAGGCTAGCTAACCGATAACATCGGCTGTTCGTCGATTCAATCATTGCTCAAGGTAGAATTGATCAAAGTAACGACTGCTACATGTAGGTCTGCAAAGAGATCGGAGGGGACGATTTTTGAGCGTCGAAATCGATCGGTAATTTTCCAAACGATTTCTGTCTTCCTCTTCCAAGAGAAAGAGAGAGAGAGAGAGAAAGAGAGAGAGAGAAGCTATTCGACGCCGTTGAGGACGCGTTCGAGCTGCGAACGTTCCATTTCATTCCGTTCGATCGTCGTCGGGACGCGTGCACTTTATCTGTCCATTTGTCCCTTTGCTCCTCTTATCTTGGAACGTATTCGCGAACACTCGAATAATTGGAATTCCGTCTGCAGCGGGAATAAACAACGGAATCGCTCGGCTTCTACGCCGGCGGACGGTTCCCGTCGCTAACGTATACTTTTCTGTTTGCTATATTCTTTTCCCTATCCTCAAATCTCGACGCATTCCTCTGTTAAATTCGAACATGGTCACAAAGCAACGAACGCTTTTCAGTTCAGACTCCAAGCAACGCTTCTGTTCCGATTTTGAAGCGTTTCGTGGCGCCAGACATTCGAGCAGATTAACCGAAGTCGGGTTTTCAATTGTTTTACACAAGCTGTTGGAAATTGTTAACTGTAGAATTCCCTAGATATTCTATCAATGTAAAGTGTCTAAGCTAATAGACTCCATTGAGAGTTCATTAAAATTCATTAAAGTTTTATTCTAACGTTCATGGTCTATTGAATATGGATTTTTATGCAGTTAAGACTACACTATCAATTATTTGTAAAACCAAAAATCAAATTTTGAATTCAATTTAGTAAGGCTTCAATATAATTCATAATTTCATAACGTACTGACCACTTCATGTTATTTGTTCCAACATGTTTAGTGATCGTATGGAAAGTATAATATGCAAAGATAAAGAGAAGCCTCATGCAGTTTTCTATACATTTTTGAACGCGACACTTTCCTCGTGAAGGTAAAAAGATTTAAATAATTTAAATATGTTTCTACCGTCACAAGTGTATCAATAAGTAAACATTCAAACGTAGCTGCGTTCCAAATGGTCAGGAAATGGTCCTGATAACCTGCAATATGATTTTAAACAATCACCCTACAAAGATTAATCGAACATGGGGTATGTGACTATTAATTACATCTATCTGCAGCTGTCGTGATCCATGACGAGATTCTCGTCAATGCTCCTGAATCGTTGCCGTCGATCGCCACGGCGTTTTTAAACCAAAAGTGAACGTTTCACGCCTCGCCGGTACCGTCGTGATTTTTCGCCCAAAGCTACGTAGCGAGCGAGAAAAAAAAGAGCGAGAGAGGAAGTCGATATCGACGATCTACCTTGAACAGACGACGACGGATTATCGCGCGCAACGGGCCAAAGAAAATATAAGCGCAGAATCGAGACACCGACTTCCGCGTAGGGACGCGCCGTTTTTTTTGTTTTTTTTTTAAAGACCGCCCGAGCATTTCGGGCGTCTGAATAAAAGGCGACTCCTGATAATGTGCATCAAAGGCGCGGAGCAAAAATAGAGAAGCGTGCTTAAGCCACGCGTGCACTTGTCGGCCGTAGATGCTTTCATCTTTGAGTTCAAAGAGCGACTCGTAAACGTTTGATACCACAGGATCAATAAATGTATCGTGCACCAACCGAAAGCCGGCGCAACGTCGCGCGAATCTTCTCCCAGAGAATGACATTCCTAGACAAAATCATTTTCCCGGCTAGCTGACGATTTTTCTATCACGCTTCGAACCCGACGGACATGCCTGCTGATCACGCAGATGACAAAAATATTTTTGCGAATATTTGCGAACCGTGGAAGTCGGTGAAAAATGTGTAAAAATTGTACACGGTGTGGATCACAGGCGTGCAAAAAATCTGCAGAATATTTTTTTCATAAATATTGTGTCCCTTATAGAATTTTAACTCTACAGTTGGAGCTTTTAACTCGGAAATTAAACATTACTTGTATGTGTAGTCATTGATTAGATAAAACATATTCGGTAATGTAAATTTTACTGTCTTAACTTGGGGTTGGTGAGTTTTGACTATGTATGTGATATGCACGATCATATCTTGAGAACGTATTGGCACATCAAGATAGAACAAAATGCATTGGACACAGCATGGAATCTACTATCTTCTGCACATATTAACAATGAACGTTTTGATACAACGTAGGTCAGGATTATTATCACGATACTTGTTAACACAATGTTTTCAAACTTGCTTCAATAATTATATATGGAAAATACAAGGTTATATTATTTCAACCCATCCTGTGATTTCAATGCTGGACGACTGTGGTCACGCCGAAAATAAATGAGTATTAAGAGCCACATAGTTAATCGCGAGTTCAGAATAAAAATTCCTTTCGAGAAGAGCCGGTGGAGATAATTTGGATATAATCGAGTGGAGAATATACGCGCACAGAGTTTCCGAGCGAGATAGTTCGATAAATTTGACGGGTAATCCCCTAAAGTCGCAAGTCCAACAGTTTAAGTCGGCGGAGTAGCTCGGAAGGAGGTAAATCGCAACCGCTCGGTGAATGTAGCAATGGCTTGGATTCAGGACGATAGCGAAAGGTGTATCGAAACTTTCGGTTATTAAATTCAACTGCGCCGCGGTTCCCCGAATTTAACCGCGGAAATCATTTTCGTCTGGATGTAATTTTCGTCGACTAATTAGTCGCCTATTTCCCTCGCGGAAATCGGTTGAAATAATTATTCGGTTCGCACTTTGTCTTCTTCGTAAACTCCTTTCCGTCCCAGCGAGAATAGTTTCGCGAGATTCTGCATTTAAACGAAGGATATCAAACGGGTAAAACGAATGAAAAATTTAAATAGACGTTTTTCTTTATAATTGCAACTTTTTCTGTCGCTGTCTTAAAGGCTCTTGAAAGTTGCAACGAAATCAGAAACTTCGCAAAGCGAGGTTGAATCGATGGAAACCGAGCTGTGCAAGTGCTGCTCGAAATGGCAGATCAGAATTTTTAATCAGTTGCCCGACAGCCTAAATATATAAATAAATACAGGCGACTTCCTGAAACATTTCGAGTAAGTATTTACAGGCATGTTAGATAGTTCGGGTAGCTTGTAAAATTCCCTTTAGAAGCTGGATTCGCATGGGGCTTACTTTCAACCAGTATTCGAAACGCTCGATTCCAATGATTCTTTTTTCGGATTACACGTTCCAGGGACGTGGTCTAAATTATGTCAGGCAAAGCCAATGCGGCATTCGCGGAAACAGCACTACTGTCGCAAATCGCGCTTGTTCGCGAGAAAAATCGAAGTCTAATCGAATTCCCGTTTCACGGTGATGGTTCCCGTAATGGAAACGAGGCGCCGCGCCACACCGCGCCACACTGCGTCGCTCCGGGAAACAATCCCGATCGGCTAAGAGTGAAATGCTATTGTAATTCACAGGCCGTGGGAATTGTCACGCGAGACCGCCCGGTTCCGATCCAGTTATCCTTGAACTACTGCCATTCAGGAGGCGTCTTCTTCACCTGGAAGTTCCTTTTCTTCCAGGCCATTCATGTTCCGCCGCGGCAACGGATGTACGATGATTACAATTCAAAGAAGGTACAATGAGAGGGATGAGTCCCGCCATTGAGACCGGTAAACCTTCATTGTTTCGCTACTTGGGGGTGGCTCAGCTAACGAGGTAAAGAGAGATCCCTGACCATTTAATGTTCGGCAACGACATCTATTACATCAGCGTCAGTCTCGGGGAGTCGAGCGAAGTATTTTGCCGAGTCCGAGAATTCGTATCCGCGTGATCGAAGGATCTCCACTCTCTCCCGTACAGTCTCCTTCGTTGGGTTGCAATCAGTCTTTGTCAACGTTAACAATGGAGAAGAGATTCCGCCGCTGATAAAACGTTGATACTGTCTCGAGAAACGAAAAAGAAATCATTCCTCGCTTCCGCCGCGTTGGCCCTAGCCAGAAATTTACTATCATTCGATTTTCAAGATAACGAGCCATTCGGAGTTTTTTTCCTTAATGAATTGGAAATATCCTAGGAGGATCTCTGGCGTTTGGACCGCTTAACCTTTTGGATGGAAAGATCTCAATTAAAGAAACTTGCCACGTGTTCCCTCGAGCGAGGTCGAATATTCACGTTGTCTGCGAAACTTTTTCTGTTGTTCGATTTTATGCAGAGCACGAATCAAACGGGAACACTCGAACTCGATACGATTCGAATACCGACGATTTTATCGGTCAGCATCGAGAGATAGACAGACCGGAATTTTTCATTCGAATTCGAACTCAATTTAAGATTTTCAATACTCCTTGATGCCCATGCGCCAATATTCGAAATTAATAAATGCCCGTTTATTTGCGCTCCACTTTTCCCAAATGATCGCCGACTCGCCGATGTTTACACGAGCACAAATTCCTCTATAATTGATGCTCACGTTCGTGATCCTATCAGATTGAAATTAAAACAACGATTTCATCGGACATTATTAAACTCGCTACTTTATGGCCGGGCCGTGTATTAAAATGTATAAATTGCGATTAAATTCACAGTTTCATATCGCCACGTATTTTTTTTGCTGCTTCACTTCTCCACGATTTTAATGGGACTCTGAGTTTCCAATGACTTTCAGGAATTTTCGAATGTTTGAGGGCTTAAATTGAAAGTAGTGGATCATACTTCACAATCGCAATGAAATTTAAAATGACATACACAGTCGCGTCAAGAGTTATTTCAATGGGAATATTTGCGTCGATTGTAGGATTTGTTTTGAAAGGAATTTTTTAATTTTGACGGCTGAATTAAAAATAAGAATACGTACTCGTGTCATAAAATCGAAAAACCCGAACTTTGTGCTCAGACAGAATGCACCCCATTTTAAGGGCATTCTTCGAGTCGATTTTAGAATGTATTGTCGTGGGAATTTTTGAACTTTTGAAAGCTTAAATTGAAGATGAAAGATGGCACGTTATGATAGAGATACTTTGGTTCAAAAATAAATAACAAGATAAATGAATAAGACACAATTCTCTACCACTGCCGTCGCAATTGTGCGATATGACGGAATCAGTTGTGGACAGGCGGTTCGATAAATATCTTACAAAGCTGCAGGCGGCGTTTCGGCGTAAAAATAACAATGGCTGAGAGGCGCGTGGATGTAATTCTGAATCGGGGCGTAATCTTTAAACCGTGTATTAGTTCGAGCCGTTGGTAAAATATTGCGAAAAAAAGTTTTGGCCCGGTGAATAGCCCCCGATATAAAGCATGCATGCGTCGCGTATAATCTACGTGAGAGCACATACAGGGGGTGAATTTGTAGGATCGTGGTATAACGTGGCCGGTGTAAAGCCCGGTCGAGTAAGGTAGGGCAGGGCTGGACAGTGCGATAGCAATGCCCCGAGCCACAGACGAATGTTGAGCGCCTTACCGTCCACTCGCTGATAACCTCCCTTCCTCGCCATAACCTCTTTTCGGTATTTATGGCCGGTAACTTAAATTCTGAAACGTCGGACACCCGAGAAATTAGCACCGAGCTCTGGGCTGCTTGCAGCTGCGTCCGGGAAGATAGACGCAGACGCCGGCTATGATTTCGACGGGTTCCGTTTTAATTCGATGCGCATTGATCCCATTCCACTATTCCTCTGCCCACGTGCTGGTTTAACAACGAATATTTCTATCGGCACTTTGCTCCCATCCTGTCCGCCACAAGGTCCACGAAATAAAATTGATTCGAGACATCTCGCTCAAATCAGAATATTGACACGTGGTAAAATGGTGAATTTGATTCGAACGTGTCACCTATTTATTATTCATTTGCTGCACAGAAATGTTTCCAAGAATTTCAGATTTCCTCAATTCGTTTGTACGAAAATATACAAGTGTCCATCACTCGGTGATTAATACTTAGCTGATTTTATAGTTAACTACATATAAAATGATCGAATGAGGGAATATACAGGGTATCCAAAAATAGTCGAGTTCTTTGAAAATATCGCTTCAAGTTACCTCAGAAACCGCCTCTTTCAAGGAACTCAAACACTTTTGGGGGCGCCCTCTATTTTCGTATTGCTTCTGTTCTTCACAATTGATTTAGAAAGTTTCTACTGTACATAGCAGTTCACAGTCTCATGATAAATACATTTCCAATATTTCTAACTATCTGCGGTTTCAAGCTACGTACGAAACAATTTCAACAATTTTTTGTAAGTCATTGTTCTCTTCTTAATAGAAAGATTAATTGGAAAGTTAGAGAGAACTGATTGAATATATACTCAAGAAAAACAAAAACATCGCGAATAATACTCAATCTGTCCAATTAGAACCGCAAACAGCTTAAGATGTTCAGTATCGAGAAATCGTCCAGTGATCTCGAGAAATGATTACTGAAGTAGTTAACAAGGTTTTCGCAGTGTCAGATCCGAAATGCGATTCAAAGTCTCGCGAAATTCGTGTCCTCCGTCGCACAACTCACTCTCAAACGACGCGCTCCAAAATTCATACTCTCATCTGTCCCTCGCAAACGCATATGCATGTGCATAGGTGTTCACCGGAAACTAGATAGATCCTTTTGGAAATAAGGTTACTGACACTCTATGCTGCGGATAACTTATACTGTAGCTAGCTGCTACGTGATAACACGCTCCAAAGATTCTTATAAACTAGATCGCCTCGAATTATGTATGAAAATTCACGATGCCACCTTAACAAGACGTTTCTGGGGGTCCGGAGAAGTTGGAAAGATTGAAATATGGTAATTTGAGTTTACGATCGGAGCGAAATATGTATATTTATTACTATTTTTACCTTTATCGTGATTATGGCTGTCGCGTTTAATTTACTTTAATGATTCGACACGTTCGTCCCTTCATGTGCTTGTACTAGGTACGGTTTACAAGAAGATGAGAAATCAAGTTTTCTATTAGTTCCTCAGAATATTCTTTGAATGTATCTTAATAAAATGAAATGAAGAAATAAATAAAAAATAAAATAAATAAAATGAAGAAGTCACAAGAACAATGGAATTATTCTAGGTCGGAAGATGTGTTTAATTTTTAAGTTAAAATAGTTTCGATTGCAAAAAGAATAAAATCCATACATAACTAGCAGATTTTATTACGATAAGTATAGAAAGATGTAGTTGCTTCAAGAAGTTCTACATAGTCTCACAGATCCGATCTGGACAGTCAAGGGTTAGCAACCCCTACGTAAAGGCGCGTACGACAGTAAGGATCCATGGCAAACGAAAACCGAAATTATTTTCAGTAGCAGGAAGGTACGAAGAGTACGGTTGGCACGTTCAAATCCCTCGGCTCAAGATAATCTGTGTTGTCGCGAATCGAGGTCGAAGGGGCGAGCAGAACGAGGGTGGAGCAAACGCGTCCGAAGGACAGGGAAAAAATGCGCCGAAGGAAAGGGACGGGGGAGAATCCCGCGTATATATCCCAAAGCGAACCTCGTAACCCTCCAGATGATAACCGATTCACCCTGCTCGTTTCTCGCCGTTTTGCCCTACTTTCCCCATCTCAGCTTCTACGGAAGACCGCGGCAAGGCCCTCCACCCACAACCCTTCAACCCCTCGCTCTGCCACTTTTTGAGACATCCAAGGATATCAATCTTATAGGGCCGCGCCTCTCACGTTCCGCCTTCATCGAGAGGAAGCGACCAGTTTTCTGACCCTGCGAACGCTCACTGATAGCTTTTAAATTGCCCGATGTGTGGAGGGGTTTGTTTATTTATACGATAACCGTGATTTATATCTCGCTTCTTCTCCGGCTTGCATTTCGACCAAAGAGATCTTTCTTCGAAAAATGGAAACGGGAAAACGCTAAAGAGATTATGATGAAGACGAAGACATACAGCGCGATCGAGGAAGCATTACTACCTGCGTTTAATATTTGTATTTGTTGAGTCTTTTTAATTCTTCGATAATAATATCAACTTCGGTTTTGTGTTTGTTATGTTTTTCTTTACATTTTTTACCTGCATACGAATCTTATAATATAATAATATGAAATGGACGAATCGTGAATAGAGAATTGAATTGTACACGTTACATTTATTAAACTGCAAACCTTCATGCATTCTGTAGCCTATAAAAATCGCTTCGCTTTAAATTCCATTTCATCGACACCAAGATCCGAAAACATGAAAATTTGCCCGATTCCTCTCTTTAACTTCTTCCAAAATGAAAAACATTGTGTCTGTATGGAGTAAAATGATGAGAAATAGAATGAAAAAGAAATTAGGGTGGACCATAAAGCGGATTAGTCGAGAGAGTTGCCATTAAGCCGTAAGGTCGTTGAAACGTTCCTCAGGTCTCGTTATTCTCGCAACGAAATAAGGGTGAGCAAAAATTGCGAAACATTTTTCGAACGATATGATCTGAAAAGTTTCCGCGATATACCTCACGTACATACACTCACGCTGCCTCGCAGTCTCATCAGTGGCGGCATAAAGCGGCCGATTAAACTTTCACAATAATTGCGAACGAGCAAAGCGTTCTCCTTGTCCTTTCATACGACAATATTCGCGCTCGCGAAGCAGCGCTCTTCATCGTTTATTCTAATATTTATTTTACTTATTTCCCTCGTTCTGTACCCCCGCTAGTTGGTCGGGCGTCCCCCGCTTCGCGCTTGCCTGGTTTGCTTCTATACTGCGGCTATTTAACAGATTAATAACTTATTCCTGTATAACAGGTCCAATAAGTCGACCTTCCTCTGCATATACAAAATATATGACACTAGAAATATAATCTCGAAATTTTACAATTGCCATCGAGAAAATAAGAAAGATACAATTTCTAAAATGTTCAATACTTTAGATCATAGGTCATAGATTTAGACCATAGTCAAAAACATCCTAACAGGAATCAATTGGATTTTTTATTCTAGATAAGTAAAAATCATGTTACAAATCATGACAATCATCAATGTACCATACCCAAATATAATTATTTTTAAAAAACTTGTAACCACTCTTCACATCCAAGTACATATACAGGATAAGATGCCAGGTTAGAAACCTTTACCGAATGTTTATAAACATTGTAAAAATGCCAATCACAATGTCCCTTTAATCAGCCCGCATTTCTGTACCACGAGAAGTTTAATCGACCACTTCGGTCGTACAAACTTCTGCGTTGTTGTCCGCTCTGGTTCCTGGAATCCCTCGATCTCCGGGATCGCATGATAAATTGTCTTGTTTCATCTCGAGGATGAAATTCTCCCGCTTTATCTTCGCATCGGTCCAAGAACAGGCAAGAAAAACCGACCGCCGAGAACTGGCCTGTCGAATCGATGGATTAATCGGCTGCCAGAGAGAAATTACCTACGGCTACGATCTATATTTCCACGTTAAGAACGCCGACGTCTGACACGCGGTCACGGCGCTTTAATTGGAATTACTTTCCGAAGTGTTCCACCGACTCGACAGTATCTCGAGCGAATATCTTTTGCCGGAGTAAGTTTCGCCGACGGTAAAAACCGTATTTACACAGCGAATTGTCCGCGTGATACATTTCACTATTCATGAACTGTGAATATTCATTAGTTTCCTTAACGCAACCGGTCTCGAGGTTTTAATTTCACTTTTCAATAAAACATTGTCCGCCAAGCTGCCACAAAAGTGTGTCCTGCGTTTGTTCTCCCGTTACACGTGACAAATTTCTATTTAAAACCCTAGAAAAAATATTTCCACGTTTAAGGAAAATCATTACGAAAAGCCAAGCTCGTCAATTTTTATCTCGGAAAGTATTTGCCAAAGTGAGTGTACAAATTAAAATTTTATAGAAACCGATAATCCAACCATTTAGACAAATTTATAAGCAGCTGCCATTTAAAATGTTTATTTTTGTAAACTTCCAATAAATTTGCCACTGTGTACCTTACACAACATCTTATTCACACGTACAACTGTTTTAACGTTGTAATAAGCACCTAATTATGAATTATGAAAAAAACGTAATCGAAAATTGCAGATAGCTCTCGCTCGCGGAGGAAAGGGAAGCAGCGGATTTCCGGAAACCCCGGTGAAATATATACGGCTTCTTCCGTGCGACAATTTCATTTTTGTAATAGCGGGAAGGGAAAGAGGTGAATCGCAATAGCGAGATAGGGGCGCGTACGTGGCTATAGTCCGGTAGGGCCGCGAGGAAACCGAAGAACGAACGACGGGAACGAGACGGACCCCGGAGCGATGAAACTATAAAGCCACACCTAGTAAGTTGTAAAATTGTAATAGCCTTCCGGTATTTACATAATGCTACGGCATAATAAGTGGAACTTCCCGAGTTTCCATTACCATTTCGCTGCTATCCGCTCCTATCTTCGCTAACGACCCCGGCTCGGTCTCCTCCGTTCACTCTCGTGACTTATATTTTTCTACTCTATTCTTCCTCGGACAGACGAACTAGCTTCGTCTCTCTTCCACGGTTTCTTCTCCCCATTCTCTATGAGCACTGGACATGGCTAAACTTGACCTGGATACTGTAAAATCTTGCATGAGATGAGATTTATTAGGGGTATTTTGTAGTTCTTGTAAGAAATCTTGGATAACCTGAACCGTTATATTCATTAAAAATTAGAAACCAATTACATTATCATCTTATATACACGGGTGAGCTATCAAAAATAGTCAGTTTCTCGGGACCTGCGGGGACGACAGATCCTTCCTGAGGTGGGAGATGTCTCGGGTCCCGATGTAGGCCGCTGATACTCCTTGGTAGACCCTGATAAACAATGATATGTCCCCATCCTAATTATTCCAGCACTTGTCTTAGATCCTCTAATCTGTTTCTTCCTCTAGACCTTATACTCCTCTTCCTTATCCTAGATTCTCGATTTTCCTTTCTCACTCTAGTCGATTTCTACCTTACTCGTAGAAATTTTCGATCTCCTGAAGACTGAGAATAAACGTAAAGCATCACGCTTTGCGGCAGCTGCGTTTGGGGTCAATTGAAACACAGTGTCACTCATCAAAATTAATTATGTAACGATCACTAAGTTACCTGAATCTTCGAATATTGTGCGTTTAAGATACCTAACTCCATCTAACCTGAATCGATGTACCACTCAGAAGTACTCGCTTCCGTACACACGAGATCCTCATAAGCACGCGAAATCTTACCCGCAGGACAGTCAGGAATATCCAGACACTGTTTAGCCGAGGGGACACAGTATTCCATAAGACCCAAGAACGTAGCCGCGGCCGCGAAACTTCGCCGATGTAATTACAAGCGGGCGAGCGATGTTCCTTAAGGAGCCAATCCGACGAGGTCTGGCTCGCAGGACAAAAGAGTTCTCGCAGCTGAAAGAAGCGAGCGGCCGGTGTCTTCAGGCATCTTGGGTAGAGGAGACGGTCTCGGGGCTGAACTGTCTCGTTTGCACGACAATGCTCTCATTACGAAACGGGACCGGGCGTAGCGGAGCGTAATAAAATTTCACCGGCTCGGCCAGTTCTAAGGCCGAAACCCGTTCGTCGACAACGAGAACGATGAGGACGAGGACTCAGCCAGCGGCGCAGGATATCAGGAAACTTCAATTCCCTCCTTCGGCACTTCCGGCCGGCCTGAAGCTGCCACTGCTGCAACTTCATTCGAATAAGTGGTTCTCCTTTGCCCGGTGTACCCTTTTCCCCTTGCCCCTCTCGCTATTTATCCACGTCTGTCTCGCTCGGTTCGCCACGCCCCGGTACTCCCCCTTCGCTCTGTTTTACGCTACCCACGCAGCTCTCTACACCGCCGCGGTAACTCGAAACCATTAAAATTGTCCAAACTTGGGCCATTGATCTTTATATCCGTGAACTAAATGTTTCTACAAAAATGAATTGCCAGTTTTCCGTCCGTATTTGTTGAAAAAGCTTTGAAATAAGGGAAGTTTATGATTCAAGTGAAAACAATGACACCACAGAATGAAATACGTTCTCTCATACAGAACACAATGTACAAATAACATCTTCGTTTAATTCGCACTTGTACTGGCCATTAACCGGACAATTGTGCATTTTTTCATTTTCTGACAGTCGTGTGACTAGCGAATCCTTTCAGAAGCAGATAGTCGTCAGAATACGAGCCAGGTGATTTACTTAATTTTCGCGGTGCGACTGTTTTATTTTCATCCTCAGGACTTTGTACACTCCGCTGATTAGCCCGAGACCTAACCGACCTCGCGATGGGGTCTAGCTACCCCATAAGATGAGAGCCACGCGGGGATGAGATCCTGGAATCGGAGGGTGGGATTAGAAAGAGACTCGGGGTGAGTTCAGAACCACGAGGTGGAAGGACTTGCGCCCTGGGGGTTTGCGTTACTCGGCGGATATAGAGAGGTCTAAGCCCGGCCATCACTGAAATTACCAGAGTTTACCTCTTCTACCGTTTCCGCTGTATTCATTGGCCCCCTTCCCATTCGTTTCCCCCCATCTTTCCACCCCATCGTCCATCCCTTTTTCGCCTTCCGTGTTCTCTTTTCCCGCCGACGAAATCCCCGCAACCGCCATCCCTTGCGAAATGTTCCGCGCGGAGAGCTTTATTACATTGCGATCATGTTATTAAGACGTTCCTCACACGAGCATCAAGCACCCTCGTTCTTTTCTTCGCTGGCACGATATCTCCCCCGACCCCTGTTAAAGCCTTTTCTAGTAATTAGGTTCGCCGCAGTACGATTTCACGCCACGGTTTTACAAGCGCGCGTTTGATTTCGTTTTCTCTTGTCTTCGATCCGATTATCAGCACTGATAAGTGGAGTTAAGAAAGGTTACTGCCGCGCTGAGATTCTCAGACCGGCTGGAGGGTGAATCTGTCTCTCGATAGGTTGACGTCAGCAACCCTTGTTTGTATCAATTTCAGCTGAACGTGACAAACTTTGCGTGGGAAATCAAATATACATGTACCATCAGTGATTGTTTATTCAATTTCATGGCTTAATATATCAATTTTATTCGTAAAGCAACAGATTTCATACAAATACAATGCGTACAATACGGGAAGGAGTCGCATTTCTGACGAAAATCTGTAAATCGAATAAAAAACTATTAACATCAAGGTAAATATAGCTTTGAGGGGAGCCATCTCAGATTATCTTGACCTTGGCATATGTTGTCAAGGACAGCATTCTGAACAACTTTCGACTATATATACCCGTCGCTCGAACTTAGTTTTCGACATAATTACAAAAACGCCTTGATGCATCTTTTCAACATAATGAGAACTGTGAATCCATTAAATCACCTAGAAATGTAATTAAAATTATCATTTTGCATACTTATCGACTTTTTTAAGTTCACCCTATATATGTATGGCCAGAGTGAGATACTACTCCTGGATTTTCATATGCGTGGTCGGGCCGGCCTAACGATCGATCCTCTACACCCCCTCCTCGATCTATATAACCACAACTCATACTATTCACATGATTTTTCTATCACTAGTTCAAATTCTTGGTGACAGTTACAATGCAAAAATTATTCGAATAAAATGAGTTGTGGTTAGGTTCGTCGAGAAGCCGGAGAGGGCCGGCTTCACGGCATACGAAAAACCAGGAGTAGTCTTTTAAAATTGAAAGTTCACTCTATATATGTACATATGACCAGAGTGAGACCCTGTGTTTTCCTTCGTCTCCACTGCGTGTTTAGAAAAAAAGTAAACAAACGCCGCGCCGGAGGAGGCATACCTTGCCACGGAGCGTGCGCGAATACGGAAATTCTGTTCAGTACTAGCAATAGTTTTTTTGCAAATTTCTCGGAAACTAAGTCCGAGCGACGGATAGGTATATTGACAAAAGTTGTTGGGAATCTTGTCCTTAACAACATGTGTCACAATCAAGGTGATCCGAGATAGCTCCCCTCATAGCTATATTTACCAACATCAGTCAAGCGATTTGAAAATCCTATTTCACTGTGTCCAACCCATGAAAACCATAAAATATGAAGCTCTTGTATCTGGCGATTAATGCAGATAGTTTTTATTTTGTATAAAAATCCATAAATATGTCATCTAATATTATTGCTATGAGCTCTGTGTTCTCTAGAAAAAATGATTATAGCTGTAATTTCTTTAAAAGAACAAAAAGCAACATATAAATGACAGGTTGATGGATATAACCATTATTTGCGAGAATTTGTTAAGCTATCAAACTATTAAAAATTATCAAGATTCTTTTATTAGACGAATTTGTGAATTAATATGTTTAGCACATCTTCGCGTCCACTAATTCCTAAATAGTTTCAAACTCGCACGTCCAATAGTGTACATTAAGATTGAGTTGCAGGAAAGATTTTTCCTCCGGTGGAATATCATGTTTCCTCCAGTCTAATTTACAAACTTCGTGAGAGTTTCCACTGCAAACGTTTTGTTCTTCATACCAAATACCAAAATATAAAATAAGATCGTGAACCTCTGTCGAACGCGACGCGCCGTGGATGGAAATCATACAGCTCAACGAATTTTCTTTCATGGATTCTGAAATTTCCTCGCGAATGCAGCTTGTAGCTACACGATGTACGCTACCCTCTTGCTCCTCTCGCTCGCGGAAAACTTTTCAATATGGGAAACACGTACCGTGCTCTTTGCCCTCGCTCCGGCACACTTTTCCACGCGGCGCGGCATGTCGAAAAAACCTGAGTATCCTGTGCAAACGATGCGAATAGCTCCCGAGCCATAATTACGATTCGTTCTTACGCGCTTCAAGGACCGTCCTCCTTTAAATAACCGCCGAACACTGTGCGGAGATTAGCGAGCGTACCAGTTTCGGACGTGCATAGAAACCGCGACCGAAAATAAATCTCGTTACATCGATTCCGTGCACAGGGTCGTGAGACTTGACCCCAGGAAGTTATTTAAAAATTTGACGTTGATTGTTTCTATTTTTGCGGAAGTACCTACGGGGTACGTAAGGAAGAACGACGTTTCTCACGAATTTTCGCAAGACGAACTGTAATTCTAAATTTAAGGTATGCATTTCCAAGATAAAAGAATGGTTTTCATTCAAATAAAAAATGTCTTAGAAATATTAAATAGGTTCGGCAAGCTTCAACAAAACAAATTAGTAATTATATCGATCAAAAATCGTATTCACATAATGTTCATTTTTAAATGCTTGTTCCAATTATTTTTATTAGATTTCATAAACATCGATATTTTCAGCATCGCTGAACATTTAGAACGCAATATAGATTAATGAAGTATTGAGATGGGAGAAGGGATTTTTTACCAAATGAACTGCCAGATCGGCTGCCCGGACCACTGTGCGTCGATCGCCAGCGACATTACCGATTCGAGGAAACGTGAAATATGGGAGGAGCTTCTTTGCGTGGAAATGTGCTCGACACGGTCTATTCATATTTTATCAGCTTCTTATCAATTTCTTAAGCAAGACCGTGCCATTTTTCAGCTCGCGCGCCCGTCCGTTTTCCTTTGCGGACTTCCAGTTCTTCCGTTCGCAAACGCGATTTCAAAGCTGCATTAGTATCAGCGCGTTTTCGCGCTTCGCGAACGTATTTTGCGAGTCTCCGTAGAATTCTTTCTCCGCCGCGCCTCACCGCGCTGGGACCGCCGAAAAGGATATTTAAGAAAACTGGAGGACCATAATTCCGACCAGAGAAACTTTTCCACGGGAAGAAACGTCGTTTGCTGTTCGGCAGCAGGCATTCACGGATCTATTGTCGTAGATCAAAGTGAAAAGTTTTTCAAAGCTCTCTCTCCCCTACCGCTCTCTGCGGCCGAAACTTATTTTCTTCGGCTTATATCGGGACGGGATTTTCATGATTGAGGTATTCGTGATTGTTGCACGCGCTCTACCGTGAACTATTCGAATAAAATTCTGTTACCCGACGCTCCGGTTGCGGAATTTATTGAAAATATGGTAATCAGTTTCGGCACATTTTCCAAGAGGAAATAAATATCGTTTCTGTTTCAGGCGCGTTCTATTTTTCGTGCCAAACATGAACATACCTCCCACGATCAATAGCAGTTTACGAAAACCGTCCGCACGTGTACAGAAATACCGATCTCGTAGTTACGGACGGTCTGACCAGAAATTCGGTACACACATTCGACCGTAGAAGCGGAGAACGTTTTATACGTACTTCTGAGCTGGGCTAAAGTTATGAACGGAGGAGGCATTATTAAAATTGCACGGACGCTCTCGGGAGTTTTCCGTCGACTATTTATTCGTCGTTACCAAGTGACAAATGCCAAATAAATATTTGCCGGCAGTGTCTGCACAATGCGGTTAATCTTTCACGGCATCGGGTTTAGAATTGCAGAAACCCAATTGTTAATATTTTTTCATTTAATAATGTACGTATTTCATATATCAAAGCTGGGTACTTAATTAAGACCCAATATGGAGATATTCTTTCTTGTCATTTGTGTTGCATCGGGCTCGTAAAACTAAATAATTTTTGTTGACTTCATAAAAGTAATAATTACCGTCATATCATTCGATGTGAGATGAAAATAAAAATACGAAGCATGAACGTCAAAGGATGAATCGAATACATACAATAGTGAATAACCTGTGTCTGTATATTTACTATATAATTTGTAATTTAATAGTAATTTTTTAAGACATGCAATTATAAGATTATAAAACAATGCGATAAATTCGCCTTGCTGTTAATTCGAATTGTATAAAAGACCGTCGTAAGCCTATCACTGCTTTGATTCTTGATATAGCAATTGCTAAAGGGAATCTTGTTGTTCGAAGATCTAACAGTGCTTTCCTTGTTCGCAGATGGTGACAAGGACAAAGAAGATATTCGTCGGTGGACTATCGGCACCGACGACGCTGGAGGATGTCAAAAACTACTTCGAACAGTTCGGCCCGGTGAGTGTTCGCTTAACGTTTATTAATAGGGCTCGGCGGTGTCACAAGTTGCGCGGGGATACGCGCGCCTCGTTGTCAGGTAAACTCGCACGGGTGACAAACATTCGACACGCGGATCGTACATCAATGACAGTCGGGAGCGCGCGTCGCGGTGCGTCGTTGTCAGGTTTGCGTCGCGTCGGGAACCGGTCCGTCATTGTAGCCGAAATCATTGGGGCAGGCTTCGGGCGCTTTGGCCCGTGACGGGCTGCCGCGACGGGTCAGGACGAGGCGGGCTCGAAACCGGACATTGCCGGTGATCATTGTCGCGGGACCGGTAGAATCGTTATTTTCGGCGGGGAGCCGGCAACGCGACGCGCGCGATTCGCTCGACACATTGTCGATCCGATTCAGCGTTTTGCTTATTTCCTGCGTTACGTGCGGTCGTCTAATCCGACCCGGAGCCTGGATGAAACAGCCCACCGGGGGTTGGGAACGCGAAATTTGACAGGGCCAATCGCCGGCAACGAGCGTCGACTGGCCGCGGCCGTCGCCAATTCCCGGCGTTTATTGTTTCACCGATTTTAATAGCCGCACTTCGGGACTGGTTTTATTGCTTTAACGACGCAGATGCCTGACGTTCGGCTGCGCACGCCCCCATTCAACCTGGATATTACAATTTCGAATAAAATTCACGGTGAACACCACCCGGATCTAGGGGAATCAAAAGCTCGACCTCTATCATCCCCCATAATTTCCTTCAGATTCCGCTGATCGTCGATTTCAAATCAAACCCTGGGAATATTTTCCTGCAAATCGAAAGATATAGGAGATCATTAGATCTCACTGGAAATCGCTCCTCGCGGTATTGCATTTTTATCGCGGGAGGTATACTTTACCAATAATTGCGTTACTCTTCTCTCGCACAAGCCCATTGCGGTCGTGATCGTTGGAGATACTTTATCGTTAATTGTTTGGTCCAAGAAAAAGAATTCTGTGACTGTTGTCCGCATTTAATTTGAATAATGGAGAAATTGTATTTCATTTTTATTTGTTCTCAATTGTTGATTTCTTGTGTTCTCTTAGGTCAAGAATGTATATAAATTTTATAACTAATAGTCTATCTAACTCTATTTAAAGAATGGCACACTCATCTTCAGAATCAGAAGGGTTAAAGAAGGGATCGATTAATATTTATAGTCCCTGTTAACTCTTAAACGTACTTCTCGAATTGCTACAAATTTCTATCAAGATTCAGGTATGCTTCCCATGCTGACAAGCAAAATATTTTATTTCGACAAAGTCTAAAACTCAGTAATTATTCCTAAACAAGATTATTTAAGTGCTGTTGTATTTCTTACATTCGTGTAGTCTTCTAGAACCGATCTAAATCGCAGATAGACATACAGGCAATTGTTTGGACCAAGGAATACTCTTCGATCGTAATTGTAGCAGCCGGTCACGGTCCAGGTATCGGTCTATGCAGCGAGCATTGAACTTCCGGAATACTCGAGACGCCCTTCTCTCGCCACGGCGCGATGAAGTGATTAGGAATTGGTGGAAGGACCACCTGAGACGAGGATTTCTGCTAATTAGCCTTTATCGACCTCTGGGCGAGACTGCGCGGACCATTACGCGTTATTGTGCGAACTTCTCCAGCTCCTATCGCTCTGATAATAGCCGTCGCGATTCATCGGCTCGGTGTATGAGACAGATAATGGTGCTCGAGCGTGATTTACGAGCCGGTGCCAGTTGCCCGAAATCGTTTCTCGTTCTGGCGATGAAGTAAATAGAATTAACGGTTTGGAAATTGCTAATAACGACCGTCGTTTGCCTTTTTCTGGTATCTCGAACGTAAGCCGGGCCTCGTTAGTCCGACACTAACGATTGTCTGTCTCGAATTTGAATACCGCTTGTTATCCATCTATAATACTTTCGTAGTATTCGTACGTGCAACAATATTAATAATAATATAGTAATGTAACGACATTTTTAGATCTGTTGAAACACGTGGAACAATTTAGAGACTGTGAACAATGTCTTCAATTTGGTTCCAATGATGATTAAATGGTACCTCTGTGGAAGATTATGAGACTTAGCAAATTGTTCTTCGCGTGCAAATTATACCCACAATTAATCAACTGTTCTTCTTATCAGATTTGCATGTAACACCTGTTTCATACTTTCATTTTTATTTTCACAAAAGGAACATCACTAGAATTAATTTGTACATCTAATGCACGAACTAACTTTGAAGTGCGTAGTTGTAATTCGATCATGTTAGCGCTTTGTCTACCGAAAGCTTTTCAATAGTTATGTTGTACCAAAGAGAAGATTAAACATCGTCTGTCATACAATAATTGCAAACGAAATTATTAGATTACGTTGTTGAGCGAGGGAAAAAATCCTTAGCTGTAGGTCATAGACTTTGAAAAATTATTCTTTAGCAGTAGTACCAAAGGAAGGCCTGCGTAAGATCGAATCTAAAAGAGGGAAACGGTGGGGATCCTGATGTCGACGGTTGTCCGCGCTTGCCGGCACGAGCCAGAAATGGATTTGAGATATCAGAGCTAGGTACTATCTCCGGTCTGGCCTCTTGACTTGTCCCCCTTCCCCGGACTACTCGGTTTTTCAGCGTTCTCCTTCGTTCTTCGTTGAAAGTCTCGTCCGGTTTCCGAATGCATAGTTTCCTGCTCTCGCTCTCCTCGTTCGTTTGACCCACATACGGAGATAAGATCGGTCTCCCACACACATACCCTGATAGACAGAGACAGAGAGAGAGAGAGAAGGGGGGAGATATTCACATTCACGGATGGAAAATCGGTATTGGCTTCTGTTCACCGCGAGGGTTGCAAACTGGCATCGTGGGCACGTTTCAGGGTTCGACCAGAAAGACGCCAGGTAAAGGGGGAGGCACGTGCCGGCGCAAGAACCACGGGGAACACACTCGCGTAGCTGGATACGTCGCGTCGGCTGTGCACAGTTCTACAAACAGCAGTCTCTGTGTTTAGGACGTAAACACACCAACTGCCGACCAAATCCTGCCCTGGCCGACTCTTTGCCCTGCACACGTAACCTTATATCGTCTGCCAGCCGCTTCAGGTCAGCTTTGTACCCCGCAAACCCTGCTTCGCCACCACGTTCCAACAGCAACGAGATCTACGCCAATGAAATACCAGCCAGCCGCCAGTCCGATAAAGTTAACGACATTCCCCGTAAATTCGTTATATTCAGCTTCTTCGCGATATCCCGGCCTCGGAGCCTAACGCTCATCCCCGAGATCGAGTTAGGTCTTCTTCTGACCAGACCAGAAACCAACGATACCGATCTTAATTCGATCTTATGACGATCTTGCCATGTTTCCACTGATTTCCAGATCCGATTATTCTTGCTTCTATTCCGAGTTCTCAAAAAAGAAACAATCAATCTAGTAAAAAATTTTCTCAATAGGGCAGTTGATCCACGCGAGGAGCTTCTGCATGTTTTTTAGAAACGGACGGGTGCGACAATGAACACATTATTAAATGGGTTAACATATGAATTCCAACTTGAGATTGTGCGGAGACATTTCTGCAGAGTCAAACTATAAGCCAATAAAAAAATCCCACTCCTATAATTGTTTTTTTAATCGATGATCTCTACTTCGAAAGATTTGTATCATTTCTGGATTTTGAGAAGATTGATCTTTTTCTGTGGAATTTAATTTGTGCTTTCTGTTTTACAATCCATATGTATAATAAACGTTTTTACTAACGTTTTCGGTAGTATTTTGAGAAATTTGATGTCTTACTATGGATATCCTATTCCGTTTGCAGCTGTAAAATAAATGTAGTTAGCGATAATATTGAAATTGGATGTCGTTTGGTACTCGTACTCCGGAATTACGATCCTCCGCGGGGAGGTCTATGAAATTTGATAGTCTTGTCAAGTCTAATCAACTGAGATCACTGTGAAGGAATTGCCGAATAAATATTTCTCAAAGGTTTCGAGGGTGCTGTAGCTCGGTTCGCCTTCGAACGTAATCGAATCCTTCAACAAGCATAAAAGTGAAATAAATCTTTTGCTCCGCGAGATGGGACAGCAATGAGTCAACCGAGGAAACTGATTATACTGTCAGCAACTGTATCATATTTATTCGTACAGCAGTTTGTTCGCGCGAAAGGAACCATTGGATAAAGGTCGATCGCAAACATATATGGGACGAGAGCGTATAGAACGTATCAAAGACTCGTTCCAGAAATCTATACTGTCGTTTCTGAAATAAAATTCTAGCGTCCCTTGAGGATCAGTATCGTTTTATATCGAACGTTATTCAGCGTTTGATACTAAATGCTCGGCAAGAAATGGAGCGTGGTTCCGATTCTATTCAGTTTTGCTTCCAATCTTGTTTAATATTTTCAGTTTTGCATAATGAAAGTGATATTAATAATGTTTATTGTGGACGTGCTTTCTGAAATGACAAAAGTTACAGTATTTATTTTAAATCAATTTAGTACTTTTTAATTTACATCCTAAGTACTTATCGGATATTATAGGACTTCCAGTGTCTTGAAATTCGGCTTACAAGGATAAAGGAACAATTATGTGCAGTGTTCTGCTATAGTTCCGCAACCAGAGAGTGTAAAACTAGTATTGGCCCACTTCTCAGCTGGTAGTAAGTCGCAGATAATTTTTCTGACCCGATTTGATCCGATCCCAAATTTATCAGTTCGGATAAAAACCGTAGTAGCGTGCCATGTTACACAAAAAGTGCTCTCAGTATGCGGAGTGTTACGAGCGGCAAGAAAAATATAGCGGGAGATATGAATGCTTGCACAGGAAGATGCTCTTACTTGCTCCATTTGCACACATCATTAAAAAAACATGTTGCAACACTTGACAGTCTCGCAAACAAATTACTCCACATGATCCAACATGATCTTTACCACAGGACAAAGAGAATAATGTTTTAACACTTATTCAAGGTTCATAGTTTCTCTCGATCCCAAGGCTATGGACAATCTCTTCAGACTATTCCATTGGTCCCAAGACCAAGCTGTCTTCAGAACTATACCGCTTTTGGTCAGAACTAATAATTTTTCATGAACCTGGTCGACTAGACTCTTCGGCGGGGCCACGCGACAGAAAACTCGGATAAGGATAATTCGGGCGACGTTACTTAAAAAATGAATGGATCCCTGAAGAGCCGAGGCTTAATTGCACCGGCTCTCGACTTTCGACTTCTTTCGTTCGACAGCTGAAGTGGCGGGAGAGAGGGATGAAAGAGCCCAGGGAAGAAGAAGAGATATCTACCGCGAGACCTCTTTGACGCGGCGCATAACAGTCGACTTGAAATTAAGAAATTAAGAATTAACGCGTCCTGGGATTGGTCGGCCGGGATCTCTGCTCTATCTGTTTTTTCTCTCTCTCACTCTTTCCCTCCTCTCTCTTGCTCGCCCGCGCTCCTTCAAACTATCGTCTGGGCAAGCTCGTTTAATTCCACGCCGCAAAGGGAACTTCGCTTCGAAGCGATCGTTTATCGATGGCGAGCTCCGACTCGAAAGCCTCCGGGAAGTTTACCCTTCGCTTTCGTAAGCTCGCTGAAAGACAATTACGTCATCGAGATTGGCCGATTGGAAGCACGAAGATTGGCTCGTTTCTATCGGACGCCGCGCCCCTGAAGAAACTTCGACTTCCCTTGTAATGTATTGTGTTTACTTATCGCTGGATCGTCGAGTTTATTCAGGCCGTGTCAAGTTTATAATTACTGAATTGTGTTCCCTCCACCCCGCGGTGTCTATACTGTTCTCCGAAACGGCGAATGCTAATAAAAGTAGAATAAGTGCCGGTGCCCTTCGATGCGACGTGCTCCGAATCCGAGTGCACTTATCGGGAGATTCCAGAAAGATTTGTGTACTTTTACAATGTTATAGATAACTTTCGAATATAGGCTTAATTTCTATATATGGTTCAGATTTTGTGAATTTTTTTTAAGAGTTTAATATTGAACGTGTCTGACGATGTTTGTGATTAGACAGCAGATTTTATGCATTTATGACAAAAATGAGTAGGTGTTTAAACAGTAAATACACTATATAACACTGTATAATACATTAAGGAAGAAATGTCCAAAATTTTCAGAGCTCTACAACAATGGTTTCACAGCAGCCAAATTATGAAGACAATCTTCATTAAAAATCCAGATGGTCGTCTTCCCCAAGCACTGTAACAAATGTTAAATAGTTGCCAGTTATGCACGCACGCCAAAAGGCAGTTTATCATTGCCAAAATGCACGGCGCAATATAATAAATATACAGAGCTCAATTTGCTGTGTCAGGTGGAAAATTAAGATCTCGTGTGTACACTGGCTTGCCAACCTGACAAGTGAACGGTAAACACCGCGAAATAAGAACAGAACGCAGCGGCGTTCGCCTGAATATTTCAGGTTCTTCCAACGGGTTCGGCGAGCCGGTGTCGGTGCACGGAGAAAGGAGGGGGGAGTTACATTGTTTCCCGTGAACGTCGGGCGCAAACAGTTACACAGCGTGGAATCGTAACGCACACGTAACGGCCACATATATCGCGGTCATTTCCATGAATCGCTAATAATTGTTCAGCGGCGCTCTTCTCACCTGTAGAACACGAGCCGGAGGCTTCAACCGGGATTTCGGCGTGCGCCTGCGTGGATGAATAAATAAATTTAATGGCGCTTGTCACGTAGCAAAACGGAATAAATTCCGGACGTCTGACAGCCATTTAAAACAATGCCGTCGCGAATACACGCCATTTGTAACCCAATGCTTTTGTTTCACGTTGCTATTCATTTCGGCGTCCGCCCGCCACCCCTCACCCTCTTTCGGATCCCACACCTTTCACCCCCCGAATCACTATGCCACCGTCAGGGCAGAAAGTATCGTTGGACGGAACGCCGACCGTCGCACCGATGATAGCGTGCGCGCGCTTACCTCTCGATTCCGCGATTCATTTTTTATCCCCCTCGATAAAAACGCAATTAAGGCTGTTCGATAAGGCGCGAACGATCGCGGCGTCGCCATTGTGTCTCCCACGACCTTACGCCCCCGGAATCCAGGGATTCATCAGCCGAATCTCGGAAACAATTGGAGCGTTATCCTGTCGAGAGGAAAAATTGCCACCTTTCGCAGAGAACAGCTCCGGAGGGGGAGGATCTGTCGGTTGCCAATGGTTCGTAATAAATCCGCTATTATTGCGGAGCTCCCGCGGTTTAATTGCTTCGCGAGGCGGCCAGACCGACATCGATTTTACCATTAACATTTTTGGATGGTGTTGCGGGTGTAAATTGTGTCCTTAAAATCGTGCACCGCGGGATCGAGCAAAATAATTTGCTACCTCCTTTTATATCACCATCCTGCCGAGGCTCGTATCAACCACAACGACGGTCTACTCTCGAGGACTCGTGGTGGTGCTGGCTTCGTCGCCCGAAGCTTCCTGATTAGTTCGCCGTTTTATGACAATTTTGCGGCCAGAAATTCAAGGATTTTAGAAGGGAGGTCTGCGTGACGAAAACTGAGTGTGCTCATAATTAACTTCCCGATTCATAGGGAAGTTATTGTAATTTCTTCTTGTAATTACATCACTGAAATTGTGCCACGCTGAGACGGAAAGATGACCCGGTTCAAGGATGAAGTTCGGGGAGCCTATATGGTGTCAAGTGCGTTGACTTGTTGTCCTTTGGCACTCCAAGAAATGTAGGAATTGTATTATATTCTCACATGATTATTATATATATGGTATTCTGTTATGTTTCATATTGCACAAAGATCCGCTACGGGAATGTGTAAGTACATAAACATATAAAGATTCGAAGAAGAATAGTAATTGTAAATGTTGGTTCCTAAAGTAAAAGCTATTCAGATTAAAAAGGTTCCTAAGAACAGTTCTTTCCGAGCCTTTACAGAACCCTTTTAGACAGTGATTTTCGGGGGCCGTTTAAAGCCCTCTCTAGAAATTCGTGCAAAAACAGTGGAGCGCGGAATCAAACTCGCAAGGAGACAAACGATTTGTCACTGGGCTCGTTTCTTTTTGCACGGTTCCAGCGATTTAATTGCGAGCTGGTCCCCGGAAGAGCGGTGGATTTAAAGCGTAACTCGTGTAAAGTGATTACCGTATCTCGCGCAGCCGGATGTTTTGCCCGTAGCAACCCTAATCCGTCAGCGTTTCGTCCTTGTCAGGATAGTGTCGGTTCCGCGATTTCTTAGAGGTTTTTTCGAAATCGCAGGAGCTCGAACGAGGGTCGGATGTTTCTCGCTGGAGCATTCCTTCTTCGGGGATGAAGGGAACAGTTTGAGCGGAGGCGCTGGGGCGCGTGGAATGAAATTTATGAAGGTCCTTTATTCCAGCACTTAGGGGGCTGACTTAAGTTTCAGCAATTTATTAATTTCCTCGTGTTTCGGGCGCGACCCTGCAAAAGGCGCGCGTCCTATTCTCTCCACCACCCCTCCGAGGAACAGATCACGTTCAACCTCTCCCTCAACCCCCGTACTTGTACCTTTCTTCGTAACCGGTTAAACTTGTCCTCCTCCTGGGACAAGATTTCCTACAGGCATTTCGGTTACCGGTCGCGGGAAAGCTTTTAACGTCGTCTCTTTCGTGAACTCTCACGACTCTGCCCAATTAAAGGATTAAATTAGCGGAAAGCACATTAACGAGTGATGCGAGTGGGAAACACAATGCCGAGCGAAATAAAATTTTGTGCCGATGCGGTGGTGACGCGCACGGTTTTTTTCCCTCCGTCCCTCCCGATGAATCGTTGCGACACACGGGTTCTTTTTTTCCACCGGACAAAACAAAAGGCTGTAGGCGTGTAAAAAATCATTCCGGAAATTCGATTTGTTTCCCGGCATGAAATATAGACGGTGTTAGGTGACGATTATACAAGGGTCGGAATTTATTGTACGTATTTTATTAGTGCGCTAGATATAGGCGTAAGCGAGCGAAAGAGAGAAAGAGAGAGAGAGGGAAGTGTGGTTTAATGTCCCGTCTGAAAATTTCGCATTCAACCGGCCTCCGCACGGAATAATATTTCACGTTAATTCTGCGATTGTGAGACTTAAAACTCGTCGCAGTTTCTAGCAGCACCGGATCATTTCTATGGAGAGAATTATATAAAAATTATCAAAGGCGACGGGCCGCGTTCAATAAAAATCGAAATTCTATTGTCGGCCAGCCCTCATTTCATTAAAAATAACCGGCATCTTCTGCGCGTTCACGCGTTTCGTCCCCGAAAGCGCAAAAAATTTCCAGCTGGGAAATTAAAAACATTATCCCAATTGTACTTCAGAGCGTAGCAATTAAAATGTTGCGCTTAAAATTAAAATGCGTTCACCGTTCTAAAGCGACGCGTTTCTGTTCCCCGCGAATACGTCATTCGTGCCTACTAATTGGTTCATATCATCGAACAAACCCCTGGGTCTATTCAGTTCCGCGGAATGCGATTCAGATTTGCTGATTTTTCACGTACATCATTCGCGTTTCTCACAATCAGTGGTTTGTACTTCCCGCAAACGATTTTTTCAAGTCATAATTACAGCTCGCGCCACGAATGCGATTTCTGTCGACTTCGCTTGTGCTAAAAGTTATTAATTCGAATATGTAATTTAATAAAATAAAGCCTCCAGTTTCAATAAATATTTCACTTTCTAATTACTTCGGAATTCATTTTTCGTTTATTTTCTGTACCCAGCGTTACAAAATATTATGAAAATGATTATGCAAGGAGTATAATGTTTTTGTCCACAACATTCTTATTCTTTGTCAAGTAATGTACAAGTATTAATATCAGTAAAGGAAAAAAGGCAATGATAATGTTACAATTGACTGTTGCAAGGACATATTTCGGAACATAAATTATCACTTCTGATTAACGAAACGCATAAAAATGTTATTTGTAAGTAACGATTAACCAGTATTCCTGTAAAAAAGATTAAAGATTATGAAAAGACAAGTACTGCTTTTGCATGCTGGCATAAATCACAATTTGAAATGAGTAAGTACAGCACCAAGAATTTGAATGATCTACAACATTTTTCGAGAATGCGCATGTTGCATTCTCTCGCAATCGATCCCAGCTAAACGAACAACTAAAAGACATAAATAAGGAAGTTGATGCAAGTTGGTGCGAGTCCGCACGCAACAGTGGAGCAAAACCACAAGCCAGAAGGATCGCATTCCGAAAGGAGCATTGGATCTCGCGGAACAAACTGCCAGTCGATTGGTAACTTCGCGATTAATCATTCCAAAATACCGAACCCCGCAGAATGCAGAACACAGTTCCGAAATTCCAGGGAATTCTACGGTTCTGTCGGGCGATCGCTTTGCGAACATTCGCATTCAGAAGCGTCGGAGGTTCTGGCGAAGGGGTTGCCAAAATGTCTGGCAGGAGCGGGTCAAGTACGCGAGAACACGAAAATCATGGTCCTCAGGGTCGCGTTGGATGTTCTTCGCTTGCGAATCAGAGCGAGCGAATCTGTGCAAGAGGGTTCGCGAGTGACGGGGGTTGGTGTGTGTGTGGATGTGGGAAGACGAAGAAGCACGGAAGGGGTTCGGTTCGAGGCTAGACAGAGACGAAAAGGGAACGGGAAAGACTTCGCCGCTCGAAACTCTGACTCGCTCTCTCCCTCTCTCTCTCTTCCGGTTTCTCTCTTTCTCGTGTGCTTGCTTGTCGCAGCTTTTGTCTGGCGATGCAAGCATCATTAGCGTCGGGCGTAATGAGCACACTAATCACCAACCGACTGCGTTCCGGCGTAGTGAAGCACCCCGGAGCTGAAGTAAAAAAAAAGCATCGCGCCTTGCCGGAGACGCGACGGTGATGGCAAGAGGGAAAAAGCGGACACGGGGCAAGTGGCAGAAGTGTGCGAACGGGGGTGGCGTGCGAATACGTGTGCAGAAAAATTCATGGCGGCGCGTTGGTTTACACCACCCCTCTCGCGAACAGAAGAACGGGGACGCGGAAGCAACCCGCGAAAATCAGCCAGTTATTGTCGCGAGCTGATCGCGAACGTTCGATCACCGAAAAAGGTTTATCGTCGAATGAGATTTATCAGACGACGATTTTGCAATCTGCTCAGGGAGATGATACAACGATGGACAAGAAACTTAAATTAGTGCAATATTGGAATGTTTCTGGATGTTGCTGAATGTCGTATATTCTTAAATATTGCAGAATCTTTGAGGAGATTAGAAGTAGTTGTAACATGTTAAATTTTTTCGAACATGTATTAAATGTATCCAGATACATTTCTGGATACACAATAAGTTGTTGGATTATATACATTTCAAAACCTTGAAGTAATTTTTCCTTACTGGTTTAAAATTGTGCTATGAACATTACCCTTTGGCAGCATTTTCTTTTTCATTTCTTATATCTTTAATGTGTCAATTTATCAAATAATACTCACTAATGCCTGAATTTATTACGCGTCTTGATAGTCGGAATGTACAATGTAACCATCACGTGCAAGAAGCACAGTAGAACGCACGCACTTCAAACATTGATACCGCAGATTTTTAGTTGCCGAACGATTAGTGGAAGAGTTCGAGGCAGAGGAATCAGAGATATTGCGAGTTGAATACGTTGAATCGAAAGGATATTTGATATTAATTTCATCCCATGGATTTGGTGGATTGTAACGTCAGTTCTAATGCGGGAACGTTTGTAAAGCGCAAAGCCTGTAGATGATTAATTTAATTCGTCAGTATTGTCTTCGTTAAATTCCACATGCCGAGAGCAAACCGCGGATGCTCCTCTAATTCTCTGCGCTTCAATGCACGATGTTCTCTATAATGGAAAATGTGTGTATTCTCTCGCGCGCGGCCCCGTGTGTCTGGCGGATGAAATTTTGGGGGCGACTTCTCGCTAGCGAGTTCTGTTTTGGTTTGTTGTCAATACGGGGGGGATCGTGGTTACTTGATTACAGTAATTATCGTGATATAGATTTACGTATTTGTCATGTCTGTTGCGGGAAATCCGACGCATTAGTCATGATAGCCGCGGCAGATTCATTACTGTAATAATTACATAAATTCGCGTTACGTTACCACCGATTCGTAATCACGTATTATCATAATTATCTGTTACGCCGATTCATAATTGCCGGCCGTTTATTAGTATGTAATCGAAGAGGCTTTGAACTTTCTAAACCTAAATTTAACTTCGCTAACCAACTTCCACGTAATTCGTCGCGATTCATTTAAGTCGCTTGCGACTTTTTCTATTTTATACCCAACTTTATGAAATATTTAATTGTAATTTGCGCTCGCAGTAAAATCAACAGTAAATTCCGTTCCCGACAAGCTTTAAACTGACTCCGTCATTATCTTCGATCCGACATAAGGCTCTCTCAGGGAATAAAAAGCTTTCGTCGATTCGACGATCGATTCTTGTCAAATTTTTAAAGCGCCATTGTCGAATTGGATTGAAATCGAGACGAAGCTATTCCTGGAAATCCGTTTAGGATTGATTCAAACGGAATAGTCGTTCCGTCGGAAGCTGAGTGGAGCGTAAACGGTGGCCATTTGCATTCTAAGGCAAGAGTTTATCGCGCGACTATTTGCCCGTTCGTATTAGGGCATGAAGGCCATTTCGCGTTAAGTGCCATTTCAGCGCAGAACTCGCGCCATTTTATTCGCGTGTGTCTCGCCGCCTGTTATATCCCCGTTAAATTTTTTCACGGCGGAATCGTTCTGACGCCGCAGCATATTCTTCAGCTCTGGAAAATATTATTTGGTGACTGTGTCTTGCGTTTTCAACGTGGAAAGTCTGCAAATTCCTTTTTTTCTCCTTGTTTTCGATTTATACTTTTGATTCTTTCGTGAGGTGTTCTATTGCTTGATTATAACAAATTGAAGAAGACTCCCGTAGCTGGAAGTTGTGTTAGGTTATTAAAATGATAAAATGTCTTTTGATGGCTGTACTGTTATTTTTTAGTGTATCCATTCGAGCATAACACTTGCTTGGTACACACGCAACGGTGACCAATTAACGGACCGACATACTCTCCCGTTCGCATCAAGTTCTGCTACCGTGCACATTACAAACCCCATTCATTCGTAAGAACTGTACGTACGCCGAGAACTCCTTACTCTTGGCAACTTCTTGTTCAAACAATTATATCTCCAACGCAGAGTAACTTAGTGGCGCGAAACAGGTACAAGCTAACGAGCAAAGTTTCGCTAATTAATAATTACGTTGGAAAAAAGATTCGACCGGTATTACGAATTGATACCAACGCAATCGTAACGTGAAACAGTATCGTCCTCTTTCCGTATCCTGCAGAAAACTATAATTACTACAAATAATACGATTTACCACGATGAAATGTCGAGAGACAAGACAGTTCTCGAAGAGGATCAAGTACTTTCAACATGATCTAGTTGGTTCAGGATCGACCGTTCGGTTCCCATGTACTGGAGCAAGCCACGTAATCCACATGATAATAAAGGATTCGATAAATTCCCTTCCTTTGGATTTTAAAGAAAACTACAATTACTCCAAGATACCACAATCGAATATCGGGTGACATAAAGTCTTCCAAGAGAATGAGTTAAACACAATCCAGTTGCAGTGTGCAGCATCGAATGATCGGGTGGCGTGTGCTGCAGCAATGCACACAATCCACATAACAATAATCCTTCTCTTACTTGGTATCTCGAAAGAAAAAATAAAACGTTCAACGATTTATATGCAACATCGGACAAGAAAGTTAAAGAGGATCAAGTGCATTTTAACGTGAGCGAGTTCTAGTATGCAGGATCGACTGTTCAGTTGCCACGTGCTGGAGCAATCCACATAATCGTCGAGTGCACCACGAAAGATTCGATTCGAAGGATTCGATGGCATCTTTGGAACGAGCTAATCGGCAGAGCTGCCATCGTACAAGGGGAGAATCGCCGGGACATTGTGTCAAACAGAGAATCGGATCACGAAGTAGGTCAGTCGAGCCGAGGGCTCTGCAATTTTCCAAATGGCCGTTCGCTTTGCTCGAACAGGATGGTTCGAGCACTAAAGCCGAACCCGGAGACCCGGTCGAATCGGACACTCGGCTAGAGGCCACAAGCGGAAATGGCTTAAACGGGCTCGAGAAGGAGAGCCCAACGAAGTATAGCTTGGGAGATCCTTAGGACAAAGAAGAACGCGGGACAGCGGGTTAGAGAAGGAGAAAGTAGGAGCGCGTTTAACAGTCCCGTTAAACATTAACTGCCGCTCTGCAGTTTTCCCGTACAACTCCGGGTTAACTTTGATTGCAGTTAACGGCCCCTGGGGATGGCGCCTTTAAAAGGGGTGTGGGAATCACCGTAGAAAGTTGATGAAGGAGGCATCTGCAAGATAGAGAGAGGAGGCGAGAGAAAGCTGGAGCAAAACGGGCTGGGAGAAGCGGACAGCCGATGAAGAGGAGGATTCGACTGCGGGAGGCACCTTCTAACTTCTTATAATTACGCGGGAGCTCGAGGGTTTAACTGCTGTTTAATTTCATTCGGCAATTAACCGGCGCTTTATCGGCGCTCGAAACACCTCGAGCCCGTCGCCATCCTCGTCGCCGTCGTCGTCGTCTGGCCGACCATCAACCGTTGTTTTATCGCGGCCGGTTTTCAGCGGTGCGGAACGGTCGCGCGCGGAATCGGAAACGGCGGAAACGTGGACGCTCGTTGATCGCCCGGCATTTCAATGACGACATTACGTGCCGCGCATGGAATCCATTAATGCGATTAATGAACGCATTGTGTCTCGCAGTTTACGAGCTACGTGTTTAAGAGTTACGGGACCGTCTTCTCCCGGAATTATAGTTGTCCGTTTATCCGCTGGTCGAACGGCATTCTGAGCGATATTTCTGGTTCGCTATACTTCTCGTTTTCGTCCCAACTGAACGTCTCTCCGAGTTAGTACATTGTAGACGGTTCACTATCAGAAAACTTCGTTTCTACGAGTTATCGCATATGAAGATCCGTTCTTGACAAAACAGGTCGTCATCATATTCGTGATACTTCCCCGATTCTAAAAAGACCAAACATGGTACAATTCGAATCACAATTATCTATTTAACTCGCGATACAGTGAAACCTCGATTATCCGAACCGATGACACCCGAATTCTCGAATTTCTTCGCCTGTAGACAGCAGAAACGCGATCCCTCGTTGATCGCAAGCCATTTCAATGGCATTATGCCGTGCATTGAATCCATTAATCCGATTAACGAACGCATTGTGTCTTGTGGTTTACGAGCTACGTGTTTAAGAGTGGCGGGACGCATTGAACGCGCTACAAAAGTGGGTTTCTATGGATTACTCGAATGGACACGTTTTATCGCGCCGCTCCGGCTTGGATGCTTCGTAACGAACGCGTTGATTCGGTTTTCCTTTTTGTTGTTGTTGTGTTGCATCATCCATCGATCGGCAAACAAACGCCACGACAAATAAATATATTTCTTAATTGAGACAGATTGCCGCCATTCTTTTGTCTCCCGTCGAACGAGATCACCCTACTTCGTTATTTCTCGTTCGTTTCGCGCGTGTTTTCCCGGACTCCTTCGTTAAACCATGTTATGTCGAACAATCCTAGTGTTTCAATTAACGGGCTGGACACTGTGTACACAACGGGAACCCAAATTGTCGCATTGTGCGCCACGCGTTTTCATTCGTTTTAGCGGATTCAAATGGTTAACGGGTTTGGAGCGGTTCGTGCAGTGAATCGATGGCGAATTTACACGCTCGGAGTAAGTATCTGCACACTTAATAACAGGTTTTGAGTAAATGTCTTTCGGATTTTCTGTTTTATTGTTATTGTGTAAATATGTTTGAAAGTGGTTGTGTTTATTTATATTTAGTTACCGTTCGTTCATTTGTTTCATTATTTTGTTGCTTAAAAAAGTATTTTTCGGTCTAGACCGTCATCGATTCTTCATCAGATAAATTTTTTCATATTTTATCATTATTATTATCATTATTATTTTTCATATTTAATCATTAGACTGTCGATCTTTTTACCAAATGTTTTGCATCTGTTACAAGTTACAACTACAACGTATATACTCTGTATTTTTTCTATGATAACTACATGTTCAATAATAATTAGTATTTTTATTGAGAAATGTTTCAATTGTAAACGTATTAAAGCCATTAAACGAAGAAATGAAAATTTTCATTATGCATGAAAATCCGAACTTTAATCTCGTCATAGCCATACAAACAATTAATTGAATCAACAACAATTAAATACATAAATTAGCAACGCGTAGGAATACTTCAGTACATATCTCTAAACATGGCAGCTCGATCGATCGTTATGGAAATAGAGACTCAAACTTTCGTCCGTTAAAGCATAGAACAATGCGTTTCGAAGTCCACCATATTTCCGTCTCCGGGGAGCAAATATTTTCGACCGCCTCGAATTTCCCAGGAAAATCTGTCAGCGATTCGAAACTTTCAGGAGTGGTTCACGAGATATTACAGCTCCGTTCGAAATTGTTGACGCACTTGAGGAAAGTTCTCCGAGGCGGATGTGTTCTTCTGAATGAGCAGCTTGCGCAAATTCGTGGTTTCCCTGTTTGAATTTGTTTGGTATCCAAGAGGAGCGAGAGCGAGAGCCAGAGTTCGGAACCGTCCCGTGGAAGATGGAGAGATCTCTGGTCGCTTAGAGCTTCATCCTGGGGACACAATTTTCCCTGTCATGAAACCATAAACATCCCCAGCCCACGGGCATACCTCGGCCCGACCCCGAGCCTCTCCATAATCTGGCCGCCAGTCTAACGCTGCTGCTGCGTTTCTAGCGCCATTTAGATAAACTCGTAATCTAGACGCCGTTTCCTACGGTGAAATATTCCCCCGAGGGTGTTGCGAGCCACCAGAAACCCCGTGCATCGACCACACCGCGCCAACAAGGGGTGCGAACCCTTCCGCGTCGACAATTTAAGATCGATCCCCTACCAATAACAACAAGTCTCCCGACGGCTCCTGCTAAATTGCTAGCCCGGGAACGGCTGTGAAACGCAGAACGAATCGTTTCTTGCGCGTTTATCCTTCGTAAATGGGTCAGCAAACGCCTCCGGCCTTTCCGCGCCGATTTTATCTCGAGCAAGAAACGTGTCACGTCGTTACGCTTTTCGAACGATATATGTAGAACGTTACTCCTCCGCACTGCCGAAAATTACCGTTTTCATCGACTACTGTGCGAGGTCCCTCATCCCGATGATTTTCCTGATCTCCAGAACCGAGTTTATTTTGACGAAAGAAACACTGTGAATTAGAGCATTAATTTCTCACTACTTCTAGTATTTCCTTACTTAATAATGGTTTGTACATAATTTTATCTATATTAACTCTATCTTAATATTCTCATTGTTTTGTATTTAATCACGTAGTTCTGTTCTCAATGCATAATATCGCACGGATCGTGTAAGAAGAGCGAACCAGAAATCTGCCACCATCGAACCTTAACGTCCAATTGTTATTCGGTGAAGATAATTAAAGAACCACATCAGAGAGATATAATACAGTAGAATTCCCAATTGAGATTCATGCAAAGCCATTACCGCTTAATTTTATCGCTGGACGACATGAAAGTTACAAGCTGCCTTTCCACGGATTGAAAGCTTTCGCGTATCGAGAAGAAAGGAGAAAGTACAAGCATCGAGATGAATGGGGAAAAATACAGGATTGTCGGACGAGTTTAAGTGATTTTTAAAAGTGTATCTCGTCTGCAAATTTTAATCCTGGGTATGCGCGTGTAGAGAGGGTCGAAGGTGGATTCGAGAGGAAGAAGCAACGTTCGTCGAAGCTACAGAGCGGCGTGACCGAAATAAAATGGCCGTGTTTGTTCAAAATATTGCGCATAAGTTACGGTAACAAGCCAGAAATCATTATGTGCACGGGTAGGACGGCGGAAGGGAGCGGCCTGGGCGGTAGAACGAACAAACGAGGCTGGCTCTGCATAGTTGGGAACGGCGAAACACCGTGGCACGTAGAATTCGCTTCCGTTGAAATTTGTTTATGCAAATAATACGCTGCAGCGACAAAGTCGGCGAAGGTGTACCCGCCTGTTTTCTCTTTCCGCGTTCCCATCGTCCATTCGTATTTCAAATAGGACGGTCGCGACGTAGTCATATCCTTCGACTCATCCGTCTTTCATATTCCCTCCACTCTACGGCCCCCGGAAATGAAATTTCCCTACCATCCCAATGTGGAATCACCAAAGAACAAAAAAAGAAGAGAGAAAGCGCCACCGTGTCTCACTCATGTGAAATTCTTTTGGACCGCGGTCAAGAAACATTGTCAACCGCATGGATACCTTCCAGACAACGTCTCGTTTCTTATCAATACAAATGTTGCAAGAACTGAGATGTAACGAAGATTCGTTGTAATCTTAATGTTTGCTTGACGGAATATCTGACAGGAATGCGCAAATCTTCTTATTCACTGTAAAATTTTCCCTGTTCAAACAGTTTGAGTAAAAAGTGGAGGAATTCTTTTTATTCTGCTGTAAACATCAGGAAATTATTGTTTACTGAGACATTTATTTTAATTCAGAGCACAGTTTTCTCCGTTCTAAGATTTTAAGTAAATAACTGAATAACTAAAAAGAATATATTTATGATCAGCTGTACAAGTCAGGAAGTTATTACTTGCTTACTTATTGATTATAAATCAGAGTAGAATAAATTTCAAGTACAATATGAAAGAAATTCTTGTTACTATCAGCTGTAGGCGTTGAGAAATTATTGTTTTATCATATGTTCGCATGAGAAAGAGCCGTCGCTTTAGGCGTTATTCTTAAAGAAACATACGTCCGGTTGTCGGGCAACAAATAACGTTCCGCGCCGACGTTAAAGTTACACATTCTGGCGTTTCGAACCGGCAGATTTACACTGGTCGTGAATCACATTTCGCAGCGAAATATATTTTCCTGGGTTGAATTAAACTTCGAGGTTGCCTGATGCATAGCTTCGCTGTCATCCATCGTGAAACGAAATCTCCATGTAACGAGATCGAAACCTACGTAGCCCGTGTATTTCGGAATTTTGATCTCAGTCTTCATTTAAATAAATCATACGTTTGCTCTGACTCCGACGCTTCGTAACCACTGGTCTGTATACTGGAGATTGTGACGAGACACGTTTGTACATACGCAACAATCATTCTTTAGAAAACTTCTTCGAATACTTAATTTGTCGTTCTTTGCAGAACGATTTGCCTATTGGGGTCATTAGAATGTACAGATTGATTATTAATTGAAATTTATGTGGAAGCAAATGTTTTCAAACTACGATCTGTCTAATATTCTCTATAAATTTTCCCAAATACCTTTAAGTATAACTTGAGACTAAATGATCCAGATGTTTACAGAAGTTATTAATATCGAAATTATAATACAATACAGTAACAAAAGTTAGTGTCCAGAATTTGTTGGAGGGATCCCAGTATGCCAATTAACACTAAATCTACCGAGCCTTAAAAGTAACTGGTACACATTTCCTTATAAAAATGATAAGGTTTATTTTATACAGATATCTATATATACAATTATCTTTGTTATTTCAATAATTGTAAAATAAAGAATCTGTTGTAGTAGATTTAGTGTCTTAACGCTAACTCTTTAACTCTCAAGTTAAAATGTTGTACAAGGTTGACCGATTTACAAGAATGACGGGTCTAATATTTTTATCTTATGATTATTCAGATTGAAAAAACCCATTACGTTGGTTATACATATATTCTAAAAAGAATGGCAAAAAATTGGGATAAATACAATTTTATAAATTGATGTAAAGTAGTCACTTTTAAAAATGTTTTTGGAGATCGTAACGATGCGGGTGAATCGTCGTGGTATGCGCACACAAACAAACAGAGCAACGTGAATTATTCTATCGAATTATTACAGTCGGGAGAGCACTATCTTGTACACCGTAAAATTGCTCGTTTAAAATCGAGACTTCGGTTTAATCGGTCGCGGCTGGTAGCGTGGTTGTGTCCCTCTTTTTGGGGGGAAATCGTCGTCGAAGCGGTCAAACGCAACGAGCGTCCGGGGCAGACGGTCGAATGTGCAATCACCGATCGAATGCCTCCTGCGGACGAACCATTATTCGTGTCCAATCGGCATTGTAACGTGGAACACACCGGCAACTGCCCGATAAAATCATTATACGTCTCATTACTTGTCAGCTGCAAATGTCCCTGTCGTTGTCTGCCTTTTAATTTTCAACACGCCAGGCTGGATCGCAGCGCCATGTTCCCATACGATACAGCCACGTTCGTCGTTCGTCGATCCCAGCGCCCTTTTTATCCTTTTTCTAGTTTCTTCCTATCTCGCCCTTCGACCGTTAAACTTCGATTTCTTACAATTCCGATCGGGGAACAATTGAATTGACCGTCTTGTTCATTTACCGTCCAACGGGGTTAATCGCACGCCACCGAGAGGAACCTCCGCCTTTGTGCGATCGCTGAAGAGTGTAAATGAGTCCATTGTGATAGCTCCTCCACGGCAAACTCTAGAATTATGGTTATCCGATTATCCGCTGGCCGAGCAAAATTCTCGACGATATTTCTCGCTCGCTGTACTTCGCTCTTTCTTTCAAATATTACACCCCACCAATTTTCCAATGCGTTCGTTACCGATAAAACTTGTTTGTTTTTTATTGCTTTCCGTGAGCAATTTATTAACATATCTATGACGTTCATCTGGTTCATATGTGCCCAAACATTCGAACCATATAAAGAGTTTCATAGAAAGCGACCCGTATACATGATTAATTGTAAATAGAAATTAATAAAAAATTAATCTAGTACTGTAGTTGGGTAACTGTTCTATTATTCGGACACTAATGTTTCACTGAAGTTATTTCGGATATTTGAGGTTCTACTACATACCGTAAATTAAACAAATAAATACGATCCAAATTATGTCACGTTTGCCACCATTTCAATCAGAAAAATGTCACGAATATCTTATTAATTTAATTAAGTAGTCTTTCATTTTATCGTGTCACAGTGTGTAAACTTTGACATGACTTTCGACTGCAGTTTAAAATTGCAGAAACACTTGACTAACAGATTGACAGCCAGAAGTTCGTATTTTGAACTTCTAACTTTGAATGCAATAAATAGCTTACAAACCGAAAATTTAATTTGGCAGCTACCAAAATGTAGACAACCAGTTCCTTAAACAGGGTATTCATTTCGTCAGAAGCCTCCTCGGAGCTATAAAATAATTAACATTCGGGTCGCCGCGACTCTACCAGCAACGCAAATTTTGAGGGACTACATGTAATTTCAGAAATGCCTCTCGTAATCATAAAATACTTGGGTAGAAAGCGTGGAATACCTTCGGATGGAAGTAGGTTTCTGTTCGACGGCTACAGGCGCGTCCGGATATTGTAGTAGAACGTTTCATCGCGGATGAGTCGAGAGAGAAAGAGAGAGGTAATATGAAGTTTTCTATCCGACGATGAAAGAGTGCGTCTCTTTCGAGAGCGCGCGCGGGCGCAAGAGGAACAAGCGGCTAAGCAGATTTCAGCAGAGGAAGAGGAATTTTCTTCTGGCAATGCTCACGCTCGATTTAGTTACAAGCCTAACCCCAGGAAAAATCGTTTCCTCCGGGGATATGACGTTGTAAACCGAGTGCTCGGTGAGCGAAATCGAAGCCACGACCGAAGATGAGGTTAAAATCTAATAGTCTGGCCTGGTATACTCCTCTAGAGGGCGGTACGGGAGTGGAAAACGAGCGAGGATGGGGTTGCGCCCCTCGAATTACAACCGGATGACGGAATTTTGATTTTCTTGGCCCATCGCCGGCGCACGGGCTCCTCCCGTGTGTCCATCACCCTTCTCATTCGATTTTACATCAGAACGAGACGGGCCTGATTACTCTATGTTGCGGATTTTCTCCGTCTTGGATGGGAGAACGTCTCCGTGCTTCAATTGAAGGTCTTTTATTTCCCCCCACCCTCGTCTCCACCCTCAAGTCTTCCTCTTTTGTCCTTTGCAGTCCCCGTAAAAGAGAAACCTGTGCTGGTAATTGCGTTTTCGAGTAATCGATCTGAAAATATCCCGCTCTGCCTCCTCCTCCTCCTTCTCGTTTCATCGTCTCTTCAATTTCGTTCGGAAGTTTTTGATCAAAGCGCCGCAGTATGTTTCGCGAAGATACCGCGAGGCTTCTTCTCCCGTCTGTTTCCGTTGCGTCTGTTCTGGAAGTTTAAACGATTTACGTCTCGTCCGACGTAACAGATTTATAAGCATCAATTTCGCGTTGGAGTTTATCGGGAACCTCTCAGACGTACAGACACTGAGTCCATTAAGGAATTCTTTAAACTCGACTTTTGTACATTCGTTTCCCCTGTCGCGATTGCGCGCTTCATGGTGACACGTTGGCTGTCTACACCGAGTATTCTCTTTTGTTTGGTAGTCTGTAGAGAAATGGTTAAATGATTTTACAAAAAAAACTTTTACTTTTGATTCGCTAGTTTGGCGTTTTCAACATCGATTCATAACTTGACTGCGAATTTTATGCATTGACGACAGATAAATGATGAAAAGATTTAAACGAAATTGGGAACAACAGTATAATATCCTCGGGCTATCAGAATTACCGAAAGGAGAAAGACATTTCTGTTTTGTTCCTTTATGACAAATAATTTTTATTCTGCGTAAAGGTCTTTTCATAACCTTATTGAAACTGTAATTATATTTAAAAAAATACCTTTTAGCAATTTTCATCTGTTGCACGTTCATACACCTTGAAGCAAGAATGAGTGCGCATTAATTTTTATTATTAATTTTTGTTACGCTTTCAAAGAGGAAACTGTTGAACAAAATTATTCCTTCGTGCTCCATTACAAAAATTGTTGATCGTGTCACAAAATGGATTGTCGAGTGTAAATTCGCTGTTGAAGACTGAATTGTTTATGTCGTAAATGGGACGGGGATTTACGTGAAGTCGGAAACGGCGGTAATTACGGATGAATTTGAAAGATATTTACTTGCATACATAGCTGTCGTGATTCTGGGATGAAAGACGGAGCAGCAGTTCATCTCGGAATCCTTTGAATAAGACTAACCCGCAGCTAGAGCTTCTTAAGATTAGTTGTCGACGGGTTAAGTTTCTTCTCGCGAACAAAGCAGTTCCCGACGTTCATCAGCCTCTCGAATGTTACAGTTTTCAAGCGTAAATAACTACTGGATACGTATTTACCCAAACCGGTTTATATTATTACGAGTGTACGCGGTAAACATCTCCGTCGCGTCATTTCCTGTTGTTGGTTGCCCATGCAAAGTGGTTCTGAAGCAAAAGTATTGCTTCCTGATACAACGAAGAGTTCTGAAACGGGAGTAATTGGAATAAAATTTTTTTAGCGACTAAATACACTGAAATGTAGTAAATTGAATCATCTGTGTTAACTTGATTCGATGATCGGGTTTCATTTCTTTCAACGAATCAATAATAAATTGCACGATGAATATCGCTGTTTATTTGTTCTTAAACAGCGGGACGAATGAACGGGATCATTAATGACGGTTTAATCTGAAAGCTTCCAAGGTTACCGTGATAACAAACAAATTAATGATTTTTCGATGTGCTCGCTCCAAATTACACGTAACAATTAAATAACTATCTTCATTGGGAAGGACCGACGAATATGCGAAGTAATTTATCTATATTGAAAATCGCTTTCCGAAACAGTGCGGGCGGGCCGCGTTGATATACTAAATCTGCTCAAACAAATTCGACGACCCTTTTGTTTGCTAAAACGCGCCGAGTAATCCGATATCATCTGTTATTGTTGAAGAACAGACCCGGCATTTTTGTCCCCGACATTGTGCTGCGCAATGGACGAACAATAACGCGAATTGATCTGTTATGAGGAAACAGCCATCGTCGACCATAATATTATTATAATTGCAAGTGGAATATTCTTTCTACGTATTTCCAGTGTTGAGGGAGAGAAAAACAGGATTGCTTTGGTTTCAACCATTAAGAACACTGATTGCGAAAGACTGAATAGACTGTTCCGCTGAAAAGAAAATTTCGCTTGACAATGGAAGCAATTTTTGTGCGGTTACATTTCTTGCTGGCATTGCGACTTTCAACTCCTTAAACAAAAGGAAAACGCGATGGACATTGATATAGACGCGGTAAACACCGCAGCACGCGCGTGCATGGTAAACCGGTGGAAATTCCATTCGCCAAACTAGACGAGTGCATCGGCGCGAGAATGATAAGAAACAAGAACGATAAGTGCGCACGAGAAACATTTTTGCCCGCCGTTAAATCTACCGTGATTAATGCGGACGAAGAATACTGCAAATTACACGACGGCACTATATTACCTTATGTCTTTTTGTTATTTTTTTCCAGTTTCCTCTCTCATCTTTTTTCTCTTCTCTCTCGCTCGCTGCTAACTTTTTTTACGCTGACCCAGAAACTTTGAAGCTCGAAAAACTATATGAAATCCTGACAAATTAAAGCCGAGGTAGTCATTAAGTAATAGCTTTCTAGTTTTTCTTGCGCTGGATGGAAACTTTTTTCGGGGGAAATTTTATTTGAAACTGCAGATACCTCATTCTGCGAATTCATTATGATATTGAGGAAATTACAGGAAGAAATTCGAATAGCTGCTCGGGAGTACCGTGAGTGTTCCACGATATTTGACTGCATAATCCGATCACTGTCTCTTCGAGACTCGGTAAATCAGTTTATAATTTCAGAGAACGTTTTTCGATGTACTGTAAAAACTTTTTGGGACTCAATTTTATTACCCCGTATTCGTTTTGATAAGCGTTCTCTTCTGTAACAAATGAGAGCACTGTTATATCCTCAATAAAGATTTATGCGATATCCAGACTGCAGATTTTATGCATTTAATGCGATGCCCTGAATGTATTAATAGCTATAAAGAATTTAGCCGAAGCTTCAAAATGCATCCAAAACATTTTAAGAATGTTTCAGTGATTCCCAGAAATTAAGAATTCAATTCAATAGACTGAGTTTACTAAACAATTTTGTTGCAGTAATAGCAAGTCAACATTGAATGGATAATAAATCGTTCTTCTTTCAATTGCTATAAAAATTATCACATGCTTTAAACTGCATCTGAAACAATATGCAATGATTGCAATGTCTTCTAGAAATTCAAAATCAATTTCGACGGATCAATAAGCTTAACAAAGATTTTGGTAATAGTAAAAGCTAAATTGGCTGGATATAAAAAATTACTGGAAGCTACAAAATGCATTCGAAATAATCTGCAACTACAAAGTTCTGGAAACGTAAATCCATCCCACAACAGTCGGAAAAAGGCAAGCTCTGTTACTTCGAAGAAAGGAGAATATTAAATTTTCGGGGTACAGCACTCGACACAAAAACTTAGTGGAGGGTGTAGAACACGTTGGAACCAGAATGGGCACCGGTTGCGATGATTACCGATTCGGAACGGAACGGAACGCAACAGAACGGGCCGGGGCGGACTATGCGATATGGCGCCGGTCGACGCGAACTATAAATTGTTTCTAGTTGCGAGCGTTCTCCGATTCTCAATCAGCCGGGTTGATCCCCCGAGTACACGGCGGCAGAAATCCCGTGCACGGCCGAAATCCCAGCAGAAACTGCATAAATATAGTTTCTCGTGCCAATGTTTTTCAACGGGGCGGGCGTCGGTGGCGGCGAGAACACAGATTATTCCTTCTCTGTTTATCCACGCTTCATAGTCCCGTGATTTTTCCGCAACGACGCTTTGTCACGGCACATCCGGCCGCTTCCGGCGCACCCGGGACCGGAAGCAAGATGGCCGACGCTGCCACGTCGGTGCGGCTACGATGAAATATTAGCGGAAAAGCCGGGAACGCTGCGTGCGCTCGACAGAGACAGCAAGAAAGAGAGAGGCAGGACAGCGAAAGACAAAGAGGCCAACAGAATCAGAGAGTGAGAGAGAACGAGAGAGGAAGAGAGAGTGAGGGGTACGTGGGTGTGTAGGTGCGAGCCCGAATCCGTGTGAAAGAGAAAGCCGGAGACAGAGGGCCCCCGGGAAATTTCGGAAAATCCTTTAGCCGTGAGCGTAGCAGCGCTAGTCACCCGCCCGGCGCCTTATATTCTCGCTTCTGCCCCGTTTTCCACCGGAAACGGCCGCCTTCGGTCATAGCCGCCTATATAGATTCGGTCTGGCAACCCCCGTGGCCAAGACGCCCGGATCCACTGCCGCTGTGGAAACCCTGAAAACTGTATAAAGAGGGACGTTAGAGAATACTGAACGCAGGGGCGGCTGGTCGCTCCGAGTGCGAGCAAGCTTCTGCTAAAGTAGAAAGTTATTCCCTTGACAGATGAAGGACCTGTTGAGGGAAGAGGAGTTGCTTCTGGGTGAAATACGCCCGCTTCAAGATTACTTGTTTGCATATTCCCGCCGCGTACTTTTCTGATATAAATTAGAAAGTGGACGCGCTTAATCGGTCCCGGAGTCCGCCTCCAGCCTTCCGCGGTTTTCTGTTTTCCGCAGCCTGTAGTACACGGGGCTCGCTGATCGTTAGCGAACCATTCAAGCTAGCGCTTTAAAGCTTTTTCAATTCAATCGTCGGGAACAGAAGTTCACTCTTGTTCAGCGGTCTATTCTTGCAACTATGTGATTGGTGATATTTCCTCGTCAATTTTTCAAAATATTTTCGATGCTGTATAGACGCGTCAGTCTTTCTATTGTTCCTAATGTAACAGCCGTACATTTAATTTAATCGCCAGAAATTGAATAATTAAATGACAAAAATAGAACCAGGCTTTGCTGTCAAAAGGTTAGATAAAAATGTCCTGCTTCGTTTAATAACTTTAATAATATCAACGATAGCACCGTTTGAAAGATTTTTATTATATAATTTTTAATGGAATTGAGTGGTTCCATATGGACAATCTGCAAATTTATTTGCAGAAAAATGTGTTTTACCGTGGGAAAGCATGACGGTGAACTTTTTTACTCAGAGTCAAGACATCGCGGTGAAGCGCAAACAGAGGAGCAAATCCGCTCGTTATAATTCACGTTTGAAAAACGCGGCGATCCGGGGGAACGCGACAGGGCGATTACGTAAGAATTGAATTTCAATTATTTAAAGAGCGGATCGTGTCGTCCGGATTCGCATGAACGGTGGCATCGCGCACCCCCCAACCCCGCTGCCGTTACGTTTGCGAAACAAGCCGTCGCGGAGGAGATAATAGTGATTCATGGATCGAAGGAAAGCGCGGCAACTCGGCGAATAAGCTCTGTGGAAATCGGCGTCGGTAGTCCGACGTTTATTTAGCTTCGACCTTTTCGTCGATAAATAATTCGAGGCTGGTACTTCTCCCACCCGCGGCAGCCGCGCTATCACTCTCGGATTCTCTCTTTCCGCCCTCTTTTCGCTTGTTTCTCTCTTTGTCCTTTCTCTGTCCCTTTCCCTATCTTTCTCTTCCTCTGTTCCTCTCTCTCCCCCTCTTGCGTTCAGTTTGCTCGGCTACCTTCGTTCCTCTTCAACGAATCGAGCGGGCTCACGCGAGCGCTTCTCTTATCAAACGGGTGTCCATTATTCACGCGTTTGCGAAACTCCCTCTGCTTTTACAATGGCTGCCTAACCCGGTGCCTCGTGTTTGCGATCGATCGATCAACCCTAGCCGCGCCAGCCATACTATATCTATTGTTTTTCAAAGAATAACTAGGCTGCCGTACGCGTTCGATCGTGACTCGCCTGGATTTCTTTTGTCCGCCCGGAATTCTAACCGAGGCCCCGTTCTTTCGCCCCTCTTTGTCCTGGCATTAACGAGACCTTATTAGGGAACACGATTGTTGATCGCTCTACCACCCTGCCCTTTAGTTTGCAATCGATTGTTATTATTTAACGCTGTTCTGTCCACATTCATTCCAAAATCCGTGCTCGCACTTCAGCATCTACGATGAAAATCTCGTTTCTGCGATCCAAAAATACAAAGAATTCTTCTGAACCAACCATAAAATGGTGTCATACTCCTTCGTGCAGAATACTAAGACCACTTTAAGATTCCATCAAATGGACTAAATGAACTATACGGATTACATGGATTATAGTGCTTCTTAACCATAGATGTCGTCGATCTAGCCTGCAAGATACCATTTGGGAGTTAGCAACTTTGTAAATATGATAAAATTGCTGGTATTTCGATTATTCGCTATTTTTCTTGCAATGTATGCTTGAATTATAAAATTTAATCAATCCTTCCATACAAAAGTGTTTATAATTCTAATAATTTTTGAATGAAATATCTAAAAATTCGGAGTCCAAAATCGTTATGGTTGAAAATTGATACAAAGCTGGCAAGAAGCACGAGAAAACGCGATCTTCGTTGATTAAGATTCACTTTCACCTCCCCGAGACAGGCACAAAGAGGTTCGCGGCGAACAGTATTTTCGTTCTATTCTTTCCCGTCGAAATAGTTTGTCGATCGGAGATTTCAATGGAAATTCCAGCGCGCAAATATTTGCATGCCCCGGGACCGGCCTGTGTTCAGACGTCGAAGGTGAACCAGATCCACTTGTGCTGTTTTGTCGATCGCGACTGTAACGAATAGAGTCTAAAAGAGTGGGGCGGACAGGGCTCGATGCAAAACCGCAAACATGTCCGTATACATATCTCTGCAGGAATCCTGCCGTCGACATTCGACCAAGGATGAAAAGTAAGCATCGACTCCGGCTCGCCCTCCGCCGACCCAGCTGCTGATTCAATATTCGTTTTTCTGCAGTATAACTTTCCATTTGCATGGCCTCGGCTCCCTCTTCGCCGTACCTACCCGTCCCTCGATTTCCTTCACCCTGATTCCTGCCGTCTCCTTCTCTCCCTCTCTTTCCATCTTTCTGTTCCCCTTTAAACTTCTTTCGACATGGACCAGCAGCTTTTAAGTCAGGGGCTTCGACCCGCTATACACCGACATGTGTTGCGTAATATTGAAATATTTTTATACTCGCGGAAGAAACGCCTCGAGCGGCGAACTCCGTTTCTGATATTGCGGGCCACCTTTTGAAAGCAATGCTCGCAGAAAGACCGCCATTTTTCCTCCGAATTTGGCGCAACCGTACTCGTAGTACCATTATCTCAGTCACACGATTCACTCCTCTCGACTGAATCGAGGAATGTACAGGGTGAGTCCGAAGAAACAGAACATCTAAATATCTCCGTTACTTTTCGTTATACAAAAAACTTCTTAGGACAAAGTTACACTGCTCGAAGGACCACATGTAACGGTGTAAAGGAAAAAATTTTCAAGGTCATTTTTTAATGAGACTTCAAGGTCATCGATGTTTTTTTTAATGGAATAATATATCTTCGGTAACGTAACGTTGTAGCTGACAAAATAACGAATTCATTCATGTAACACAATATGACCTACAAATGACCTTCAACTCAGAAAAATGGATTCATAGTGGCAATATGAGAGTTTTGATAGTGAATCATTCTATTGGACACTATTTGTGTCGACTGTACGTGTACTAGGAACGATTCTTCTGTATTTCCTTCATTTGAGAACATCTTGTGTTTGTAGTAATGTAGTGTATAAAAGTCAGAATCAACCAAGACGATATAGACCACTACGATAATTTAAACTTCGAAGTCTGTATTCCTTTAAATAAACTACTCGAATTGTGTAGTATTTTTATGCCGACCGGATTGGTACTCTGCGTGTTAATGAAATCGTCGAGTTCCTGTCCGATTCACACACTGTTGAGTTAATACGGCACTCAAAGCGTTAAAACACTCCCGAATCTATCGACCGAGAATTTTCAATTCAAATGGAGCCAGTCCTGCGAAGTTGATACCCGGCTGATGGATCAGGACTCTCTTGAGCGTGGAGAGCCAGACCGAAGAAATGTTTTCAGAGAAAACCGCAAGTGGAATAGGGAATAACATGATTAGCGGTTCTCGTGTTCGGAACGGTGTGTTTTCAAGGAATCCAGCATTAACAGCCGCGTACGCAATTTGTACGTGAGCGGTGTCTGAATATCGTCGGCTTTTTTCAGCAGAGCAAGCGAACGAACCCCAGCGGCGCGGTGCGGCGCGAACGAGTCTCGCAAAAATTAATGTTGACGGAGAAGTGGTTTTTCTAACGCGCATTAACGGGATAAGCGGTGCAGTCGTCAGCCTGACAAATCTTCTACCCTCTTCTGCCGTTCCGTGGTGGCACTTGTGCAGCCACCCTCCCGCGATTACGAAGGTTCTGTCCCTGATGTAAGCGGTCTTCCTCATTTTTCTCTCTCGTCGGAGCTGCGAATTTACGACGCTCGTTCCCCGAACACTCAATTTCGCCTCCTTTTTCTTCGTCGTCGTCGTACACCCCTCTCCACCCCCTCTCTTGCTCCTCCCATCCATGGTTGTTCTAACCGAGAGCGAAATACTTACGGAATTTCGACTGCGAATGGAGATAACGCAGTCGCGCAAACACCGGTCGTGATAAATTTCGACGTGGCCTTGATTTATCGTCACGTCGAGTCCGGCCGACGTACAAACAAATGATTTACAAGCGAAAATTACCAGACATCGGCACAGCGGAAACAGATGTACGGATGAAACGTGAGGGGACATCGCGTGGACGTTCGCTAACGAACAGAGAGAGAGAGAGAGAGAGAGAGAGAGAGAGAGAGAGAGAGAGAGAGAGAGAGAGACAGCTTCAAACCGAGGTGAAACACTTTTTCACGGAAAACAGAGGCCCCGTCGGAGATCAGCTCGGAACACCGTGAGGGTCGGCCCTGCTGCGAACAAGACCAATTTACGATTTTGCAATTCCAATTGCCACGGCACTACCCCCTTGAATAAGTATGCAGATTCGGAGGACGCGACGGCCTTCTTCGCTCCTTTCCCCCGGACATCGCCGGACCATCAACACGAACACAAACACAGATAAATTTTGGAAACTTTATCCTGGACCCGACGATCTCTTCTGAAAAACATTACGGTTTCTTGCGGAAGAACTCTGTGACATGGCAACATACTTTCCTAGTCCTCCCAGCGTATATCATATACGAGTTCTTTTTTCTTTAATGACTAGGCTGCGGATTTTTATGTAAAATAAAATTTTTCTTGAACTAGATCAAAATTTGTTGCTTCCGTGAATAGTTCAATAGTTTCGAGTCACTTATTCATATTTGTCATAAATGCATAAAATCCGCAGTCTACTAATGATAATATAAAGTAATGACAGTATAAATGCTTTTAGTCCTCCTATTCTTTCAAGTTGCATACACTCATTGTTGTCATCCTGTAAGGAACATTGTAACAATTAGATTCCAAAGAAGGATTGTAACCAATCAAAGCCGCAATTCTACGCAACCCGTCATCTCAGCAAAGCACATTGGCACTGGTCGCATCGCCAACAAAATATCCGTTACCGAAGCGTTAGGGTTGGCCTGCGGGATCCTGAAGAAATCCTATCGCCGACCGCAAACCGAAGCGAATGCCTGGATGTGGCTACGGTGGTGTTGTCCGGCGGGTTAGGTCCGTCCGAAAGCACCGTCGCAATTTGTACCGTCGAACAAAGGTAATTACCGTATGCGTTGTTAGTGGCAGACCGTACACTCTGTCGGCGGAAGTACAGGTACCGACCCGACTAACCAGCGTAGACTGTAACTCTGTGATTCTCTTTTTGCGTGACTGACTTCTGGTCGGATTCTACCTTTCGGATAGACGTTGTGCTCGTCCCTGTTCCACCTACGGTAACCTCTTCACGCACCGCACTATCACTTTCGAGTTCGACCAACAATGAAACTCTCGAGGTCGCGATTCCCGAAACTGCTTGTCGACAAACCGACGCGACGGTTCTAATAATGGGATGGTCTCGACTCGATTCGTGGACACCACCATAGAACTCGTTACGAGCCATTATTGTTGCAGGGAACACTAACGCCGCCGACCGGTGTTTGTAAATATGCGAACAGAAGCACGGGTGTGCACACAAGGCTACCCTGCTAACGCAACTTGATCGATAGAACGATCAACGCTGCGATCAGATCGCGGAACCACGACGTGACAGCCTACTGCTGCTGCTGCTGCAACGATCTGTGGTCCGTTACGCTGGAATGCGCTCGTTCCCAAAATTACTGCAAATTTGAGAAGTGAACAGAGCGACGATTCAACGCACCATCATTTTCGCTGATATCGAAACACTAACGCGCCCGAAAACTATTCCGAGCTGTTTTTATCGAGCACCAACGCCTGCTGTGGTCTAGCCAAGCGGAATCGAACGATGAAATCGCCGTACCGACTGCACGGAATTTTCGTTGTTTCGAAGGTATCCGAATGTTTGTTGCAAAATAGACTGTATCGTCGGGAAATAAATTTTCGCAGGCGTGTCCGCGATTCGTTCGTGTTCGTATGAACTTCTGATCTAAATCAACTTATGGACTAATACCTAAACTGCAGATTTATGACAGAAGAGGGTGATTGTACTTTGAAAGTGTTGAAAAAATAAAAGAACTTAAAAACGTCAAAGCATTTCTTAGAATTTAATTTACTAACGAGAGAAATCAATTTTTTGTTTACAATATCCTGCACCTACTGCAAACAATTTTTATTTTCAACGAAGATCCTATTAATCACTGACTGTACTTACGTCAACTCGAATTTTGACGCTATCGTGTACAAAAGTGATAGAAGTAACAAGTTAATAGAACATCATTTACAAGTCACGGCATCTCCGTGTCTAACTCAGGCGATCCGAATCTATTGTAGACAGAACCAAGAGTGATCCCTCGAGGGAAGAGCACGCAAAGCGAACAGGTTCCAGCGATTATTTCTGCGTGTAACCCACGGAAGTAACACTCATGGCCAACGATAACGCTTTACAGCTGAAACAGAGCGCACAGATATTTTTCTAGAACTGTGTACTCGGTAGCATTCCCACCGAAAACGCAGCAACCCGGAAACCCGCAAACGCGTTCCAAGACGACCGCGTTCTCACTCCCAGGGGATACCAGGATGATAAAAGTCGGGGCATAACGCGTGTTCTAGTTACCATTGCCAGCGATTAAGGTCTCGCGGCGGTGAATGCGAGGCAAAGGTGTCAGCACAGGTCGCGGGCCGAATTAAAAGCGGGCGTACCACGCAACACGAAGGGAAAGAAGGACGGCGTGGCGCGACGCGAGCTGGCTATCCAGTTAGGATGGTTATAAATTGCGAAAGCCCGTGGACCAAAGTCCCTCGGGCAAGGGCGGCAAAACTTTTCTGCTGGCGCTCGCCTAACTCGAAACTCGTACACCCGGAAAACGTAGAAGAGCTTCCCTCCGTGCATCACTCCGCCTCCTTCTGGTTCGTGCCAAGCCAGCGTCCCTACTTTTACTCGCGTCGCTTTTTCTCTGATTAAGGCGATCCGAGGAGCGGAATCCTCATGCTAGTCTGCGTCGACCTCAATTCTCTGTGTTTCTGGGAAAATTGATTTTTTAGGCAGAATACCGGAGTCAGACCCTGTTCGCGTATTACGTCTTCAACGTGTCTCAACATTCGTTCAAATTTTATGTCGAGGGATTTGTTCATTTAATCAACGATGACCTTTTAAGGATTAGTTCGATGAAATATTAGTTGTACGAAAACTGAATGTGCCACTTTTGGCAAATTACTTCCGCATTTCATATATGCTAAGATTTCATATTAGAATTTTATTTGATTTATTATAGTAAGAATCGCGTAGAATCTAAATAAAAATGTAGATTTAGTTTATTCGTGTAGGATTATAACTATACGAAACCTAGTAATAGAGGTATATTAGTTCTGACACGTCGACGAAGCTCGATTTTGTCAAACTTTGATTGAAAACGGAACAATGTTTTCCCTGTTTGAACGGAGTTTCGTAGACGGTTAGTTGTTTGCCTAGCTAAGACTGTTTACTCCAGTCGGTCTCCTGTTGTATCAAAGTTAATCTAAATTTTGTTCGTCCACAATGTTTGATCCGAATTTGATTATAAACTTCGGGAAGGAACAGTGCTGCCACTTACTTAAAATGTAGATTAAATCACTACCCTGTCCGAGTGTACAGAAATAATTTTATTAACAGACCAGAACAGCATATGTCAGTTCGTGATGTATGATTTCTGTGGTATTCTCTCGAGCGATTCCAGTAACGTTGCGAGAACGGTAGAATTTATCTCTGGGAATGGTAGATTAATAATAACCACCGGGACAATCGTTATACATCATTTTTGCTCGCATTATAATGAACGACCTGAACTTCCCATCGTATACATTATAATATTTCACGGGAGCAGCAGCCGGGCGAGAGCGGCGTGTCCCGGCATTCCTCTCTTGCCAGTTTTTACGCCATAATCGCGCAGTTAAGGAGATAAATATGATGTCAGTGGCAGCGGCCAACGACGTGCTGCACGTGCTAAGAAAAAATATATCCTTCGGTCCGGCTGAATGGATGCTTACACGAGCGTCATGAAAATTGATCGCCGCTGAATACTTCATTAAACGGGAGGAAGTGCGCAGCCTCGGTTACACTGAAACGGCCCCAGCCGAATAATTAATTCAATCGTTTCAAACTTTTAAACACTTCCCAAAATTCTTAATCATACTGGACACGTACAGCCGTTTCTCCGTCTGACTTCACTCCGGACACATTTTTTAAAGTCAACCACAAGGCTCCCGGCTTCAACAGGTTTAACCCACATGTCCCAATCTCATGCACCGGGGGCTCTGTTTACGCTTACAGTAATACCTCAGTAATGCGCGAATTATACGTACGCGAGATTTGCGAAAAATTTATCCCTACTACCAAAGGGAGCGTGCTCAAGAAGGCACCGGAACGAGGAAGACAATACTTACCCAATGACCATCCTTCTTTGTTTTTGTTAATTAGTTCTATTTTTGAAGTTTCATCGTTCAGTAGAAGTCGATACTCAAAAGTTGATGAATTCGGACCACTGTGGTGGTCGCTTTAACATTGGATCTTCTCGCCTTTTTGGCGGCAAGAAGTTTTAATTATTCTTTTGTGAAATTTCTAGTAACATATTCGTGATGTTCTTATCATAGACTACAAACAAGAACTAATGGTATCAAAATCCTCCAATATTTTATCCCGAGCGAAACGCAAACGAGGTCAGTCAGCGTAACACGATCGAGTGCAGAAAGAAATTCAAAAAGTCTAAATTGGCCAGAAAAGCACCGATATCACGAAGAAGACAACTTCGTCGTCAGTTAATTGAATCGCGGCTCCCTTTCCCTGCGCGCCGTTTTCCCGTTTTCCTTAAGAAACGAGGAAAGTTTCGCAGGCCGATACGCGATGAATAACGTGATCTATAATCACCTAGAGGAGGGCAGTGCACAGGTACACCGGGCTCGTGTAATTCTCGGGCGCTTGCTCTAATCGGGTTTAGTTTATCTCACGCGGACACGCGCTGTACAAGTAGTAGGTATCTACGTTTATCCTCTTCGCGTCCTCGGAGCGTTCTCACTCGCTTTCAGCCTTCGTCTACCCCGCGCGGCCCATCTTGGCTCATCATCTTCTGGAAGCAGTTGGTTGGGTGGCTGGGAGATCCCGTCGCTTTGCTCTATAGGTAGCTAACTCATAACTACGTCACATCCTGCAGGTAATTGAAAACGTTATCTCGCACCCGGGAGTCTCCATCCTTTCCTTGCAGCGGACCGGGGACCATCTCTCCGACCTCTCCTCTCTCTGCCATAGCTTAAGGCTGCTTCCCTCTGCTACACCTCGCCCTTCGACCCGCCACCTTTCGCCGGTCTAGCACGGGCTGGTAATTAACACTCTAACTCAGGGTGTCCTAATAACTTCTGGAGAACTCGGAAAACTCGAAACATCGCGTGGCCAGCGCCCCTTCTCTCTTCCCAGAAGCACGTGGTCCTCCGCTTCATTCTCTTCCGTTCTTCCCGATTCAATGTTCTCCAATTCGCAATCTTCCTCTCGTCTCGTCGAATCAGCTACCTCTGGAATTGCACTTCAGCTAAATGGATTCGGGATTTCGCAGAATACAACCTACATTTATGAACAAGATGCGAGCCGCCACCTTGATATAATAAATCCGCTTTCGTAGGAAATGACCAAATTGACTTCTTCATTTCAGCACATATTATAATGAAAATCGTATCTACAAAGTTTAAGCAAATTCAATCTTCGCGTAAAGAACGAATATTCGATCGGGAGTGTAATCAGTGAGATCTTACTGTACTTTCGGAATTGCATCCGAACAAAATGGATGCGGGGTTTCGCTGAACGAAACCTGCCTTCGCTGAAGTGGTTTCCCGACAAGATGCGGGAACCAGAACAAGGAAGCAACCGGCTGTTGCCTATGCTGCCCGCGAACTGGAATGAGAACCGGCTGGGACTTGCTGGCTGCTTCGGATAATGGAGTTCATTGTATGAACCATATTGCTTGCGCACCTACGGAGCAATCTCCCCGGAAACCACCGGCACACCATGGATTCTGCGGATTTTTATGGCGGTACCCTGTCTGCGGTTCTCCCGCTGGAGTAGAAAAACCAGGAATAATTATACGGAGTAGCGGTTCAACTTATGAGATCATACACTTCATTTCGTTACCGGCATCTGGGCATTTTGAGACACTAGGATTGCACCAGGGATATTCTTACGGTTGAAATATGACGACTTAAAAAATTCAAACAAAAGACACATTCCTTTTTTGCAATTAGAAGACGTATTACGATCAAAATTAAATAACAGCATACCACAAATAATTATAAAGAATTGATAATATAAAATCGTAGTTTCTTAGCTCTATTTTAACATGGAAGGATGTCTTCCAACTGAGAGCATTAACAGTTAGCCCAGCACGCCCAGAATCCAAAGTCAACCGAGCATTATACATAGTTTTATGGTTTTCGAACAAGGGCACTCGAGGATAGTCGAGTGAAATACACTCCCCGTTATTCGGGAGCAGACACTTTAAGTTTAAGACGATAACGCGTGTACGTGCTTCTGACATAGAAGAATGCTCGATATCGGGCTGCCGAGACCAATTATCATAAAATATATATATATATATATAAAATATAAATATATATATATAAAATAAGTTTCGTGGGGTAGGAAGCATTACTGCGGGATCCTTATGCTCGCGGGAAACGGCAGAGCGCTTCGCGCTCTTCTTTGGTGAAACCGAGCGTAAACGAGAGAAGGATGACACGTCGAGGGGGGTGAGATCGATTTTCGTCCCGTCTACTTCTGTCCCGGACAGTGATAAATGGAGGACACCTTTCAGCAAACTCGCGAACCATGGGACCCTTTCTCCTTTCTTAGCTCCTGTCCGATGTAGCTCCATTAATTAACAAAGAATTAGAATCGCTCCTTCTAGGAACCATCAATATGTTCGTCGTGTGGGGAAAAAGAATTTGAACAGGGTAGCTTCATTGATTGTGTGACCGAAGTGTAAATTGTTGCTGATAGGTAAACTCTTCGTAAACGTAAATTTGTTCATACTAAATACTGGTTTTACGAGTTCGTTGTACAGTAAAAATCGATATTATAAACATCAAAATTAATATGGTAATTTACGATGATAAAAATGTGGTAATTAATTATCTGGAGCTAGGTATCAGCTTGATCAAAGCTTATGCCTTGAAGCATGACGCACGTCCTCTAAAACATCAATTTTATATGTACAAACGTTATTGAAGCAATTTCAACCTATCGTAACCTACTAAGAGTATTATAACATTCGGTTCTCTGTCTGTTGGATAGTAAATACAAATCTGTATCGAACCTGCTAATGTATCAAGCCTCCCGACCTGTGTTAGCAAATGCTTTGAACCGAGAACGCCATATGACGAGCCTAAGCAGCTTCGAAACCAGTCCGTGCGGTGCTCCCGCTTAATTATCTGCAAAACTGCGGACACGTTCGCCACCGAGACAATAGCGGTCAGTATTCATCAGTATTACAGCCCGTGTCCCGTTTTGGTCTGCGCCAAACCGATCCTAATGTTTGCCGTCGTATAAGGGACAAGGCGATAATTCACGTCACAGCTTCTTAGCTCCTTGATGTCTCAGCGGTTTCACCACTTGGATATGAATACCCTGACTAAGAGTGGGGGTGGAGTTAGTGTAGAAGAGGGGCGTTGAAACAGGGAGGGTGAAAGAGAGACAGAAGTGACAGACCGGAAGCCTACAGGGGTCCATCGTAGACGCCATTCATCAAAAGTGTCCACCCCGACCTCATCTTCCCTTTTCCTCCGTTCTCAATCCGTCTAGCAGTAGTCACTTTTCCACGGCGCTTTCTCGAGGCCCCGGCGTCAACCTCCTTCGGCGTCACCTTTGCCTAGCACCTCTCCGAAATGCCATTCCCATTGATTAATCGAAGCGAGGCATGTCGGGACTTGGCAACACCCTCCATTTCCTCCCTTAACCGCCTCCACTAATACAACCCGTCTCGGTACCCAACGACGACGGACTACTTGCTAGCACCTATCACCGTTGCTTGTCACACCATCAATGTCAATAGAGGCGCGGGTGCCGCCGATTCAACGCTCGATACACACATACACGAATAGTCGCACACACTGACACACTCGCGAGATATATTGACTCTCCAGAGGGGTGCTCGATCCTTCGCGGTTCCATGACCGCCATTGTTGATTCCTTTCGACGAGACAAGCAACTGGTTCTCGTAACCTCCTTCAGCGATTTGGGTCCACGTCCATCAGTAATTAACCCAGATATGCTCGTCGCCATTTCAGGCAGACATTTGCGGTCTCATTTCCTTCATTCATTACCTAAATAGATTAACTATAAGTTACTTATAGGAACACAATTTAATCATACGATGCAAAGAATGTTTATTTTACACAAAGATTCGCAATCTAGCTGAAACTACGCAAAATGCTGACGGAAGTGTATAGAGACGCTCTCTAGAGAGGAATCTAAATTCGTCCAAATAAAATATATTTCCGTCTCCATTGCATATTCTCCATTATTTTGAGAATCATGTCGAGTGCGGCGCGTATGCAGTCGCGTGTCTCGGCTTTCTCAGATGTTTTCAGTCTCATTAACCGCGCGCGATCGGACGCAGAGCAGCGTGAAACAGGAGAAGCACGTCTCATTTGCCACGATGAAGAAGTAAATTTCCCACATTCTGAAACGCGATCTAGGTTACTGTAATGTCTTCGTAGGTCCACACGCAGAGATTTCCAGTGCGTGCAACAAGAGCGCGTGGCATGAAGAAACGACGGTGAAGAAAAATGAAATTTAGTAGTAGTCGTCCCTCTCCTCCCTGGTCCCGGTAACCGACGGTTTACTAAGCCTTAATGTAAGCGCGTTATAGCGGCTCTCGGCGCGGGCTGTTGCCAGCAACGCGTGCTACATTTACTGTAAACCGCGGTTTATAGTCGATGCTGGAGCACAGCCCGGACTGAGAATGGAAGCGCGCGCGTTAATCACGGCCACGTTTCTAGGTAGCTATGAAACGCGGCTGCCAGCTATCGTAAATTTTCGTTCTGGCTCGTCGAGGCGCTCTAGCCATCGACGATACTCTCTGCTTGTTCTTTTTTTGTTTGCCACTTTTAATTGCCCGCGATCGACGATATCGCCGATACACCCGCGGAACTGCGGCACGAGTGCCTCCGATCGAAGCGATTAAACTTTACGACACAGGATCCATTAACCTGTAAACACTAAATACCGTGTTCTCTTTTTTCTTAACGAACTAGAGCTCTCTAGAACCGGATTCGCTCGTAAACGGCTCTCGGAATTTCTGTTGGCTGCGGTGTAACTAAGCAGACATCTATTCCTGGCATGATTAGATGAAAGTGCTAGACAAAAAAAGGAGCAGCATTTATATCTTCTTAGTGGTTCTAATACAAATAGCTAATCATGAACTGTTTACTACAAAATTAGATTTCAGTTGAAACGTTTGTAACTTTGAGTCAAAATAGCCTCAAGTCCCACTTTCAAGGGTGAATTTAACCCTAAAATACTACAGGCCGTTCGTAACACTGGCAATAATTTTCATTTATACGTGTTTCAATTTTGACAATATCCACAAATCAACATTTACTTTTGCACTTACTTACTTTATTCATATAGATTATGTTCATCGATGATGCAACCATTAGTTGATGCCAAATAACGATTTCATTATTCCTGGACTGTCCTACCTAGGTTGTTACAATTCAATTATAATCTAGCAAGTTTTCAAATAAAATGGAGGAGACGAGCAAATCTATTGTTTGGTACTAACCATAATGCGCCGATTTCGACCAATCCATCGCACTCACGCAATTCCCACGGTCGCAACCGATTCAACATCAATCCTCACAACCATCAAAGTGCAAAACACAAATCCGGTGCGTCCTTTGATTCCAATTTCACTGCGCGGTGATCGGCAACGAAAACTTTCGCCGTTGAAAAACTGCAAAATAAAACAACGCACCGATTGGTGCGGGGAACCGCTCTTCGTATGCATGACATTTTGGGAAAAATTCAAGCCCTCTACGTGAACCGAATTGATCTGTGCGAGAAGAGGGACGTGGACGAGCGTGGTATCCGGCCTTCGTCGACGTTGTCATCGCCTCGGTGAAAAATAAAACGCGGAAAGAATCGAAACAGAGCGTGGGTGGGTGCGGTGACGTTCGCCACAAACACTGCGACTGAGGGCCCGCAATCTCGACGGCCGAATACGGAAAAGGCTTCCTTCCGGCTCCCGGGAAGTTGGGCTGCCTGCGGCGAAGGCCTTGAAACGAAACTGTCCCCAGCGGCGGCGGATTCCTTCGCGCCGTACCGAAATTCCGTGCATCCGGTAAATACGCTGAAGGCGTCGCGATGGAATTCAATCATTATGCGGGGCCGGGTTCCGTGCACGCCGCTTTACTTGCCGCCCCACGCGCCACCTCGCATTGTTGGTCAGCTCGTAATACAAGTTCCTTCGCCGCTGATCTTGCTGGATATTCCTGTCGTTGCTGCTCCTCGCGTCGGAGCACGTTGCAACGACTGAATATGCCAGGCGACCTCTCCGCGTTCTCCAAGCTTCGCATTCTGCGAAGATCACACAAATCCACACTTTGTCAAACGATATGCGAATTGTGACCTGCGTGCACACATGTGCGACACGCATTTTATTATCGAGCGTGTATCTCATCCGCGTGAAAATCTGTATCCACACTGAAGCAACGCCAACAAGAAGGTAACTTCAGTGTGGACACAGTTTATGATTTACATTGTCATCGACATGTTCTCTCTCAGTGATATATGATATTATACAAGTAAATTACCAAATTTACATTCGTTGGGGAGGAGGTTGCTGGTAGAGGAATGTGGGTTCATATATACGTCCAGCACAAATTACGAGCATGTACTATGTATACACACATTGTTTTTTCAAATGAAATCACTAAAAGGCAAACCTAAACTCTATCACCAAGCTCCGACGATAGCGTCAGAAGCCGAACATAATCTCCACAACAACGTCCGCTATCGAGCTTACTACCAATTCCAACGTTCACAACTTTTTCGAAGGCGCAAGGAAGTTGTACAAGTCGTCAAAAGGAATCGCGTCAGGAAACTAGGCTGCCTTTAATGATTCCGACCAGGTCTTGCACTTTATTGTGCCCACGTTTTTCGGGTATAAAGAGCAAGGTGGTACCAGGTGCTTATGTGAAAGTGGAGCTTGCCTTGAGTAACCTTGAGTTGAAAGGGGTGATAGGAAATGGTCAGACGAGAGAGAGGAAGGGAACCCTACAATTTGACGCCGCCTGGTGTGAAGTACGTTGTATTCTTATGTTGCTTTCCTGGTTCGTGAATTGTTCGAAACAGTTTGAAGTATTACTTTCGCCAAAAAATCTTTGAACATTTCGGTATAGTGTACTTAAAACTAAATAAAAACATTGCAAAATATCATAATGAAGATAGCATCGATTAATAGACATCGAATAATTAGAGTTACATCGTGTGAAAGGACACATGAGTCTTGTAGTGACACGGATTCTTCAAACAATTATTTATACTATTAAAAGAAATTAATTTTTCTACTCGCGTATTCACCTCAACAAAGTAGTCTATGATAAGGTAAGTAATTACCAACAGGAAATGAAACGTTCCAGGTCCTATTTCATTAAAAAAATGTCTCTAATTCTACAAAGAACATTAAACGATACAATTAAATCCTTTCACGAGAGACTTCGCTTTCGAAAGAATTCAATTCGAAAGCGCAAAACATTACAACAAGTGGAAAAGATTTACTGTGGTCAGACTGACGCGATGGCGCAGTAAATTATACACACGCACGCAGAATTTCATTCCTGGAGCTCGTCGTACAATTTTCGCGCGTTGTCAAGGCAAATTCCTGAATCTACTACGAGTACGTGTTGTGCTTAACTTTTGCCCGTTTGCCGCAAGAATTTAATATTGACGTTCCCCAGAATAAAGAGAGGGTATGGCTTAAGAAATTTCTCAATAAAAAAATCTTTTTATTTATCTTGTCTGGAGGAGGCAGCTTGTTCTGCATAGTTCTCGCACGTGTCGCGAAAGGTCTATGATATAAAATCTGCGAGATCTTGGAAGAAATTTATGAAGGAACCAATATGTATCAATTATTTTTGAAGTCGATGCGTTAAATTTCAGCGGGTGGCGACCATTCTGGTAAGTCCGGGCGCCGAGTTGTTGAACAGTCGAACGACCATCCCTATTGGAAAACTGAATTTTATCCTTGAGAAGAGTCCCTGGGGAATATCGAAAGAGGTCAACGCTGTTGGCGGTGGTATTATCATTGATTTTCGGGATAGAGCGTTTAAGTAATCCAAATGACAGACCGCGTTCTTCGATTGTCGTTGCCCAGCGTCCCCTTACGATTCTCTGCTTTCCATGTCCGCATTATTCAGTCAGTGTCGAGTTTCGGATTTCGTCCTGCACATAGCAGACTTAGACATCACTTTACGGAATTAGATGGGGCCAAGTGGCCGTAACATAGCCGTCGTTTCAACAGTCGGATTTTCGAATGGTTCGCTGCTCCTGGGAACTTGGACCGATCCCCTTAGAAACTCGCATCCACCTAGTTTCTCCCTTTTATCGTATCAGCTTCTTTCCTCCAGCTTAGACATCATCTTTTCTCGATGTGGTCTCTTTCTTTCTCCCCTTCTCTCCTTTCTTCTCCTCTATCTACCATCTCTCCAGGTCACGCTACTTGAGAAAACTGTCTGCGAGAAGCTCGTTATCTTCTTTCCGATACTGATCGCTTGAGACTTCGATCCTCGTTAAAAGAGATCGCCGCACCCGTCTTTCTCGATACTCGCAATGCGCAGTTCTTTCGCGCCCTAGACTAGCGATCATATCGTTTATACACACGCAACGATGACACGCTTAAACTGTTCCTTCGTAGATCGAAGCCCCAGCCTTTCCACGCAAGACTGACTTCGCTTCCTACCAACAAGGGAATCGCGTGATTGCGTGCGCATGCCGAAGCGACACATATCCGAGGACCTGTAGACTTGGTTTCAGAGGTCCGTTTGTCCGAAAACCTGGACAAAATTGAACAAAGTAGCACGCATTTCATTGTGTCTTATTAATTATTCTAGTAGGTACATTGTGGATTTTCGTAAAGAATAATTTGCGTTGATTGCACGAACCTGAATCAAAATAAAAGTTCCTCTAATCATTCTGGTAAATAGAAAAAAGTAATTTGATGTACCTGAATTCTTTTAATTTGTTTTTTTTTTAATTCGTTGTAGTCATTTTTTAATACTTTTGATTTCATTTAGTATACATTCTTTCCATATTTTATTCCGAAGATCATCGTTCAACTTCAAAGCAGACTCTTCAATAAATAAATTTTTAAACTTATTTCAAAGCAAATTGATGTAGCTTGGTGTTAGGTATTGTCTTGAATTTCAGAAGTTATAATGACATTTTAACTGGCAATGTTTCTCGAGTCTTCAAGGTGAAGCAGCCGTCATAAGAGTGGTTGTGGTCAAAGAATAAAACGTAAAATCACATTTTACGAAATAGGGGACTTATAAGACGTTTTATCCACGATATTGGACAAATTGACCGCAGATCGTTCCCCGAGAGGGAAACGTTTTCATCCCCAAGTCTCTTCGACGCGGAGCATGAAGGAAGGAGGCACGAGGCAACGATACCTCTGTTACGCAATGCGCGTCGTACATCGCAGGAATTTCAATTTACCAACACGTCCTTGCGTCGAGTGAATAGTCATGTTAACGGTAAAAATGTTGTCTACCCCTCTGCATCGTGGAAGGCGCCATTTGTATCACTGCTTTACTTTGAGTCTAATTATAATTAGACATGACAAATTAGTCACTGTAAATTGGCTTCTTCCCAAAAAATTATTCATCGATCTCGCTGATGAAATTCTTAGGAACATAAAATGAACAGAAAAATTAGAGAGACTTCACAATTAGGATAACAATATCAAGAAACCAATTCTCTTCTATCTTACGATCACTCAACTTAATGTCCCGCAACGTACAAACAAAGATATACTTCAATGAAATTAAATTTTAGAGAGGTTTATACATTCATGCAGTAAAAAATCTCTTATTTTACATTTCTGGACACAGTGAAACATTTACTTTCACAAGTACCATAATTTGAGGTTACGAATGAAACCAAAATGATTACATCGAGACAACTCAAAAATCTTCAACGTACGCATTTCCAAATTCCAACCGGAAGTCTCAAAAATGTGGCCAGAATTTCTCATGAGACTTTATACCGTGTCCAACCACCATTGCACCTCCGTATTCAGAGTCTCCATAATTATTTTCTAAGCCCTTTCTGCTCTTTGAATCGCATCCGGCCGCGTGGACTTACCTGGATCCGTGGCGTCCGCTTGAAAAACAAATCACCGTGCGCAGAGGAAGATCAGAACTCTATTGCTCTCGGAGAGAAGAGGAGAGAGATCCACTCCGTGTAAGCGTGACACTACAATTATACGCAGCTTCTGGTAGGTTCCACGTGGATGGCCCTCTAGGTAGTTCTTCTCGGTTGACCCGGGTGAACAAGAGCAACAGTGCCAACAAAGCCCAACGTCGTCGACGCGCGACACTTCGAGGAACGGCTTGTTAGCGACGGGGTCCGCGAGATCCGCATATTTCCGGACGTCTTATTTAATTAGACACCTTTCGACGGCATTGTTAGGCATCGTCGAGGCGACTTCGCCGGGCACTCGTCCACGCCGCGGCGTCCCTGATGCGGTCTGTACGTGTTCAAGTTGGCCCGGGGCCAATGAGCGCCGGCCCCCGGATTACGGTTCTTCTTAAGAGTCCCTCTCCGCCCGTTTTCTTTCATCTATTCAGTCGTGACTGATCAGACTCTCTCTCTTTCTCCCTTTCTCTCTTTCTCCCTCTCTCTCCCCCCCTCTCTCTCTCTTTCTCTCACCTTAAATATCGCTGTGCATCGATGGACCCCTATCGGCCGGCGTTCGCTCCGTTTTCTCGAGCCGTTCCGCTTCCCGACGTAGTTTCAAGCTCGAGGAGACTCTTGACCCAGGAAGACTCGATTCGTATCCCATAATCCCGGTCTTCCACGAAATCCTAGCTTCCAAACCACCCCCGCGCACACGCGAATAATAGCGTATACGTACACGCGGAGCTCAACGCCGCGTGGCTATTGGTGCTCGAGAGCACTTTCTCGAGTGGAGAACGCCGAAGTCAATTTTGGAGTTGTCTAATGAAGAGTTCCGGCAACGAGCACTCGTTACTTGTTCCTGTTTATGCTGGCCTACGGAACTTCCGGTGCCAGACGGAGAGAGAAACGAGATTTACCCTACGGAAACAGAAAAGTTCCGTCTGCTCTCCGTCTCGCGGAAATTCGAGACTATGCGTGCTTCAGACGCATCGTTGCATTCAGAGCATGCGACAGAGCACGAAATCCGCCATTTTTTACGTGGAAACGTCACGGACACATTTTTCGATGAATTATGGCAAGGAGCCACATACAAATTTATTTATTTTTCTTTTCTTATGTAGAGCTGGAAACAGTGCAATAGTATTTTTTAAGGTTGTTACTGTTTTTCCTCTATTGCAGAGGAAATCGACAAGAGTTTATATCTAACCATTAACAATAATACAGTAACTTGTACACTCATTATGGATAAGATTAAATCGTCCCTTTCCATGTTAATCAATGTCTCAAAAGTAATCGCAGCGCTTCGAATAAGTTTAAACATGTTAAAATGTCAATCCAATTCTGCAAGATCACTCTTACTAAATTACGTGTCTTTATACTCGATGACATTTTTTACAGCCTTATTACACAGTTTCATTTCCTAACAAAGGTTTAATGCATTCATTCATTCTTACGGAACAATGCTATAAAGAGCTTTATGATTGAATACATATTCATGCAATATTAACATTCCTAACGTCGAGTGCATAAATACTAAACCACCCGTTCCGCGCGATACATCTAGCATAAATCTCACACTGTCAAAGTTAGCATTGCAAAAAGAGACCTACAAAAATTTCGCAAGTTGCTTTTCATTTGAAATGGACAAATGAAAGCGATATTAATAGTACAATTCAATTCATGATTAGACTGCGGATTTTTATGCGAAATAAAAAATTGTCATATCGATTCTTTGTTTTTTAAACATGTAGAAAGTCGAAAATAACGTTTTGGCATTCTTAAATGTTTTTAATCTTTTTACTGTTTCGAATTACACCAGCTGGTTTTTGCTATAAATGCATAAAATTCGCGGTCTATTCATGACCCTCCTTATTGTAACGGTAATTTAAACTGAAATTTGTTGCTGGATTCAGTGAGATGAAGTAGCTAAACATAAATTGTATGGTTCACGTAGCTACGAATTAATTTGTGTACGTTATTGGCGTTGTGAAAGTCAGTAGAAGGAATGACCCGTTCAGAGGGTGATTCGATTAACGTTGATAACGCGTGGAGGGCCGAAGGCCGACCTTTAGAAAGGAATATTCCCCCGCAGAGCTGGTACACGTGCTGGTCATGGGAAATGCGGGTCACGCTATAGAAACGCGCGCAACTTTATAAGCCGGGCCGCGCATTCATCGCGCCAGGGGAATTGTGGTGGATCATCTGTTAAGAATGCTTCGCAAAGCACTTTGTGCGTCTGCCCCTCGCGTCTTGTTTTGCGGATTGTAATCTCCCGGAATTTCTAGCGGTGCTCGCGACGATGCGAATTATTCGCGGAAATGCGTCTAAGCGACTCGAAATTAACCTATCCGTTTTAATACACGGAGCTGCTAATGCCTGCCGGCGGCCATGTCTTGTTTCGCTGACGATAAATACTAAGGATTACGTTGCTACCGCCGCTGCTGCTCCTGTCTAACTCTACGCTCCAACCTTGTGTCAATAAACGCCGGAATCAGAAGTCATTTGGGAAGTATGAACACTCGGTTTCGGTGAGCAAGCATGGGCCACGGATTAAACTCGTGCTCCGGAAACTTTGCCCGGAATACTTATTTCCCGATGTTTGACTTACACGCGGTTATACCCGACCAGAGATGATACGTGCTTCATCATTTTCCTTTTTAATAGATTTTTACGTACCCCAGGGTAGTCAAAGAATAATCGTTTTTGTTCGGAATTTTGAAGAGGATCAAAGTGATAGCAAATGGATAGTTTGCGAAAGTCTTTAAATTACTTTTATTAGAATATTGTATTCTGGATATCTCGTCCTGTTCACTTTTATATGATCTTTTAAAGGTTTCCACTTAGGATATTTATTTTTATTTTTATTATACATTGTTCAAGCAGATTATATTTATTTCAACGAAATCAATGTTGTATTACTTGTAGGTTGAAATGTTTCTTACAAGAATTCTCGTATAGAAGTTAGCTCCGCTGTAAATTATAGATCTTAAACAAACAACTTCAAAGTACATGCACTTCCAAACGAAGTTGTAGAACAAATTCTTGCCTTAGCCAGGTGCTACGTCTAAGAACAAAATTTGACCATTGTGTAAATTAAAAATCAACCTTCTCTTACGAGCATCTCCATTTATCATCCCTTAAGACGCTGACCTAGAGCCCCCGGAACAGGATCCAAACTCGCACTATCAACCGCGCTGATAGGCTAAGCTAGCAGGTCTGGTTGAAGAGGGTTGCGAAGTTAAAAGCGATATTAATTAGCGTTGACAATTTTCGTATCGGTCCCGGCGAAACGCACCGGCGCGGCGTGCAGGGTCGGAAGATAGAGGGACCCCTTCAGTTTAACCTTCCCCGCTCCTGTCCCTTCCGCCTCATTTATTCCACCTTTCTCCCAAGAGACTTGCTCACGGATAAACCGGCGGAAGCCTTGTGCAGCGGAAGCATGCACGCGCATATCATTCATTAGGATCACACACTAAGCCGTCGGAGGGACAGTTGGGCGCTGCAAGGGCGGGTGGTATATAGGGTGGTGAAACGGGTGGTGGTGGTGAAGGAGGGTGTGGGTGGCACTTGACGCGTCACAGTAACGAAGTAGTGACGCGCATGCCGTGGCACTTAATTAATTCTGATTAACCCGTAATCACGTAGTCGTTCCGCGGCGCTGCAGGCCCCCCGTCCAATTTGTGTCGTTGGCTATTAATTCCCGGCCTCTGTCCGACCCGCCCTTCCGACGAGTACCCCATCCGTGATATTTTAGGACACTTTGTGGCTCCGTGATACCCATCGAATGCCGTCCCACGTGTCTCCAAGCCCCGAGGAAGGTCGCTTACTTAACGAGCCGATCCGCGAACAATATCTCCACCATCTACCCCTCCTAGATCTAGATCCGCTGCCACGGAAATACACGCTGAAAATCATTAACCCGGAATCTAATGAATTCCAAGCAAAGTAACTGCTACGAGCTCGCGTGCTAACGCTATCGCTCGCATCGCAGATTTTTCTTTTAATTGCCCCGGATCCTGTCAACGAGAAATTGTGATCAAACGGGGTACTTTTTACAAGGATGTCACTTGACACTTTCGACACGAGGCACTCTAATTAGGGAGTTGTTGGGGTTGCTTTCTGGTGTCGTTTCAGGACGATTATTGGTACATTGGTGTTATTGGCTTGTATATTTTGATTAACAGATTTTCTCCAGGATATACCTTTCTTCGTTTAATAAAATTGATAGCAGGCGAACCCGTTTTAAAGGAAGATAAGGATGTTAACAGTTTGAATGGATTTACCCTTTACACTCGGAGCTATTTTAACGCAAAAATTAAACATTTCATACGACCTAGAATGTTTTCATTCTCAACGATTTCTTAAATTTAGTGGATACGAAATTGATATAATATCTCATACAATATTTAAATGTTTAATAATTCAAAATGGTACAGCAACTATTAGTGGCGCCTCGGAGTCACCACACGAGTTCTAATGGTTAATCGTTGCGTGCTGAACCCTCTGTATTAAAAAAAACTGTCTTATTGTTAGTTTCTGGGCTTAACATTGTTGAGACTAAATGACAAATAATTGACAGAACTTTTGAAATGAGTGTATAAGTTTGTGACCAGATAGAAAATCTCGGGCGTTTCGGACGAAATTGCGCTTTAATAAAGAATTCGGCCCGAGTTTGCTTTCGCCGATATCGATCTTCCGAGCAATTTAACCGTCGTCGTCGGCGTGCCTTTGAATTTACGTTTGAAAAGGGATTCTTTTCGCTCGTGAAAGTTTCAGGATGCTTTGCTTGTTAAATTCACACAGGCTGGAAGTTTTATGGGACAGTGAAAAATAACGGTAATTCATTCTTGCCCGATAATTGACAATTTTAGATGGCGACGAACGAAAGTTCTTTCATTATTAATCTATAACTTTCGCTTTATTGGTTCCCGAAGTACACAGGAAAACTTGGAGAAATTAAAACGAGAGAGCTCCCGAACCCCATTTTTTCCACTATATACTTCATCTTAACGGGGAATTTCTCGAAAAAAAAGAAGGAGGAACGAAGAGGCAACAGAAGAATGTACTATTCGCGAACTTTTTAGTTGAATTTAGTTTTAACGAAGTTACTTTTTATTACCGTTATTTTCGTTCTTTGTTTCTCGTTTCTCGGTGAAATTCGTGGAACCAGTGATTCTGCAACCGGTGTGCCTGGCTGTGATTTCTGCGCTTGTCTTGTTGAGCCGCGCGTTGAACTTCTCATTCTTTTTTCATGTTTTTTAAAAATAAAATTTTGCCTGTGATTGTGAGAGCGAAACGTTAAACCGCTTACCAAGCTTATAAAGTTTATGAACCGTGATTCTATACGGCCGAATCGATATCAATTCCAATAATGTGTTATCGACAAAAGAAAATGAATATTCCATTAGAATTATCTCGCGAAGTTTATGTTTCGGATAAAGAGAGGATATTTCTCCCCACCCCGACTGATTTGCGAGAACAAAAACCTCGAGCTATACCCATGCACCGATAAATAATCATTCTTGTGTTGTATTTTATTTGTTCGACACCAAACCCTTGAATTTATTTGCTGTTCGTTTCCGATGGTTTTGCTTGGAATATTAACTGAAACAACGGTAGAACAAGCACGGTTCCTCCAGGTTTTTGCAACTCACACCCTCCGCAATCCTATCCCTCTCTCTCTTTCTCTCGTTCTCTCTCTTCCCCACTCTACATTATCGTCGTAGTAAAGGCCCTCGTATATTCATGCGTTTTTATTAAGCCTTTTTCGCCACGATAACTCCCGGAGTCTCTGGAGCGTTGTAATTAAATTTCAAGCAGTGTGCACTTCCCAAGAGGTCGATATCATTGCTGCATAAACGTGTACCGTGAACGAAAATATCCAATAACGGTGTCTACAAACAGTATAATTACGACCCGAGAATATACGTGAAAATTTAATCAAAATTTTTCCCCCGATAACTCTGTCAACGGAATAATTAATGACTCGCCGACGTTCGATTGAAAAAGAAAATTATTTCGTCGTAAGAACTTGTCTGAAGTTCCTGAATCTGCAATATATCTCAATCGTTAGAACATCACTATAATGCGTCAATCGTTCGTTTCATTCGTTAGTAGATACTAGGGCGTGCAATCCCGTAAAGTCAAATCCCACGTCCTTTTTTTAGTCCCACATTTTTTAAACAGGTGATGCCGAACGCAAATGTTGCGGGGCTATGCGTGTAATTAAAATTGCGCGAATAACGACACTTAAGATGAACTGTGCCAACGATGTTTATACGTGTTTGAACAATGAAATAATAATTTTAGTCATAGCAACAGAGGAAATCAGGGACATTTTGACCAGTCTGGCAGTTTACTACGCTACAAGATCCCTTTTTCATCGTGGATCTCAGAAGCTGTTCCCTAGAGGAGAGCCTGTGCGGATCTCTCAAACAAAACTTGCTCGCATTAGCATTTTAAACCAGCCGCCCAACTGCTCGCAGCGTTACTCATAATAACAATGTTATTGCACGAAGTCGACAGTTTTGCGCGCCATTTATGGGCCACCGCAAAAAGTGAGAGCGACCGCCATCCTATTTTACGCGGTATTTTAATAACTTCTTAAAACGCCGAAGTATCGCACGCCGTCTTGTGGGAGCTTAATGAAACAACGTTTCGCGATGCTGAGCTGGTGGAGATTCCCGCCAGGGATGCCCGCAATTTGGAATCGAGGCTCGATACTCGTAATTACCGCAAACAGTCGGCAAGCTATTTCAATAAGCTATAACAGCCGCTTAAGGCGATCCAATTTTAAGTTCCGCAGAATGTGAAATACAGCAGCTGGCGTGAGGAACGCGCAGTCAGCGCAAACCAAGTGCTACTGCCACTGATTTCCTGCCTCGCGTACTTTGAAACTTAATAAACCCGCGGCTCGATTATTGCGGCCATGCTCTGAACGAAGATCGATGCACCCGAAACCTTACTGACCGACACAATCCTCGGGATTAACTAGTATTTGCTTCGTTAAAGTCTGGACTGTTGCTTCGGTGATCGTCAAATTCGCGTCCATTTTGTTCGGGCATCCTCGAGGTTCCAAAATTTCAGGTGATTTCTTGTGCGGTGGATGAAACAATCTTTTTGACTTGGGACATTTTCCTCGGAAATTTCACTTTTGAATTTCTTTCTTTTTCGATATTTATCTGTTTCCATCAATGCTTTAACCTGATTATTATATATTAAAATAGGGACTTCCTTTTTTTGTAGATTTTTTAATGTCAGGAATAGTAAATAAATTTTTTGTATTACGCGCCTCCTCCTGCAATCGCTTCAGATGGAAAAACAAGAAATCAGACGTATACTCGCACCTAAATCCATGGTCCATGGCCATGTGTAAACCCCAGCATTCCTTTGCTGTACAAAACTTGGTTTTTCTGCCTAATAATGGGGTAGCGTGATATCAGGAACTCAGAGAATAAAATATCTAGAAAGCTTAAGCGAATGAAGAAATAGATAAGGAAGGACAGAAGGAAAATTTACAGCATCCGTCATGCCGTAATATCGGCTACGAGGAGAGCTGGCGTTAATGTCGATGTCATCAAGACAACATGTTAAACATCTAAATCGAAAACTTCTGTTAAGTTTTACGATCACAATATTACAGAAACTCTGAAATGAAAATTTTGCCAAAGTTATTTTAAACTTAAAATGGGGCAGAATTATGGTTTATTTTGAATGAGTCGGAGTTTCTCTATAAAATCAAACTTTAATCATAAATTTCTGCTAGAAAATACAGAAAAATCCGCAATCTCCGTATGACAAAATCATTAAAAAACCCACTCGGTGTCAGGGAATTCCTAAATTCAACAAACCAAACGTCATTTCCTTAAAAAATTACCTGGCAACACCACCTGAATAGATCATGCAAACGATATGGCATTCATCTTCACCGATCAGCAAATTGAAGATAAACTTCCTCTCTGGGAAGTCCCGACTGATCAAGAAGAGCGAAGTCTCGATCAAAGATGATTTTCCGGCGTCGGTGAAAGCCGCTGCTGAAAATAACGGGATCGATCGAGCGCGTCCGTTGCGTCGGTTGCGTTTTAATTCCCTGGCAATGGACGTTAATCCTTTCGCGATTTCGGAATTTTCAGATTCTACGGGCGTCGAGCTGTCAATCCGCTGGCAATAATGTTCTTCGTCTGATAATTAAAGGCGACTGTCGCCGTCGATAAAACCCAATAAAATATGGAAATTGGACGGTGTTCGAAACTGTTCGGTGCCGGGCCGCGGGAAAAAAAGAGAAAAATCGAAGGGGCTTGACGAGGCGTTGGAAGAATAGAGAGGAAACGGGACTCGAAAACAGAGCGTGGGTGGACACGGACCATGTTCGAAACGTTTCCGGTCGCGGACCAGTTCGAGGACGTTGTTCACGGATTCCCGAGGGGGGAGCAGTGCTCATTCGATCGGACCCCGGCGCGGTTGTTACCGAAATTAGTTCGCAGTATACCGATGATATAAATTGCAGGTAACTCCGCCAGGTGAATATTCATACGGGCGCAATTATATTGGCACGATGTACCCCCGTGAGCACACGCAGCTCTAAGGTTTTTCCACCGTGATCCTCCTCGTCGATTTTATCGGTCGCAAGTGAACAGCTGTCCCTATGGACGCCTTGCTCTGTAACCTCTCGGTTTTGCTGCCCGTTGACGCGTTCCTGGTTGACTCGTTCCAATGTCTCCCTTTTTAGCTTTATTCCCCGGCGCTCTTGCCATTTAACTGGAACAAAAGTTTCACGAATTGCCAGTTGGCGAATCCTCTGGAACGTTTCATCGTAAAATAGTTCGTGGGTAATCATTTGTGATCAATCGAAACGTTTTTCTAAGCTTAAATTACGATTTTAGAACAAGTGTTTCAAAAGAAGTTTAGTGGAAAAATTGGTATTTGTAACACCTATATATACAAGTGTCAAATACTGCAGCAACAAAAGGTTTTTACAGTGGAAAAATAAAATACTCCTGTCATGCAGCTAGGTTTGACTGACAAGTGTACAGTGTCAAAATGAACGAGCGAGGTAGTTTATAGTTGGCTGACAAATATTTGTCATATTTCTCGAAATGGCACTATTCCCTTTTCTAATAGTTTTTATTCCGTATTTGTCCTATTCCTACCACCGTTGTGTGGTGGAATGACACTGGAATTGTTACGACACAATTATTAATGCCGTTTATTTATACTGTTTCTATATTTCTAATAGCCGGTACACTTTACTTGAACGTTATTTTCAAATGTCGTGTGGTTTGACGAAACACTGAATTATTATAATAGTCTATTAAATAACTAAAATCATATATTTGGTACAATTTGAACCATCTTGGAATACTAAATCTGAATTTCCTTCGCCATATGCCGGAGCAGATAAGTAAGAACAAAGTTTCTGCAGCTTTTACGACCTGAAAGTCTTAGAAACTAAAAGAAGGAAGCAAAAGTAGCCTTCAGTTTAGTATATCTTTAGCTGAACCATTGGAAACAAAAAATAAAGTCGAAGTACCGAGAGATTCGCTCTATTAAAATCTTCATGACTTATTCTTAGAGACTTTCTACCTTAAACTCAAACGCGAAATATATAACCTGTAATATAAGATAAAAATGTTATACTTAGATTTTCCATGTGCCTCCTATCGTGTGAAGTAAAAATTTCATAGATTTTCCATAGCCTTTCTATCTTGTGTTTAAACGTGTAATATCTTACCTGTCGTATAAGATACAAATTTTAGTCTTGGTTGTTCCATACACCTTGTATCTTATGTGGAAACTTGAAATATGAATCTATTTCTAAAATACAAATTTTATACTTAGACTGTATATAAATTTTTTATCACTCGTTCAAAGTACAATTATTTTATGTGTGTATAAAATGAAAATATTATTCTTAGATTTCATATAAATTATCTATTTCGCGCCCAGAATTATTCTTGCACTTTCATTACAGCTTCTATGGCAAGTTCAAACTTAAAACGTATTATGTATCTTATAAAATATAGATTTTATTTTTAGAATTTCCCGCTGATCTTCTACAGTGCGTTCAGGCTTCGACCATTTCGTTTAACGTGCGAAATAAAAATCTCATTTCGAACTCACGAGATTATACTTTGTCCCGAGGAAACTCCAAGTTGTCCCGTAGATTTATAAGATAGTAGTTTTCCAAGTAGGAAAGTGGGGAGACCGATAAAATTCTTTGTGCTCGAGGCAGTCCGTTTCATTAAAATACCCGATGCACTTTTCCCCCGTTGCGCTGAAAGTGTTCACTGTCTATCGGAAAACGAAGAATGCATGCGTGAATGGTGAGTGCTTTCAATAAGGAAAAGAAGCGGGCATAATACGCGAATGGACGGAGAGTTAAAGTCGATGGCGAGCATAACCGGGCAACGACAAAAATGGAACGATTTCGCGGAGGCAGAATACCGATGCACAATGACAGCGATCGTAATCGCCATTGTGCCGCGTCCCCTGTTCTCGTTATTATCGGTGGGTCGGTGTCATCGTGACGGAAAAATGGCCCACGCATTTTCGAAGTGCTTCCCCCACCTCGTACCTCATTCTAGAGCGGATCGATCGTCGCTAGAAACTTTCTGCTCTTTTCCATTTTACTCTGTTATCATCCCATCCTCCTTCGCTTACTTCTGCCTTCTTCTTCTCGATGTATCCTACGGGAAAACTTCGAAGGCCACTCAATTCTTCACGAACCTAGGCATACACACCTCCACGTTGAAAAATATTAATTTCCCTTCCACCAACGAAGTATACAACTCATTTTCAAGAAATTTCTACCTTAAACTGGTAAATGGGCTCTACATATTTAGGCGAAATGAAAAATGTCGACTTCAATTATAGGAGACAAGAGTTGAATCCAATTTGATCTTCTTCTTGTAATTCTTCATTTACTTTGTGCTTTCATCTGCATCTGATTTCTGACGAATACATTAATTCCTTTAAGACGAGAACTTCTTATTATTGCATTTTTCTTCCATTTTCTTCGTGAAACAACATTATGCATGCAGGAGCTAAATGTAAGATTTACATTGAATACAAAATATAATTTAATATCAACTTATATATTTTCTGGAAGATTGTAATGAGTAAACAGCACCTTACACAATAAACAATTGATTCATTCATTTATTCAATGCATTGTGAACTGCGGCATTGTGCGTTTAATGAGCATTATTTGGAAACAATGATTTTTTACTGCTATTAATTACGTTAATGAGTCCGTAAATAATACCTTACAAATGTATGTTTTAATACAATGGATAAACGAAGCTGTGTATAGTTTAACAATCGTTGAATTCTTAAATTCTCTTTTGACGTTTTTCTCGTTTTACACTTCGCCTATTGATCCTTGTCAAAAATGCACAAAATCCGCAGTCCAATGGCGAGTATTTTGTTCAAACATTTCTTTCGGGAATTGTAAATTTATAGAATTTTCAGACACATTTCAATAGCGATACGACTGTGTAAATCGAAGTACACAGGACCGAGAAGTTTTCCCGTGTGCAATATCATAACGCAGTCCGTTCAAAGCGGATCGTTTATTTTTCTTTTCGATAAAGCACGTTTCTTCAATAAAACAGGCGATGGTGAGAAATCGACATCCTTCCGTCGCGTCAATTACAGAGCACTTCTACTGAAGATTATAGACGTAAAAACAGAGGTTGCGCGACGCTTCGCTGTGTTTCTCGTTTTTCAAACAATTTCAGCTTGTTACACCGGGGGAGGGGAGGACTTTATTGGCGAGGTAAAAATACCGATCGCCGTTTCACACAACACGATGAAAGGTCTCCGTTGATCGGGGAAACATTCGACCGATGTATTTTTTTTTTATTCTTTTTTTCCTCCCCCGTGTGTAGGTTTATTTTTCGCAGCGCGTCAAAGAAAAATATTAATCACGAAAATTCCGCAGCGACGGTCTACCCGTTCGTTTGTAATCCTTTCGAGCGCGCTTGTCCCGCATTCACTCGACTTTCTCTTTTCTCGTTGCAACGGGCCGCATAGTTAACGCGATTTGCTTTTATTATTAACTACGGAATGAAACGTTTCTGTTTCCTTTTTTTGGTGTCAGTGACACTAGAACGATCCGGAATAAAATTGTAATATTTAAAATATCGTTTAATGCTTCCTGATCATTTTATTTTCAATCTATTTCTGACATTATTTTCTGCTTAGTAGGTTTTACACGTTCCTCGGATTAAACATTATCCGTTTTTTTGTTTACAGATGCTCTAAAATATGTTTTCATTCTCTGTGTGCTGAAAAATATAATTTTTCATAGACGGATATATAAAGCGGACTTGTCAGGAAAAATTGCGTGAAGAGATATGCAATTATTACCGAGTAACGCGTAAGGTTTAATTATGATTAAAATTTGTTAGATACAGAAGATTTAATGAACTATTTGATACAATATATTTTATGTTTTCACTGTCAATGTCATAAGCTGAATTAATTTGATTTTGTGGGAATTGTCAGGGGTCGTGTTAAGGGAATAATGATTTTTAATTGACTTTAAACTAAGTAAGTCTTAGTTCATGGACAAGATTAAAATTTCATGGCGTCCACAGCAACCCCATATAACGATGAACCTAAACTATCGTTTTCCACATTGCGATAAAAATCGGCATCGAAAATGTTCGCTCGTATACGATACGTTCCAGGCAGCTCTTCATTGGTAGAGTCGGAAACTGCGTATTCGACAATCGATACGACAAGCATAACAATTATCGAAATATCCATTAATAAACTCGATCGCCAGGCAGAAGCTGTCCCACCGCTCGAGAAGAGCTTTCAGATGCAAAATTAACAAGGCTTCCAGCGCTCGTTTCCCGTTCGTAACGGCGGCGGCTGTAAAGTTGAACGCGGAAAGGATTTAATTGCGGCCGCATCGGTTAGAGGATCAATCGTTAGTCACCGCGATATTATTTCCGGATTGTGTACACGGAATTACGAGGGGAAGAATATCACTCTAATAAGACACCGAAGAAAAATTGCATTTGACTATTACAAAATACTTCAAATCCTTCTTGGCTCAAGCTTCGAAGCTCGAAGGGTTAACACTCTTTAGGCAGTTCCAAATGTTATCTTAAAATGAGTTCTGTAAACATCAACTGATCCGAAAATAAAAATTCATCTCCCAAATCCACCACCACTAACTTTTTTACACACTGTACTTTCTGTCGAATCGGAATAAAACATGTGTATGCACTCAATAATCATAACATTCATGATATGCATGCTCATAGATGCATACCCTTTAAAACCCCGAGTGATATTTCAACCATAATATTCGTTCCGAAAAAATAAATACAATCAAAGTCCATGGGAAACATGAATTTCATTCTCCTCCAAACATACCAACAAATGCATAAATTACCAGCTGTCCCACGATTTCTAAATCAATGTCATCTATCCCATAAATCCTGCAGCGGAATAAAGCACGCGAAGATTTCAATAAATGTGTAAATTAGCAATTATCCCTCGATGTTAAAACTATTATTACTGACATATAAATCTTGCGATGGGGAGTGCAAAACTATTTTCAATTTTTAAAAAATTTTGAATGAATGCAGAAACTATCGGTTGCTATCAATGTTTAAATCATCACCACCAGTCTCATAAATCCCATGCCCTTCAACGATTACGTCTTTCGCTATTGATTAGACCCTGACACCCACATCTTCGTCCCTCAGGAAACAATTCAGGTTATGCCCAAATTCAATGATTAAATGATCACCATCAGTCTCGGAAATCCCACAAGCGACAAATAGCAAAGCAATCTTACAAGTTTCCCAAAGGTTTGGACGACCGCGTATATCTCGGCACTTGTCCCACGATGTATAAAGTATTATCATCATTCTAATTAATCTCGGAGCCCTCGGAGCGATTACGTCTTTCGCCATTGGTCGGGACCCTGACATTCTCATTTGCGTCCCTCCGAAGCAATTCCGGTAATCTCCTAAACGAAACCCTTTATCTCAGCATTACCATAAATCCTAATTAATTGGACCTGAACTTGGAGAGCACGTTAGCAGTGGCGGTAACGGGAGTATCCCTAGGTCGCATCTCGATTTTCATGGAGTCGTTCGCGAATTTGTCAGTCCTGTTTTTGGCGTGAGATGTCTTTCCTGGAGCTCATCCTCGCGGTGTCCGCGAACTTCCGGCCCGGAAGAGACAACGGCCTTGGTACGATTAATAGTTGGCTCGGTCCTCGAAAGCGAGCCAACCTATACAGACCCACAGCTAAGAGATAGAGGATTGCAAGGGGTAGATGAAGGGAGACGAGCAGGTTCAGTGTATTCGACGTGGAATAAGGGGATGCTCGGGGGTGACATGGTAGCTGCAGTGCAGGCCAACAGGGATAGGAGATGGGGTCTGACTGGAACCGTGCTGCCATAACACTGCCGCTAATTAAACGATTAATCATGCAACGAATGACACGTACCTAACCGGTTCGCGGGGAATCGCTCCCGCCAGAATACGCGTCGCTCGACTGGCGAAGGTTGAGCCTGTTATTCTCTGCATAACCTGCTCTCGTGGTGCGTAACATCTGCATATTTCGGTGCATTGATACATGCACCCATCGGCCTCGAATGCCGACAAACAGATCGCCAATTCTGCTGATGTCTGGCCACGCTGCTCTCGAAGGTTGATGGGGAGATCATTTTTAGGGTACGAGCCCCTATACGCGATTATTTTGCTCTGATTGTGGATTCATGGTGGTCTATTACAATCTCCTTGTTTAGAGAATATTTAAAAATATTTTTCAAATGTTGAACTACCCTAGAAATTTTGTTTTGTAATATAAGGGATGTTTGTCTGGAATTGTCTCTTGGAGCGGCGTACGTATTTTATAATTGATGTATAATGTTATACACGTCTATACACGTATTAAATTGATTTAATAATAATGTTATTATATATTTTCAAACATATTGAATGACCATGTCGTTATTTCGTTTGTTTCAGGTAAGCACTTGTTACTCACTCTAGTCAATGATGTCAGATGACAGTATCGTGAGTGCGAAATCGATTTTTAAGCATCAACCATTAATTTATTTTCTTATTTCACTTTATTAATTAATCTATATATGTTAGTGAGATCTTTTCTGTAACAGTCTGGTTGGGTTCTTGCGAAAGCTCGTACAATTTAAGCTGTTCTAATGGAAAATGATGATAAGGAGCTGCATAAAGTGCCAGGATATACATCAAATATATACGAAAACGCCCCATTAAGGTCGGTTTATACACGTCCATCCGAGTCCGGATCTAGAACCGGGCACGTTTTCCGTGTTTATACACACCCGCGAGTACCGTATAAATAATTTTCAGATCATTGTGGATACAAATTCTGAAGTGGAATGTTTTCACTATAAACTCCTAAAAGCTGATTTCCATTGATTTGTAAAATCAACTATACTTAAGATATTGAAAAATCCTTTGAGATTCGATTATGAGTCACTAAAGAGCTCACATGTTTTTGAACAAAATCTGCAACACTACTCGGAAAGTGTCCGATTTCACGTGGAATGACCCAATTTCAACAGCGCGTATATCATTTTTCATGACTAAAACGATTTGACCTGGTGAAAAAGCGTATATACTTAATCGTTTTTTTTTACAAAATAGTTAAAAAGTATTAATTTCACGCTTCCTCTTTGAAATAACATTTTTTCATTTTCGGAGCTCCAAAAATTGTCAGGTGAGGTCGGTATAGGACGCGGCGTCTGACGATTCAGGTAATTGTAAGTGCACCGACTGATTTATCGCTATTCACAGGCAGACTTGGAAAACCAATATCCTTTTACTATGGATGATAGTTACCTGTTCTGTACACTCGGAGTGTACGACATACCAAAAACAATTTAGGTAAAATAAACGACATCTAGTGACCTCTACCCCCGTGTTCTCTGTTGTGAAGCCCCTAAAAACATTTTTTTGGTGCCATGCACAGCGCGGAACTGTCAACGCGCTCTCGAAAGGCCATGTGGAAATTATCAGAAATGGCCCGACTGTGCCGAGAATAAATATCGGAATGAACAGGTGCGCAGGTAACCGTGTATAAATGCTCGATACAAAACCAGGGTAATCAAACTCTGTCCGGGCCCCGAATCTGACACTGAACCGATGAGTGCAAACCGGCCTTTATACGCTACAATTTAATTTCTAAACGTCGCTAATTGCTGTACACAGCAACGATAAATAATGGTCTGACTGTGTCTGTTTCTAATTACATTTGGAAACTCACTAGGGATGCATTAATCTGTAGATAATTATCGTTGTATGAACATACAATTTTATAACATTTTATAACATTTCAACAAATATATCTCGACCCCTGTGTCTCTCAGAGTATACCAACAGAAGTCTCACTACTGAAATGTTTCAGGAACATTGATAACGTTGATAACGACAACATTGATAAAAAAAAATATGCAATTTTATGTAGAAGTAAAATCATGCAATTGAGAGGGTTAATTTTCATACTAAAATATCTCATGTTTGTACTATTAAATATATGGAAAACAATGCAACTTTAAACAAAAGCATGTGAAAAACAATTGAAAGTAGTACACCCTGATATGAATTGTAAGGTCCAGATATATCCATGACCGTAATAAGATAAAGGTTAGTCGTTGAACAAATTTCTAATAACCAGTTCTGGGTGGAATATCGGAAAGCAACAAATTCCCGGAGGGTCCGTTTAAACTATAAAGAAAACACGCGTGGGCAGGTAGTTACTAACCATAGAAAAGTACGAGGAAAACGTAATCGAATCGTGTATCACACGGATGGAAGACACAGATGGGAAATTCCAATCTCTAGGTCTCCCTTCCGTAGGGGGATGGTCAAGTCGGCTTTCACGGTCGGCGCTGTATGCGTTTCGTGTCGATTGCTCGATGCATCGATACTCGACATCAACCGTGCCCGTCTATTATTCGTTGCGGCCAATGCTCACAGTATACCCGGTTATGATTTGTTGCTCTGTTCCCGACGTGTACTGCTACGCCGAACGAACTTCCGTCGACCCTCATTCTTGTTCACCTCGAGTTTTCTACCCTTCCAAGATTTATACATCGCGATCCTACACGTAACGAAGCGTTTTCCTACGATTTAACGAATATAAAAGGCAACTCACAATTAAATTTGTACAACACACGCATGAAAGATTCTTTACGACCGTAACTGGAAATCTACTGTTTCCTCGATGTTGCTGGGAGTGAAGTTAATGCTCGATTCGAAAAATTGTGACGTATACGTTCGTCGGAACAATGACATTTATTCAGAATGTTTAGGATTACGGATACTTTGTGAATATATTCTGAACTTTCAAAATTAACTAATTCTGACTGGTACAATAGAACACGTTCTAGTAATCTTAGGAATATGACATTTATTCAAAATTGTAAGGATATAATAAAGACAGAGAAGCAATGCTGCTTTTGTTCTTCTGTGTCCATTGCCGCTGCATAAATTGAGTCCAACGGATCTCATTGGAGAAACTTAATTAGCCATCATAAGAGATAACTAACAGCTTTAACTGTTTTTTTGAAAGCAATAAATGAAGAAGGATCATTCTAAAAAATATATATAGAATCACTTCATAACCTTCACTTAAGTAAAGAAAAATGATTGTGACCAATAATTAAGAATTGAAATGCTCCATGTGTGGAGCAATGTGTACAAAGTGAAACATTAATCAGATCCACTTGGCGATCCAGAGATCCGAATGCATACGTAGCAAGTGTTTTTCTGGAGCACGCGACGAGCATATCGCGCGAGTATGATCGCGAGCCGAGCAAGCGTCCGGAGCCCGTACAGGGGAAACGAGAGGGTGAAGAAGAGGTTGCACGTATAACACGAGGCTATAAAGAATATGAGATCGAAAAAAGGTATAAGCACGGCCTTTTCGCGCCGCCCTCTGTATACTGTATAATCCTCCGATTCTCCCATTATCCTGTTGATTCTCTGCTCGTGGTCGCAATTTATTATATTCCGTTCCCCTACCATCGCACTCCCTTCCGGCCCGGTTGTTTCGTCCTGTCTCTCCCTCTATGGTCGCCTTTCGTGCTCGCACTCGCCCCTTTCGTGGAACACTTGCCTCTCCGTTCGCAAACCCTCGCGAAAGAGAAGGGGATGGAAAGGAACGGGGGTTGGTGCGGAACTGAGAGTTAGAACGAAGGGGAGGTTGGAGAAGAGAACGGGGGAGAGGAAGAGAGAATCGTTGGTCGGGGTGCGCTACAGGTGTCGACGAGAAACAGGTGTTGCAGGATAGCTGTTACCGCGAGGAGGGTAAAACCGGCCTCCTCTTTCAACCCCTCCCTTTACCCTCCGCTTTCAACCACCTTCGGTGGCTCGCGTCCGAAACTTTCGGAGATTGCGGAGCTTCGGAAAGACTTTCGGAGACCCGTTCAACACCGCAGCCCGCGGCGACGGAAAGTAAATTAACGATGAGCCTGACAACTCCGTTTTCCGACCCGGTTTTCCGACGAAACGCACGACGGAAGTCTTTGCGAGGAAATGGAGGAATTTTGACGATTGGTAATTGCTCAGGATGTTCGAGTCCTTGTGCAACCGCAAGGAGATACTGCAGGTTATTATAACCAGAATATACTACGGTTAGTTTATACATTGAAATTTCCTTACAATTTTATGCTAGAAAATATTATTGAAAAATAGAAATATAAATTGTTGAATTATCTTCACTGTAAGAGGCTATCGAAATGTTTAGGTAAGACGATAGAAAAATTAAAAAATATGTTTTTGTGCTGAAATCGAAAGCGAGGAATTCGTCTTTTTTTTAAATTTATAGCATAGTAATGTATTTTAAATTTTTGTGTCTGCTGTGAATTGTAAATTGTATTTACGGTTACATGGCAAGAACCGAATAGTATGACAATGTTTGAATTTTGCTTTATCGGATTCAGAATTGTCAAATTAAGGATACAGTCGTTCGGCAATAGTGAAAACAAGTAATTCTCGTGTAGCCCACACTTTCATCGCAGACGAGCCTCGAATTCTCTATGAAATCGAGCCTCCAGCGGGAGATTTTCACGAGCGGATAAATTGGACGACGAAATTGGCAGAAGGGGCGATGGTTGCTTGATGGGGGAGAATCGAGTTGCAGAAAAGCGAGCGTAAGGGACGAAATGTCGCTAGGGTTGACGCTATAATTGCTACGTGATGTATCGCCGAAGGCATCGTGACCCCTGAAAAAAAGATTCGAGATTTCATTCGAGCAATTTCTATCATGCAATTATCCGCAAGCTGACAGTAATTCGCAGAATCGTGTTAAAAATTATTTCCGTCGATTCGAGAACGGAAATTCGTCGATATAAAACTCAAAATTCACTTTAACGCCAATAAATGTTTTCAATCACGTGTCTGGGATACTTCTACGATTTCATTAATTGATTAAAATAATTAATCATCCCTTATGTTAGTCTAAGATCTAAAATATACTCCTATGAACGAGGTAAAAATTTGTTTGACATAATTTGGCTTGGATGTACGGCTTAAAAAAGTTTTTGAACGTCAACATCACCTTGATAACATTCATCGATATCATCATTGTAGATTTGTCCCTAAAATATCATATTTATTAAAAATGCCATTAAACTAGTCCAAGCAACTTAAAAAATGAAAAGTACCAACAGCGAACAAAACAATTGAGTGAATGTACACGGGATGCGGAAGATCTCCACAGTACATCACAGAATCATTTCTTCAGCACGAAGCTCGACGGAAGAAGCTAAACCAATTCTGATGCTCGTTACCAGAAGTCCGCGCAAGGTAAAAGACCGCCGCGCCAAGAGATAAGCTACCGCAGGGAAGAGAAACGCGAAATGAACCCGTTGAATGGGAGTTCTGTCGCGCGCCATCTTGACAAAGGAGCACACCGTACCCTCAAGGTACTCATCCTATAAAACAGCAGTTTCAAATCCCACGAGATTGGATTCTCCAGTCGTCGTTCTCCCTTCCGTCGTCTATGTTGTCCTTCTACCGACGACAAGTGTATGTATCGCGCGCGACGCATTCTACGGCTGCCACTACTTAACGTTAACGAAGCTCATCCAGTAATAAAAATCTTCATAAAGCTGCCGTGGGGCATACTGAGAACGACGCTGCCCTCCAGAAAACAGAAACAACGACGCTGAGTATGTGACGCTCGTTCGTAACTCTAGGAATCATGCTACCGAATCCTTTCTCTTACACTTGGGGAGAATAACTAGAAAGAAACCATGTTCCGGAACCCTTGAAGAAATATTATACTTGCTTGAGGGTGTCTGACGAAATACTTGCGAATATTGCACAAATGGTTTGTCTAGGGTACACACTTTCCAAGAAGGTCGGGAAACGTGCAGTCAACTACAAGACTCTTTGAGAATTATTAACAATACAATTGTTTGGGAATGTTAAAGCACTGTTCAAGATATTTGAAACGTTCGTTTGTCAAGAATTAAGTGGGGTTATGATTAACATTTGATTCTGGATAAGATTCTTAATTCGTGCAGGAGAGATTACACATAATAATGCACCTGTGTTAAAGGCTCTGATTCATATCAAGGGTCGTAGAGCTAAAAATATTTAAGTACGTAACAGATGAAAAGGTAGATCATATACAACGTAATAAAAATAATAAAACACTTCTGCTTAATATCAGTACCTAATCCGAGCCACCCCCTGAGGACAACCTACATTTTTTTCTACTATTTTCAAGTTTTCAATTTAAACTCGTGCAACGACAGCAAAGATACTAACACCACAGTACGGCGAAACTCATCCAGAATTCTTCACCCTAATTTCCCTGATCGTCGGGAACAGATTCGAACAAACAGTCGACCATCTCGTCACAAGATCATCTTCGAGAGTTCTCAACGCGGACATGTAACAAGGGGAAGATGATAAGTCAACCGAGGAGAACCAGAAGGCAATCTGCTCGAGGATAAGAGCAAGTCGGATCCGTTCCAAGCAGAGGAACTTTTCTATCACCAGGCTCTCACGGCAATACAATTAAAAAGATTGCGAAAGTTTGCGTGGCACGAGTGCGAGAACGTTCGAGCTTAGACCAAGTTCGCGGCGGAAAGAGGCAGAAGAGCCATGGTAGGGTGGGGCGTCTTCTGCTTACTTGCCAGTCGATGGCCACTGTTTGTTTGTCTTCCAATCGGTGAACAGAAACCACGGATCCGCGCGGCGAAGGGACCACGGCCCAAAGTGAGTGGCTTCTTACGCTTCTAACCTCGTAATGCTTTTCCGCGCCGTTTGTTCGCCCAGGCACTCGTCGGAACTTTCGTTTCGCGGCAATTCACCTTTTCGAGAGCCCTTCGCATCCCTTAATAGCCTCCAACGAGTCGATTCACCCTTCCTCGACGATCCCGGAAACTTGAGCTCCCCGGGGCTAAGAACCTTGTAGAATATTGCGCGAGCTACCCACTATTTATTTCGATAATGCACCCTTGTCTGGCCGTGGTTCCGAATCTACTGATTGGCGGCAAGCGGTCTTCGATTTCTGAAGCTACACTGGTCTACAACTTCAAGCAGAACTTGACTCTGCGTGCTGGACGATCAATCAGGACGAAAGAGGAACAAAAATTAGGATCGCTTGTTGTAATATTGATGAATTTGTTTAATTCAGAAATTGGTGACTGTTTAATTCTCCGCTGTTCTTTGTATTACACAATTAATGCCACTGTGGAGAATGTCTTCATCATTTATATTAGAATACTATCTTCCCCCACCACGCGTTGCTGTGACACAGTATTTTTTAAAAGCAGGTACATATTGAACGTGTTTGTGATAATCTTTTTGGTTCAATTTCATTTCGCTTTTTGCGTTGTTCTGTAGTTCTCTCTCTCTCTCTCTCTCTCTCTCTCTCTCTCTCTCTCTCTCCCTCTCTGAAATTGAACATATTTAATAAATAATTTCTCGGTACGATTCTATAAGACAACATATATTTTACATATACTACATCCATGATTGTCTTTCACAAATCGAAAATTGACCATAGTACCGTTCCATCAATTCCGTTTAGAAACCAGCAACCCCTCTTCTCGCAATTTCCATATTTCTGGTGAAATTACTGTTGTTCTTTTACAACTAGCATCACAATTACCTGTTAGTTACATGGAGACACGACATTGATTTTTTCGGAAACGAATGCTAATGTTTTTCCCAATACGTCGCACCGACGCGGAAATATTTTAGGGGAACAGGCGACCGTAAGCGAATTCGGATACATCCTGAAATATTTTTCTCATGGTACCGATTTCCATTGACCAATATTTTACAGGACATTTCGTTTCCGACGCGACGGCTCGCTCCTATGAATGGATTCGAAATTTTCAAGGAACCCTCTTTCATATTTAAATGCGCGCCTCGCATAGAATCACCCGGCCCGTCGAACACGTGACAGCTGCGACGTATTTCAGAATGAAACTGTACTCCCGCTGCTTGCCGAAGACCGAGAGGTATTCATCTTCCTTAGACGGTCTGCGATAACGATGCGGCGACAGCTGCATTCAGTCATGTTTTCAATAAACCAGTTAAATTGCCGGCCTACTTAGACGATTTTCGCGCGCTATTAGTCTGCGACGTTCGGGATAAAACTTCGATTCCTGCAACTTCAGAAAATCGATTTTTTTATTTTGACGAATAGCAGCATGTAAACAGATTATATTTCTAAAATTTCAGGTAGAAATTCGAAACAATTATACAGTTTCTCGAACAGTAACAGTTTCAGATTCTATCTGAAAACTTGATATTTAAGAAAGAATTAAGCTAATCTACTTGATATTGTAATTGCATTTCTAGTGTAAGTACCAGAAAATGCACGAACTTTTGAAGTGAAGGTTTTATATTTAGTAAATTGTAGACTATAAGAGTAGAGTACAAATAAAGATGCATATACATATAAGTATAATAAACCTCATAAACACAGTTGCAGTTTACCTAATCACATTCGTTCACTGTATACGGATAAAATCGTATGTTTCCCCAAGCCTTTAGCTTCCTCCACTGATCGCAAAAATAACCCAGGGTGCAATTTGTGGTGCAAAATGTTTTCCTTAGTACGATAAACACAGTGATGGATAGGCTATTCACGGCCTGAAATTTTATCCTCTGTGTCCACAATAAATCGAGCATAGTGAAATTTTGTTACAGAAATCGCTGCCAGTACAGCGAGCTTCTATCGTTATACGGGATCGAGGCTGTAACAGATCTCGTTAACGACGGATATTATTAAATCGCAATTTCTCTGTCCACATAAATCCCGGCTTTTGTTGGATCGTTTTGAAAATGGGCGAAATTGAAACGGAATCTCGGGGCGATTTCATTCATCCTTATTACCGGGAACCGTGTAATATTCGTCTTCGGCGGGGGAACGACGTTCATGAACCGATAATACGGGAACGTCGTCGTCCGGAAAGCCGCGAAGTAAAATATGAGGCGTATCATTGCTAATATTTTTCTCGTGGAAAACGGCTCACGGTCGGCGAACCGCCACTGGAGAAGAAGAGCCTCGGCCCGGAGGCGATAACTCACTTCCTGGAGAATCCTTAAGGGCGCCTCGTCGAAGTCGGAACGGAAACAGAGAAAGGAAAGGGGAGGGGCCGAGAGAGAATAACTCAAATTTATGAGGTGCAGAGCCAGACCAAATTCCCGGGCCGTTCCTGCCCGTTCCCCTCGAGTCCACTTATGCTCGACCGTTCCCGAATGGTTCCTCTGAATTCGTGCCCGTTCGCCGATACCTCGCGTTAATCTATCGACTTCAGCTCCGTCGCTTCACTGTGCTCCATCTACCGCGAATTTCCCTGTCCGTATAACCCCCTGAAAACCCTGTAGATATTCACCGAACCGAATGCCACCGTCCAAAACAACTTTCAAGTCAGCCATGTACGGGATACCCTTCAGTTTCTTCAGCGTTGAATTAGCTTCTCCAATTTTGTGGAAGTTTCGGTGGTTGCCAGGGAGTACAGTAGTGCTTTTACTTAACTGTAATTAGATCTTTCACTTTATTCTATCAAACTATAAACGGTACTTTAAAAGGTAATCTTCAAAGCCTTCAAATTGTTTTACTATAAATTCGTTACTTCAATTTTGTGGAATTTCAATGGTTGTTTCAAAAGGATTCTATTGTCCGCAATTATCTAAATTGTGCGTGTGTGTGTTCTTATTAGACTGTTATCTAGGGAAGATATTAACTTACCGTTAATGAGGCTTCTGTCTCCAAATTACCAGGTCTCTGATTACTGTACCAAAGCTAGCAACGCAGTTTTGATTTTCGAAATTCGGCCACAGGGATCAAAATTCGATAACGTTCCTTTGAAAACGCCGCTGAAAACGAATTCTCGAATTATCATCGCGTGGGAATCGGTTGAAAGGATGCGAGCAACGGGCACACGTGTGCCGGAATTATCCTGTGGAAAATAACGAGCCTGGGAATATCGGGAGCGCATGAATTATCGACGCAAAATCGAGTCGCTTGCATTTCAATCCGTAATTTATTGCGTAACTGGCTGGTTCGCGGACCGCTTCCGAGCAGAATGGGAAAAGATTGCTCGCTATTATAACGTTTACGTAACAATCATCATTCGCTCGCGAGACCTATGAAAATCGCCGGCGAAATGAAACTTTCAACCGTGATCAATTAAGCGAAACTCACTAACTCATCGATACTAGGAAAGAAAAAATCGATACTGTCGAGAATATTCTGATATATTTGTCACCATCATTTTCCATCAAATCTATAAAGTTTGCTATGTTTCAAATGGTGCAAAACAGTTAGGCTTCACTTCTCCGAATAGAATTTCTGTGATTTTACTTAGTAAATTAATCAGTGATAGTCGTTGCACAACTTATACTTATTTATAACAATATGCTAGTGTGTGTAAAGCCATAGAAGAACATTTTATTTATTAACAGATACCATATAGATTAACTTATCTCGATTTTGTAGTACAGAAAAGAAACAGAAAATCAAACTAATCGTGGATGTGTTGTAATTAAAAATTGTAGTATGTAGCATAATTTTTCGAGGATTCCTAACATTTCTAAGACAATGATTTCATTCGTAAGAAAATTGACACAACTGAAAATATATTTCTAAAAAAAGTATAATAATAAATATATGAATTATGGTCTACTTTATAACTAATGTACGTCACAATTAAGAAACAACAAATTATTTTACTTTTCTAAGTTGGTGATATATAATAAAAGAAATCGATAATTTTAGGTAATTTTCAAATAATTCTTCTGTAAAATTTTCTTCCTTTCACTGAGGACATTCGTTTTATGAATGCACGATTTCAGAAGAGATTAAGCTCCGTACACAAATAAACATTTCGCCGAAAAAGCATTGCGCAAAAAAAAAAACAATTGATCGAACCTGTGCGCCGAAAACGTCATACATTTTCTATAAAATTGTTACGATCGACAAAATTTAATATTTATTGCGCCAAACGTACAGTTCGTCGTTCGGCGCAAATTCGGCGGAATTTTCATTTCTGTACGAAGCATTACGCTGTACTTGAACGAAAATAGAAATTTGGACAAAAATAAATTGAAACAAGTATGGTTGAAATGAATTGGTAGGAGAAAATTGGACCTGTACTGATTGGTTTGTAACTCGTTGATGCACTAGCAAAATTTCGGCGAGGATGGTGGCCAAGAAAAATTTTGCGAAAAATGGGCTACATTTGTTGGCAAGTGGGACAGCCGGGAAAAATCTTATTTTCTCCGGCCGGGAATGAAACTATTCTATTTTGACGGTACATAATGGCTTCACCGTAGATTAAACTGTCTGAAACGTTTCTTGTTCCCCTTTGTTCTTCTATTCGCGGCGTTTAATCGATTCGTATCTATTATAGAGCGCGGGCGTTCAGTCCGACTACTTCTGAAATTTTCACGCGGCCGCGTTGCTCGTTGCAGCGCCCTGCCGCCGGCTATAAATTCTGAAGTCACATACTTCTTGGGAATTCAGTTTGAAAAGTATTAGGGAAGCCAACTTCACCAGTATCATACATAAATCACCATACTTTCGCTCCTCCTTATCATCCGCGAATTTTATGACGCAGTAAAAATTAATCCCCCGCTGCCACCATTGCGTTACCACGGTGTTGTTACGTCATTCCTGTGCAGAACTTTTCCTCTTATTTTAATTTTTAACTATTACCCGGAGCCGCTCGGCCCTCTCGGCCGTGATATCCTGCTCGGCGGGCTTTTGTTTAAAATAGCAGAACAGTGACAGTTCTAGGTAGTGCTTTTGCCGTTTGGTTTTGAAATATGTATCGCCCTGGATTCGTGGATATCTCGAGCCGAAGGGCGGAATTGCAACTTATGGATTTGTGCTCTTCCATTTTTAAGAGCTTTCACTTTCTGCACTGATATTCTCTCGAATTTTTCAGCCGATCCTTTTAGCCCGGTTCCTAGGCAACGTTGCACAATCATTCGATGACCGTGAGTACCCCGGTTGAATTGATTCGACTATAAGAACGTTCGGCGCTCGATGTTTGGAAAAGTCTCGTCGAATCGATGCCAGATTGACGTAGAAGATAATTTACATACGACCAATGTCTAATAATAACTACAAAAGGTGCATTACTGCAATATAATACAATGAACAGGAGGTATGCTTTGCAGGATTGTATAAAAATGTTTTCAATGTAGGAGACGTAATTGCTCTGGATATGGGTCATCCGGCTGAAAAACAGCAAGTAACGTACTTCTCTGCATTTGATTCTTTTCAATGAAGTATCTGCCTTCCCCGGGGAACGTTTTATTATATCTTCTGCTTTTTCTCTTTCGCCAGTGCAAATTCGTCAGTTTTGCGACTGGAGATACTTTCTTTATTCAGGATGTTCAGTACTCTTATACTGCTCAAAGAACTTTCGAGCGGGCTAGAGAATTTTTTGAGCTTGGAACAATCTGAGTTTACATTTAAAAACATGATCCAGTAGTGATACTCGCTTTTATTCTCATTCAAGATTATTTTTAAAATTACATGCTATTTACATTAGAATTACCGAGACATAAGATATTTTTGAATTGAAGTATCTTAATAATGTATTTTTATAATTCACGAATCGCGAAAGAGACAATATGAAATACTTAATAAATGCATAAATATCCGCACTCTAGTTATATCAGGTAATTCGAAAGGTCATTTCGTTTCCACGAGGGAAAATAATGAAAGCCAATTTTTTACTTTTTAGAGTAAGTTTTACAACATTTTGTCGAATTTCTGTTTTTTATTGCCAAAAAATTGAGTTATACGACTTTATGCGATTTTATCTGAAATGAAATTTGCACCACATAATGGATGTTGAAAAAAGCGAAAAAATGGTAATCCAATGGTACATCCTCTCCGTAAACAACACACAACTTTTTCTTTCATGCACTGCGTTTTTACCCTTGCGGTAATAAAAAAGCAGAAGGGGATGGAAATCCGTGATTTCCATTTTGCATATTTGATATGATGAGAAAAAATTGCTTGAGAGGCTATATAGTACCGCACGGCACGAAATGCCGTCCGAAATGTCAGCTGTTAAGATATACCACGATTTTGCAATTTAAAATAATATTAACTAACAACAAATTAAAGCAATGCCGTCTCTACTCGCAAAACGAAATGACTTTCTGAACGATCTATTTAACGAGACATTTTGTAAATTATACAGTTTTACCTTTGTGCTGAAAATTTGCCCAAACTCACAAACAACCCAGCGCAAATGCGTTAATAGAAGTAATCGCAAATGATCCGGAAATCGGGCATTAGCATGAACCAGCAAAGGTTTGGACGACGAGAGAGCGATTCACGGGATTATGGTACCGCAAAATATAGCGAAGAGAAAAGGCGGAGGTATGTAATGAACTCGTTAAAGGCGATTCTTAGCTGGCGGGTCCGGTGCGCGTCGTCGGATCCCAATTTGCGCGTCGAGCGCATGGTCCTGGCTGTTCGCATTCGCAAATGAACGCAATAACATGAGCACGCAGGATCGACGGCTCACAGGCCGCGCCTGTGCTATCGGTGTCATTATTAGCGTGGCTTGATTTCGAGGCAGATTGGTAGCCGGTGGCTGGATGCGAAGTCACGATTATGCACACCCATGCAACCATGTGCACGTTCACCTGCATACGTGCTCCGGCAGAGATTATTCGCGGACGTATACGCGGGTACACTGCCGTTCAAAAATTATGTCCTCGAAAGTATGTTCATTAGCAAATTCTCCTATATGTATCCACTAACACGTTGCCGGAGATCACTTGTTGGTTCGCAATTGAAATTGCTGTTACTGTTAAAGAATAGACTTTGTAAGAATTATAAAATAATCAGAGGTAGGTAATGTGTTAAGAATGTGTCCGCATACTTTTGACGGGAATGTACGTGTGTGGAAGGCTGTATAGGAGACGACTCGGTGCACCTATGCACACCACGAGTTATCGATCGGCCGTGACTTTAGGCAGCGGCTTTACGAGCGATTCACTCAGAAGTTAGAGCCGGTATTAGCGTGACAGGCCGAAAGCGTGTTCACGGTGGCCGGATAGGGGTCGCAGAGAACGGTGGTGCAGTAGGGTGGGGAGGGTTAGGGGAAAGGTAAAGGGGTGAGAGACAGTGGCCAGAGGGTTGAAGTAGGTGGACGACGGGAAGAATGGGGCTCGTCGCGCTGCAAAGGGCCTCGTGTCTCTAACACTCTTTACTTAAGCGATGCTCCGCTTCAACATACGGCACTGTCGCATGCTGAATACTTCATGGTTCTTATCCAATGGAATGGGAACGCGTGTGTTTGCAGGCCGGCCCTGGGAAGGACACGATTATCCTTTTACGGTGCCGGGAAACGAGGTCGACGTACGCTGAATAAACCATTCTCCCGGACAAAGGAAATGAAAACGCGGAAAGGACGATCGGGCGCGGTTTGCATCTTCGCCGTAGCCGCTTATCGATCCGATATTCGGTTGCGATGGATGGGCCCTGTGATAGAATATCGAATATCGAAGTCGACGGACTTCACTCTGGCCCGGCCCGGCCCGGCACGACGTTCGCTTCCCTCGAAGTTTCTGCCCGCAGATATCGTACCGCCGCGAATTGCCAGTTCATATTTCAAGGGGAGTATCGGGTCTCCTCGTTCAGGATGCGGAGAGACATTGTTGTTTGAATGTCTGGAGCGTCGTGTTTGACAATGTGTTTTCTTATTTAGAACTTGTAGGGGACCGCTACTGAGTCACGCACCGGCTGAGTTGTTTGACCTTGTCACCTTGATTCATTTGTTCACACAAAAATGTATTTCTACACTTGACAATCTTAGTACGTCTAAAATAATGAAAACAGTTTCTTCTTATGTTTTTCACCATTTTTTCGACTATGTCACCATACGATTACTTCCTTAAGGAGTTCTTATAATACTTCTTTGGGAATTCTGAAATGTTTTGTGTGATTTGCCAAATTGTTTTGATGGTTAGACTCTGTAGATGTTTATACAAAATAAAAATCATATACATAGATTATTTGCAAGACGTAGGTACCAATTGGGAATTTATTTCTCTTTTTACTGGTGTCATTAAGTTGGTAGAAATGTATTGATATTCTTAAATCATTGTAACCTTTTTCTTGTTTGGAATCACATTCACCCACCTTTGCTGTAAATGCATAAAATCCGCAGTTTACTAACGATTACGAGTTATGTATTTTAATGATTCGTCACAATTTACGAAGACAGTTTAATTTTCTCTAGACTTTCCTGTAGACAGCGAACTGAAACAAAGATCTAACCTGCAGTGATATCGACCAAATATTTTTATTATATTACACAACACCTCGATAAAAGAAACAAACTTCTGGCACGATCCTCCATCTACTCATTAATCGAGACTTTCTCTGCGACACGAAACGCCGTTACTCCAGTTACACAGCCAAACAGTTTTTATTATTTCTGGACTCTCGTACAGTTGCAGGGTTTCGTTTCAACTTTACGAGATTTTCAATAACAGCATTTCGCTCCACTTTAGTTACCTAATTCCGTCAATGTATCTACATACATTTAACATCGAGTCAATGCGATTTCATCCCCACGCGTTCGAATATTTATATTCTTCGCAATAAACGTGATGCGCGAGAAGCGGTGAATTTCATGGGAGCGTATTTCTCGATAAGCCCTGATCCCGTTGAACGCGATGAATGATAAATTCCGCGTGACACGATAATTGATATAAATGCGAAGTTATTAGTGAATAATAATATCACTGATAATAGAGCGCGGGAATCAAAGGCATTTAAAGCGGCAAATCATGAACACGAAAATCCGGCACAATAGAAGCCGATACCAATGACCGCGCACAGATAAATTCACGATGCGTGAAGCGTCTGACTATTATCACGAAATTTACGTGGCACGGACAGCAGATATGGATTCAAATAGATACGCATCATCCGCATCCCTTTTTGCAGTAATATGCCAATTGCTCCTGGTCCGGCCATATTCCCTACCTGCTTCCAAACCATACATTTTACTGATTTATTTCTGCGCACCTAACATCGCCATTTTTCAAAACCCGATTCTAGTTAATCCCCCAACAGTATATTATGTCGACATTCATATTAATCGAAAACCACCCTCACACATTTTAGAATACTTTGAGGCGAGGGTAAAATTAGAAAGACAAATAGAAAATTAAAAATTACTTAGGAGAGACCACACACAGTTTACGTGATGGATAATACTTATAGGTTCTTGTCACTAGACGTGAGTGTATTTAAAAAATTAAACTACGTATCGTATTGATAATAAGATTGCTGAACAATTAATCCTAGAAATCCTTCATATGGATCTCTAAAGCAAACATTTGTTGAGATGTACATATTTCTTCTTTTAACCATTTTAATAAGACGATAAATAATGCAAGCTTATTACACATTCTGGATGTCCTCACAGTGTATTCAGCAGTGAATGTATCAGTACGAAAATATATTTTTAAGTCTAGACAAGTAATTTCCCGGTTTGAAGGATGTTCCACGCGAAACAATGACTCGAGTGAACAAACTTCCCAGTATCCGAAATTTGTTAGAAGCACGCAGACCCTGGTGACAGATTCCTCATTCGCACAGGTCCGCAATTTCCAGCAAAGTGCAGAACTCGAAGTATAGGAAAACTGATCGGTCCCGAGATTTCCGATACGGTGTTCGTCGGGCAAGTCGAGTTTTCGCGGGGAAAAACGCGGAACGGCTAATATTTACCGAAATCCCTCGTTAGAAGTCTGACTTAACTTCTAATCGACTCTTGGGACAAGAGACACGCGTACCTGGGTGCCTTGTAACTCGTTTATCGACAAGGTGTAGAGCACGTCGTGTCGCAGCCGCGCCTAGAAGGTAGGAAAGTGCGCAGGGTATCGGAAACTGTTGGTCGATGGGTGCCCGTGGCACGGTCTCGACGGACGAAACCAGAAGTAATGGCATTAAGAAGCCTCTGAAGGCTGGAGACTGCAGCCGCCTAACTGTCAGCTCCCACTTCGGTTCTGTTTGACCCTCCCACCGGCAACGACTGGGCCAAATCACCAGGGCTCTGTCACGACAACGAACAATGATGACTTTCTAGCCGAGGTACTACCATTGTCGCCTTCTGCCCTAACCAGATCTGACTCCTGTCGTTTTCAAGCCTGCGTCGGCCGGTTAAGCGATCTTATAAGGATTGAGGAGCTGACTTCGTGGTCGGGTCGGCAAGAAAGTCATCAGAACGTCGGATCATCGAGACCTCATTCTCTACACAGTACATGTTTATTCTCAGCTTTTTCTTTGCTTGCGATTTCAAGGCCGTCTTTTGGAAAGGATTTACACAATGTAGTTCCAACTGTTTAATCAAGTGCATCTCCAATGTTTCTGATTCTACTATTTAAAAATGTGTAGACTCGTAAATGATTGTCTAGTTGAATGACCTTCTTTTTGAATGTACATAATCTCACATTGATGTCATGTTATCTTTGATTTTATCTTAGTTATCTGACATTTCATTGATTTTTCCAAATTCATATTAATAAATAGTCAGCGTAATAAGTTAATGTGGATACGTTATCCTGCATGGAAAGAATAACATAGTCCGTTTTCAACATTTAATGGCGCCAACACGTAACAGATGTTTAAAGAGAAAATAATGTCATCGATTAACCAAAGTGCAAACATTACCGAGCGAGCGAAACTCGTCGAAACCGTAAATTTTTCGCGTGAAGTCACCCGAAACGTTCCCGATGACCCACCCCACACGTACCAGACCAGTTTACGGGCAGTATGTGTAAATTGGTGGTAAAGTTAGCGTCTTAATATACATTGGTTAAACTGTTCACCGAAGTTTGCGAACAGACGAAGCGCGATGCTCGCTACCATGTCGGTCCACTTTACCGAGCCATTTCGAAGTCCATAATTAATCTCAACCTACAAAACCATGGCAAAACGGTTAGCATAGCAAATTAATGCCGGACGACAATTTCTCGCGCTGCGGCCGCCGTTAATCGGCGTGTAAAATTACTTATCGAAGAAGATACTACACTCTCTGCCGTGACATTTACGAGTCACAACATCCAGTGACCAATTACTAAATCTATGGACATACAAATTTCAATTTTAAGCGCTCCTTTTTCTGCAAAATTACTTCTCGTTACATATTCTATTTCATCTTAAAAAGTGTAACTTTTTCGTTAATATAAGAAACATTTAGCTGTAAGAAATAGAAGTTTTGAATAAAAAGTTTTGGAACACGTATTGCAAGTGAATCATGAAAATACATATATTTGAATACAATAATGAAATCATTGTATCAACTCTTTTTAAATCTCATCAATATATGCTTACTATTGAATTTCAACTTTCACATAATAAAAAAAAATCGTTCCAATAGCGATATTGTATTAGAAATACATAATTCTATGGATTGCTGAAAATTAAGGAAAATATTGTTTTAATATTTTAATATTTCTTATTTCTCAAGAGATAAACTGATTATTATTGGAACAGTGAGAGAGATATATAGTTTTTATATTCAACATGAAATTTTATTTGGCCCGAGTATTGATTGAAAATTGAATTTTTTCATCAATGTTTCATTAAACTCGATAGATTCGTGCACCAGCGCAGATTTGTTATCTAATCATTTCAGCGAGTCGATCGTTTAAATATCAGTCGGCAAAATTTCGTTTAATTAGTTAAACACAATGTTGGCTTTAGTCATCGATGAATAATATAATATCGGTTATCACCGATTTCCTTTGAATTTGTGTGTCCTGCGCGCGATGTGTGCTTCATTGTTGTAAACTCCGTATCGACCGGTGCAAATATTAAAAAGGAAATTCACATGCGCGTCGGCATCGTCGATTCCGTAATTGGTTCGAATAATGTCGCTGATGCGTGCGTCGAAATGGTTGGAACAGGTGTTAACAACACGATACCGCTTGATACGCGTTGTACTAGCTGCACAAATTAATTCATGATTCTTCCTTCATACCTTTATACATTCCAATAACCTCGAAAATAACCTTTATATTCGCTTCATTTGAGAGGTAACCAACGAATCTAGTAAGAAACTTAAGGCTTGTTTCGTGTTGTCGTGCGTGTTGAGGGACAGTCGCGAGTGGCACGTGGACTAAATTCCACTCAAGGTTGTAAGGCTTGAGCCCGGTAAGATCGCGAACGCATCGACCTGCGAATGGCCTCGTAGGATTGTTACTGCCCGCCAAATTAATCTTGGGCAGCCGTTTCAATAGTCGAGTGATTGTAAAGACAACGGTTGTTTGAAAGAAAGGAAATAACGTTAGAGAAAGCGTTTCGACCCGGACCTACTAGTGGTCTCGTCAGTAAGGCTGTTCTAGCAGGTCCTGCCTTATACGCTAGCACACGCGAGGGGATCTCGATGGATGTGACGCGGAATTTAGCGCGGTTGTCCTGTTCGCTGAACAACGAAATACCGCAATGTAACGTCTTGAACTGATACTGAATTATTGACAAGACAACGACCTGTGCGTTGCACTTGTCTATCCGTGGACTGAAGAGTGTCAATGGGCACAGCTGGGCTACTCACGAGGGCCACGAATTAATTTGTACACTTAATATCGAGGCACTTTTTCCACTCTGTTCGCCTGATAAACCGATTCCAGCATGAAATCGGTGTGTAGCGACGCCGTCGCTGCCAAGTCTCGGCGAACCCGGCACCCCATCATACCAAATATTAAAATACAACCTTTACCTATGCCTGGGACGAGCTGGTTTATGATGGGGTTTGTCCAAACACATCTGGCAACCAGAGTCGCTCAGGCCCACAAACTTTCCGCCAACGAAGGTTTTTTTGGCCGCGACGAGTCTAGCTACCAAAGGTACGCGGACATACCTGGAAGCTGACCTCGCGCGACCAAGAGACGCCTGCTTAACACGTGTTTGTTTTTCCACCGAGCGAACTCGTCGCCAATATTGTCATCCCCTCTACGGCACGAAACACTCTCCCCCATTTGCGGGGATCCGTTAAATAGACCTTCGAAGGCGTCGGAGGACGACTCACTGTTCTCGGTTATTAGGAAGGAGTTTCTTACAACTAAGCGCGATAGTCGTCACCGCCGCGTCTCCGTGTCGCGTCTAACGTTGAGTCTGTTAAAATAAAGCTTTGTGATCTGCAACATCGAGAACGTGGTCACGTTATTTCTCTATCCTTCCTTCTCGCGTGAACCTCCTCAGATGTAAAGAATTCGACGCGGTTCGCGGAGATTGTGCATGATTCGCGAAAGAGAATGATTTTGGATGACGACACCCTCCGGCCGACAAAGTTTCATTAATTTTGGGCGGAAGTTCAGCCGAAAGCTAATCGGAAAACGATATCCGATAACGTAAATCTTGCTGTACACGCCATGCAACCGGCATGCCATGTGTGCACGCGGACAAGCATCAAAAGACACGCGAATTCGTCCGGCTCGTTGAATATTCTGAGACCGTACGGGGAAAAGATAGGGCCGTTACGAAACGATGCACGAAATCAAACGCTCTGCGGAACTTCTGGACATCACGTAATGCCGATATTGCGAGCACAATGCTATAAGAATCCGTGGAAGACGGGCGCCGGTTCACGGAACCATGAACACAATTAAACTTCGATCCGACATGGCTGGTTACGATTCGGTGTACACAATACGATAGCAATCGGAGTTCATTGTTCACCCACGGTGGCTTACATTCAATTTTCTTATTACCGTAGACATTTTTGCCACACGTTTTACCTCTTATTTCGCGCACCTGGGTACACAAATGTACTTATCCAGGAACGTGTACACCACTTTCAATGTTTGTTTAGACGCGAATATAGAATATAAGTCATATAGAAAAGATGTCTTTCGTTTCTACATTTATTACGGAGCTTATCAAATAAAATTGAAGACATTTACGAATTATTTATATCGTTTCTTTTCTACGTCTGGTATAGAAATTATTTAAAGGTTCATTTTGTACTTGAGTAAAAACTGGTACCATATATTTAATACCTTCTGCTTGCCTATAAAAATCTTGAATGATATGCACAAATTACATACATTTTATATTATACATGAAGCATACAAGAGGCGTGCTCTTTTCCTGCATTTATTATAGAGAGCTTGTAAAATACTTACTTTACACTTGCTGATAGAAACGTTGAATATTCATAAGGAATTATGTATATTTTATGTTATACATTGAGCAAAGAGGAATGAAACAGTCTTGTTCTTTTTTCACATTTATTACCGAAAGATTGTAGAATACTGTTTACACGCATTCGACGGTACGAAATCGTTAGAAAATGTTTAACCATCATGCACACTTTACCGTGCACTTGAAGTAAAACAAAACTGAAAAGCTGTTATTTATTTTGTAGATTTAGAGCACGCGAAAAATTGTGGCCAGTGTAAAATGAATGGTTTTACGTTCCCGGTATAAACGCGCGATAAGATGAAATTGCACGGATTAAAATTTCATTAGGTAATCGCATTCACGCAACTGGCGAGCGTGTACACATTGTTGTCATTTCGGATCGGCACGATCGATTCCTGGCGCCGCGCCGTTCAAATTAGGAATCGCCAATTCTGCAGTTGGCCTAAACAAAGAATAACGCAAGCGCGCGGATACTTAAGCCAGTCCTATATCAGAATTCCAAGTCGGTGTTCAGGCTGAATGGACTGAAACACGTGAGATAATAAGCTGATGCCGCGTGTTTCCACAAGGACTGGTGCCTGGCACGCCGTTGGTCACGAACTTCGTATCTACCCGTATAAAACAGAACACGCCTCTGTATATGTATAAAACGCCAGGAGGAAAAACGTGGCGACGAGGGGAGGCTCACGTTTCGGAAATGTATCTCCGATCATTGCCTATAAATAAACCATTTTTCATGTCCACCGCAAAACCAGTTTTGCTTTTATTTACTCGGCGATCGGCGAACGACTGGGAAAATTTATAGCTACAAATTACGTACGGTATAATTGTCGTAACAAAATAAAAAATAAAATGCCCAATTGCCCCATTTGTTCCTCTGACCGGTAAAAAGTGAATTTTAAGGCGAATAAAAACAACTGTGTCTCTTCCGTATCGCGAAAACCGTGTAAATAAAACGTGTTTAATTGCTGGTCGCTGTGTCACATGTGTGGGTAACTGTGGGTTTTTGTGGACGATAAAAATGTTGTATGTCGATTGTTTTTAACAGACTGAGAGTGACAGTGCATTTCAGTAAAAATTAATAGGACGAAAATAATGTAATAACTATTCAATTATATCGATAGAATTGCAGTTTGATTAAACAATTTATTATACAACTCAGGAGTGAGTTAATTAAACACTGTAACTAAGAGGCTGTTTTATTACCGGAGAACGTTTAGGTCTCTTTGATTAATTCAAACGTATCAGAGTAATTGATTATATTATTCGAGGTTCTAGAGTAATTCGATTTATTTTATTCACCGACAACGGCACTCTATCCCATAAAGAAACCGGATTAATCAAATTAGAATAGCATATTGGGTTTTCAGTGTAGTAATTGAAACATTTTAAGTAAATTTATTAACAAGGAATGTTCAACATGATTGAAGATTGATACCTAATTTCACAAATTGACTGAAATTGCTATGAATGAAACTGCAAATATTTTGGTAGCCATTTTAGGGAACATTATTTCATCTAGGGTTAAAATAAAATTGAATGTTTACAGACTCAATTCGTGGTTTACATGGAATTGATACTAACGAATGACCGAACCAATGACCCAACCCGATCCTCTTTCCCCACCAAAGATAATCAACAGCTGAGCTCAGACAGTTGATCAGACACATTGAATTCTCCGAGAGCGTTAATGCATCCTGCAAGCAAGAGTTTATCATTATTCAAGAAACCTTGTTTTATTGAAGAAACTCTGTCTCCGTGGCAATTACGGAAGAATATGGTAATGCGGGACAAGAGGTGTCAGCTGGAGGACATAGATGGCGCCTGGTCGCAACAGAATCCTTATGTATCAGGACTTGAAGCACGACGGGGGTTATCCCTGTCCCCCAGCGAGTCCGTGACGATATTAAATCGTCGTGGCCCGTCTGACAATCCTGGCTACCCTCGTCGCATCCCCCGGCTTAAACAAAGTCTCATCTTTAATAATGGATTCGGGGGATGAACGCGAGGGTGGCTGTCTCATTGACGTCCGCGTTTCAAAAGGTTCGAGAGGATATCGTGGAGAACGCAACTCGAAGTTATCCGATGTCACGGGGACGGCGAATTATCGTGTTTTGGTAATCCGAATCCTTCGCGTAATCTCTTATCGGCCTTCCCACGGAGCGGACAAGTTCGAAACGCGCGTGCAGCAGCGTCGCTATCTTTCCGGATAGCATCGTAAACGCCAAGAATCTGTTTTACGGTCCGCGGGAACGAGAAATAATCGGCGTTCCTTTTCGTCGGAAGTTTCTCACGGGGCTCCGGCTTTAAACGCTCGTATAAACTTTTAGAATTACGTCCGGAATAATTAGTCGGGGCTTGATTACCGGTCTAAAGGGGTGGTAGAGGGTGTGGCGTTCGCAGGGCTCGTTCCAATGACGTACAAACACGGGGGTGCTCCGGTTTTGCCCTTTCGCAATTTTTTTCGGTTTTCGTTTATCTCGATTTCTCCTTCAGTTGTTCGAGTTAGGTGATTCTCGTTTTTTATTTATTTTTTTTTTTGGCCGCGGCGAAAGTAATCACCACGAGAAAAAGCATCTCTTTGGTACCGAGAACTTCTTATTCCTGGAACAACAGTGCCGGTTATCGATCCGGCATCGAGCGACAGCCGCAACGACGTGTATTGATAGTCGCGGCACTGGCGAGCGGCTTGTTTGCTTGAAACATCGAATTTTCTATGAAAGTTATACTGCGCGCCCTTCGAGTCGGCGAAGAAGTCGGAGCCGGCTTACGTGTCGCTGAATAAACGGATCAACCCTCGCTACCCACCTCCCTTTCTTCTTCTTGTTCCTTCTTCTTCCTCTTTGCTACCCTCAATTCTCTCTCTCTTTCTTTTTCTTGCTTTCTCCCTCTCTCTCTCGTTCTCGCATCTCATCGCGAGCTACTTAAGTTCTTTGCCCTCCTACTCCGCCTCGCCTTTCTGCATCATTATTCGTCGAGATTCTCACAGGAAGCCAGAACCACATCAATGTCGAGGGAATTTCACGAGCCCACCCTTCGTAACATAGCTCCGCAGATTAGCGGACGGTCTATTCGAACGATTCCACCAACGCCGAAAGAACAACAGATTCGACACTCGAACGGTGCCATAGAAATTTAGATATTCCATTTTTGCTTAAGTTGATCATTTTCTATGATATTTTTGGAATGTGTTTGTACCTTGCGTTTTGGTAGTATGTTTCAATGGACTTGATTATCTATTTTCGTCGGAAAGGATAGCTAAACGTTACCATTTATATAGTGAAAATCTTATTGAACAATGGTTAGTATTTATATGTATCAGCTGAAATCAAGAACAAAGACATTGTCCAATTGTAAATAATACACGACACGAGGATAACTCCACGACTATTAAATTATTTTAATCAGACCAATTAACCCGAAGCGATTAATTTTTACTGTCTCGAAAAAGTGGCGCGCCGCCGCGCCGGGCGTCGTCGCGTCGACTAAAACGAGCTACGCAAATCCGTCTAGTCTAAATCCATCCACGAATTAAATAGCGCCGAGTCCTGGCATTCTGATTCCTCCTCTTTCGGGGTGGGCAGGGAAAAAACGTGGAGAACAAACACGTAGATGGGCGACTAGCCACGTTAGGCAGAAAGTGTACGCGCATCTCATATAATTTTCCGCGAAAGTTTCCGAGCGCAAGGTGCTCCGTGCAGGCATCGTTCAGCTTAAATTCATTTTTGAGCACCGAGCCGGAGTCGGGTTTCCACATCTGCGTGCGGAACTCGTTTTACTCCCCTTTCTTTCTCCATTCCGCTCTTGTCCTCCATTTCTCTTCCGCCGACTTCATCGCTTCGACTTGAAAGGTAAACTCCGGCGTGACGGAGTTTCGCAGAGCTTTTTCATCGGAACACGTTTCTCTTTCCTTTTTCTTCCACCTCTTCTTCCGTCCATTTTTTCTCCTCTCTTGCTCCCTCTCTCTCCCTCGTTGCCAACCCACTGTCGGGGGCGGAAACAGGAAATAAGAGATCCGAACCGGAGTTCTGGTTACCTGCACCACGATTCGCGCTGCTGGAAATCGAACGGCGAAACTTTCTAAGGAACGAGTCCCGCACGAACGCAACCTCTCCAAGTCGTTAATTATTTGAGGCTACAGTTTTCGAGGGCTATTCCACCACCGGGCTACCGCCATCGATCTTTCACAAGGTAGCCGGATTTTTCTTTCCTCTACCCCCTCTGTTACTTAATTTTCATTTATTCGAATTAACGGCACTGTCCGACACACGCTGCCCAACGAACAATCGGCCAAGTTCTAGCCGATGAACTAAATAGAAACCGATACGGCTGCCTCGAGTTTTCATCTAGATCGAATTGCTCGGGCCACTACAAACTTCGGTTAGATAGCGAGACACTCTGACGGGCAAAAATTTAGACTTTCCGAGAAAATTTAATTATTTCACCAATCCAATTTCTTCATAAATGCATAAAAATCCGCAGTCTAGTAATTAGAGTACTACCTAGTTCTATGACATTTTTTAGTTCGCTCCTAAGAAATTTTTCTTTCAGAGTAATAGCGAGTCAAGTAATAAATCTGGATTCCCAGTGCAAGAAGGGTCAGAGAGGTGAAAATCATTAAAGCGAAATAGCAATTAAACGTGGTCCCCGATATTCCATTAACGTGTCGGGCACGGTGCAGTTCTTTCACGTCTTCGTCGCATGCTACCCGACTATTATGTTTTTCAGCAGCGCGATCGGAAAAATTCTAATTGGCGCGGCTCTCAAATTAACTCAAACCAACGTTTCCCCGGGTATATCGTAGAGATTTATTATTATTCCGAGCGAGAGAGCGTGGGGCTTGGATTGCGCGGTCCTCTCCGCAGTACCCCCTGGCCTGGTAATTATTATTTCTAATTATTAGCGACAAAAAGGAGCAGTGGAAAATCTGCTGCGCCGAGCAAATAAACTCGCATCGCGATATTCGGCGACTGCCTCTTCGCCGCGTGTAATTAAGCCCCGGGGCATTCTCGCGTCCGCATTGCCCGCGGCCCTATTATTCCGCGTTTCGTTCAATCAATCGAATTGTGCCAGCCGATTATAATGCCTATAAACGTACACCGGCCCCGCGGAATAAAGTATTGAAAGCAATCGAGGATCGGAGAGAGAACTCCATTGCTGGAACACTTGTCCGAACGACTGAACGGGGAACCTGTTCAGAAAACCTTCAAGAAACCGGGCCACGCAATTATATCCGGCGGAAAATATATTAATTAAAACACCCCGTACACTCTTGAAATTTACTGAAATCCACACCCGACGAGGCATTCGCTTGTAAAACTATAAACCTCAATGCAATTCTGCCGAAAATTCGGTTATTATGCGGAAATGAAAATTTTCCGATAAATGGTAGTAAACTGATGAAAACGTTCGACTTGCTATTTTATTAGTAGTTCTGAAAATCTGTGGCGCTGGCGTAGTTCTTCGAGTCTTAATTGCTTGTCTCATGGTATCGTTCGCTCGTTTTAAAGAGTAGAATTGTGTTTGTTAGGGTAGGTTAGTAAAAGAAACATAAAACTCGTAACAATTTCTGATGATCTTGGATTTCGATTTCAGGAGATGATTTTCAGCAAACCAACAAGTTAAAGAAAAATGTGGCCGTGCCTTCATTCAAACACTATGCTCGCCAATTCAACTAATTAATAAAACAAAAACTGAGAACTCAAAATTTGCAACATCAATTACAGGCTTCCCAGACTTTGAAGACGTTAAGCAAATTTCTCACACTTAATTCGTCATCGCAAAAATTAATTTCCGAGTGAAAATGGATGCTCGATCCCGTCACCACACCACTCAAATCCTAAGCACAAATATCCTCGAATGCCAATAAACTGGAAGGTCACTGAGCATCGTTATTCCGTTCGGCGTTGTAAAATAAATATTAGCGACTGTTCGCCGTGCACTTTTGTTCGGGTGGGAACGCGGCGAAAATTCGATAACTGAGACACGGAGGCGCATAATTATTGTCCATTATACTACCGGTCGGAATTGGCTTGCCGGGTAGTCGTTCAGGAATACAAAGCACGGCGCTCGCGGCACGCGGTAAGGCACAAACGTGCAAAATCGGAGGAAAACTGGCTTGTCGCGACGCGCGCCACGGCACGGCGTTGAAAAGCGGCGTGTCGCCGGAGCTTGCGGGTAGAACGCGTCGCAATCAGAATCAGAAACGAAGAGAGAGGCTTGAAGCGGGAGCACGGAATCCTTCGAACACCGGAGATTTAATACAGCTCGCTGCATACTAAATCTGCACGAACAGAAGAGAGCGCTGCGCCGGTTGCGATAGGGCGCGACACGGAACGCGAAATGGCTGGGGAAAAGAGGAAAACTCATCGGAATCCGTGGTTGCTCGCCTCGCTTTTACCCTCGATCGTTCGCGAGTGACGGTGAGGGGTTGAAGGGCGGAAAAAGAAGAGGGCGGGAGAAAAAGAGAGTGAGAGAGAGAGAGAGAAGGACGAAAGGGTGAGAAAAAGAGAGGAGGTAGCATTCTTTGGAAATCCTAGAGCTGCTGTAGCGGCGCTTCTGTTACCGGAGGGGTAAATCGGTATCGTTTCGTTTAAATCCACGTCGTTTTACGAGCTGGCGACGGTGGAAAAAATGGGAAACCTTTCACAGGATGGCGTGGCGCGGAACGGCCACGTCTCGTCGCGCCACGCCGCGCCGCCGGCAACCGTGTTTATTTTAGAATGCTTCGTTCGTCGCCGTAAATGCAATTACGGTCTTCCTGCGGGAATCGATTATCGCATTAGGTTATCTCGTCGACGCATCGGCTTCTTCGGCGGCGGGGATTTAAATAGAAACGTTTTTGGCCGCCGGGTACCGCCATGAACGTAAACAGCGCGCATCGTGAATACGATATGAGCAACGACACCCCGGTACATTCGACTTCGGCCGGGTTTTATCGAACAGGGCTAAGGTCGCGGAAAACCAAAAGGAAATTGGTCCCGGACCGGTATCGTGATTCTTTTGGTGGTGGTTCGTTTTGACGCTGCTATGTTCTCGGAAGCTGTTGAACCGTATATTTCCCTTTCATTTACTTGATTTTGACTGTGCACCGATTAGACTTGGAATTCTATGGATTTATTGTAATAATATAACTGTGTAAGTGCATTTTAAGACGGTGGACAGATTAAAAGAATTTAGAAATATGAATGTATTCGTTTCAGCTGATTACAATCATTAAATAAAGAATGACATTTCTATTTGACTCCTGTGTTAAACAGTCTGTGCGGTGATTATTTATTTCGCATAAAGATCCGCAGTCAAGAAATTATTTTTAATAGCTCAAGATCTTGTTCTGTTAAAAATGTTAAAAAATGTAAGAGTAGTTTGAAGAAATAGTTCATAATTTATCTGTCGCTACGTCCTCTACACTGTTTTAAATTATAGTTCATAAGAGGACATCACATATTAATTTCAAAATTGCTGATATCAATTCCGGAAGAAGTTCCTCCCAAAGAGGTAGATCGAAGAAGAGGAAAGAGCAAAAACTACACAACACAGAAATCCATTCTACCCAAGAAGCACAGTGAGAAAGATGAAAAATCTTAGCTTAAGTCTCAGCAAAATCCGGTTTCTGAGGATATGTATTAGACTCGTTTCTCAAAGCAGATTTGTGCAGTGTCGTACGCAACGTCTCACGACAAATCTCAGAGAAGGTCGGAGCCGAAAGGTCAGCGGAAAGGGTACGCTGTTGACCCAGTTTCATGAGGCGCCCTTTTAAATTAGTTTGCCAAACAAGAAAGCCAGGGGAAGCGAGGGATGAAAGGTGCCGCGGGAAATAATGCGAGGTGTCTGCGAAAAGGGAAACGTCTCGAGGTATAAAGGGCAGGACTCGTAAGACACCAATCTACAACACGGTCCACGGAGAGCTGTAACACGACTAGAATCGAACTTGTAATAAGGTACACCTCGCCCACTCACCAGAAGTCGATTGCTCCTATGGGACGACGACCCTCTCTCCTCTGTCTTTTCTCTTCTTCCCTCAGGCAGAACCTTTCGGCATTGTTCGTTTGTGAGTTTCCCGCGTCGATGCGGAAACCACACCGAGAAATTACTGTTGCTTTCGGCTTCCCTTATACAGGGTGTCCCAGAATGTCGTCCGTCCTTAAATGGGATGGTCCCTAAAAACATTTGAAGTGGCATTTTCATTTGCAGAAATATCCGCATCGGCTTTGTTAAGAAGTTGTTAACGAAAAACACCCGAGTCCGGCTCGGCGTCAGGTTCCATTACATGTAGCGTTGATCACGTGCGGCGGTGAAGTAGTGAACAAGAGAAAAAGCAGAAATTGATTGAATTAAAACTTAATAATCTTAAAGCAGCAATACTATAGTCTATATTATAGCCGTAAATGCAATTGCTGCTTCGAAATGCGTGTCACTGCGACATTCGTGGACGGCCTACACAGCTTATTTCCCGTATACGGCAGTGCCGAATGCCAAGGAACGTACTCTTCAAAACAAATGACAAGAAGGTCGGTCTTTGTTTACAGTGCCATATGGCTCCATTTAAAACAAATTATTTGACTTTGAAAAATTACACCATATATGTAGGATTCTGGAGGAACGGAAGGTTGATTTACGCTTTTTACTGATAAAAAATACTATATTTTAACTGATATTAAAACTAACGCTCGCTGTCCACTCTCTCTCTGAAACGTTCTCACACAATTCTCTCGCCCGCCAAACTTCCACGCCTTATATCCTTCCACCCTCTTGCATTCATTTCGCTTGTACTCTCTCCCATCCATGGCTTACATTCATAGAAACACATATACTTTCCTATCGTTCAGTTCTAAACACTCTTCATTCTCGCCTTTTCAGTCACTCGAGTTTTCCAAACATACCGGCGCCGGTCCGTCGCAACATGATCCGGTCGCCTGCCCGCACGCACGCACGCACAACAAACCGTTCGTCATACATATAATTGTTCCCTTTGTACCGAACAGTTTTGTAAACACATTTTTCTCGTAACTACAGTGCGTCACGAAATATTTTCGTTTTCAGATAAACGAAACACCCTGCATGTCTCATACTTTCTCGACTGTAGATCCGCAGCGACAAATGTGTATTTACCGTATTAAGTATCTCCGTTTGACTATACACCGATTATACTACTTCAACTCCTTACCAACTGTACAATAGGGTGGACCTTATTTTGCGACCATTGAATTTTTTCGGCACACCCCCTAGGATTGTGTCACTGGACGAAAAATAATGTATACAAAAGTTGAAATTGATCGAATAACAGGAAATGCTGCCGCATCGACTTTGAAAATTAGTTAATTTTTTTTTTTTTATTATTATTAGTTAATTTTGTAACTCGCTTTTCTCCACTGCAGTATATTATTAGTATATATTTATATATATCGTTGAATTTCTCTTTTTATGCACTATAACAGTGTAGAAAGAAAATGTAACATTAATTTAAAAAAAAGTTCGTGACCTTGAAATCTCAAAAATTGACATAAAAAAAAATTTTTTTTCTTACATTATATTTAATTTAATAAACTGTACAATTTTTGTCTAAAAAATTTTTTTATAATTTTATAAGCAACAAAGATATATAATATATACACATGCTTACACATAATACATTATTAATACATATACAATATACATTATACATCTCTCTCCTTCACCCTCTCCCTTGACTTCTCCCTCTCCCTCTCCTTCTCCTTCTCTCGCTTCTCTCTTCCTCCTCTATGTGTGGTGTTTTTGTTTTGTTTTGTTTTGTGTTGGAGGAGCGGTGGGGGGTGTCACCGGTTTGTTTATATACCATTCTCAACCGCCTGCCGATATCCCAACGTCTAAGGCAGGGCTTTTCCTCCTCTCTTTAAAATTTATTCATCTTCCCACAATTACTTCGCTATTGATTCATTGTATCGTTAGTACAACAGCCCAGTTGCTTTATATATAATACAACTGCATCGAATGAAGTCCGATTCGAAAGAAAGAGTAAAATAAAATTGAGGAAAATGAATAGCGGTTTAAAAATTTATTACAACGGATGGTTTGGTTAAATAAGTCGGAGGATAACAGAGGTTTCCATTTGCCCGGAGGATAATACGCGAATTAACGCGAATCGAGCGAGCTGAAAAGTTGGAATAATTCCGTGACTTCTTTATACGGCGCAGCAGACCGCGATGAACTAAATATTGAAGTAATCAAAGGAGCCGGGAGCCGACAAAGGGTCCTTTAAGAATTTATATTGTTTCATTTCCAGAGCTTACTTTCAATTATATACGCTCCTGTTCTTGCAGAACCTGAAACTGGTCGGTATCTCGGACGGAAATACAAATACTCCTATTGAATAAAGTTTTACAACCAAAAAAGTTGTAAAATTGACAAACTAGAAACTACGCCAAGCATTCGCGAAAAGGAAAGAACGTCGTTGTACAATAAACGGAGAGAAGGATTCGGTAACTTTAAGGGAGCGAACAATCAAGACTTATATTTCGGGGTTTTTTTCTACGTGGCTGTCAGTTTGTTGGCTCCTGCCAGATTTATTTCCTCCGAGGTTGCCGGCTCCCGTAAAAATCGATTCATCCCCCTTTTCCCGTTACGCCTTCGCTCCACATCTTGTCTATCGATTCCGCTGACATCTATTTTTACTCGGCGCACACCACCCACTGTGTTTACATTAGAATCTTCCCAACTTTTATCAGCGAATTCGATCGCGCGATGGCACTACCCAAGACTCTCGCAAATCTTTGCGCAGATTCACATTTTACAGAATTACTAACCCCTTGCACTTCGATCTTCCACAACGATAAGAACCTCTTTACACTGTACCTCTGTAATTTCCCTGATGAGAAAGAAGATTTATATTGTTCGTATTCTCATACGTTCATCGATCTTAAAATCTGTTTCTATCCGGCTGCGTATGTTCCTTGACAGCTTCAAAAATGACTTTACTGGACAAAGAGGAATATCAAAATCCTATCTGGATTTACAAAAGCGTAATTCGATTCGGAACTAAAAATGTTCCCAAATGAAAGCTAGACTATGACGAATTTTTTAAATCTTTTTTACTTACCAGAAGCATTTTTCGACGTGAGATTTCAAACTGCAGCACTTAATCCTCGAAAACACGAATTTCCACAAACATCCTCAATTTTGCTACGTCGTCGGTACCCTCAATCTTCAAGGTTGCCTAAAGGGACTGAGGTCTCGAATTAACTAGCGAGAATGCAGAGACACGTATACCTTCTCAAAACCGTGACACGAACAAAATAAAGTGTACACTTTGTGAAAAAAGGGGAAGCGGGAGCCTCGGCGATGAAGAGAGGTCCCTGGTGTCTTGCCATACGCTGCGATGCCTCCTCTGTTTTCATTAAAAGCTTCAACTGGTCTCTCTCTTTCTCTCTTCAGCTCTCTCCTCTCCCCTCGCGTCTCGTACGTATCCTCGCCTTCTTTTCTTCGTATAATATTACTTTTTCTTTTGAAAGTAAAAAACGGGACGAAAGTCGTCTAAGGGACTGAATTCCTTGCCGCGTTCCCGGCGGCTCTCAAAGCAACAGGACGTCAGTTGTATCGATGAATAACCGTCATCTTTCTCGATGTCCCCGTTTCTTCTTTAACCTCTCCCACCTCATCCCAGCTTCTCCCATACAGACCTGTTACCTTTTTTCGTGGGCAAACGTAAACGACACGACGCGATCGCGCTTTGAATAATTCTTCATCGAAGAACGACGGCTTACACATGGTCCTCTCGTTACTGCCAACAAAGCGGATCTCGAGGTACCTGTGCTGCCTGACCTTTTTTTAGATTTCCTCGTCCCCTGTTTCGCGTTCCAATCCCCGAGCCTCCTGTTGCGTTCACGGAGCGGTTAACGATATTCAAACAAACCCCGCGTCGAGAGAGACCGGACCTCGGATCCAAACGATTAAGGTACTACGTCGATACCCGTGTCTAGTGAAACTGCACACAACCCCTCGCGAGGAACATGAAAAAATCCAGTTTATCGCACACGTTTCTCTGCAAATCAGAATTTTAAACGGAAATATATCGAGTAATCTATTTATTAACAGAAACTTAAGACTTCAGGGACGACGATCAAGTGCCAGTTTGTTTCTGTATGATCCACTTTATTATACAGGATAGATACAAAACAACAGAGGGCCATTCTACATACAAAAATAAATCAAAAGTAAAGTATGACACTTTTTCGTTTCCGCCTTGCTTTCGAGAAAATCGAGTTTGCAGATCCGTTGGGTTCGCTTCAGTTTGCGCAGAAAGTAGAATTGATGGGTCATGATCAGATGCATTAGACGCGTCGAACGAAACAATGTTATACCATTTTTCATACTTTTATTTCTTACGTAGAATCGCTGCCCTGTTGTATTAGAATTTCTCTCTTGCTGATTTAGCACTTTTTATATTTTTCGTAGGTATCTTGAAACTTAGAGATGGCTATTCCATTCATATATTTCGCGCATATTTCGGAAACTATAGTCTCGATGCATAAATTAATATCAATGTTCTAGAAATTATACAAATTAAAATGAGGATGCATTAATGCAAGTGTATTTATATACACGTGTACCCGTGTACATGTATGTAAATACAGATGTATTATTAATACGCGTTTAAAACCACGAATTGCATAGAATAGTATGGGAATAATGATTTATAAAACGATTCGGTCAAGCACTTCTACTACCAATGACCAACGTTTACGAATGTATAAATCTGGCCCGCCCATTCGGAGTTACTTTCGGTGTGGAACTATTACATAAGGCTCGGTAGAAGGTATTAGTCGAGTTGACAGATATGCACGAGATGGAACAGCCTGTTTATGTTTAGGACGAAGTCCATTGAATGTTCATCGTGCAATCTAATATTTTTACTGTCGACACGTCTACAGCGCATGGCCGTTTTCCCTTTCTCTTAGCTTTCGTGATGGAAACTGATCTCCTGACTTATCCTGTTTTAATTTTGTGATATTCGTAATTTATTATGCAGAATATTAACTAGAAATTTCGAATTACTTGTTAATTTCAACTATGTTTCAACTTTTACGAATTCAATTACTTGTAAAATACGCAACGGGGTACAGTGTAGAGGATTTGATTGAATGAAATTGCAACTTCACGGACGAAAACGTTGACTTTTCAGATACGATACAAGCGAACGAATGATAAATGATATCAAGAATATGCTTCTGACAGCCGCTGATACTGCGCAAAATCGATCATCTGATCCGTTTCTGTAAAATAGAAAAGTCTGCAATATCCGAAAAACGAAAATTCTGTTTCTATTCATCCAGGAGCGAACAATATAAGAAAAACAACAGACATAATCGATAAGGAGTTCCATGTAGCTTTTGTTGATTCGCGAATAAATTGGTTAAAAAGCTTCTGCAACAAAGCTGCGAAAAAAGTTTGACTTATTTACGTTCTCAGAATGGTAAGACTTGGAAAGCAGGTATCGCGAAAGTGATCGTTCCATAATCCACGGCGGATGCGATCGTCTTTGTGCCGGTGTCTCCCGATTAATTCAGCTAATCGAGATTCCACTGCATTCTCGACGGAATAATTCCCGACCGGTTTTCACGTGCTGCGTGGCCGCTACTTCTACCGTCTCGGGGTCTCGCTGTCCTCTCGCAGGAAGTAGGAAGGAACAAAGCAGGGTAGGAACTCGTAGGGCGACAGGGGGTAAAGGTAATCCCTATTGTTTCTCCTGTCCCATAAATCCTACTAGCCGCGTCGCCTTTCCGCCTCCTGCGTTTCTCCTCTCCTCTCGTGCTTGCACACTTCAGCCACCGACAACACCCCCTTCACGACCCCTTTTACACCCCCTCTCTAGTATCCTACTGTACTCCCACCAACAGCTCACAGTATTCTCAATCCCCTTACACCTTTCTCGCCGGTTTGCTTCGTACATCTCGATCCAGCTGTGTTTTACGACACACATGTACTTCCTCGAAGAATACAACCGGTCCTATCTCTAATTCGGCGGACTTCACTCGTACAGATCCGATCGTCGAGGGAGATGTCGGTTAACCTTCGTCTCCGAATCTCCTCGAAGCCTTCTGGGACCCGAGCGAGGTCCGAACCTCAAATTTATTGCGGTTAATTTATGCAATTGGTCTTCCATTGCTGAAGCTACCCCCTCGACGCCTTCGACGAAGAATAAGTCCTGGGACGGTCAATCGTTAATAGCAATTGGAAATATTTATTTTCTGGGATCACAGAAGTCGTATTGTTTTTTGTGGTGATCGTTTAATTCCTCAGTCACTTGGGAACCTTGTATTCTCTGGTATTCAATGGTTGAAGCTGCCCTCAGGGTGCACTACAGGAAGAAGAAGCTATTTGGGGGCGGTCAATGAATAATAGCGATTACGAATATTTAGGTTTTGGGGTTGTGTGAACGTTTAGTGGATATGAGGCGATTCTACTTGCAAATATGAATAAAAAAGTACGAATACAATTTTTTTGTTAAAGCTTTAGTGTCGAGAAGATTGAATTTAAAAGTTCACCGGCTGCTCGTACTGTCAAGTGGGAATCAGCTGACGAGTCCGATCACGGCTGACTTATTCTACTTCCTGCGAATACTACGACGCACGAACTCTGTGCATTTTCGAACTAGATCATGTCAAGCACGAAGCATCAACCTGTTCAAAATTTTGATTCGGTTTTTAGATTTATTGTTATACCGAACCCTTTTATACTTAACACAATGTGATCATTTTTTAAATTTTTTCTATGCTTTCGTAACGAATATTCCATAATTTGTCTCACTTGGAGAATTAAATTAAGTGAACAATAAATATCTGAAAGTAATTGGTGCACACCGAAATTGTAATCTAAAAGCTATTTTAAAGTATCATGGTGCAACAACAAAAAAAATACATTTCGAACGTTTCGTAGCTGGTGCAACCATTACTCAAGGAGTTACTCGAGGAACATCACACAGAATAATTTTTCCCTGAACTGGTAGTTCACCCATTCAAAAAGATCGTTCTGCTATTCTAACTTCTTGACGATGTTTCCATACCGTTGTTTACGATCCATAAAGCTTTCAATGGGGTGCTCCAGGTGCCTGACACGCAGAAGGGTGTGCTTTTCCAGTAACGTAGTCTAAGAACGACTACTAATTCCTAATAGTGTATTTAGACGTCTTACTAGTTCTGCTTAAGTGTCCCTCTTTATTGCATGCTTAACATAATTATACGATAAAGTCCATAACCCACAGTAAATGCTTATCAAGATGTTACTGCATCTCCGATATATCTGAACTTTAATTTTAAACATTTTCGTTCCTACAAGTGTTTCGACAGTATTAACGTCGTACTTGCAAATATATCTGTAACAGCAATAGCAAATATTTACAACGCAGATGCCTAAAGACTATTGACAACGATAATACACGACTATTAGATTAATCGTCGAGCTGCACCGTTCTATCTATAGTCGGTTTCGTTCTATGTATCCTGTGACGTGCGCACGCTAGTAACCTACTCTCCTTGTTTAAAATTTCACGAGCAGATGGAATGTGTAATTTTATTGTGGCCTTTTATATCTCAAGTCTGAAGCCTCGCATTTCGGTCTGTCCTCCCGGAGATACCGTACACATTTATAACTGTTCCAAGTTTTAATCTCCCTCGACGTTGTTCCCGTCGCAGAGAACAATTTCTGTAGCGGCCATTAGTATTTCGTTAAAAATTCATCGGCAACCACGTCGCTGGGTGAAGTGCACTCTCTGCGTAAGATTATACACGAGCCCCAAAAAGAACGCGATGAATCCTCGGATCACTTTCCAACTCGATTGTTATTTTAATAAAAACCACACTAATAACTCCTAATTTCAACTTGAATTCCACAAATTCTAAACCATATTTTGCTTGTTAGCTCCCTTTTCAAAGGGCTCTCTCTTTGAATAAGCTGTTTCACACCAGACAATTTTTATTTTGTTTTCCAATAACTGGAGAATCTTCAGATGTATTTATTCTCGACATGCTGAAAATAATTTATAGTTAGAGATATTTTGGAATTTAAATTGTAGGTCGATCCCTCTATCTCTTGACTTCTTTGAATTTTACTACTATAATTTTAAGACATTTGAATATTTTTAAATTTAACTATGTAAGTACAGTCGTCTTTCGATTTCTACGTTGTCTCATAAAAATTTTAGTAGAAAGAGCAAATTCTATACTACCAGAGATTGCGGATTTATTGGTGCAATGTTGGCATCTCAAGTAACTCATTCGGAAACCAAGAAGTCACAATGATCGTAAATTGAAATTTTAACATAGTTCGGATCAGTTCAGCTATCATAAAATAAAACTACGATCAGTAATAAACTGGAAACCAGAATAAATGTTCTGATTACACGAGGAAACCGGAATGACTCGAGTGCCGCGATCGGTGCATGCAGCAGCACGATCGATCGGTTAACGAAAATTCGAAAAATCTAACCGAACTATCGAGCCGAATCATCGCGTTTTCCAACAAACTGGATATAATACACGCGTTACGCGGTCGGGCCGCGTTAAATTAAATTCAACCCTCTCGCCGCGTGGAAGCGCGCTAATTAACGTGTTTTTATTGAAATTGCAGATCGAGGATGCCATGCTGATGTTCGACAAGCAGACCAACAGGCACAGAGGTGAGTGAAATTTATGATTTTCTCTGGGGCCAGTTCTATCCGCGCGATACAATAATTCGATACGGGGGGGAGGGGGTCACGGGGGAAATAGTGGAAGGGGTTAGCGGGGGCCGGTAATTACTGTTTAATCACCGATCATCGTTAAAACGTGAGAGGACTGCTGACCACGCAGGTCCGCCGCGTCGGTGAAATTTCTGTACGCGCACCATAGGCACCGCAACGCAACGCTGGAACTTCGCCGCGCGCAAATATGTTGAAAATATGGTCGAGACTATTCTGTTTAGCAAGTCAATAATACTGGCATTTCGCTCGGAGATCGCGGATCGGCTAATTAACGAGCTCGTTCGAAACTATAATTAGTAATTACGTTAATACACGCCGTCAATACAACGGCCTCGGCACAGCCAAAAATAAATAACATTAATTTGACGCGCGCGATCAATCGCTGCGTTAATCACGACGATGATTGCGCGATTCAAACCCCCAACCATAGTACTTGCGATTTTACGCTGAATTGCGCTACTTTGCTAGTCAGGAGGCGAGGACGGAGGTATAGGCGCGAAATTTCACTTGGCTAATTCTGACGCGCCGTCAGGCGTGGCAAATTGCACTTGGTGTCATTAATTATTGCTAAACACTCAGTGGGTTAATTTATTGCTTTGAAACGGTAGTGGATTATTTATTACCGTGGCGGGATGTGCGCGCAGCTGGAATGGCGGATATATCGAAAATTGTTTGCACAGCTGTAGCAATGAGATTAATTATCGTATCTTTCCATCGAGGTTTAGATAACACAATGAACATTTCTTATTTAATAAGCAGGAAAAAAGTTACTATGTTTGCGAACAGAATTATGCAAACTTAAAGGAAGCAGAATTTAGAAGAACTTGTTAAGAAATGTCTAATTTTTCATCATTTTATGAAACACTGCCATCTTTAACGTCAATCAAGTATAGTTATTGAACCATAATTTACTACTGATGCTGCTATATCGGTTTTATTATTATGTTGCTTCTTAAACGCGATCGGTCGTTAAGTATTTTACAATTACTATAGACTCCTAGAATTTTTAACTCCATTGACTGTTAAGTTTGCGTAATTGCTGTAGTGGTAAAATTTGTATACATTCATACCCCAATTATGAATATAAGAAGTACAGTCAAATGTATATTATTGTTGAAATTAATATTTTACATCTTCCGAGCAAATGTAGTACTGATAGAATTTTTATACATTCGCACAGACTTCGTATATGAGAAATAAACCGTTCTTAGTAATATCTACAACTTCTTAGCTTCGCTACCTTCGTCTTCATGTTCGCGAAAAATAAAGTCTACACGGATAATGTATAATTGCTTATCACAGAGAACAATTTGCCCTGGAAAAGTGGAAACTATCTTGCTGCACGTTCTCTAATGGAGTAGATGTTTGATCATGCAACGCCCTCAGAATTTTGCCGCGGTAAGAATAGAGGTTGAGAGATGGACTATGGTAATTTTATAGGTCCCGGTTCCGTTTCGATTCTAATCGAGGCAGAATGATTTCACATTTTCATATTTCCCTCGCGGACGGAATTCATTCCTCCGTTTATACACGTACGCAAAGGCGGGGACGTGAATGTTCAAGCGATTCTGATTCGTGGCACGCGTCGCTTCTTTCGTTCTTTATGTTAATCGCACCTGAATAAAAGGCTGCGTAACCGGCCGCCGCGATCACCTATTGTTATGCGTCACGCGATTGGCTGAAATTTGAAAATGCCGCCGAATTTACGGCTGTAAGATGTTCTACGTGGTTGCAAGGCAGCAAAAAACGTCGGGAAATTCTCCCGATTTCTAGTTCTGGCTTTCTTTAAAAATTTTCTTAGATTTTGTAAGACGTTCATATACGAATTTACTAATCCATATTGAATTTCGCAAATAAATTCCAGTGACATTACATAAACGTAACTTTTTCTTTAATAAATGTTGTTCACCAACGCCCCATTTAAATAACATATTCTATATTATATTATGTTAAATAAAATTTTTTGATTGTTCACGTTTCTCATTTACAAAACTATTATCTTCATTTCCAAGCTTTTTCAATCATTATCGAATTGATCGTTCATGTACATAAAATTGTCAATTTTTTAAATTGTATATTACCAACTTCGAAGTATAAAATAATTCGTTGTTATTTACAAAACTGGATTAATTACCATGTACATTCGTTATAAAGTACACCACTCTGTATATATTTATTATTATACATTTTTTAGAAATATATGTTGTGTCGAGTCGCTTTTCTTACGAATTAATGAATATCATCTACACCAATCTAATGGAGCGAAGTCCTCATTCCAAATCGGCAGAACAAAGTCAAAGAGCGATCTCCGACGCAATTGTTTCGCGTCGCTCGCGATTAACAAAGTCTTAACGACCATCGAATGTTAGCAGAGAAGGGTATATCGAGGAAAATGAGTCTTGCCCGTTAGGAGATGCCGGTGAAAATCGAGCGTCTCGCTCGCCTGGCGAAATGAGATCGTTCGATCAAGGTGGCCAAGGTCGGGATGAATGAAATATCAGACTCCTAATGTAATATATACGCCCAGGCTCCTTGTACAACGGAAGAAGACCGTGAAGGAGAGGTGCACGAACGAGCTTGGGGGCTAGAGAAAGGAGGATCCGGGAGGGCGAAGGGTGAAGAGTGAAGGGTATACGAATGGCAAGGGGTCTCGGTGTCGCGAGCCTGGATCCATTCACGTCGTGGCTTGAATGGGATCGATAATCGTCAGCGATCGAGGCAGCCCACCCGGCCGATAATCGGGAGTCTCTCTATCTTTTTTAACGGTATCCGAGACTCCTACCAACCCCGCTGCATTCGCCCTTCGTTTCCATCCCTTCTGCTCTTGAGTAGAGTGCCTGCCGGCTCTCAGTGATAGATTCTAATATCGCTTATGAAAAATAGGGGCAAATGGGATATGAAAGCTGGCTCCCTTCAATGCCACAGGGGTTTCTCACCGCCTCCGTGGGGTGGAAACGCTGGAGATAGATGGATAGAGATGGAAAGAGCGAGAGAGAGGGAAAGAGTTCGAACCGCAGGTTAGGCGGAGAGAGATAGAGGGAGTGCAGCACGTCTCAGCAAACGGACGACAGCGAGGAAAGGAGTAGGTGAAATAGCGGTGTACCTCTGGCGAAGAAAGAGGGGCAGGTTGGAAAGTGGGAAGAAGAAAGAGAGGCGACGAGGAATGGGGGTGGAAAAGGGGGCAGGGCTCTTTCAAAGCGGCGCGTAATCTCTCTCGCGATGACATCCAATACCATCCCCCGTCCGACGAGTCTGTGAACCTCAAACCTCGAACATCTCTTGCTCTCCGGCAGATTTCACAATATGGTACTTCCATAGTCTGTCTGTGACCCCTAAGGGGATTATTGTCGGATTTTCTGTGAACGTTGCGTGAGCAACTTCGGTCGCAATCAACGAGACACGCGTGGATCTTATTCGGTGCCTATTGTCTGCTCGTTACTCACGATTGCGACTGCCGATCGACCCGGTTATTTGCGTTAGGCTAGATCAACTGTTCACCGAGCACTCTTTAAATCTGCTGTTATGGCATAGATCACAGCTATAGTACATTATCAGTTTTGTGACAGTGTTATCAATATCCGCATGGTTTGATTCAGGCAAATGCAGCCTAGGCTGACAAAAACGGAAATAAAAAGTTGACGAATAGAAGATTTCCAAAAATTTTTTAGAAATGCTATCTATATATAAATTGTTAACATATTGTATACTTATCTTTTAAAAATCTCTCTAAAATTAGAGTTAAAATTAGATAAAATTTCATAAATACTTTCGCAGACAAATTTTGCTCTAAACATGTGTGAGGTTCAATTTTCCACCTGTACACGGTTAACATTAGACTAGAAGTACACAGAGAGAAGGTTAAAAAAGTTACGATCGTTTTGAAAGAGCCAGAATATTGCTGTAATTCGCTGTAGCAACAGAAGCCTTTCCAAGGACCCAAAGATTTACCTTGAATCGAGTGCGACCCGGTAACCTAAAATGTGGCTGCTTTACACCGCGGCGAAGTGTAAAACGCGCGTCGATCATGGAATAAAAGGTCGAATAGGGATCGTTCAGAAGCACGAGGGGGTAGAGGGTGGGAAGAGATCGTTTCTTTGATAGCCGACGGAGAGAGGGAGAGGGGCTGAGCCGAGGGTCCCGTCAAGGTCGTAACGTTCTCCAGGGCGGATTCGATTTCGATCTGCGAGTGCGGATCGAGGAGCGGGTTGCCGCTCGCTGTTCCGTGTCGGAACAACGATCCAGAGTCGGTCGTGGAATTACAAAGCGAGATCCTTGTCGATGTTCCCGTTGCCGACCTCTTTACGTCCAAATCCCCGAAGAAGTTGCCTCGTCTGAAAGAAGAATCCGAGCGTCTCCGGACAATTTCGAGTCCCGCAGCGAGCTATGATTTCCACGCGGATGGGCAGCCGGCAATTGCAGCAAAGCGTATCTTCCTTCTAGCCGGCGAAGAGGCGCGACTATAGCTCGGGGCACGATTATCCAAGCTTCGCTGGCCAAAGGATTTTCCCTTGGTGGGCTGGCTGCCTTCACCCTTACGCGAGGATAGGGCGCCACACGTAGTTTCGTTTCGTACCCGAACCCTGTTCACGCTGTACCCGCACCGAGACCCGCACCGTTTCACCGAGTCATTCACAACAAACCGAACTACGAAATATCTCCGTTAGGATCAAAAGTAGAAGAAAATGTTCAAGAATAAGGAAGTTGCACTGTTGGAGGATTTAAATTCAATGATATACAGGTTGCCCCAAAACTAGTGTAGGAGCGGAAAATGGGAGGTTGCTTGGGTCATTCGAAGCAACATTTTCCTTTACAAGAATGGCGGCCGCGGCTTTGTTTAGGAGTTATTAACGAAAAACACGGACCAATCAGAGCGCGATCTAGACGCGAGGTAGCACAGTGGGCCCGACACGCCGACTGTCAATTGGCCGAACGTGCCATCGCATGTCTAGATCGCGCTCTGATTGGTCCGTGTTTTTCGTTAATAACTCCTAAACAAAGCCGCGGACGCCATTTTAGTAAAGAAAAATGTTGCTGCAAATGACCCAAGGAACCTCCCATTTTCCGCTCCTAGGGTAGTTTTGGGACACCCTGTAGAGACATTTTCTGACGGCTGTCGTCTACAAGACCAATCGAAGGTCATTAATGGTGACGTGTACTAAAAAACTGGTCCCTAATTTTTGGTCCACAAAATTGCTAAAAAGAAATGAATGCGTCAGTTTCTAATCTATGATCTACTTTCAAGTTGTCCGTATACTTTTAAACGACAGTGCACGTGGTACACGCGACATCCAGCTCTGTCCTTCGTGACTGCCTACCGACAACGTTGAGAACGAACCACTTATTTATTCATGCGTGAACACATGTCAAAGGATCTTCCTCCTACGACAACCGTTTATTGAATCTCTGATCTACGAAATTATGCTCAAGTTTTATGGCGATGTCTTGCCAGGGGATGATGTTCTTGTGGTCTTGAAGAGATTATACAGATAGTTTTGTATTCCTGGGGGGGGGGGGGTTGTTGTGTTTCATAAAACTTGCTAGAAGGCGGCAAAATGATCTATTACAGAAACAATTAACCCTGTTACTTAAAAATGCTCGTATAAAAGGTCCTCCTCTATTTTTACCCACTTTCGTTTTACCGTTTTTGCAGACTCCCGGTTTATAGATTTCACCCAGTTTCGTTTTACGATTGAATTCTACCGATTGTGTTTCGTTCGCAATTTTGTATTTGAAGCAAACGTATCGAATTAGAGAGCAGCTTTATTTCTGTTCTGCGTCAATGGAAATTGGAGATTTCGAGCGGAATAACGAAGTGTGTAGAGGCCAATGGAATGTAGATTTTAAACCGTAAAGAACATTAACTCCTAGCTCCCCTATATTTACAAACTTGAACTTGTTCGACTGTGAAATTCCTTAGTGTACCGTTCCGTGATTAAATCCCTAATTTAACAGTAGAAGCATCCCTCTGTCCCAAGTTCTACACAGACGCAAGGCAAATAACACTTGAGAAGTCAATGAAAAGGGGCGAAGAGTCTGCACACGATACGTCATCCGCGTTTTGCTCCATTGATCTTTTCTTGCGCTACAGAATATCAGGTTATTCCATATGACATGCATTTTTAACAGTGACGTTGAACAGACGAAATTTTTTATTAAATAAAAGTTTTTTTAAAATAAAGTTTCTTTTATCACCTTTTGTGGTATTAGCAGAACTATATGTGGAGGTACACAGGAGAGGAAACTCTAATTTTGCATATTACCCTTAGAATAAACATGCAAAAATTTTATGTACTTCGTACAGTTTTCATTAAAAATAGATTAAATTTACAATTTAATTAGTGAATCGGAAACCAGTAAATCAATCATTTGTAAATCTTGAATTGCCACTCTGGTTAACCACGAGAATCAATAAATGGAATCATCAAAAACCTCGCCTCCTCCAGGGACCACTCCTAACTTTCCAAATTTTCCATTGACCTGGAGATTCCATGAACTTACAATCTGATCAAAACAAACTACAGAATTTGCACTCGCCATCGGCATTCAAAGTCACTCTGGCCACCATCCAGGTCTCACCACATGCTAGCGTCTAATCCCTCGAAGTCCAAACAGTGTTCCAAAGAATCGGTGAAAGTTTCACCGAACAGTCTAATCGTGACAGGTGAACCATGTCACAAAGTCTCGGCTTAACGAAGCTTGGAATTCCGTGTCAGCGACGGGGTGAGTTTTAGGGGGTGGGTGCAATTACCGGTGGGGTGGTTGTCTTCCCATTCAGCCGGACAAGGAGAATCTCCGGGAAGTCTCGACGAACTCGTGGAAGCTGACGCGACAGGGAGCAAGCGACCGGATATGTTATGCTGGTTTGACGTAATCCTGAGTCTGGGAATCAGTTGATGGGACAGAGGGTGGTCAGAAGGGGACAATTTCCTTGTCGTCCTTGTAGTCGCACAGAAATTCGCACTTCTGGGTCGAGACGTTTCGCATATTGCAAACTGTATTCCGGAACTTCGGTGCGAACAGTAAATCAAAAATGTGTTCTTGAAAATGGGGTAACTTTTTATAAAATGCAGCAAACGACCTGCTATTTCTTAGGAACCTAATGGTGCACTGCATGTGTGCAAGACATTTTTAGAATATTGAGTATAACATTTAATGAAATACCTCAGTGAAATATAATTACGCAAACAAACTTAGCATAGGATCATTGAACCAACAATGAGGTGGGTATTCGATTAAATGGCGATGTGTTTAAAAATTGTGGGTAATATAAAGTAGAATTTTAGATCTTACTTGCACATTTTGAAAAACTTTTATGAAAACTAGGTCTTGTGATTACCATGATTGTCAACTATCCAACTTGCCAACGACGATGTCGATGGATTGAGGGGTTAAAATGAAAGATTTCGAAGTTTTGCTTCGTTCTATAATAGAGAGTGATCGATGTAAGTACCTGCGACAGGTCTGGTATCTTTACACTAGCAGAAACTATACATAGACCTACAAAGAACCAGTAGATTTCTCTTCTATCACTTGACAACAGTGAGACATGCACTCTTAAGTCTTCTAAAATATTAATAAAACCAGACAGTGCACGCTCTCCTGCTGTCTATACAAATAATAACAGTATGCTTCGAATGTTCTTGATTTCCACCTTGATATCTGAATATTTTACCCTTTCAACTAGTGCTGGTAATTGTACAATACTCTGAGCTCGTTTCGCTTTTAATGACGCCAATGGTTTCCTTTAATTGACACTCGATGACTGCATTAGTAACAATTTTTGCAGTTATTGTAACGAAAGGGTAAAAAGCTTCTTCTTAAAGAAAATATTGTACGCTACATAATGATTCTATCAATTAATCTACACACACTAACATTCACAAATTAACACTTACCCAAATATCTGTAAGTAGTAAGTGATTCTTCACCGACCAAAAATTCCCAAGCAAAATTCGTAGTGTGCGATTTCCCATGGTAAATGGAAGACGAAGTTTCCGACTCGGGGCAAGTCGCGCCGCAGCTAAAAAGGCTTGCAAAACGAACGAATCCCAGCGAAGTTCCCCGAAAATTCCGGCCATCTATCATTTTCAGACGACCAACCACGAAGGCGGCGGTGTTCATTGGTTAATCCAAGGGAAGCACAACGATTTCGCTTGTCGAATCGGATCGCGGTGAATTGTGTCGCGGCTCGTCCGTCGCCACACGCTCAAGACACGCGTTCCACAGGACTGGTTCTTATCGATCGGCGGCAGGCGCAATTACCAATCAAGAACCGACAACGCGGAACTCCGTGGAAACCAATCTCGGCTTTCCGCCCGACTAGGGAACCGGCGGACTGATTCCAAGGCTGATCTTAGAAGTTAGCTACAGAGGAACTGCTGGCGCGGTGGCCGCGTGCTGGGGCACACGGCGCATAAACAGAGAAAAACGAAGAGAGAGAACAAGCCGGTTCAGTGACGGAAACCGAGTGCTAGAAACAGCTTCAAAACTATTTCAGACCGATCCGTGGGAAGTTCGAGCAGTAAGGAACTATTTGAGCTCGAGAAATGGGCGCGGCTCCGCCTCGCCGAGCCACTTTGCATACAGTTGCCAGAAAAAGTCGCCGTACGCTATGTAAAATAAATGAAACTCTCTAAAAATATGTCACGTAAAACATTATGCGAACGTAACTTTTTCCCTTAATGAATCTTGTTCACCAAAGCACCATTATAATGAATAAACTGCGGATCTCTATGCAAAATAACATTACATTAATTGCAAGGAACGGTAGCCATATTGAAGTTTCATTCCTCCTTTAATTCCCCCACCGATAGACGAAACATTCGATAGAATATTAGTTGAGTTGACGCGATGGTAGAGGAGGTGAAGCGAAGTGTGGAGAAGCGTTCCCGTTTCAGTCCAAAAAATGGAAAAGAAATTAGAAACGGACGTGCTCTTTAAACGCGCGCAAACACGCGGAACGTCGGCGGCGCACGACAGAGGGTTGAATTACGGAGGGTTAAAAATTTCCGGTATTCGGTGGACCATGTTGAAAAGTTTTCCCCGGCTGTGCACAAGGTTGATGCGAGCTCTCATGAAAATATCGTGTCTTTTATGAAGGATCCTGGCGTCCCCGGAACATTTTTCTACCTCGGGCCGAGCGAAAAAGAGTGAGAGAGAGAGAGAGTGTGTGAGAAGCGGGAGCAAGAGAGCAGGGGTGGTTTTAGTCGGTCAAAGAAACTCTCGAGGCATCGCCTTTTGGGAGCAGGCACCAACGCCTGGCGAGTATCTGCCTCCGAGCGGAGTATCAGAATAGGGTTTCGCGCGTCGTTGCAACTTTCGAAAACTCCGACGTGGAAGTCGCCCAGCCACTGCTTTCGAAACTTCTGAACGATGGATGGTTCCAGGTCGTGAATGTTACGTAAAGGATCAAGGCTCCGTTACCGTCGCTCCCGCGTCCGATTCAGTCTAAATATGTCGCTGATCCCGATCCCGCCGTTTCATCCCCCCACTCTAGAATTATTGACGACCACCATATTTCGAGGCCAAGATGTCAGGACACTGAGGTTCGATTCTCTTTCATGCCACGAGGCCTCTGCCCCGTGATTTCTTTGAATTTTTCAACTTACAAAATTTACCTCGCAGATCAATCAATTGAGTCCCTTCTACAATCTATTACAGCTTCGAAATGTGCAGATATTTATCTATTTATTTCACCATTTGAGGCTCAAGATGTTTTCTCTCTTTTATTGCAAAACGTGGTTTCATCATTCTTTGATAGCATATCATTAACAAATTACTAAAGTCACAACAGATTCGCAATTCACACGCGTGGATAATCCATACAAGAATAAGTAGATCGCGAATCTTCATGGAAAATAAATATTTTTGCGATAATTACCAAAAGCAAAAACCAAAAATTGATTTCCAACGTTAACAGTCATGATACATTGAAAATAATAGGACAGGGTAAATTTGATCTACTCATTTCTCTTTGCATAAAATCTGCACTCTAATAGTAAGATAAATTACTCGAAATGTTACATTGTATAGTGTCGCGAATGAAAGCAGGCTCCACACCATCGCACTCAACATCGCTACCGTTAATACGTACTAAATCATCGCCGACGCTGATTAATACGATCTTCGCGGCTGAACTGGTAATTGGATTTCGAGCTTAATGATCTCCTAATCACTCCCAACGCATTAAGCTAACAACGAGGATGGAATTCTCACCATGCAACAACACGAAGGAGTTATTTATTCGTAGTTGACGCGGTTATCGGTTCTTTGAACACTGTGAAAGTATCTCACAACTTACTTTCACACTTGAACACGCTTGTTATTCAGACGCTCCTCAATTACTATGTTATATAGCACAGGATCGACTAACTCAGTCGAGCTGAAACTTGCATCACACCAGCACTGGAATTGCATGCATCGTTTGACATAGCCGTACCTCCCTTAAATCAAAAGCTCGAGCCCAAAAGTCCTCTCTAGATCCATAAAATCCGGGGTCAAGTTCTGGCTGTCGAAAACGTTCTTCGGTTCAATGGTTTACCCATCTCCGCCAGCGAAAACACTTAGACAATTGCAAAGTATGATGTTTGACTTGGTGGTTCCTCGCGGTGGTAAGCTTGTTTGACGGAGGAATAAATTTCATATGGAAGAATCGCCCTCGCGGATTTTATTATCGGTAATGTAAGCGACACCGTTCCGCCTTGCATAGAATTGATTCCTTGCGTTTCTACGCCGACGATCGTGTGCGCCACCGTCGTCTCCGACGTCGTCGTCGTCGTTTGATTTCCGTATATCCGGATCCGGAGACGAGATAGGGAATCTCTATCAGCGAGATAGCGCCGCTGATTCACGGCTATGACATCCACCATGCATAACATAATCCGGCCGGTTTTCGGTAGAAAAGAAAAGCGATGCTCCAGCTAGAACGGCGAAGGAGTTTCGCTCCCAGTTCTATTATGGGAATCTCGGAACGGCGCATCGACACGCTCCAATTGTCACCAGCATTACGTCCGTCCTGTGCTATATTGCAACCGGAGAATCTCCGCAGGTGGAGAGCAGAAGATTCTGAAATATCGAAGCGGCGAAGACAGTCCCGTCACTTTGCTACCCCCATCTCCCGCTTCCTTTACCTCGAAGATGGAGGGCTCAAGAATGAAGTTCTCTTGCTCAACTCCATCGATATCTTCCTGTTTCTCTTTGACTATGATAAGTGAACATGTTCGCTTCACTGCATACCTTCTTTAATCTTAACTGATGTCAGTTGGACTACATTGTTCATTCCGTGGAGAACGTATTAGACTTTCTTGTTGAGGCAAATAATTTATAATTAATCTTTATGCAAAATAAAAATTGTTTTCATTGATTATAATAAACAGGAGTTAGTGAAGCCAAGCATAAAGTTCTTACTTTAATGGCTTTTATAAGCAGAAACATTAAAGCTCTTTTTATCTGTCCGCAGCTTTAAATTGCATCACTCATTTTTAATATAAATGCATAAAATCGGTTTGCCGTTCGGTTAATCTTCAAGTGCAAATTCGGCGAAATGGTCAGGTCTGCGCGAAGCATAATAATTCGCAAATAACCGTGTTATTTCAGAGAATTTGTTGATTCATGATTCGCAGTTGCCATTGCTACGGAAGCATTCGTGAAAATGTCTCGAACAATGAATCTTTAACATCAACACCTGCAGACTTTAAAATTATCTTCATTCACACGAAACCTAAAGAACCGTGATTAAAAGAAATTGCTACAGAACTTCCACTGTATCCAGTGGTTATTTGTGTGCACATGGCACACTCATTTTGAAGGGTGCCTCACCCAATTCCGTCGTCTGACAAGATCCGCACGCATATTTATTATCAAATCAGCTCCGTTTCGCGAATAATCCACGATCCGCCGTACGTAAACGCATTTCCAGCCCCCACCCCGAATACCCCGTCCCCGTCCTCGTCGCCGTAGATCGGCCTCCATCCCCCGGAGCCTCACGTAAAGCCCCGGCAGTGCGAGTTTCTCGCGCGATTGAATTGAGCCGCTCCGGCTGCAATTTCGTGGACCTACACTGGATCGAAGTTACCTCACGAATTTCCGCCCCTATCTATCGGCGCTCTTTCAACGGGGATAAAAAGAAGATCGTGGGAGAGAGAACGCTGGGTTGCGAACCAGAGAGGAAACGACGGAAGGGAGGTGAATCTGGACGACGAGCTCTTGAACCAGAGAATAGCAGGAAGAAGAAGAAAGAGATCAGAGAGAGAGAGAGAGAGAGAGAGAGAGAGAGAGAGAGAGAGAGAGAGAGAGAGAAAGAAAGAGAGGAAGAGAAGGAGCGAGAAAGAGGATCTCAAAGATAGAGACTCGAGCAAGGAGGAAGCGACCAAAAACGAAGAGCGTCGATTTCTTAGTGTAGCCGGGAGAAAAGAGACGAGTGGATCGGTTCGAGCGGTGTGTGCAAACCTCCGGAAGGTCGCGAAGTGTCTCCCCCCTGCTCCCCGGCTCTCCTCGAGGTCCGTACATCCGTCTGTGTTCGGTGCTATCCAGAATGCTGATCTCATCCGAGCCAACTTGACCCCTTCGTCTCGTTCATACTTCGGCGAGCTTAATCCATCGCCGAGGTGTCCTCCTTCTTTCTCTATCCCTGTACCTCGCCTCCGGAAAATCTTCCATCCAGAGGGGAGAATTTAAAATTCAAACGTAAGTGGCCCTCTCGAGTCGTCGTCGTCGTCGTTGTGGTAGTCATCCTCCTCTACGTCGACGTCGTCGTCGTCGTCGACGACACCCGGCTACGACGTCGTCCTGGTTCGCGCAATTCCTCTTTTCCAGCCCCCTCTCGCAGCCCGTCGCTGGCACCCTCGAGGCGTGGTCGTTCCAGATGCATGCATTTCTCGCTGCAGGGCTTGCAGGTCGCGCCTGGCTCGCTTACCGAGCCGGGAAAAAATATCACCGGCGAAAAAGGAGCGGGAACCGTGGGAACCGGGGAAACCAAGGGAACGGAGGGAAAACGAGGGAAACCCGACGCCCAGCACCGGTTTTCCCCCATATCGTCTCTCGCCTCCCCGACTGAGGTGCGGAGATAACGGCCGAACTCGCTGAAAATACACGAGGCACTGATAAATGAAATTTCTTTAAATAATTCAAGGAACAACCCCATCCCCCTCTCGGAATCGAAACGTACCAACTAGAGCGGCGCGAATCGCATTCTCGGGGCGCACGAGTCTTGTTAAGCTCGACCCAACGAACGATAAATATTCATTGCTCACACATCCTCGCCGCGAGGATTCCACCATTCGATGCTATTCCGCGAGCCCTGTGTCAGGTGAGGCGATATCGATATCTCAGGGCCGTAACACCGCGATCGAACGCTCCATGGTAATGTATGAATAAAATAAGTTCGCCCAACAGCGAGGCGCAGCGCCAGCGACGAGAGAGAGAGTGGGAGAGATAAGTTCCCTAAGTTCGAGGGATTATAGGGTTGCACGTCTGATTGCTTTGGTATTCTGAATTACAAAGTACCGCGGCTGGAATTCCTAATTAGCTGGCTGCAGCTTTAGTTCGCTGGTTTTCGGGCGACCTAGTAATGCGAGATTGAATCGCGGGGAACTAACAATCTGCCGGAAATCTTGCGCTCCCGTGAACTTCGGATCTATCGATCACTATTAACGCAGAACCCGCGAACTTCCGGCCGTTGTCTCAGTGTCTTGGCGAAGATGCTGCGTGTGACGTTGCTGGGAAGTTACTCGGTTCGGAAAACAGTTTGTAAGGATTTAGTATGTTGTGGTAAATTGGATGGAACTCAGTTTACAAGAAGTCTGGGCGAATGATGTTGATTTTTCTTTGATCGCTGATGGACGTATCAAAATAATCTTCCTCTATCGTTGGTGACAGAACTGTCTACAACAATTTGTTCTGACTGCGTTTATTGTTGCATCTTGAACGTGATGCATTATGATACGATAGTGTTAGAAAAAATAAAATTACCACAATATAGAATATAGTATACTAATAAACAGACCCATTCAGCGATACCGCTGTTGTTATAATATCATTTGGAAATACTACAGAAAATACTCGAGCATAAGACCACTCGTCCTTTTTGAAACCCAGGCTCGTCAAAGCGAGTTAAAGTTATCAGCGACCTAATTTGCAAAGAAGTATCTTTAGATGTTCCGGACATGATCGACCCTAGGGTAGACAGCCAATTAGCAACGTGGAGCTGAATGCAATAGCTCGTATCGGCTCGAAGCATCCTGTATTTTGTAGGATCCACAGGGACCGCGCCTTAAGCATCCGCGAATCGATCGAGCTAACTCCAACTGGGAATTTAAAGATGGACCTTTCATCGAAATCCTAAGTAGAAGTGTGCTATTCGATCATGCTTCACAGGTCGAGAAACTCATGACGTTTTTCAAGCACGATGCAAATATGAGAGCATACATCGATCCGATGTTCCTATTACTCGAACAGATTTTAAAGCCGACCGAAACTGCGGAAATTGCTGTGGCACGCGTCGGCACAATCGAGTGTGCTCGGTTTTAGATACGACTATCTAGCTGTTCGCCGACGAATATCCTTTCCCCGCTTCCGTCCAACGTTATTATTTCGTCGATTATTCTCGTAATGGAAACAAATAATTCCTCTTGCGAATTACGGTACTTCAGACAGAGAAGCAGGCAGCAAAGCATGGTCCTAGATTTCGATCTAGTCCGTTCTTACAAAATTACAGGATGGGGAAAAGAGTACTTTTTCTACTTGTTGCTCAGGCAAACATTTCGTTCGTTCGATAGCACCGCGTGCAATTATTGGGTGTTAAGATTTATTCGTGGCCCTCAGATTCAATTCGTTATTCCAATAACAGAGGTCGGGATTTTTACACGTTCCTGTGGTGTATATTCATCCATGTTTTAGTAGTTCGTTTAACACCTGAAGAAGAAAGTGAAAGTTAATGGTAAAATAAAAAGTTCCGCACTATATTGTCACACCCTTTATGTATTTTTATTTGTATATGAACAACGCGAAAGCAGGGCTGCCAAATTAATGTGTACGTTTTACAGATTTGGATCGAGGAAATAATTAGGAGGTAGTCTTAGAACCAGTAGAAAATATATGACGGAACTTGTGCTTTGAAAAGCAATTCATCCTGGAGCCTTGTAATGCGCTAGCAAGTTAGTATCCTGGAGGAGTAGCTTCGCTAGAGCCTTGCAGTACTTTGACTGGTAGCATTCTAGGAAACTTCTGCTGCCTGGTAGGCTTCCTAGAATTTCTTAGAGCAGCAAGTATCCTGGATACTTATGCTATATTGGACTGGCTTCCCAGTACTTCCTAGTGGGGTAGCATTCCTAAACTATTGCTCTATGTAAAGGGATAACTATTCTAAAGTCCGATTTAAGCAAATCTTCAAAGAAATTCAGTGTGTAACGTAGGACTATCTTCTTGCAGATTTAAGGTATCTTCTTGTGCCTTTCTTTGACTGCAATATTCCTGATCCTCTATAGCTTATGACTTTCGTCGATTAATCTGACACCTAGAACTAGCTTTTACATATCCAACGAACAGACAACGAACAACAACAAGCTTCTCGAACAACTCTTACAACTTGTAACCTTCATCCTGTCCGAGGACGGCGATAACGCAGAAACTTGCGGCTAAGCGATCCACGTAGCTACGCGAACTTAAACAGCGACTTGTTCCTCGGAAGTAGTTTCAGGCTTGCCGTAAGCAGCCAATGAAGTTGGGGGAGCTGTGTGTCTAGGAATTAGCGCGTAATGCAGCGCGTAAACAATCCACACGCGGCGTAATAATCCTCGTCGTTCCTGTCGATGCATGCCACGGAGCCGTCGGCCATCGGTTCCTCGCGATTTCTATGGTCTTCCGCGCTCTTATTTCCATCGTCTAATATTTCACGAAGCTTCGCGAGTAGAAAAGTCATTGAATTCCCGTGGAAAACGCACCGCGCCGAGCAGAACAAAAGTTGCCCTCCGCTCGCAGCCCCCTTCCGTTCTCTTCATGGTTCTGGTAAACAAACGAACCAGGGAGATGGTCTCGTGATCCCGTGCACCCGGCGCGCCGGCGATAAAATTACGAATTCGCCGATTCTCCAGCTTTCCCTCTCTCCCTCTCTCTCACTCTCTCTCTCTCTCTATCTCTTTCTCTCCGCCTCGAAACTCCCGTACCTTCCCCCCACACACCGCTGACCCTCTACGCCCCAAGCTGCGTAATTTCACGCTGGGGTATGACGGCACGATTTCAAATTCCGAACTCTATTTGACTCTCTCGAACACCCTGCCAATGATTGGCGCACTTAACCGATCGCATTTCGCATTCAAACGCTTCGCTGTCAAACGCCCGAACATATGAGCCACCCCTACACATACGCGCACACCATCGCGACTATGGGGCTCGGTTCGACTCTGTTGATCGAAGGGTAGAGGGTGCTCGGAAGCATCTCTGCGAGCCCGCAGCCTATTTAATGTTAGAGGAGAGAAAGAGTCGGAGGAGACCGGGCGCCCAGTGATCGACGACACACCTGCAATCCTCTGACGGAAATTGTTACTAGCATTGTGCTACTGGTCTAAGTTAGAACACCCATTATTAACCAATTCGTGATGATACTTGGTACGGAAAGTCATATTTTGTATGTTGTTTATATTTGTATTCAATTATTGCATTTTTAATCGTCTATAACTCATAATCTAGTTAGTGAATTTCGATGGAAGTTTTACCATGTATATAACATTTTCTAAATTTCGTTACAATCCGAAATTAAAAAGTGTCTCGAACAGGTTTTTCATCTAGCTTGACAGAAAAACTGAAGTTGTTGGGTCTAATGAAAAAGTGATTCCGCTTCAAGGTGTGTGCCATCAATTATAACTGTACACATTATGCTGTATGGATTTCTTGTCTCACTTTACCAATTGTTTCCAAACACAATGAGCAACAATCGCCGAATTTTTCGAAATTCAGAACCCACGAAGTATGCCCGTCAGCCAGTATATTACATAATTTCGAGACGCAACAACAACTCCCCCGTCCGGCGCCAGCGGATCACAATCCAGCGGGCTGGTTGAAACAAACTATAGTATATCCCGCGGCCTGAATTTCCCGGTTTACAACTCTCTCGCGCGCGAGCGTTTCGCAGTATTTGATAAAACGAACCTGGTATAGTTCGGACGTACGGAAACCAACTTCCGCGCTACGTTACGGGGTTGACACTCGAGCGAAACAACCTGCGTGTCGACTGGAACTCGAGGGACACGATACATTTCGGCGGAAAAAGATCGAGCGATCCGTCTGGTTAACGGATCGACTCTCTGTTCGAGCATTCAGCGGCACTCGTCGCCCGGTAATCTGATCAAGACGAGTCAAAAGAATCCTTCAACGAGAAAAAATCGCTAGGTTCTTCAACGGGCGTCGAGCGAGTCTCTCTCGTTCGGTGGCGCGGGTGTATCGCAAAATTGGATCAGCGAATAATCAGGAAATTAATTAACGATTCACCGGAGTGGCCCAGCTCAGCTCAGCCTATCTTCATCTCGACGGCATATTGTTTATTGCGGTAGAACGACGGGCGGCAAGAGTGGCACAGCAAGGGAAGGCGCACGAACGAGTGCAGAAGAGAAGGAGGAACGGATGTAACGAACATTGCGCTTATTTATCCCTCCAGCTGTCTGCGTGTCTGTATCTCTCTGTGTACATATTGTATATACGTCTAGCCGTGTGTGTATGGCTCTCTCAACGTGTGTCTGTCCGTGTGTGTTCTTTTTTTCTCATCCGGCGTGGTTACTTCGATACCTCGACAACGGATGACTCTCTGGCCTGTCTGCCGCTTGACACAGATACACATCCAGCACACTTTTTAATTCTGTTTTAATCTCCGAGTTATTGCTACTCCAGAGCTCACACCGCACTGGCTTTCCCGACCATTCATCCTGTATTTCGAATACGCTGCACGTATATGATCCAGCGCCGACGACGGGAATAATGGGCCGCTGCTCCATGCGCTCCCCTATAATGGAGTCGTTCGCTGATATAGACGCTCACGGTTACGCGCCTCTCCGGCTCTTTTTTCCCCGAGCACTGTCGCGGCAGAATTTTTGCCAGGCACAATGATCAATTCAAGAAATTTCGAGGAAAGCCGACCCGTCGCCTCACCTCGCCACCGCAACCCGTTGTCTTACCGAGAACAATGCCGACTCGCGCGCGCGCGCCGCCTCCGCATCAATCTAAGAAAATATATTATTAAGACTGCCACGTGAGGGGAAGACCTACGCATAGCGCGGAACTATTTCTTCGCGGTGCCAGGAACCCATAAGAATACCATACCCATGATAATATCAGACACCCGACTCCAAAAATGAATAAAAACAATGAAACTTGCTCTATTTTAATGGAAGCTACTCGAGGAAACGATCCAACCTAAGGCTGATTAGTAATCTGCGGATCTTTATGCAAATTTTAAATTTAGTGGCTTATTTTATAAAAACTAGAATTGGAAATATAACGAAACTTCAAAAAACACAATTTCGACCGTCTGGCTTGTCGCTAAGATGCACTACTTCACTTTCGAAACATTTTGACCGTCCGGCTTTTCGTTGCGTTATACTACTAAATCTTCGTGTCACCTCTTTTGCTATCATATTCTCCTAATGCAAAAGTCGATTTTTTGATAAGATATTCTCCTAACACAAAACTCAATTTTCGAGATTTTTGAAAATTTTGTGTATCTATTATTGTGTATAATAAGAGAGCATGATAGTAAAGGAGGTGGCATTCCATTTTTGTTCTACTTCTTTTGTTATCATGTTCTAAGACAAAACTGAATTTTTGCCTAATTTGAAAAAAATGTTCTGTATCCAACATTTTCGAAGACGTTAATCTGATTCTACTATCGTATATTCATATACAGGGTGGGGAAAAAAGAACACATTTATGATTGTAACTAATAGTTTTTATTTTTCACTTGAAAACGCACAAGGAATACCTGGTTCACTGACTAACAATTCTTTTGTGATAAAAATGAAAGAGTTTCGCAGCAATGAAAGTCATCTTGCCATAAATGCATGAAGACCATAATTCAATTAGAACCAAGTAGCTGTAACTCAAATTCAGGTATCACAAACGAAATGTACTGCAGCCATTACTTACCCATCCGCGAAACATCGTAGACAAAACTGCAAACGTAAAGTGGAGCCCGACGGCTCCGTATTAAGTATTAAATAATTTTGGTAATGTCAGTGCGGAGCAAAGGTGTATTATTCGCCATGAATGGCGGGCACGTAATGAGGAAAATTTCGACGAGTCTGTTCAGACCGCCTGGCGTTCCGAGATTTCAAACGCCTCGTTAAAGTGAACTTCTCGACTTTTCAGTATCGCGGTGGAGTTGTACAGCGCGGTCGAAATAGATGTATCGTTCGTTCGTCTCATACCATGGGGATGACAACATCCTGAGTTGTCCTGAGTACTGCCTAACAGGTTCCGACGAAACCTCGTTGAGTCCGTTGGAAGCAATATGCGATAGCTGCTCAATCATTTTCTGCTTAAAGAGCGCTATCACAGCTTGGAACCAGATTTCCTGATACGGGATCTTTTGCGAGATGCTGTACTGGTGCGCGTTTCTTGCTAGCTATTATAAGGACATAATCGGAAATTGAAAAATACGACGGAGCATTACAGCGAAATATACTCTGCGAAGCATTATTCTAATTTCATTGACGAGATTTTGAAGAATAAAGATGTCAGGTTCTCCCATATGTCGTCAGCAGGTCGCATCTTAATAGTGAAATGATAGATACAATCACTACTGTGGTGTCGTGTCGATCTCAGAATTGGGATTTCTAGCATTGAATACTTGCTTTGTAGAACTTCGGAGAACACGTTTCTTTATTATACAACAGGGGTGGACGGGTAGCCGAACCTCGGATCGAGACCAAGAAATTTCGATTACCCGAAGTCAAAGTCGGGTCGGGTCGGGAACCTAAAAATTTATGTTGTTTGCAAACCCTCGGGTACTCGTGTAACACGAATTTTCAAGTTCCGTCCCGAACCCGGGGAAAATACCCGCCCACCCTTCTTATACATGGTGCATGGCTTAGCTTGCTGTCTCCAAGTCAGACTCAGCTGTGCTTGGACTTGGTAGTGGCTCGGTAGTCGAAACAGTTCTGGTCTTGTTGTGATCGCAAATAAATTAGGAATGCTCGGTGGTAGGTGTGGTCCTGGAAAATTGTATATGATTAGTTGGAGGATGTGTTTTGAAATGTGGTGGAAGTAGAGGAAAATTAGGAAGAGTAGGAGTAGAGGTACATTCGGTTACAGGCGACTACGGCTATAAAACTATAAATCTCGGTATGCTAACGGTTAAAAAAAATATTTTAAAGATTTCAGAATATTTCAGAAGATTTTAAATATGGTAGCTTCGCTATGTCGTCTTTATGGCGTTCACGGTCGTTATGCCGCCAGCAGATAGTCTAGCTAACATTCACGGTACCCCGCTTGTCCGTTCGCAGAGGATTTACGACGGCAAAACTGCTTATATTTTATCAACTCAATTTTTAAAAGATTCTTGAGATTCTCGATTGAAATACTTCTCTTTCAATTGAAACTTTTAATTCTGCGGTATAGATTATTGTTGGTCGACCTGATATTGGTTTCTCGAAATCGTAGGCAACTCTTTTTCATCTTCCCGGGCAAAATATGCTCTCTATTTTTGTCAGAAATATGATTAATATTGTTTTAAACTGCACGTTTCTTTTTTAATTTGTGCAGAAAGCGATACAGAAAATTAATTTTATCAACTTTCGCTCTTTGATTTTTCTTGAATGAAAAATATCGTTCTCGCACATTTGAAAACTCACACAAATAAAATCCTACAAAAATATCGCCCGAAGTTAAAACAAATTTCGAAAATAATTGAACGAATATTTTTAACAGTGTTTTTAATTTCCCCGTTCTTATTCAGGTCATTGTGGCAAGCGATACAGGTAATGAATTTTATCAGATATTGCATTTCAGAAAGAAATCGTTTATGTCATTTTACAATAAATGGAAAACATCGTGTTGAATCCTTCATGAAAACAATGTGGAAAATTTCTATAAAAGTATCGTATAAAGAAGGTGGAAACTTTGAGAATAATTGAATATACACCCGAAGTAAATCTCAAGGTTTAGACGCTCAGTAAAACCGCGAGTAGATTATAATTAGGCGTTAATTAGGAGCTATAAGTTTCCACAAAGCGAATATACGTGCAATTAAGCCGGAAGAAAAATGCAGGAGATGAAAAAAGAGATCCGGGAAGAAATGCCTTGAGAGATGTGTGTGTGTGTGTGTGTGTGTGAACCTATGTACGTGTATTCGGACGACGCAACAAGTAATTAATTACCGTTAACCACTGCGCGAATAGTATCATCGCAAAGTTTGCAACTCTGCGAATAAGATAATGATCTCAATTCATAATAGTTTGTAGAAATTGACGACGACGACGCGGCTGAAATTACGTTAGTTAAGGATTAGTAATTCGATGATATTAATTAATAAAAAACCTCATCGAATCTCGTAAGAGTTTGTATAATTGGGGCTAATACTGGCGAGGCAGGACGTGCGCGAGAGCTTGAAGCGATTTGAAAAGTTATGAGTCACATTAAAAATGTACGATACACCGTTTCGTAACTGCACAGATGGTAGTTGCCATAGGAACGAAATAAAAGAAGAGGATAATCTGCACGCTTAGCTAGAAACTGGCACGACCTCGCCGGGTAGTAACTCTCAACAGCGAGAAACGGTTTTTCTGGATATTGCGGTGTGCGGAGTGTTCTTGAAACGTTTCGGAAAAATTCCGGCGTGCTGCGCTAATGACATTAATAAAAAAGCATTGTTCCAACACAAATTCGCCGGTCCGCGAGTCTTACAATGTCGGAGTAAAAACAAAAAGCTCCAGAAAGCGAAAACGTTCCGGACAAATGTAATCAATTACAATAGAATCTGGAATAATTGCAATTGAATTTGCAACCATTAAAATCTCCTGTGTCCATAGTAAATCTACGTAAAGTTACGCAAACCTGTGTTCCGACACTCGCTTGTTAATGCAGCAACAATATCCTGAATAATATGTAAATGGTTATGACGATGTCGGTGCACTGTTTGTTATGTGATTGCAGTTGAATTTTGCAATCTCTGAGAAAAATATTCTGTGCAATCGAAGCAAATAAACATTGAAGTACGATTCATACAATTCTTCAGAAAATGCAAAGAAATGTTGTAGCCCCAAACGATTTAGTTTAGTCATCGTGTTAAAAGAAAAAGAACATTTCCATCTATTTTATTTATACGCATGTATTTTTTAATGCTCAGCAGTCCAGGGGTGACTCAGTGTCACTACTAAAAATTGCGGTACAATTATTCGCAATATTGTACAGATTTAGACAGAGAAAAATCATATACAATGGAATTGTTAATTTTTGATTAATATTTGAATATTGACAACCAAATTTTATTTAGTATCAAATAAAATTGTGATATGTAGTGCACTAACTAGTATATCTGAAACGTAATTCTCTCATTTGTAAAAATTTATATACGTTCCTTGAATGATTTCATACGCACAATTGCAGCGTATATACTGATCGGAAGAAGGTTAAAAAGATCCAGGATGCACGATCGGCAGAAATTGATAAAACATCTTTTACGTAACAGCAGTTCGGCGTTCGCTTTGATCGGGGAGCACAGTGCTGAGAGTTTTTAAGCAGAATGCACTCAAGATACAGCGAAAGCTGCCCTCTTGAAACTGCACTTTGTTCCGTGCTGATATCTCAATTGGTGGCTGAGACGTGAAGCTTTGAAGATCCCGAAGCGGTGAATGACCGTCTGAAATCCCTGAAAACTCTGTGACCTGCATCTCCAACTAAAAATGCGTCAACGTAATAATAACGGTGGAAAAACCGCACTAGCTCGTTGAAAAACATAGTTCGCTTCAAACTGCAATATCGTGGTAATCGGGAGTCGGACCAATACCAATTTAAACGAGAAAAAATTCTATCTGTAACGATCTAGCGGAAGGTACACTGAAATTGGTAATATAAAGTTTTATACGAGGTGTAAAGTTTGCCTTACTTTTATTGAATCTTGCTACATTATAGCCATTTTTATTGCTAGTAAATGAAGAATAATGAATGACTACTCCGTCATGTTAAAGCATAATGAGAAGTATTATTTTTTCATCACTGCTCCAAAGACCTGCCTCAACTCTGAAAGATTTCAGAAAAAATCTCTGAAAAAATTGTCTGTCTTCAGTGAAATCCTTTTTTGTATAATTGCCAAATATTGCCCATTAAAAACAGTCTTGGAAATAGATGATTATGCACGGTTATTTCCAGAAATGATTTGCTAAATCAACTATGAATGTTTGAAAGAGAAAATTGATCGACATACGTGGATTCGCCAGATGCAAATCAGGGAAACCAGTGAATCTAACAAAAACTGGAAAGTTCCCGGAGATCTTGTAATCAGTTTTCTCGAGGCCGATTAAGTCGGTCGATCGAAGTTCCGCCGTGAATATTCCGCCGCATTCGAAGGGCTGCGAGCGCAAGGCGCTGATTAATATTCCAAAGTAATCGGAGGGGGTCTGTAACGGAGACGTTTATCGACATTAACAGCGCGGAGATAGTTTGGAATTTCAAAACGAGCAAAAGCTCGACGAGAACAGCAATTTGCCGGTGTATCCGGTAGCTGCGCTAATGAAAACTTCCCTAACTGCGGGCAAAACTAGTTTCGGATTAGAACAGAGAGCGAACAAACGCTGGAGAGATGCACGAGAGAACGGAGCTAGAGGAGGAATTACTTCGAATAGTTGCACAAGATCCATAGGAGTGCATTAATCAGCGGAATTTATGAAACCGGAGGACGCACTGTCCAGTGAACAATATGTGGCTCTGAAGCGAAACCATGGAAGTTGCTGCACGAAACGCGTATTGTGCAAATTTCCACTGTCTTTCGTATTACTTCCATTGGTAAAATACAATCAGAATATTTCAATTACAGAATGATGAATATGCACCAACAATTTTTTCGCTGTTCTCTTTCAATATACTAAAGTTTCATCCTTTTCCCAAAAGATATAATATTTGATTATTGGACAGAGCTCATTTTATGCAATTTCACATAGTCTTTCCTATTACATAAATTCGTGAAAAACAATAAAAATGTTAGAATAACGGAACAATTAAAATGCACGAATACTTCTTGTGTTATTCTGTTCGTTTGTACCAAAGTTCTACCTCTTTTCAAATCAGAATATGTAGGTCTAAAGCAACACGATGTAAGCTACGGAATTTGTAGAGTAATTCCACTTGTTTTAATCGTTAAGAAACCATGAAAATATTAGAGCTACGAAATGGCGGGAAGTAAAAAATAATCTTTATGCTGTTTTATTCATTTATACTAAAGTTGAAACTACGTATCCCATAATGTAAATTACTGGAAAAAAGCACATACTATGTAAATTGATATACAGTCTTTGATGTTCAATTGCAAGGGCAATTTTAGCCTAAAGTGTCAATGATACCGTCCAGTTACATTTTTTGATGATTAATTTGAATCGAAGTTTGTGTAACTATAAATGCAACAAACGCGCACCATTAAAAATATGATTGAAAAAATTATTACCGATCAATTCGCCCATTCACCCACGCATACCAAAATTTTCCGGAAATGTGTAACGCGTTTTGTCTCACACCGAGAGATCGAAGAAGGGGTGAAAACGGGAGACGGAACGTTGAAAGCAATCGATGCGGGAAACGCTCGAATTTACAAATCGAGTTCTGATAGAAGCGCGACCTTGATTCTCCGGCAGATTTGGACGCAATAAAACTTTCGCATCTGGCAAAAATTCTCGCGGTTTTCCCAAGTTGCACGGGCTTCGTGCGGGCGTCGTCGAAGATCGGGGACGAAGTAATGGGCGAAGTTGGATATTCAAAAAGTCAGCGGTGGAAGTAAATTTGATTTCCAACTGCGCGCGATCATAGGTCAGCAGTTTTTTCTTGCTGGGTGTCTCTGTTCCTCTTTCTCTCTCCCCCATCTGCTTCTCTATCGGTCTCTCTCTTTCTCCCGAGCCTTTCTCTCGGGGAGCAGCGAGGCCAGAAGTTGCGCAAACTCGTCAAGGGTCGTATTTGCTGGAAGGGCGGGTATTGCGAGTGACAGCTGGCTGTTCATTATTCCTGGATTACTCGACTGCTATGCCGAGATGGAGAATTGGCATAGAGAGAAAGAGAGAGAGAATGTGAGAAAGAGAGAGAGAGAGAGAGAAGAACATTGGGATCCAGGGAAAAACAGACAGAGAAAGAGGGAAAGCGGAACGAGCTCGACAGAGGCGGGACAAGCGAGAGAAACGAGGAAAGAGGTTTCTGCTGAAAACATCGAATACCGTGGTTACCACTCAGCAAAATAGACCCCGTTTTGTTAGGTTGTCATTAAATGTTCTCAGCCCTAAAGATTTCCCATAAATTTCTCCGCTGTTTCCTTTAGGCTCTCCTTCGACTGCTCCGCACGTGTTAAAAGGAAACGAAAGGACAGGCTCGGAATAGCTTCTGCAACGACGGATTTTAAATTTTCAGGGCTTACGGGTCACTCAATAAAGCGCAGCCTTTTTCGAACCCGTAATCTCTTGGCCTTGATTCCTTTCTCCTTCGCTGGGTTCCGTAGCCGTGCCCTGCGCCTTATGAGTCGTAAAATGCCACCGATAAATCGATCCTGTCATTCTGCTCGGCTCCGCTTTCTTCTGCACCCTTCGATTATCACTTCTGCTGGAACCGATCACAACTTATTAACTTACTTCTATGAAACCTCAATCGTTCTTGGTGCACAGTTGCTGGGAGATTTCAAAGATAGTCACACAAAAGATTCCGGGGTAATAGTTCTTCCATTTTCGCTGTACGTCATCATGTTCAACGTTACGTTCGGCCCCGAAGACTCTTTTGGTAACGTCGAGTTCTAGGTTTACTTTCTAATTCAAAAAATAATACTTTGCAATCCATGTACTACTGAATAGTCGTATCCAGTTGTGACAATTGTGACAAACATTCAAGAAACCAAACGTTTTATAGTACTCGATGAAGAAAATGGATGAATGTTCAGCATGGTGGATGTTCATATAAGAATTAGGTGATTTCGGATTTGTTTCTCCATTTTATTGGAGCGCAGATATTTTGCTGATGCAGCATTTCGAAACGGGAAGTTACCCGACAGCCCGTGGCCATTGTCGAAACCCTGGGAACGTCCTCTTCGAACTTATTTCCCGTCTAAACTCGGGTTTATGCGGCAAGCATCTCGTTACACAGCTCAATGGGTGAAACTGTCCGCCGATAGAGAGAGCGGTTTTACGAGAGCTCGTAAACCATCATGTGGTCCCGGCTAAATACTTAGTATCAGCTCGAGCGTCCACCGCCATTGTCTACAAGAGCCGTTTAACCGCGAAGAAGGACAGGATGTTACGTTTTAATTACATCCAATGTCGTTTTATGATCCACAGGATCTTGGAGTTTTCCAGCGTTTGCTCGGATCAGGCCGAGAGTCAGGGTCCTGCACGCAGTCGTCACTGATATCGAGTTTATTTGGGTCCAGTTTAATTCTGTACGCAACCCAAATGCTAGTTTTCTAACAACCATTATAAGTCATTAGCTGAACTTACCAGCTCCATCAAGAAAATCAATATTGATATGAAATGACCAGGCTTCTTCTTCCATCTTCCTATCAAATGATATTAAGTCTATTTGAGTCGAGTTTAATCCTGAGTTACATGAAAAATTAGATGAACCTATTAGCTTCACCAAGAAGATCGAACCAGGTTAAGATATGGGAAATACGTGTAATTTCTGCTTAAATATTTGCAGTAATCTAATCTCCTATAAAATCGATGAAAGTTTCCAGTATAAACGCTAAAATTTGAATAATAGCTTAAAGTGTCCTGAATTAGTTCGAGGAAATCATGAGATTCGAGTAAAATGGGAATTCGGAATTTACGGTTGGATCGACCAGCACGGGTGAATACTAAATTTGCTAACGGACACACGCGTGTCTGGAGAGCGGCTTTTAAATCAGCACACGTCTCCCGGTTTCACGATGTGCCGACTCCTTTCTTTCGGCGACCTCCGCTCCCCGACAGCCACGATTTTAATAAGGCTTGATTACAAGCTTTACGACGTCTGGCAGCGTCACGCGTACCGCTTCTTGATGGCCCTTCCCGTGCAAGGACGAAATTCAAGTGCGCCGCGGCCACGAGTAATTAAGTTTGCAAGTGGTTGCGGTGCCTTCGCCGCGGAAAGATGTTTCCGTATCGCGATTTCACTCTGCTAGAGACTTTCACGGCTTCCGGGCTGCTCTTCTACGACACCGGGGGAAACGTCCAAAGCGATTTTGGCTACTTATAATATTCCTCTTGGTCGTTCTATATCATTCTTCGCCAGCTGTGATGGAATCGTTTGATGTATCCGATTATTCCATTCCTCCTGTCAATAACAGAAACATGAATTTTGAGCAATTATAATAGCATTCTCCATGTCAGTGATTTAACACTAGAATTAGCGAGCCCGTTCAAATTACGGTTTTCAGATGTTGTCGTTTACAATTATGAAGTTACAGAAATGTTTTCTTTAGAAATTTTTCACTTCTTTATACAAATACATGTTACAATAAATTCAATCCTGTTATAGCGTAATAGTGAAAGGAAAACTTATAATGTACATTTCATTGTGCGAATTAGAATGAACTGTGAAAAAATTGCAGAAAATAATAGTGTTGATACTTGAAAGTTCATTTCAGAATTTTGACTGCGAGGATATTTTATCGAAGGCATTATTGCCATCCTTGTGGCAGTTATTGCAACAGTAAATATTTGTAGAGTTACCGTACTTGGATTTTGAATCATCAAGAGATGGAGTCAGTGCTGTATTTAAGTTTTCTAATGTAGTGAGAATCGGCCTGATTTATTATATCAACGGAATCATTCACGTTTGTTACTGTCTAAACCCCAACGTGACACAAATCAACGGTAGATGATACATCACGCACCACGACAGTATTCAAATTCAATCTGAATCGTGACACGAAGTATACGCCTTTTCTAAATGCAATAGCAAGGAACGCAAATATCTTGATCGATGTTAATTGATTACGACAATGCTTACATTAAATCTAGAACGCACTACTTGTAAATTTACCTTTTCTAATATAAATACATGATTTGTTTGATCGAATACATTTTTCTACGGGTAGTATACATATAAATTGTTCGTAAAGAAGATTCAACTTTTGAATGGAGAAATTCACTTTTGGAAGTGAATAAGATGCTCCATGTCTTCACATATTAATTGATACAAGGATTTATATTTTAAACCTCGTTCCGGTTGCTTGCGGATCGTAAAAGCCCGAGTACATGATTCTGTAGATAAACGAGCGTGACACACTTCCGATTTCACGAGTTACCGAATAGCACGTTTTTATTACGTGTAGTCTGGCTTCGACTCTTAAACCACGTCGTGCATAAACTATCAAGTAGCGAGTCCTTTCTTCACCCGAATTCTATTGCCTGCTAATAGTTACAGTTTATAACTCGCATTAAGTGCAACTGAACTAGCTACGAACGTCTTTTTTCATTCAGACTAAACGAGGATACATTGGATTGCTCATACTATCTCGTATCAACGTGGACACGAAGTAGTCGAATTGATACTCGATCAGCGAAATAAATTAGTTTTTGCGAAAAATAAATTCAATTAAAACACGCCGCGTGCATCCTATCAATATTTTGCCCCGTCTGGACAAAAAAATATCTGAAATCTACAAAAAAATCTACCGTTAATTCGTATCAGGTTGGTGTTTAAACAGTGGAAAACGTGAATAATTCCTTTAAAATAATAAGTCAGGTCGATTCTCACTGCATCAAAAAACTTGAATCTAGCACTGACTCCATTTCTTGTTGTTTCAAAATCCAAATACAGTCACTTTACAATTATTGATTTAAATCTGTCCTTCAAACTGGTTTATGCTTTATGTTGTTGTTTCAATCTTTCAAATAGAAGAGACGTTTGTTCTCGTCTTTCTGTTATGCCATTCCATTCACTGGACCACTTGTCAATGGTCATTCTACGTTTTTCGAAATCATATTTTCTGAATAAAAATACTACATGCAGTAAAAATGCACAGTTTGTGTTCTGTACATCCGTGGTTTATGGATTTTCGTGATTTCAATTCCTTTATCGATTTCACCATTTTTTACTTCGTTTTATACAGGATACATTTTACTTTGGCGTACTTTATAACTGTGAAAAATAGTACGATTATTCTCGTTCCTCTTTCTATTTATTTTATTTCTGTGGAGTATATTTTATTCTGTTACATTTTCGTATTTCCATATAAACACAGAAATTTTTAAAAGAGTACAAACATTTTGTTTCTTGTTTTCATTATATTTGTTTCGTTCCTTGAAAACAGTTGAGGATTTTTTCAGAAATTTTAAATGGATTTCCGACGATTGACAGCTGAGAGCTGTGGGCAGTGTCACGTGGTCAGAATCCGAGTGAAGCGGCGGTCACTTCGAATCGAAACATCCGAGGCGACGCTAATTGACTTCTTAACTAATTGCATTAATAACACGGACGCTGTCCCGCGCGCACACGCGCGCGTGTACGAGTGGAAAATGAACGTGCGAAGTCTAGGGAATGAATCATGGATACGAATATAAATACTACACGGCCGGGCTTAGAAAGGAGCAGGTAGCTCGGATGCGTATTTAATATGCAAATTGAAGAAATGGGATTGTACCATGCTGTACGCGGACCGTGATATTTTGAGGCCGACCGCTGCGAGGATTATATCCTTGCGTTCCACCTATATTGATATTATGCAAATCCTGGCCACCACGCGAACCGCATCGAGTGCTTTTAATGTCCCTTTGTGTCAAGCCGATACGCATTAGGCTCGTGTGTCTACGACTGTTCCCGATTGCCGATTAACTTCGTCGGATTAGGTCGCAATCTGATTTAATTTACCACGTTGCACACTTTAACCGACAATCGAGACGGCAAGAATCGATTTTCTACGGTGTTCACGGTTCGTTACTGTTTTATCAATTACCGTTTCGCATTTCAATTCGTAACAACGTGCCTTGAACGCATGCTAAAAAATTATTTCATACACTTCACTGCGTTGAAAATGTTTGCAAGAGACTATTTTTCAATGAAGTGGCACTACTTCATATTTTGTTCATCTAATTAGGGTGTGTAATGAATATTTATTTAAAAATCAATTGAGTTACTGTATTGAGATTGTTTAAAAATGAAGACACATTTAGAAATTAAATGTCACGGCTTCATAGTTTGTCTTAAAAAAAGAATTCATGCCCTAAGGATGTTTAAAAACAGAGGCACATGTATCGGTCTCGTAATCGGACATGTAGAGGTCTCTCAGAAAATATTAGATAAAATACGGCAACGAGTCTTTATCCCAGAATGTAGTCGGAACAATTAGGAATGTATACCTAAAACTTCACTGCTTTTGAACGTGCTTGTGTTTTCATGAATTTTGGATCGGTGCGCGTAGCGTGGAAACGAAACATTTAACGCAGGTGTTCTTTCTGGTCGTTCGGGACCGGTAATTAAACCGGGTCTCTCTGGTCATTAATGACTCGTTCTAGCAGGGTCTCATATTCATGCTTCGCGAGCTCGGATGAATATTACAATTTCGTCATCGAGCAGCCCGGCCGCTCACTGTCTCACTCTCTCCCTTTGCTTTCGAGGCTCCGGTTAAGACGGATTGCTATTGCGGTCCGCGGAATTGCTCTTTACGGTTAATGCAGCCCCTCGGGCGCGAATTTGGCTCTTAATACGAGCGTACGGGGTCGTGTAGACGCTCGTAAACCGGTATTATGAGTTACGAGCGGCCGGGATTAAGGCCGATCACGCTTTTGTAATTCCATTGGCGGCGGGTGACGAGTGCCGCGTTTTAAGTGCGTCGTAACGACGATTACGTACTGTGTTGTATATCGCGCAACGCCGATTTCGAACGCACGCCGCCGCTGCCTGCTGCTGGCCAGCGGGTTAAATATGGAGATGTCGTTTTACGGCTACCCCGGGGGATCACGGGAACGTGCAACGCTTCTGCCAAAAAAAAAACGGAATTCCCTCGTCGACGCGTCAAATTTTAACAGTGAATTTTGAACGCGATGCTCCGATATTAACACCGTTCGCCGATACAACTGGCTTGTGCTCGTCACTTCGACTTGTCACGCATTCTGACAGACGTGATTATGTACGGCGACACGTTTCGTCAACTATGCTGTTCCAATTTGAAAATATGTTACAGAGGTTCGTATGGAGAATAGCGTGAATTTTAGGTGGAACGCGTCTTTGTGTACTTGTTAATGCATTTTCGTAGCGTCGAAGCTCCAGTTTAACTATAGTAAATGCACCAAGTATTTAAACACTAAATCGTCGGTCTTTGAAGTGTGAAAATTTCGTTAAAAAAGAGTAGTTCAACTATATACCTACCTCAACTATTCAAGCAGAAGCTTCGAGCTTTAAAATGAGTCGGACGTCGGACGAAGTATGTAATATTCTTATCTATTACCAACTACATACAGCGATCGTTCGATACACAATCGAGGCAAAAATTTCATCTTCCTCGCTCGACTGATCTCCGTAGACTAGCTCGCGATTTTCTCGCGTAGCTTCTCGCACTGGTCGTTTCGGTCGAGGAAGAGACTAGAAACCGTAGAAGAAGAAACAGGGATAGAACGCGCCGCGGTGGAAAAGAGTCAAAGGAAACAATAAGGGGTGGGTGGTAACGGGAGTGAAAGGGTCGAAGGGAGTGTAGGGAGTGGAAACGGGGCTGTTGTGTCAGGAAGAAATGAAGACAGAGCTATCAGTTACAGAACACCGTCTGCACGGAAGCAATTCATTCCGCCTCACTGTTCAACCCTTATGCGTCCAACGATTTCCGCCATCTTTCAGATCTTATACTATGTCGACTTTTGATCTTACACACGTTCTTCGCCGTAAGAAAACCGAAGGGAAAAGGACTGACGACTGTTGATCCGTGAACCAAATAGCTGTCCATTAGCCATTGTCCATAGACTTTTAAAAATTATTAAAAATATCACCGATGAATCTTAAGAGAATGTTAAACATATCGAAGTATTACCAAGGGTCTTTGTTGATGATGCGTGTATGAAGCGTCAAAGAACTAGATTAGTTATAGTAGATATTTGGTCCATATTTGAATTGTGATAATTTCGTCTATCTATCGTCTTTCAAGGATCTTTTTTCCCAGACCAATGAGAAGGACGGATTCCTGTTGCCAAGTGAGACTCGGCCTACTTCGCCGAAAGAAATAACAGGACTAGGGTGGACCCGAAGGAAGTCGCTTTTGCATATCAAAGTGCGTGTCACCGGTGACACAAAGCGTCGTCGCGAAATGGTTGGTTTCTCCGCTGGAAACTCACGACTTTAATTATCCCGACTAATTACGCGAATTAACTCAAATTAACCCCTTACCCGTTTGACCCGTCGTTCTCTGCCAGTCCCACCGCTGCCAGTAATCCGGACACGTTGCACACTGATTACCACCGATCGGTTAGCTCTCGCCTATGCCCGCCACAAGCTGCAAGTCAAAACGCCAAGCTTTGAAGTTCTGTCGCATTAATTCCCCTTTCCTCCCTCCACTCCGTCAATCCTCTCTTCAACCCTCGGTTTCAACCGTTGCTAGCCGAACAGGCGCGGAGGGTGAAGAGACAGAAAGAGAAACAGAGGAAGGAAAGAGACAGGGAGAGAGAGAAAGATCAAGACCCCGAAACTCTCTGATTGCCACGCGGAAGAGGGTAGCCGGGAATATTACTTACTACTTGTATCTGTTGTTTTGTGATTAATGTTTTCCATTTAGAAGACTCTGACTACGACCAGAGCTAGCGGAGCCGGAAGTGTTCGCTTTTGGAATGAAATGCGGAAGAGGTAGCTATCAGGCTTAAAGAATATTGAATTGCTCGGGACAGAATCAGCAACGCGGTTTCGGTAAATCGTGACTGGAATCTTACAGATTCTAATAGATGCATTCTTATTTAGGGTTTGGGTATATGCAGGGTGTCTCCACGTCTGAATTCAGAACCTACACTTCTCGTAGAAACATAATTTTTCATAGAACGTTCTGGCTTGAAAATCTGCATTTGTCTCACGTCTAATTCGGTCTTTTTGTTACTTAACGTGCTAACAAACGACCCATCTAAATTCTGATTTTCTCCGACTAGTTCAAATTATTCCCTAAATAATTACTGTAAACATCGAAACAATGGTTTTACTCGACATTGTTCTATCTTATCCTCATCACTGTTCAATGCGAATGTATAGACGTCTTTTATACTTATTATGTAGTTGCACGGTCTCAAAATGGAGTCTGCTGGAAAAAATTCATTGAATTTGTATTCTAGTGAGCAGTCGTGAGACGTCACGAATCTTTTTGTTACATCTTCTAGGCTGCTTTTAATTACAGAAATTGGTCCAGATATCGCGGCCGATAGGACGCTGAAAGATATTAAACAAAAGGTTCCTCGAATGTTTCCCTTTCGCGGCAGCCGATAAAAAGGGGGAGGGGGGTAGATTGCGGCTCGTCTTTCACGAGGCACCGCTCCGATGCCGCTCGTTATTAAAATTAAATTGCATTATTAACGCTTCGCGAACGATTTCCGACGGTTTGTACGGCAATTTGCGGGCGAGAGCGTCCGTGCAAATTCGAAAAGGGATTACTACTCTCTGCCGCGGCGTGGCAAGCCCGAGCCACCCTCTCCCTTCGCGGGCCAAAGGATTTATACAATTAATTCTCTAATTTGTCGCGTTCACGTCGGATTTCGTCGGCAATAGATTCTCATCGATCGTCAACCTGGTGTTCCTCCTCCTCCCCCTCCTCGCCCTCTCAGCACGCCTCTTTTTGACGCTCTGTGTACCCGCCTACCTCACGTTTTACTCAATGTTCATATCTCATCATTATTTTCGCCCTGGTTAACCGCCGTTAATATTCCCGATACGATTTTAATTAATAAATCGCGTTGATTAATATCCACCGGCGGGGTTGCGGCGTTTTCCAGCTCCTTCCGCCTTGGTGAACCGCGAACTGGCTTCTGGGTATTTTTGCAGACGATGTTGTTTTAATATCTTAATATCTGCGCATTTTTCGTACCACTTCGGATAATGTGTTGATATTAAAAGCAGAGTGAAATGCGAGTAGAAGTTAGTGCGGTTTGTGGACAAGTTCTAAACAATATTTATTGCAACGACATTATTATAGTGTCATCGTGAACGGTTTATTAAATAATTTTCAGCCAACGGTAACGATTTCGTACGGTTGCGAAATATACCATGCGAAAATTTAGTGGCTAATGTAATATGTAAATGAAAAGTCAGATGTTAATCGCAGGGCTATATATTGTGATGATAGATCGTTCCCCTTTGTTACAACATAATGATATAGTGTTATAGGATAAACTAATATCGTTGTCCCTTTTGAAACGATACTTACCACCGTGAAATATTTCCACTACGACCCACCCATTTATGTTTGCCCAACAACAAAACCTTCAACAAAAATCTACGAGTTTTGAGCCTGTATTACTATTACACTCCCGTCATTTAATTTTTAATTATACTCAAACCATATCAGCTCGAATGGAATCAGGACAATGGAACATCCAGGCTTTTCGATTTTAAATTCAAAAAAGCAAACGCAAAACTTCCAATGCACTGTACCTAAAAAGAGAAAGAATATCTCTTGACAAAACAATTGCACCAAGCAGAAGAATTCGATGATTGAAGACGGTCCAGTGCATTCACCAAAAACGCGGTACAAATTGGTCGATCTCGTAGTAAACTCGAGAAATTCAAATTGAATTTAATAGAAGCGTGGTTAACGAAGACGACGAGCCGACCATTGATTCGGTTCGCACCGTCGGCGTCGTCGCTATCTAAAGTACGCGTTCAAGTTAACGATAGCTCGTATGTAACGGTAGAACAGCCAGAAACAATTGGACGGCATGAAAAACAGTTGACCCGATTAAAACGAGATCGGCGCTCGATGGTTCCTTCCGGGACGATGCACGAGTACTATTCATCTCCGGCCCGGTAAGAATGGGAATAACGATAACAATGATAATAACACGAGCGACAGTAAGGATATCAGGAAAATGAGCGGGGTCATCGATCGTCGACCAACAGTTGCCACAACGAATTTCTATTTGAGACGATCAATCTTCAGCTTTCTCCCTTTCTCTCTTTCTCTTTTTCTGTGTTCGTCTCGCTGTCGCGTGCTCGTTCTCTCGAGTGCCCCTTTTGTGGTGCGAGAGAGCAAACAAAGAAAGAGAGGGAGAGAGGGAGGAGAATCCTAGCGGATGATAAGGACGACGATTAAGGAGGGTAGAAAACGCGACCCTCGCCTCGGACTCAGTAGCGGCGGTGTTGGCTGCGAGTTCAATTAACGTTAACCGTTTGATATTTGCTCGGCCGGCGAGTGAAAAACAGTGAAACAAAGGTACTCACTGTAACCCGGTTTCGTTGAGCGGCACTCAACTGCTTGCTTCTTCAGGCCTCGTCTTTTCGAGTGCGCAGATTTGTGGCTAATTCGCACTGTGCGTCAAGCAGCTACACCTTTCTTCTGGCTTACCGCAGAAACACAGTTTCCGGCCAACGTGGCGGCTCTATGCCGAACATTTCGCAACCCTGCTACACCTGAAGTGCCGCACACTTCTGACATCGTCTATTTTTTAGCAAAATTTTCAGACTCGCGCTCCGCTGCTTCATCGATCGATTCAGAAAGGTCGGGCACATTCAACTACAGGGGGTTGAATTAAGTCTGTTAATTATTACAAAATTCGTGAAACAGTCTGTTTCTTAGAAAATTCTTCAGGCACAAGCTTCATTCTGCTTCATCGATCGATTCAGAAAGGTCGGACACATTGTACTGCGAAAGGTTTGGTCTGAAGTAGGTCTCTTAGTCAATGGAAAATTTATGAAACAGATACGTTTCTTGGCAAATTCTTCAGGCACGAGTTCCTTTGCTTCATCGATCGATTCAGAAAAGTCGGGCACATTCAGCTACAGAGGTTCGAATTAGGTCTGTTAATTATTGCAAAATTCGTGTAACAGTCTACGTTTCTTGGCAAATTCTTCAGGCACGAGCTCGGTTGCTTCATGGATCGATTCAAAAGGATGGAATACATTGTGTTGCAAGGGTCAGATTTATGTTCGGTCTAGATAGTATAATAATAAATTTTAAGTTGCGGTGCACTTTATAACTAATGTACATGACAATTAACTCATGATTTAAATATAATGTTTATCAACAAATTATTTTTTATTTCTATGTTGGTGATATACAATAAAAATAATTGGCAATTTTAGGTCATTTTCAAATGGCTCTAAAATTTCCTATTTTTGACTTATGTTACTTTTCTTATGAATGAACATCGATTACTTGTCATGGATTTTAATGCACGGCACGTTTAATACATTTTCCTTAAGGTAGTTCGAATTACTTAGAAATGGAATCATTCGAATTCTACATGGTGTGTGATAAACCATAAGGAACATGAACCTAAGATGATGATAGTATTTTATTTATAATTGACCTACCAGTTAGAGCTTAAAAATTGATTCAATGAATGGAAACCTGGGGTACCGCATCACGCAAAGTAGCAATCTTCAAAATATCCTTCCTGCACCATTTCAACAATTTTTCTTTTTCGACTATTTCACACATGTCTATAAATAATCGAAACAAACCGACATCACAGTTCACTCACAAGGTAATAACAATATTAATGTTTAACCGTGTCAATTGCGCAACAAACGACGGACCGTGAAGAACTCTAAGACGCTAACAACGTTAACCACCAGTCCTTGGCAGGTGTAAGCCGATTAGCATGTAACAAAATAAAACAAGCATAGCGATATTTTGACGGGACATATCGTAGCAGTTAATTATGAGCGTCGTCGTCGAGTTAGGGCTGAAGTCACGCTATAATTCAGATGAATACCCGGCGTCGCGACGTCTCTAATCCGTCCCCGACGGTGTAGCCGGGCTGCCACGGTGTCATCAATTTGAGATTCGCTTCGAGGACACGGTAATTACATCGACGGTAGGGATACGAGCCTGAAGGACGGAAAAATAATTTGATTCGAGGACTACGGGGCCGCCAGGGGACGGGGGTAGGCTACGGGCTGTTAAAATAGTAGAATAATCATATTCCACGCGATTCCATCTAGCATTAGCGATTCTTTGAGCGAGTAATGAAGGAATTTAAATATTTCTCTCGTGGCAATCCCCTTTCCCGTCACTTCAACCCCATCCACGGTCCACGTTGAACAGCCGGGCGTGAGTTTCCAAGTCAATTACCGGATCCAACCACCGTCCTACGCTCCGCGGCCGCTTTATTAAAACAATTCGCCGATTCTGGCCTGTCTCCTACTCTCTCTTTCTCTCTCTCTTCTCTCTCTCTTTATCTCTTCCTCTTTGACTCCATTTCGTTCTCTTTCTCTTTTCCTCGCTGATTCTCCTCGCTCGCTTCACGGATTCGTAACCGCGGTCTCACGGAAACGCAAAACCCTCATGGCTTCGTTTCTTCTCCCGACTCCCTTCTCTCTATTTCTCTCTCTCTCTCTCTCTCTCTCTCTTCTCCTCCACCAACCTTTCTTCTCCTTTGTCTCCGAACACTGATTTCTCCGCCGCCGCCACCACACGAATTGATATTACAACGTAATTTCACCCGGGACCGCGAGTTTTTGCGCGCGAGAATAATTGCACTGGGAAATTGAAGTTGCGTATTTAACGCGGCGCACTGGATCTGCGAAAAAAGATACTTGACCGCTCTGCGCCAGTCTCTCCAGAAAGACTTTCTTCGAGTGCTACGGATCAACGTTAAAATACGTTCGAAATTAAATTGCAACTCTACTGGGAACTTTAGATGAATTAACGAGTCGAAATCAGGCTCGTGCGAAACTTAAAAGAAACTTTCTGGGGTGAGCTGTATACGTTGGAAATAAATTGCCTAACACTCGAAACAATAGTATGATTGTTCTACGCGATCAGAATATTATCAAAGGGATAAAACCAGGATGATATCAAATGGTCCTGAATAACTAAGCTCACGCTAAATTATACATTACTTTATAAAAAGAATAAGAACATATCCATCCAAATTTTTAGGCATATTTTTAATAGTATATACTCAAAGAATCTCAATAATCGAAAATTAAAAATATTAGAAGCCGTCATGTATGCGCGTCCGTAAACACAGTGTTAAGTAAATTTATCGCGTATTACTTATGCATTTGATATGTATTTTAAATTTGTTTAGAACCAAATAATAATTTTAAGTTCCAGTACTCGGGTTTGTAAATTTCCTCGCAATATGATTATAGAACCATATGTTCGAAATTGGAAATATGCGATAAATAATATAAATGTATTTGAGTTTCTATGAGTATTAAATGTTCAGGAAACGAAATCAGACATTGCTTACAAGCGAAAATCGCTGGCTATTAGTGAACTCAGCAGAAAGTGGATGGAGCCACTTTTAATTTTCGAAAGTTTGCTCCCAGTCGTCGTGGCATGCTTTCGGCATTTCGGTGTAATTTATTCCAATACTAATCTAGATTAGTTATCGACGCAACGGGAAGTAGAAACTTATTCCGATAATCGTTCAATTTCTATAGAAACGAGAAGGGTCGACGGTCCAGCTTGGAATATTTCATATCTTTCTCCCATCGACGTCGGTGAAGAATAAAGTTGTCCTCCTAGAAACTTCCCTTTAACATTACATATATTACTTCGTAACACGAACCGGTTTCCAGATCGCTTCAACTTTTTCTAGAAACGTTGAAAGGATCGATATTTTCAATCGCGGAAATACTACGTCGTCTCTGCACTGTACACCATTTTACAGACCCTGAAATCAACAGGATAAGTGGACGGTGAAAAAATCAATACGCAAATAGACAGCACAGTAGCAAAATCTGAGTGTGTAAAGCAGCTTAAACATCGCATTAATTTAATTTAATTTTATTTTCGAATTGATATTAATTCTTTTATCGACGGTTCGGATAATCGAGGTTCCACGACATTGTGAATTAAACGAGTAACTGTGATACAAGCTATGTCGAGTTTGGTTTCGTTTTATTAAGAAAAATGTCGCGAATATGTTGATATAAGATTTCATAAGAAAATCAGTCGGAAAAAATAAGGTTTATCATTTTATCAGTATCGTATCACCGCTATACAGACGTTGAGGTTTCGCTTGTCCGCTATCTTTTTCTTTCCTCAATGTTAAAACAGTAGGAAATCAAGGAATAGCGTATGTACGTGATACAAAGTGACATTTTGGTCAAACAATTTTTAAGTATATCGCAACAATACCGCAGTACGGATCATTTATCAAACACGTGAGCGTTTCAAATCGAAACAGCGAAAGTTATCTTGCAGATACTAAATGAAAGCATTACGGGCAGGTAAAAATTATGGAAACGAAGAATCGATATATTCCGCGATACAGCGAGATTACCAGCACCTCTATTATGGTTGTGCGCTTCTGGAACGAGCTTAGTATCACAACGAGACACGCAAAAGGACTCGTGAAATGGTCAAGCGCCGTTGCGGGCAAAAGCCACGCGGATTCCGAGAACCGGCTGATTGCGAATTGACGGGTTGCACACGCGTTACTATTATTATAAGGCGGAATGCGCGAAAGGCGTGCAATTTCTGAACGGAATTCCCGGTAGCGTGGAATGCGAGCTGTAATAATGCAAACGCAATGTGGAGCCACGACTTAAAGTTTCTGAGTGTCATATAATTTTTAATCACAGCATAACTTCGTTTATCCAGACACTGTAGAATATAATTCCGTTCAGATTGAAGGAGCTCTATCTGAGCAGGTTTACATAGAATACTAATTATTTCATTAGGCAGTTCCAAAAGTTTATATTTCAATGTGCACATTTAGCATTGTTAGATAACACGAATCATCTGTTCATGATTGCCTTATATTTTCTCAAGCTTTCTATCATTAACCTTTCCATTGCCTTTTTAAAAAATTAGTCCGAATTTGCATTGAATACTTTAATGGAGAACGAAACAAACTTTCAGGACAACCTAATATAAACTAATATAAATTTAACATTATAATCGAGCATCTGTTGTAATATTAGCTGTCAATAGGGTCATAGTCTATGATTTAATATCATCTGTGATAATGCTTTCTTTGGAGCGTCTAGGCTCATTGATTTCAAATATAAAATAAGCTAAGATATTTATCTGCTACACAAAATTTCTTCTGAACCTAAAAAAGGAAAGAATGTAATTTCCAGTGAACGCAATGGAGGCGACGGCCGCGTCAGTCGTAATGGTAACGTGACAGCGAAAGCTGGCACACACGACGCTGCCGGATTAAAATCATGGGACCAGAGTAATTTCACCTGACACACAAGTCTCTAGTTGGACGAAGTTAAAGCGAAACCCCGGCCGGCCTGACGCGAAACGCAAAAATAGTTAACGCCCATCGAACCGTTCGTTCGGACAAGCGTGCGCGAAACGACGGATTTCAAGTTTTTGCTGATAAGCCAGCTGACAGTGGAAACCGATACTCTGTAGTCTAACGTACAGTAACCATTTTTATCAACCTTCTCGGTAAATCAAGGATTTAACACCGGAGCTACCAGATGCGTCGCAATGACCCACATCGGATTTATTGTTACATGATTATTGGAAACGTTGAGGCGCTTTTCGGTTGGATTATCGAGTAAATTTGTTCGTGCCCGTGTTGCGATTTAATTGGTCCTAGTCTGGAAATGTACGAGGTTGTTTGTGGGAGAAAATGTTGGTCAGTCTCTTTGATTATTACATGCCTCCAGGCTTATGCAATTTTCGCACAGAACTTGTTAGATGCCAGTTTTTAATACGTTCGTGTCGGTATAATAGTCTCCACAATTATAATTATTAAACGTCATACATTCGAGAATATCATGTTACGTATCATAACTAAACTGTAGACTTTTACATAAACAGTAAAAAAATTTTAAGAATTTGGGAATACGTATTATTTTCAATTCGTTCAAGTTACTAAAGGAAGAATGTAATTGTACTAACGTGATATAATAAAATATTTTGTACAAAGCAGAAAGGACATGTTAATTACGGATTTGTCTGTGTCTCGAATTCAATTAAACGGACATTCACAATGCGTTACAACGATTTTGACACAAAAAATGTTTAATAAATTATTATAAACTAGCATTTTATCACTGAAGCCACAGAGTAGTAAAACTAACGCAGTAACCGGCGCAGTGGATGCGCATTCGAACAATTCATCGTTATCGTCGGTCATCTTTAACGCTTTATCAATTTTTACATTTATTCGTGCTAGTCGAAACAGGAGTTCAAAATAGAAGGAAAATCGAAACGAAAAAAATTGTGCCATTGATTGTCGGGAGGATAGATTCTGGTATCAATTTCAATCGGCCCGCCGTTATCAATAACAATTCCGCGTTTAAAACTGAATCGCCACGAATTCCTTTCGTCACGGTTTCCCCGGGCAACGATCGCGATTTTTGTTTTGTATTATTTTCTCTGTTCAACCGACGTTGGGGTACGTTTCTAATACGTCGGACAACGGGTTGGATCGATTTTTTTTTTAATCTTCTTTTCGGTGGTTTTTTTCGTCTGCCGCGTGGGTGTACCGGCGCAACGAAGTCCGCCGCGATTTGCGCTTTAATGGGAATCGATCAGCCGAGGGAACCCGATTGAAACCCGACCGAGGAATCACGCGATGGATTTCACGGTGGTTGTTGGCTATCCTATCGCATTACGATTAATATTTCAATAGGAAATAGCCCGGTTATACCTGAATCTAGGTGGAGACGGTCCATCCTTCCACCCCGCTGGCTTTTCGCGAGCCCACCAACGCGAAACCGCATATACGTTAATTGCCTCATTGAATATGAAACGCGCATCGATTTGCATGATGCCGATTGAAATTCAATATTATCGCCCGGTCCTCAGAACACGACGGTCCGATAAACGGAGGATCGGACTGGCCCGAACCGGGGAATCGGCTACGATTTATCGGCATCAGACGATGAAGAACACGATCGAACAGAAAAACGATTTGGAGATATAGTCCTCATCAAATTTACTGTCGATTTGAATCCCAAAGTTCGAAATTTTCTCTGCCAAAAAGGACAGCTAAAGCATCTCGGAAATCTTTTTAAATTCAAACGACTGTACCAACATTAATATATGTTTTGAAAAATAAAATTACGACCAATTTGTAGAGAATAGAATCTCCCCGGTATGACCACGTTTGAAAATATATTATGTACGATTCTATGTCATCATTTTATTCAACTTTCAGTGGAAGGTCTACCGCCGTCCAAAAATGTTCGAAAAGAGTTCGTTTTCCGTTTTTGCAGTTGATACCGCTACGTCGTTGAAAGAATTAATTAATGAGTTTAAAAGTAGAGGGTCTGTGCTTTAAAATAAGCTCGGAATGGTTGTCCTATGGAATATCGCAGGTGAACATGTGGCAGATTCTCCAGAAATTGAAGTGTCAAAAATGTTTGCAAGGAGTTATGTGATACAGATAGAATCCTGAAAGTTGTAGAACGGGGGAGGACGTGTATCGATGCGCCAATGGCATAATGGAGGTTCTATCGCGATCGAATCGATGCAAACGTGAGGTTCATTTCGGGATGAACAGACGTTAAGCCGAAAGATATTAATCCTCCGTTGATAGTCGGGGATAATTTCGCTTCGATCAGGAACAGATGAAACCTGTTCGCCGAGTAGTATTGATGGCGCGGAGTGAATTAAAGAATAAACTGACCAAATTAGTAACAAATCGAGGCAATTCCTCTCCTAGGAGTTTCTCGACATTTCATCGAGGGAGGGCGACAAGAAAAAGCTCGGCTCCCTTGGACGCAATTAATGCGATCGCTTAGTTTTCTTCTTGTTACCTATTACACCATTCCACGGCTATTTGTAACACAAATTGTCCTCGACGTTTCCCTACCCGTAGGTCTGCTTTCTCCCTTCGCGAGACGATAAGGGTGTTTAAAAATTGCGTGGCGAGCAAAACTTGCGGAACGGCGTCGACGAGAAGTCGTTTTAATCAAAGTCTGCAAATGTTGGATACGAATTTATTTCGCCTTCATGTATCGCGAAACGCTTCATTTTTGTCTTCGTTTGCCCACGTTCTCTTTTTTTACCTGTAATGTTAAGGAAATAGTATATTTGCGAAGTATGGTAACAGTCGATAGGTAACCGCTCTTCAAATTAGGATAGAAGTGTGAGCAAATTCTAGAAACCTCTAAAAAACATGTGAACTAGAAACTATAATTATAAACCACTAGAAAATATTGAATATATTTTATCAGAAAACAATTGACATAAACATTGAACATTATAAAATACAATCAAGCTCTAATTGAAATGCCGTAACCATGTGTGACCGTAATTTATGATTTTCACAGATGGACATCGTTCCACAGATGAACGACAACCTCGACAACAAATAAGAAAGAGTATTCACCCCTAGAACGTTCTTTTCAAACCACTTTTATTTCTTCATCACCGCCATGATTGTGTAGTATTTTCCAATCTAATCAAGTCACTATTTTATTGAAGGCAATTTTACGTTCCAGAAAATTCTATGAAAATTGTATACACCCTACTGTATTATTTTCAATGTATAATTCAACTAAGAACCACAGCAGATTAAACTCTAGAATGACAATGAAACAATTGTAAGTTGGTCATATTTAGTTTATACACCTTGTTCATGTTTATAGCACACCACATGTCATCCATTCGTTTGCCACATTGTTTTATTATTTCAGAAAGGCTTGACACATCTTAACAACGAAGCTGAACAGTGAAAGAAATGATGCAAATACATTTTACGATTTACTAAAAAATTTATAAGTATATTTACTAAAAATAACTAGCCGTTGAAATAAACTGTGGTGCAGTTAGGTTTCACGAAGTTAAGGAGCTAAACGCGTTTGACTGCGCACGCACAACGATTGAATTGTCGTTATCGTTGACATCTGAATCGTGGGCCGGCGGACGTTAATAAATAACACGCGATCGTGCGCTGCACGTGCGCTTCAGGCTATATGCATCTGGCCAATTATGGCTCGATGTACGTATTAGGCTTGCAACGTGTTGCTCGTGAAACAGGCCTCGAGATCGTGAGCACCCTTATCGTACGCACGTTCCTGAGGAACGGTGAACGTAATGTGCGTGTTCACGCGCCTCTACCTTGATAACAGACGTTTCATCGACGCTCGTGACGCAGTGTGAAACAAGAATCGCACGTACGACCATTCTGAGTGCGATCGAACGCTCTTGCTGGTGTGTGGGGCAGCCATAACCACCAGAACATGGTTAGGCCATTCGTATGCTCGCTCAACATTTATCCACAATTTTTATATAAACTTCATTAAACTAGCGGTGCTGATCTTCGACTACAAAATTCATTTCTATTACGATACATGCGACTGAACTACACTGTATTAGTATTTTTAAAATGTGACAAAATTAAAGTTGTATCCAATGTGATCAATTTGTATAATCTTCTCTTCTTCGTACTAATTGAATTAATATTTTCACTGTAATTGATACTAAAATCATTAAGCAGTTGTATTGTTGAAGAATGTTAAGACTACAGAAATGTCGAAGACATTTTAACCCTTTAGGGACGCATTTCGTCATGTTGCCGACATTATATCCTTACATTAGAAAATATTCTGAGGTATCATTGACGAAACAAAAGATCATTGCAAATAATTTCTCCCACTATTTTAGACTGATGTATTATCTAGTTCTCTGACAAAAATATTCTCGATACTTCTAAAAATCTTGGTCCTCAAATCTCCTTCGAGGTTCCTAGCATTTTCCCGCCATCTTTAGATCAACGTCATAGCTCCACCGTTGTAAAATTTTCACGGTTACAGAGAAGGTTTAAAACTTCCTCGACAACGTTTCGCCGAGAAACAGCGAAGGTGTTAATCTCAGAAGGAACAGTCTCGCAAACGAACTTCTCCCAGGCGCCCTCGACTCGTTCGTGTAAAAAAGGCTCCATTCGCAAGTGTCTATCTCCCGAACAGTCTCGCTGAAGTTTCGAGACCTTATCACTTATAAATGCAAAGCTTATAAACTATTATGCAGGGAGAATGGTCGATCGTATCCAAACGATTAAGAGTACTTCCCCAGCTCCATAATTAATTATACTGGAGGCACTTCCCGACCGAGCTGAGAACAGCGGATGTTCCGAAACTTTCTGTCTTTTATTAAAAAAGTTGCCGACTCTTCTAAGGCGTACTAGAATCCGCCGAGTGAATTTATCTATATGTTAATACCGACCTTAACGACGGGAACGTGACTTCCAGCTATAACCCGTACCCCGCTTACGATCGTACCCCTCCCCCCTTTCAGGCTGTTCCAAGTTAGCAACTTAATTATCGCACGTCTTACGTGCACTCGTAACGTTTTCGAACCCGTTGCTGACGGATTAACATCGTTAACAAGTAATTCAAACTATTGAAATTCTTTCATGGTTCAAAAAAGTGAACATTCAATAACGAATAATTGGGTAACAAATAATTGTACAGTGATAAACCTGGATTCTTTTTAAAGCTTGAATTTCTAGCTGCATTTAATTGTTTCTTTTGCTTCAGGTTTTTGTTACATTCATTTTTCCTTACAGCGCATGTGGGAAGCAGAAAATGCATGTTTCGGTAATAATAAAAATTGAAATGGCTCTAATTCTTAACAAATTTTTTTGGTAATCAAATCTTTTATAAATATTCTCCTATACAACGAGACCTTCAAACTTGATCTACGATTCATTTTAATTCTTCTGTGGAGCAAAGATGTTTAATACGAAGTTTTTATGTTAACGGTATACTTCGCATTCTAAGTTCAATAGATTGACTAAAAGAAATCGTAGATTACATTTTTACGCTGTTGTAAAGGGAGACTTTATTCTTCAAATCTATGGTGGTTTGATTCCTGGAAAAAATTTTTTAATGATTTCACAGAGGTTTCAGTTTGTAGTATTTTTCGAATTAAAAGAAGAAGAAAATACAGAGTAGGACAAATTGAAAAACCACTGCGGCCTTCTTTCGTCGTTTCCAATTTCCCCGGTAGAAGGACGCAACTTCGATATAAAAAAAAAAGAAAAGTCAATTTCGTTGCATGTAGTGGACGGCGAGAGGAATGATTCCATAAACCGGAGTTCCTATTATTCATCGTCGGCCGCATAGTTGGCGAACTCCGGCGAATTCGAGTATCGACAGCATTTGCATCACAGTAACGAAGTAAATATTTCATTTGCTATATTGATACAGTGCGCCGCGGCTGATATTGTAGCGAAACGAGTTTGGGAACTTCGGGGTGGTTTCGAAGTCGACACTCTTGGCCGGGCCGTAATCGAAAACGACAAAGTTGTTGGGCACGGAACTACCGAGAACCGTAATTTACACCGTTGCAACCGGGGATATACATATGCACGGTTGCAACCCGCACGAATGCATGCGCGCGGCAGGTAATGCCGATAATTCGGCTCTGATAGCAGCCGCTTTGACGCTCTTCGACGCGATGGCAAATCCGGAGAACCCGGGGCCACTTTGACGACCAAATACAGCTGATTGATTAGGAATCATCGGCTCATATTCGCTCCAGTTTAGGGCACTGGTCATGTGGGCAGTACACCTGCCTTGCCTTGTGGAATTTCGCGGCGAGATCGTACAACAGTATCGACCAAATACGCTTGCCAAATCACCTCGACATTTTTACTTGGACGCTCGCCAAACCTTCGTCAACTACTGCCCGAGTCTATTTCCATTTTTTTGGCTTGTTTTTGCGACAATTATGATACACATGTTAAAAAGCTATCACGATGCTGCTCTAAACTGGAGCAGATAGCGGACAACTTTTTATTATAACCATTCGCGCACGGGGACCTGGCCATTCAGATTACGCGGATTTTCGAATCCTCCGTGATTTTTACCAGTATTGCTTCGCAAAAATTCGATGTATTCATTGCATGGGTAGCTGGATCTGTATCGATGCCGTGCGAATTACCGAAAGACTCTTATTTATGCAGTCACAAATTATGCGATAGATAGAGAGCACCCCTATCTTGCTTGCTGCTGCCACTTTTCTGGAAGAAGCAGTGTAATGTAGTGTTTTAATTGTTTTTGATTACTCAAATTATAAATATCATACCTCTTTACAATCCTGTATGAATTTTCTCAGAGAATCTCTAAAGAGGTTAAAGAAACTAGATATTTGCAATCATCGTACAATACTGCAGCGAAACCGTAAACCGACTCCACAACACCAGTTAAGATACTAAATAATCCAAATGTTCTAAAGAGGTTAACGATAGTTGATATTTTCAGAGAAATTTTGTTGGGGTTCACAAGAGATCCCACTATACCAATTAAGATTCAACCGTGTACGAACTCGGTGAAAATAGTGAGATGAGCAGAAAATGGGGCGTTCCGGTGAACATTTCTCGCAATTTTACTTGGCCGTTCGATTAGCGCGACATCAAATTAAAATTCTCCGGGAGCGTAAATGCGGGACGTAATCAACGAGCTATTCAGCGAACGCGCAGCTTCCGATGGCTGCTCGCGTCGTATTTCCTCGAAAATACGAGACACCGTATACGACGAAAAAGGCTGACAGGGGCCGGGTGACGCGTGCCGCGTTAATTATCAAAGGATTCTTCCTCATCCAATTAGCTGGTCCCGCAGGAACGACTTGGTGCCTTGCCAAAGTCAGACACCCGTGGTCGCCATCTTTGCGCCACGAGGTTTGAATTTGCATCATCAGCTCGCGGAACGAGCAAGCGCGCACCTATATTCGCGCCTCTCCCCCCACCCGCACCCAACCAGCCCGTAACTCTGTCTCTCTTGCGCGTTCGTGCCTTTATCCGTGCGTGGGAGTGGCGGAACGCGGTTCACCGAGATAAAGAGGGGGTGGAAAGGGGGTGGAAAGGGTGCTTGCTGGTGACTTCCGCGCTGTAGACCTAATCCTTTGCTCTACGGCTTAACGGAACGGCAGACCAGGTCAAAAGGGGGCCGACGGGACGGGTATTCGCGGCACTTGTAAACAGCTGAAACAGCAACCGTCGATGCTGATACCTCCATCCACGCGTTATACCTTGTGAATGGGTACTGGGCCGGGACCGAAGTGTTCTCATAACTTTCGCGCCTTCGCAGACATTCTTTTGATCGACACTACAACGTATATTACCGCGTCGGAAGAATCGGCCGATCGCTTCATAGATTTTTCTGGCTGGCTTCGGTGCTACGAAAATGGCTAACAATGATTTCCAGACTGCAGATTTTTAAAACTAAAACTTGTACGATTTAATTGTAGGAAACCAAGGTTACGAAGCATGTATTTCCTTTCTTGATCATTTTGAAAAATTGAAAATGATATGTTAATATCCTTCAATTGTTTTAATGCATTTTCAGGTTGGTTTTTTGATTGGATCTGTTCATTATTATTACAAATACATTGTTGCATGAAGTGCTGATGGGTCCGTGACACTACCAACTAGCACAAAATACTAACATCATTGATGTTTAAAAATTACAGATTGGTCAAATACAGGCATTGATTCAGAGCGGTAAATGTCTTACAACATATCATCCCACTCTGTATTCACAATGTTTCTTATTGCGCCATGAAGATCACGAAGACCTCCTATCCTCGCAGCTAAATCACTCTTCGTGTGTCCAAAGTTTCCCTAACTACAATTGTAATCTCTTGTTTGTGAACCACTTACGAAAAAAACTTGATTAAGTACCGCGACCTAACGCTCGCAGGATTAACTGCGTCGACATATTCTTACGACTAAGGATACCTGCGAAGGGAAAAGGGAAACAGAGCGCAGAGAGGGGCAAAGTGGTGAATTTTTTGTAATGAACAAACTATTGATAGAAATGAGACAGACCGATGATTTTTTTAGATTAAAGTTGAAATATTGCAAAGAAGGAAAAAATAGAGAGAATATAATCATATCCACGAAAAAATTATTATTTTCTCAGCTTTTCCACACAAATCGCTTTTTTCTCAAATGCTGAGTTGTGGATAAATTTTGCGACCGAATTTTAGATCAGCGTGACGAATTCTACGAGCAATAATGGAAGTTAATCACAGATTATCAAAGTTAGAAATCGTTTGTACCATAATCTCTTTGTTTTTTCCTCATTCTGCAATATTTCAAGTTTAATCTAAATAAAACGATCGCTCTATCTCATCTTTATCGAAAGATCTTTGATTTTGATACAAAATTCATCACTTTACCCTGCCGTGGGGTGCAGTTCGAAAGTTTCAGAAAGTTATAGAAAAGGATAGAGAGCAAGTAATAAATTAGAGGGTAACGAGCTCGTGTATGACAGGCAGCACACGGCGGTGTCTTAGTCTCTAGATTCCAATCTAAACTTTCAAAAACTATGTTTTCAAGTTTATTAATAGTCGCGTACCAAGCGGTTCGGATCACGTGTCGCTTCCACCCTCGCAAAACCCGGGCGAAAAATTGACGACCCTAATTACTCTTCGCGCGACCAAATGATGGATGTGGCTAGAGCGAGCGAAGTGTGTTTTATACACAAAGCAAACAGCCGCGGTGTTGACGTTTTAATGCCACGGTTGCTAATGAATGAAAGTAATTGACCGACACCTAGATTTTAACCGAAGCGAGAGTCTAATCGATGTCGTTTTACAGGGTAAATGTTTCAACATAGAGTGGACGATAGCGAACAAAGCACACGATTGGAAAAACAAGTGTTGCGACGGAAAAAATTATAGATGGACACACTTCACGGTATCGTGTAATTTATAAAACGACCGGAATCTCATAAGCGGCCCCCTACCGACTGTAATTACGCGCACGCTAACCACTGTAATTAAACGCAACAATTATGCACTCTGCTTCACACGTATAAAGTTCTTTAGAATAAGGCTACTTTGTTGCAAGGGTAGATAGGGGCTAAAGACTCGACCAGCTTGCCATCCAAGGCTCGAATTATGCCGACGCGTTTTAACCCCAAATTTTGCTCCACATTGTTGAAAACTGTTCCGTACAATACCGTAATTAAAGTAGAAGTAGCTTTTTATGATAAGTGTGTGACTATTTCGTTACAACGATCGTGATGGTGGCATCTAAATGCACTATATACAGGGTGGCTGAAAAGTTCCCGGAATTTTTTAAAGTATTTAACCAGCATAAAAATACCGCACAAACGAATGAATCCACACATTTGACCGAATAATAACTTTTATTAATTCATTAACAATGAAATTAACCAAAAACATTTACAACAAATGTTCAAAATTGCCTCCTTTTAATTCTATACATTTACGAACCCGCTTTCTAAAATTCCCGACGATGGTCGCGCACTCTTCCACCGTAATCTCGTCCCAGGCACGCGTCAAAGCCGTTTTCAGCTGTTCCACGGTGGCGTATCGTCTTCCTGAAATTTTTTGGTCCATGATGGACCATACCGAGTAATCCATTGGGTTAAGATCTGGCGAGTTCGATGGCCACACATCCTTTCCCCAAAAACCGGTAAACAGCTCTTCGCAGACGGCGATGGTGGATTTGGCGGAATGCGCCGGCGCCCAGTCCTGCTGAAGCGTGAATCCGCTCTGGCCGAAGTGTCGCGAAGCCTACGGTTTTAATTTCTTCCGGAGGATACGTTCCTGGTACTCGGCCGCGTTGATTTTCACATTTCTCGGGATGAACACCAGTGGCGTCTTCCCGGTGGTGCAGATACCGGCCCAAGCCATGACCGAGGCTGGAAAATGGCTGCGGCCGATGATTTTCGCGGCCGAAGTCTTCTGCTGGCCCTTCTTAAGCAGCTGGCGGTGGTTTTGGCGGTTGTGTGAGGGTTCGACTGTAAAAATATCAGGAAGACGATACGCCACCGTGGAACAGCTGAAAACGGCTTTGACGCGTGCCTGGGACGAGATTACGGTGGAAGAGTGCGCGACCATCGTCGGGAATTTTAGAAAGCGGGTTCGTAAATGTATAGAATTAAAAGGAGGCAATTTTGAACATTTGTTGTAAATGTTTTTGGTTAATTTCATTGTTAATGAATTAATAAAAGTTATTATTCGGTCAAATGTGTGGATTCATTCGTTTGTGCGGTATTTTTATGCTGGTTAAATACTTTAAAAAATTCCGGGAACTTTTCAGCCACCCTGTAATTATGCCAAACCCTAAACCAATGGTCCACATATATGAAGATTGTAAAACAATACAGTTTAACAGTTTTAACCCCAATTTTTGCTCCAAGTTGTTGAAAACTGATCCTTACAGTACGCTACGTAAAGTAGAACTGGTGTTATCTATAAAGAAACTATCTCATTATTTCAATCTCATACCAATAGTCCACATATATAAACATTATTCAAACAACACAGATTTTAAGAGAAGTATTTCTCATAATCACCGTCGAAAGAGATTATAAATACAAAGAATTGTGCCAACATATAGAGTAACCAACCTCTGAGTATTAATATCATCTCATAGCATCTGAACATATTTCAGAAACACGCCAATTAAAAATATAAATCGTAATGTTTCAGTGAGAAGTATTGAAATTAAATGGCTTCATTCTCCAACTAGGAAGAGTCCGAAAACTTGTTCAGCTTTTCATATTAGTTTGATAATATCGTCTCTCTGAGATTAAAATGAAATAGCTCCTGAAATGAAATAGGACCAGGACCAGTCAAAAACGTCTGTTATCATTTCCATAGTATCGTTGCAACGGTTCTTCAAGCACGATCCTCCCAGCAAGTTCGGAAACTCGGAAGTTGAATATTCCCTTTGAGACGGAGCTGGTGCAACTCGGAGTATGCAAGAGAGCCCAGTGGAAATTCGATTATTCGACGTAAATGCAAGGTTTCGCCAGGCCGGCGTGGGTAGCGGCGGTTGGCAGGCTACTGGAAAATGTCAATGCATTCCTTATCGGCACGTCAGGCGGCGACCTCTAATCCCCGGGCCGGTGTTATCAGCCACAGTTCACGTTATCTTTGTTCCTGGGCTCTGTTGGCCACGCGCGAGTAGATGACGCCGGGGCCAGGAATCGTTAACGTATCGTTAACTCGTTCAATATCTGGCTGCTGGTTAAGCTCGCCTTCCCAGGGTACTATCGAAGCCCGACGGCATGGCAGCCGGGCCACCACCGGGTCCTACAAACCCTCACACTCTCTCTCTCTCTCCTCTCTCACTCTCTCTGTCTGTCTCTCTGCCTATCTTTCTCTCGACCGCGCGCGCACCGACACTTTCATCCAGGACATGTCAGTGGGTCAGACGATTGCATACGAACGAGAGGGAGCCGTGTTTGCTCGTTAGTACGAACCGGGTTAAAACTACCATGAACCGGGCTCTGAAAAAACCGAGGGAGAAAGAGAGAGACAGTCAGCGCGGGAGAGAGAAAGAAAAAAAAGAAATGGTGATTTCCTAACTTCAGGACTGCCAGAACGAATTTCAAATGGTATTAGAGCGTAGCCGGTAAAAGCGTCGTCGGTCTTTCAGCGTTTTCCGACCCGTATTTGAAGTTCCAGCGATTCCGTTCGACGTTAATTGTGACGGAGCTTTTTGCGATTGCATATTTCGCGTTAACGTCAGCCGACGACTGGCGGAGTCGTCGTTCGCGGGACTGTTCGTTAATGGGGCCTTCGTTCCCTGAACGAACGATTGTTTCGCCGTATTAATGTGTTCGGGTAACGTCGCGGTACCGATAATCCGGCGATCGTCTCACAAAATGAATTCGGCGATTTTCCATCCCGTCGTCGTTCCTTGAGATCTTGCTCGAACAAGGAATGGTATAAACTATTCAATTTTTTATCTAGTTCCGAGATTTCTATGTAAAATTTAAATTTTCACATCTTTTTCAATAATTTTAACCAGCTGGATGTAGTACAATACTCTACATTCATTAATATTATTGAAGGAAAAAAGGAATTTATAGGAAAACATAAATCAAAATGGTTAGTATAAACAGTTAAAACCGCCCGTTGTCTAAGAATTAATATATAAACCCTCGGTACTTGTGTGAAGAAATTGGCTGAAAGAAATATAAACCTATAAAAGATTGAAATCAATTTTTATTTTACTTCTGCATCCCATAATGGGGTAATTTGTTATAAATTTAGTCTAACTATTACACAACTACTTGCAACTGCCTCGTTATGAGGCCACAAAGCACGGGAACCTATTTCCCGGGAACAAAAGTGGAATCCGTCTCATAAAGATTGATTTTAAAGTCTGCGTCGCTGATTAAGCATTCTTTATTCTTTAAGCCTCGGAAACGATCTCGGACCCTCTCCTTGCGAGGACAAAATCCAACATTCAATTATCGGGATAATCGTCACGTTCCAAATACTTTCAATAAATCTCTGGAGTTGGAGGAGGCGTTTCCCTTCTTTAGCAGAGGAGGAGGATAATGCCGGGCGGAAAGTCGCCGGGTCCGGAGAGGGTTGTATAGAGCGTTAGACAAGGTCACCGTGAAAGGACTTCATCATGAAGATTCCGGACGTGTCGGTGGGGTGGTCCGTATCAGCGTCTTCCCTAGCCTGAAGGGAAATTTCGGCAAAAGGCTTCGTTATCCACTGACAAGGCACTTTCTCTCTCTCTCTCCCGCTCTTTCTCTATCTCTCTTTCTCTCTCCGTCTATCTTGTGAGGACGTCTTTCTCCTCTCCTATCCTTTCTCCTCTCGGTATCCTTTCCTCCCTCCTTCAGAGGTAACCTCGTCTGGGATACACGGTAGCGATGCTTCCTAAAACCTAACCCAGTTTCCTCTGTGGTCTCAGCCAGTATGCTAATCCGCTACAACGTTCAGGCATCTATTGAAACCGCAGCTTCCTCGTGCATCACGAACTGACGGAGTTCCTCTAACCATGGCATCTCGTGCAACAATGATCTATGTAGCCCGACCAGTTTCCGTGTTGGTGCGCAGCAGAGAGCCGTTAGATCAGGACCGGACGTTAATTGCTACTACCAATCAGCGACGAAGCACCAGCTGCCTGCTACTCGGGGGGTGCTAAGGGCTAGTCACTGCCAACTAGCTCCGCCGTCGGTTCTCTCACCTCTCACTGCCACCCGCCGCTAAATTTGCCTTGTCTTCTAGAGTGTGAATCGATTAAGGGCAAGAGAGATAGCGAGCATAGCGAGATACCGAGAGCAACGTGAGAGCGAGAGAGACATATTTTGTCCACGTGACTGAGTCGTCTGATTGACGGAGCATGATCACAGAACACACCGACTGAGTTAGCGACGGTGTTACTCGTTCCGGAATGAGATGCCATTTAGCTATCAATTATCACGTGCTTTTCGAATCGCATCCTCCGCACCTCGCAACCCCTGTTTTACCGGCTTTGTAGCCCGAATAGTTCTGTATTAGAGCCTCTCGAGACACCTGAGGCATTTAATAGAGGCCCTCTCTTGATTAATTAACCCGGACAATCGTTTTTCCCTCCCAGGTGACTCTCTTGATGCTCCGAGGTGAATTTATCGGTCTCTTCGGTTGCTGTAGTTTTTGACGATGAACGACATACTTGCTACAAGCTATGTATATGTATAACTGCATTCATTGGTAAAAGAACCAGTAGAATAATATTGCGTGCAATGATCCAACGAAATATTATTGATTACTAAAACGATGGCCTCTATGCAACAAAGAATGGAGGCACAAGGGCGTGACTGTGATTTCAGCATAAAGTGGGGTGTAAATACAGCGGTTGGTGTTTCGCCGGTTGAAAGTCGAGGTCGAGGCATTCAGAACGGTTTTAGAATTGATACAATTATTAGGTATCGGGTCTGCGAAGTTCGCGCAATTCAAACACGGGAACGGAAACGGTGAAGTCTAATTACGGGTCTCGATGAGCGGCGATCACTGAGGGGAGGGAACACGTGGGGAGAGAGGGGCGGCGGTGGCGCGCAGATGGATCGTTACGAAATCTCAATTAAAACTCGATAACAATTTCGCAAAGTTACGTTAATGCTCGCCCGAGCGATCAGTAGTTTTCCCGGACTCGCGACAGTTTATTTTATTCCCGGGCAACTTCGACCCTCATTACCTGGGACCGTTTTTCATCCGCGGCGACGCAGCGAAACGAGTTTCGGGACAATACTTCGCGGAACAATCAAGAGATTCTTTCTTTAGAAACTCGAAACTTGTCCCGGGAATTACAGCGGGCGATTCTGAAGGCGGCTTGTCCTGGCTCGCCCTTTGTTTTTCCCTGTACCCCCGGCTAGAAGAAGTCGGGATAAAATGTAACGAGCTTGTACGTCATAAGCGGACACGCATAAATTTTACCGTGTCTCCTCCCTTCCCTCCACCCCTCTTACTCTTTCTCTTTATTTCTCTGCTCGACAGAGAAAACATTCTCAGGCGCGGAAAATTTCACGCGGCTTCTTACAAAAGGCAAAAACGCTCGGTCTTGCGACATCACGGCCGACAACAAAACGAATCCCGGCTGACATTTTTGTACGCGAAATGGCGCAACATGAAAACGCCCTTTTCAAAAGCTCGCTGCATCTTCAATGTATTCCCTGCTCGATCATTTTTCTACTCGGTGCGCAGGATTTCAATCGGGAAACGTGTCAGTTGCATGGAAATAGGAGATGCTGAACCGTTGGTTCGATGATTCTGAAATTATTTAAAAAATACACGCCCACTGGAGCTGAATGTGTGTGGAAACCTGTATCATGTTCACTTTTATTTCGAATGATTTTTATTGAATCTTTATGTGTAGAAATTTTCAAATAACTGTACAATGTGTTATTCGAGAAGGAGATAAAGGATTCATTTTTTATCCTCAACCCTTAAAAAGAATTTCCATAAACAAGTACTATAAAAATGTTATAATGTACCATTAAAGGACGCAATATTCAGGATACAAATTTGATTTTCAAACCTTAACTCCATTACCATAACAAATGTGCTATAAAAATGGTATAATGTTCCATTAAAGGATAAAAAAATGGCACGATATATCATTGAAGGATATAGAAAGGATACATATTTGATTTACAACCCCTAATGCATTACCATAAATAATATGCTATGAAAATTCAAAAAGAAAACTACCTGCAAATTAAATTCAATCCAGACACTGATCTCCACGGTGTGATCAAGACGGTATGAAACAGACAGAACGAATCACTAGTAGAAGGAAATTTCAATTTCTCGAGTACGTATACCCGAAAACCAAAATTGCGCTGGAACATCGACGATTCCGGGTTGCCCGACGAGTCTCGAATTTCCCGTTGGCCCGTCAGTTTTAGTTCCTCGCGTAAATTAATCCGTGTCTCGGCGATATATATGGCCGGGAAGTCGACTATCTGCTTCGAACCGCGAAACTTCGGAAAACTGGCAGTAATCCGTCGGCCCTCGTTAGCGTCGCGAGCGAAGATTGGCCCGTCGTCCGATCATTGTCAAGATCACGGAAATTTCACGGGCATCGGTGCTCCATTAGAGCAGAAAGTTGTACACCCCGTGGCAACCCGTTGTAATCGGTGTTCCCCGAAGGTTTCCCCGAAGAATCGGCCAGAGACCGACTCCGGTCCTCCCGACCTGGCAACCCCTTAATGGAAATCCAAAGTTACCGCGCGAGCAGCCCGTTATCCTATCACCGGGCGCCGGAGCTTTCGCCAATGACTTTCGAGTTTGAAACCTCGGATTAGATTAGATCCGGGTTGAGTAATTGGCGATTAATAACACGCTCGCCTGAATATAGGTATAACGTTAGACGGTAGGCCATCGGTATTGTAATTAGGGCCCTCTCCGACGCGGCACACACCGTGCGGAGTATCCAAGCCTTCTGGAGCGCTATCGCATCCATCACGTGCCACCTGGCGATTAATACCGGAAAGTTCGGATGCTTATCCGAGTTACATTTACCATCGATAAGACATTAGACCACCTGAAGCGTTGCGTGAGCCTTCAAGTTTCCTCGGTGCCGATCCTGCATGGCCGCCCGGGTCTTCGTTATTTCGGAAACCCACCGGAAATCGCCTCGATTTTGACCATTACAAGTTCAACACGCTCAGTCAAAAACTCCGTCGGAGTCCAATCCCGACAATGATGAAAGAATATTTTTGAAGTACTGCGTAGAAGAAGAATGTTTGAAAATTTCTTCCCTGGAAACGGTACAACTGTTTCCGCACTTTCAAGAACAAATTTCAGAAAACACATCTCGTAATTGTTTCATGTAAAAATGTTCACCGATTACAAAGTTGTAACCGATTTCCTGGAAGCCTTGTCGAATAGTTTTTACGAATTTAACACCAAACCTACCACCACCAGTAAAACGATCGATTTTATATTTTTCATTTTATAGTTATTAAAATTATGAAGTTGCTGATATGAAAACTGAGTCGATTAATTTCTTAATCCAAGAAATTTTTTGTAAGCTAGAACATGTTAATCGCTTTTAGTGTTCGGTGGGGTTAGTGTTAAAATTAACGTAGTTCGTAAACATTTGTGCAATGTACTAATATATTATACATACAAACAAACAGCCTCAATTATTAATACCAAACCGCAAAGATACCAATTGTGGTTAATTTACATGGTGCCTCGGATATTACAATGGAAATTCAATGATACAGAAATTCGTGATTGAAATTACTATTATGCCGCGAGAGTAATACATACAAGTAGAATCAGTTCGGATATCGGATTCTACAGATCGTTCATATTCTGAGATTACTCCTTTCTGACGGCACACAATTGGTCCGACAATTATGATAGCTGACAATAATGTCGATATAAGATTACTCGGCTATCAAATGGCCGCCGAGAACGTTATTAAACGATCAACCAGTGGATTCAGCGAACATTCGCTCGGGGATAGGTCCTGGATAGCATCTTGGTCGTTTATATGGGATTTCAAGAGAGATTTACAGAGCGCCGTATCCCTTTCAGTTTTGGGCCCATTATTGCTGATATACTGAGAGATTAAGCGCACATGTTACGTACATCGAGCCACGATATAATGTATAATAATAAAACGCTTCTGGTCTACAGCAGGATGTGAACTCCATGCGGCTTTCTACCGTGTTACGGGGAAATATATTGCTCCGAATAAATTCGTTTAGCCGCGACAGTATCGCTGACAATGACGTTTTAAAACTTACACGCTCCTGGTACAAACACAATAAAACAATTTCGTTCGCCTACCTGATACTTTCATATTACACCATTGCATCTACATCGCACGTTCTTCAAAACCTTCTCATGTAATCCATAGTTTAAACTCTGAACGCGTTAAACTACATTTACTTCAAAATTCGTTAAATTTCTGGACACAGAGTTCGAATTCTTATAAGTGGTTCGTAAATTTGAGAAATACAGGAATGAGACATTTCTGTAATCGAATTAATATTGTTTTAAAATTTCATGAGAACGGGAAAAGTAAGGCAGCTACCATGTATACTCAAAAGATTACAACATTCAGCTTGGTCTTCATTAAGAGACATTTCAAACAAAATTAATGAAATCTTCAACTATTGGGTGAATGTAATTTGAATTCTAAAAATATTATTACACATTTACCTCAAGATCAACCACCTTCCCTGTCTGGATATGAGGTTTCACTTCGTAAAATTTGCAAACGTAAGAGACAGACAGAACAAACATTTCTGTAATTGAATTTCTGTATACCGACCTGAACTTTCTTGAAAGCAGGAAATCATGAAAAAGAACCTGTCTTGTATTCTTAAAATACGCAAAATATTCAGCTCGTTCTGTAAAATTGTTTCCAATAATTACCTGATTGGCGCGCTGAATGTACGAAACGTATTAAAACGCATTCATTATAAAATTAATAAAATTCGCAACTATTGGACACTCAATTCTTCATTTTCGAAATTAGTTAGTGGAATGAATTCTCCTGAACATGTAAAATTTGCCGATGATATAAAGAATGGAGATAAAACACGATTGAATTTACATATTTTGGAACCTCGCGAAAAACAGTAAAAATTCGGGAAAATCGTGTTCCATCGATACGCAATTACGGCGTGACAAGTGCGTAATTATGTTTGCATCGACGAGACTTAAAACGTCGCATGGTAAACAACGTCACTGTAAAAGGTCACAATTTGTAATTGAATATTTCCAATTAAGGTACTTGCGAGAGAGGCCGATATGCGAACGGGCTACATGTGACACAGAATCCCCGAATGCTCCAGTTCCGAGATTAACACTAAAATCGATAGATTTAAATCAGTGCAACACGGAAAGGGCATCGTGTAATTAATATGTCTGCAACGGGGACGTCCGTTCCAGGACAATTTAATCTTGAATTAATGTAAAACGAATACCGAAATATATATATTTATCGATATATGTACGGCGCACGAAGCATTTCGCTGTTTCTGTTTCAAATTTGTGCGCGATATCGACCAGCAGCGGTCGGTATAAGTTCCCGATGGAACTTTTCATCGCGTTTCCGAAAACTACGTTCGCGTTACTTTCAAAAATATCGGTCACGAAACTTCAATTCCAGGTCCCGGCGATATTTTGTTCATTGAGCGTGTCGATTTTGAGTGGTCTTTGCGAGTTTTCACTTTTTATAACACGTCAATATACACGTCCTACCCACGTACAAAAAACAAGACAGACACTTGAATAGAAAATCTATACTTCCGTCGCGAGAATGCTGATATTATCTTTCGACCGTGTAAAATTGTTAAATAAGGACGCGACCGTATCTTAAAGCGGTGTTTGGTTGACGTCACACGCTCATATGGTCCCGCGGAAAATAGAATTTTCGAATAGACAACGTCGACATCGCCTGACGAGCAATTTTTAAACACCACCGGGAATGAAGACTTCGTTTTAATAATGGACAGTATAGCGTCGCTACCAACGACGTTGTAGAAAACAACAAAATAATACATACCTTCGGACGAGTTTGCGTATGGACAACAACGTGGTACACTTTTGTGACGAAAATTTTGGAATGTACAACTTTTATTCCAATCGGAACGGACTGAAAACACGTCTGTTTTTATATTTGTTTTCTATCTCTGGGTTGTGTCATTGCTTGCTAGTATTTTTAATGATCGTACTATATCAGAAAGGGGCTTCAAAGCACCATTTAAATCATAATTCCAAGTGAAATTAATAGAATATATTGCATTGAGTGTGACTTTTTGGTTCGTGATTGAAATTGTCTGTGAAAGGTGTTCTTAGCTTTACACAATGGTAGAATAGTAGAATAAGTTCTCCCAGAAAAATGTATTGCTTTTATAGGTCAGGATCTTTACACAATATTCAATTACAAATCATCGAACGACATACCTTTGACAAAGTATACTTTTTAATATAAAAGAGTGATCGTTCCGCCTTTAATCCCAATCAAACCCTTAACTTGGGGTTAATAAATGTACATACAACGATCGACGTGAAAAGTTAGTTGGAGAATACCGACCAGTTTCCTCAGGCGATCTGAGGATCTGATTAGAAAAAATCGCGCGTGCGCCAGTCACCGTGACAGGAAACAAAGCGATCGTTAGTTTGCCAACAAAGCCATGTCGAGCTGAGTCTGTTCAAAGCGAGAAACTTCTTCGAGTAGCTTTTGAAATCCTACGGAATTGGGATCGCGTGATTCGCGGCGATTGATCCGCTTCAAATTTTATTGCGACTTATTTTTTTAAATTCGAGCTTCGAGAGCCGACGTGGGTGGAGTCGAACGAGTGATCTCTCGTTTGACTGATCCGCAACTATAATCAGGGCTGAAGAGTTCTTCTCTCTCCTCTCCCTCTTTGGCCGAAGAATCACCGACGAGGTCAAACAATGCGATGGCGACAGAAGTGGTCGGGTTTATAATTCGGTCGACACGTTTCTCGGCCTCTATATCCACGGGCTAATTACGTAATTCGATGGCCCCCAACGAGCTTCCGTATCCATTGGCAAATAAGAGATACGTACGGAGCCGTTGCGGTTGATCAAAACACAATGAGTGTAATGAAAAACCTCAGCATATCGGCGGAGTTAATTAATGGGAGCAGCGTTAATGAATGTCACCTAGATAGATACGCAGACACGTTTCTTCGGTTCTTTTTCCCTCTTTCTTTCGCGCTGAATCTCGTTTTCTATCTCTGCGGATTTGACGGCTGATCGAACGTGCTAGTTTCGTCATCTATTGTATCGGTGTTTGTTAATTGGAGTACTTTATCGCGCGTGATGCATCTCGCGCTACGGTATCAATTAAGGTAATCCGCGGGATATTTATATTGCAAAATTCAACTGCCTGTAACGTGTAATAATTACCATGTATTGAAAAACACAGGCAGTAGATTTTTGTTACGAGAGGGCATGAATAATTGCTACACGCTCTGTGTATTTCAAAATTAAACTGGGAGTGTTATTTAATTTTCGGCTTGTTGAGTGATTCACACTACTTTGCAAATAAATATTAACTTACAATACCGTGAGATAATACAGTATGAAACTATAATACATAGAAAGATATTTTCTTCGACTAGAAGTTTGATAATATAATATGTCTTGTAGAAAGATTTATTTATACCACTGACATTATGAAAAATTTAATTACGCGGCTTTCTGTAAGAAAAATTTAAATTGAGGGCTGCTATATGGTATGCGATAAAAAATATCAAGAGAGTGTAGGAAGATTGGCTTAAAAATTTGTAGTACGAATGTAGAAAGATTGAGTTGTACTACTGAAATACTGGACATTGCAGTAACGCGATTTCTGTGTAATAATGCACTTCGACACCATTCAAAAGGATCATGAATAGTGTGTAGGAAGATTATCTTAAAAATCTGTAATATGCATTTCGGAAAGATTGACTCGTACTACTGAAATAATGGACAATGTAATGTAACTGGAAGATTGACGCAAAGTACTTCTGGCGGGCGAATTTCAGCTCGTAAAGGACCTATCGTCCTGCACATTATCCCTTTTCCTCTGCAGCGAACTGGAGGCTCGGTAAGCGCTAATTGACACCCGTCGACTACATTTTGTAGTCCGTGACCCATGAATGGACGGAATGACGCGTGTCTCTTTTTTGCGAACGACCTTGTTTCGTAGCGTAACCTCGTTAACCATCTCAAAGTCGGCGCAGTTAAAGCCGAATTTCGTGCACATCTGTGCGCACCGGGGAGCAGTTCGAGCTCTGTTTGGTTCCGGAATTTAATTTTCGAGTTAAGTTCTCGGACAAGCTTCGAACCCACTTCTCCCCGTTTCGAATAAAGTTACAGGGTTTCTATTTTTTTTTCTTTAATTGATAGCATCCTCTCTCACTCCCGACAGGTTAACAAGAAAGTTTCATTTACAAATTGCTTTGGAAAAGCACTCGCTTTGAAGTTTGATCTATCAGAGTTGTAGAATTTGTTATTGCTAATTAGATAGAATGTATAGGATAAAATTTCATAGTTTACCGAACGCCACGGGGAAAACTTTTCCGGTTTCATCAACTCGTGGAGTAAAGGAACTTCGATGAAATGAAACTAGAACAGGAATTTGAATTTTTCATCTGAGAACCACAACCTTAATTCCAAGCTCAAAAAGAAAATCGTCGAAGAAATATCGACTTTTCCAAACAGTATCTAGATATAATAGTTGTCTTCATTTATCATCATCACGCGCAACCCTTCGCTCCTCCACCCCCCATCATCATTTTCCCTCAGCTACACTACGCACAAAACATTTTCCAATTAATTAAAAATCAAGTCACTTCATTTATCCACGTCTTTAATCTTTATTACGTTCTCGAAATAAATCGCGCGGTGAGACGTAGCAACATGAAAGCAATATATTCCCGATGACTGCTATCATCAATACTCACTTTTCAAGTTTTTTCATTATATTTTGATGAAATATTGCAGGTATATTTCCGTATATTTAAACTATATATCTGAATTTTCATACGTTCCTATTATCAAAACTTAGTAATTATTCATCAATGCAGCGAACCATTCTGCGTCTATAGTATTTCCATTACTTGTCATACATACTTTTGAATTTACTGTGATTAAACCAAACATTTTAATTGTATGATACCTGAGAGACATATTTCCGTATATTTAAACTGTATTTTTGAATTTTTACGCATTGGCATGATGAAAATTACAATCGCTATTCACGGAGGAAATTACAACGAAAATTTTAATGAAGCTTCACTCAAGACACACAGAGTTTCCACCGACATTAATACTTCCATACAATTTCCCCGCTCATCAGTTTCTTATTCCTCCGAACAGCTTCTCCACTCATTATTCGCCAATCTCCGTTAATTGCGTGCTACTTGATCTCCAATCAAAACTGTAATTATCCCGCGAATAAAACAAGATTATATCTAAGGCGAAAATCAAAGAGATCGACAGAGGGTAGGAGGATGGAGGAGTGAAACAGAGGATATCAGTTGGTTGGATATCATCATCGTGGATCCTCTAACGAGCAGGTAATCGGGAATAGGCTTATCCATCCTCATTTCCCAATGAAACGGCGACTCATGCCCCACGAGGATGCGCTTGTATCCGCAGCGCCAAGATTCGCAAGGGAACCGATGATTGGTCGGCCATTAATTTTCCATGGAATTCCGATCGACAGAAATTACCGTAACGTCCTTGAGGATTTAACCCTTCCTTCCCTGATCATTCGATTGTCGAAATCGATTCGGAAATGACGATAAACCTGACCGCCTACCCTGAACGCGTCTGGCGATGTTTTGAAATTTCCTCGTGATTACTTCTTGGCTCACGTGACCTCCTCCCCTTAGCTGACGACATAACCGCGTATCAAATACGAAGTTATGCCGCCATCACCGGATATAAATCCACCCCTATCCACTGTCGGCCTTAATTTGATTGCTTTCTGTGCGAGGTGTGTTCGATTGCGTCGGCTAACTTCGTTCCGTTTGCTTTTTCAAACGCCCACACGCACTGGGTTCGTATTCATTGCGATTGCGCCACCGCAAGATCAAATTTAGGGGACGTTACAACTCGGAGTAGTCGATTCCAGACGATCCTCGAGATCAATCATTTTTTA